>OX371200.1:0-706250 GCA_947310845.1 Yponomeuta plumbellus | reverse complement strand
AATTTAGTAGATAGTAAATCGATTTTCAGCTATTTGTTTTAGAGAACAATATAAATTAGCGTGGTATGTGATGAAACTCGGAAACTCTGAGGAACTCTATAGACATATAATTTAGTTTAATTTGAGACAAAGTCTGTTTTTTCATAAGTATACTTTTGAAATAAACGATTCGCATGGTATGTATGATGTGGAACATAAAACATAATGTGCAACACGGTGATTAGAAACTGGAGGATGAAACATATTATGCTTACGCCTGGATCGCAGAGGGTTAGGCAGAGACCATGCGGTGGGCTCATTTATGAAATATTTGACTCATGAAGCCCTTTAAACACGTACCTATAATATGTTTATAATAATATGCCGCACACGGAGACGATGCTATAATAAATATTTTTGCCCTTATTTCATTTATGGTCGGCCTATATTACGAGCACTATACGATATATAAATTACGGTATAGGTTGGTCACGTCATAAAAATATATGTTATAGCTGCGTGTGTACTGGGGTTAAGTCGGGACAATATTCCCTTACGTTACTATTATAGTTGTATTCCTAGCACACCATCTTCCGCACTTTTGTTCATGCTCTAGCGCAGAATTGACACATTGTTGCAATTTGATAAGCTTACTACATACACTTTGTTTGCAAGAAGATAAATATAGAGCAGTAGATCCCTACCATGTCAGCAGAGGGTGCGTGGATGCGGATAGCAAGAGAACGTGAGACCGCATTTGGGGAAAAGGGCTAATACTTAAGGTGTTTACATAGGTCTGCTCTTGAAATTGTGAATGAGCGGTAGGCACGCGTGGTAATTAAGCCCATACTCTCTCTCTCACTCTCTGAGAGAAGGCCTGTTCCCTGCAGTGGGAAATCTGGAAGCAGAAATTTATTACAACGTCAAAAGTTTACATTCTGTTGAATGTCAATGTACTTATAATGTTGGGTGCTGCATTGGGGCCGAATCTAGTGGAGAAAAAGGCAGCGAAAAAAAATCCATTCTCACCATATTTTATCAAATCACCTAAAAAAAATCTAATACATAAGAACGTAGATACGTTGTACCCTACGTACGTAGGCTCCTAAAAAACTAAAACATTTTGTTACATTTCTACGAAAATTTACTTTTTAGTGATAGCCGGAGAGTCAATATAGAAGGATAATCACCTTCTATATTGACTGTCAATGGTCACATCCGATCACACAATGTCACACTCCCAACCATAACAACTCTGTACAAATCCACTGTCCGATTATGTAGCAACGTCTACTAGTCTTAACAATACTGACGAGCGATGATTGTCCGTCCGTCCGACTGTCCGCCGCCGCAGAGCGTGTAATGAGGAGCATAACTACACACACGGTGATATCACGATGACAATGACGATGATACAAGCTGCGTAACGATGCTTTCTTAACGAAGTTAAATACTTTGATAAAGGAGGTAAACGCTCATAATGATTACTTTTACTTCTGTGACTACTTGATAACGAAACCTACTTACATTTTTGATATTCCTTTCATTCTGTCTCATCTTCATCATCATCAGCCCACCTCTGCCCACTGTTGGGTATAGGCATTTTCCCCATCACGTCATACCTTGCAGTCTATTGGCATTCACATCCACGGTTCATTCTATACTATACTATCATGTCTATACTTTTAAAATCATAATTTAAGATTACCTCCCCCATTTCTAGATTTCATATTACATATTTAAATATATATTTACGTATATATACGTATAGAATAGAATATAATATAATATTCTTTATTGTATGTACACCAGGAATTACACATGAGATTTGACAATAACATAGTACAGTACAATTGGCGGCCTTATTACTAAAAGTAATTTCTTCCAGACAACCATTACCGAAAAACAAATAAAAAAAATAAAGAAGCTGAATGACGGGTAGTCGGTGCAATTAGACAATATGAAATAAGATATCCTTATGTCTTAATACACATAAATAAACCGTACATAAATATGAAATAAATATATATATATATATATATATATATTTATAATGAAACTATAAATTAAAATGAATATAACTAATTTCTAAACTAAATATAAAATATTAAACTAAAAACTACCTAAATATAAAAAATCGAATCTAAGCCGCTGCCGTTGGGGAGAGTTCCCAAGATACTGGCAGCATTCCCCCTCTGAATGGCCAGGCTGATGCGCTGACCGAGGTAGCTGCCAGCTCTAGGATCGCCTGAAGAGTCGATGAGGCGCGTTGATATTTCTTTGAAAAGTTTACGCGCCTCAGGGCCCCACGGGCCCATCGTCTCGACCCCAAACGGCGCAAATAAGTAGCTGACGCCAAGGACAGCGTATTTGCGCCGTTTGAGACTTTCTGCCATAGACGCTGCCGCGCCTGCGGCCCTGCTGGTGTGCGTGACATGGGAAGGCGCCAGTGTGTCAACGCAGGTTGCGTCCCACACTAGCGGCCTCCCGTTCTGCCACGGCACCAGTGACATACCGTCAGGTCTCCTTCCGTCGTCCCGTGCTATACCGTTGCTATACGGCGACGCTGGAAAGAGCCCTGCGGATTATGTCATTCAGGGACGCATGGCGCGACAGTCGGCCCACGCTGCGTTGACACGATAGGCCGTGGTGCCCCAACTCGTCGACTTTCTCTCCACAAAGGCAGCGGTGTCGCTGAACAGTTTTGCAGCCCAATCGCAGGCCGATGGACATGACATGTTGTCCATCAGCGTGCCTACGTTCGCTGATGGAAGTGCCTGAAGCCACAGCCCCGACTCGTTTTCAGCTGTTGCTAGTAGACGAGCTCGCTCCGCAGGGCTGCTGCTTGTCTCCAGCAGATTTAATTGATCAGCCCTGCAGAGCGGCTCGTCCCACTGTCTCTGCACTCCGGGATTTAGTGGAGGGCGCTCATTCGGGCAGGCCAGTGTCCAGGACTTCCTAGCCTGCCCACAGCACGACACCTCAATATCACCGACAGAGGCGAGTATAATTTTTTTATACAAGGAGTTCGTGCTGTGGGCTGAGGATAGGAAGGCGGGAAGGGAGACATCTGATACTTTCCTGATGCCAATCCCACCATACCTTATTGGCAAGGTGGCCTGGCACCAGAATTTCTCGTTGAGCGGGCAATTTAGAATTTTGGTTATGGTTAAAAGTACTAGATTGTCTACCGGTAACAATAAAGATTGAAATTTCCAGATAGGCGTGCATCTGAGGACGTATGTAAATTTTGGCACAAATGCCATGTGAGATTCTATTTTAGTCAGATGGAATGATGTCTCCTCGAACTTGGCCACCTGGTCCCTGACGTATGGTTCTATTGCGTCGCTGAGCACTGGGGCCCCCAGGAGGCGGAATGAGCGCTTGTCCAAAATTTTGATATTAGGGGCCAACGTGTTGAATTTGTTTTTTATTTCATTTTTAATTTCGGTGCCTAAAGATTCTTTGATAAACATTTCGCATTTACTAAAGTTTAATTCTAGTACCAATTGTTTGAAATTTTGTTATTTTTATATATTTTTTATATTATTTATTATGTATGTAGTTGCTTGTTATTTAAGTTTTTTTTCTGTATTATTTCTTTTGTGCAATAAAGCCTAATAAACACATTAATTACGACTTCACCTTTGGACTAGAACATGAGCTATGCGAATTAGAGCGAAACCTGGTCGGACTCTTCTGGCCAAAAATGAAGTAAGTGTGTCCGGAATAAGATTATTAATTAACAACTTTTTGTTTATTTACACTTTTGTACAGATATTGTTTCTTGTGCAATAAAGAATTTTCAAAACAAATCAAAGGCAAGCTTATCTCTGTAAGAGATTTATTCCAACAAACCTTAGAGAGTCGGAGCAGTGGTAAAAATACGGGCGGTAAGTTACAAAATAGACTAGGTATATAAATCACAAAAATGCTAAACAATAGCGTACTTTATGCAGAAAATAAATACACTACATATTCGTAGACTAAATAATTGTGAAAATACCACTATAAAACTTTTATTTACCAGTTGTATTTTATTCCGTTTCCTTCTTTTCTTGTCAATTTTTCTTTTTATTTGTAAAATAAAAAACAGTTGGAGTTGCACACACGATTTAACATTTTAAGTTTTTCTTTACCGCTACACGAGGGCTTGTTGTTTCCAGGGGAAAGAAATTTATTACGGAGGCACTTCGAACCGTTGCTTGAACTACCGCTATCGCCCCTGGGCCTGTTTGTTGCAAAAGTGGATGTAATAGGGTGATTCTCCTCAAAATTGTCGCCGCTATTATCTCGGAGATGAATCGCACGGGTCTCTTCCCTGAGGAAGGTATAGGCACTCCACCACGCACCACCCAGAATTGCACGTAGCCCCGGCTGCCTGAGTGATCTGAAACGATCACTAAGGTTAAGCAACATACGGCACGTTCACTCCATGGATGGGTCACCGTCTATGACTGACGCTAGTGGCATTTTTCCGTGCGGTTCCGTGCTTCGCAAGGCACGTTGAGCAGTTGGTGCCGGCTGCCGTCGATAGATGGCAGTCGTTAAGAAAAGTCAGAGGCCTTAGGGCGTCTTGAAAACTTCTGACAGTAAGACCAGCCACTCGTCTTACAAGCCTCCACCAATCTGGACTTGGCCTAATATAAATAAAAAATAATAATGTTATGGTTGCCTGGAAGAAATTGCTCATAGTTATAAGGCCGCCAATTGTACTTTGATTGATTATAAATCTGTAAATGCAATTTATGAGTACAATAAAGAATATTCTATCTATTTATCTATCTAATGTTTTTTTTTACATACGAGGTTATCATTCTACAGCGACAATATGGTCAGTGCGCACACTCTAGAGGCAATAAAAGAGTAAACAAGTGGCCCGACTATGTGTGCCGAGACGAATCCCAAATCACGACAAATGCATTCGATTATTGCATCACCGAGTCCCCTGCGGACGAGCAAATTGTAACGCACTCGTAACTCGTAACGCAGAGGAAGCGATGAAAGCCTTATAGCCGTCGCCATGGTAATCGCAATGAGCACCGGTTGGTTTGAATAAAGAGGTGCTTACAATAAGCTGACGCAACTGCGGATAACACTCGCGAAGTAAATCAAAACAAAAATTGCCAAATGAATTAAGTTGTGACTACTGATAATTAATCAGTTAAATAATAGGCTATTTCACTGTGTGAAAAAAATACTTAGAAGTAGATATTCGTAAAAATCATAATCCGTAAAACCGCATTAAGGCAATATTGCTTAAAAAAAGGGGAATTTATTCACAAAACAAAATCAAAGTGGCTATATAGCCTGGATTCGCGGAATTCGTGCTGAATATCACAGGTCAGAAAATATGGCGTCTGCAATTCGTATCGTTCTTATGTTCATTAGTTTTATTTACTAACCAGTGACGTCACTGTGCGACGCCATATTATCCAAGAAAGCGTTTTAGCGGCTTATTTTAAATGAAAAGAAAATGAAAATAAATAAACAAAATAATTTAATATTACCACTTTCTGAGCACTCAGCGAAAACCAACAAAAAATCTGAGTAAGTTTTTCAGAAGCCTGTCAAATAGCCTATTGGTGACAGAATTTAACTACCAAAGCACACCGGGGAACTTGGAAAACCATGAAGGAGGCTGATGATAATGAGATTTAATAAGAATGCAGTGTAAAAGGGTCCTAAAATACAGTGCGATAATCCGTAAAAAATAAGCTAAGATTGTTCGGGTGTTCCGGTGCGACGTGCCGTGGGTGCGATCGGCGAAATGGAAAGCTTGACGAATAGCTGGCACCGGCAAACCGATTAGTATTACTCTATAACTGTTTTATTATTTATTTAACCTTTTTCTCAGCTCAGTTGGAGTCACGTCTCCTTGTACATCATGGCTGTAGCTGAAAATCAGTAAAGTAATCTCCTTATTTAAAGTGGATATTTCAACCGACGTGCGTGCTAGCAACGACTAATGAATGTCGATGAAGCGAAGGTGATTTGTCAGGATCGTGTCAGGTGGCAGTCCCTGGTCTCTGCTTACCCCTCTGGCGTACAGGTTCACACCCGCTTATGTATGTGTGAAAATCAGAAAATAATATGAAAATTAAATCAGAGCCTGATCTTCATAGAATAAATCAAAAAGTCTTACGTAGCTTCACCGCATAGCTGAGTAGAATGACAAGAATAGAATAACATAGCATAACATAACATTAACATAACATTTACGTACAGGCACATACACTGCTTCTGGCCCCACACTAGGATACCCTGTGTTGTGGGAACCAGAAACAGCGACGTCACAAACATGTAAACATCCTAGACCTGAATGACCTTATTAAGTATATGTACGAGTATCATCCTGATGGAGGAAGGTTTATATCAAGCAGGCTATAAACCTTCCAGTGTTTATATTTAATTTAAAGCAATTCAGTAGTTTTTGTCTCCAAAATCTGTTAATATAACCATAGTTTGGTCAGATAATTTTAACCAAAGAACGGGATTTGAATACAAAAGAAGCAATTGTTATCAAATAACTGTGAAATTGGCCCTAAATATAAATCTACATTTCAATTTGTCACGGTCCGGTAGCGCCAAAGGTCAAAACAATGCACACTCGAAGGAATCACGGTAATCTCATCGTTCAAAACAAACATTCTACATTCTTTCACAAGTTCCTCCATAATCTGCGAGGAACTTCCAGGAAACGAAGCGATTTGCATTTCCACTATTTCCACAGTTTCATCACAGAGTAACAGAAAACTGAAGTCATCTCCGGCTGGGCTTCAACACGTTTTTTATTACTGACTCTCCTTCTATTCCCACGGGAATTAATGAATCACGATTTATGTGACTACATTATAGTGACTATAATCAAATTATTTCAAACGACAATCAGAGATTAAAATATTTTAAACCATAAAGAAGTCTAGATAACCAATCGTCGGTAGCTCTAGCAGCTCACCAACATTAAAATAAAATAGAAGGATTACTTTTTTAGAACACTATCAACATGGTTTATATTATAGGTACCCACTTATATGACAAAAACAAAAGGAAAAACAAATGCATTAATTTCGTAGTGCGATCTTCCAAAGTCCCCCTTTTTCAAATTTCATTTTTTTACGACATTACTTCATATCAAATAAGAAGCTTTAATACCTTCATATAATGAGGAGAATACATTCCATTAAACACAATCCTTTTCATTATGCTAAAATTGTAAGTTTCCAAGATTTTCAGGTACCTATTTTAAAATGACCCGAATTCGAGTGTAATTTACGTAGAAATATTTTTTCATTTCTGATCTGTGAAACAGTATATATTTTGATGGTAGACTTCTGTTGTTCTCTACGGTTTCACTGAAGGTTGACCCCGGGGCTTTGTGTATTTTGGGCGAAGCCAATTGCAGTTCTCAGATGCGATGGATGCTAGGGAGGGAGGATTGCAATGCTAGCGTGGAGGTCGAGTTATGGCTGAGATTTCGTAATCTAGCTGTTTCTATTGGTTACGGACCTTTGCAGCCTGACGGTACATAGATATTTTCGGTTTAAATAATCTCAATCATTTTGTAAGCAGTAAGCAAAGATAATCTACACGAATCGTTCATACCTAATTGCTAGCAAAGCGAATCGGATTCTCCGCAACTAACCCACATAGTAACTAATCTAACTTTGCCGGTACGAAAGTTGCAGGGACAGCTATTAATTTAATAAATAATGATCTGTATTGTAAAAACGGGGAAGATTTATTAAATTAATAGCTGTCCCTGCAACCTTCGTACCACCAAAGTTTTCGTTTTTTTTCCATATTTTCTCACCATTTAAATCTTCCCCTTTTTAAGTCAATTTAAAAAAAAAATCTCTCCGTAAGAACCATCCTCGTACTACAAGAAAAAAATTAGCGAAATCGATTCAGCTGTTCTCGAGATTTGCACTTAGGAACACATTCAGGGATTCATTTTTATATTAAAGATTTATTTTAGCCATTTACATTTTAGTAATCACAAGTCACATCGGTGAGTACAATGAGTACAAAAATAAATAAAGATTATAAAAAAAACTAGCTGACCCGGCAAACGTTGGCTATGATCTACGCTCAAACTTACCATATAAACACAAAAAAAATATTTAAATGACGGCAATGGTATTGTATTATGACATGTCACCAGCTGTACAGGTTTTTCGCTTAGGGTGGATTTTTTTTATGTTTTAATACGTATTAAATACTATTTTTATATTTCCCAAAAAAAAAAAAACGAGATAATACCCGGAGCGCGGCCTAAGTAGTTAAAATTATGCTTAAATCTATTCTAAAAGATTTTTATGCTAGTCGTTTATGCTAATGATTTGTATGCTTCTTTACCAGCTATTCAACGATCAACAAAATAGAAAGTAGCATATAATATCTCAGCCATTGTATGCAAAACAAGAACGAAGTTTATACTAAGCTTAAAGGTCGTAAATCTTATATTTTCTTTCATCAGAGACGGTGGCTTATCTCCCGTTAATACACTTAACTAACTGGACCATAAAGCAACCGATAAAAGCACTCTTACTGCTTAAGTAATAAAGATACTACCTACTTAATTTGGTACAACGATCAGACGATGCACAGAAGGTGATGTTTATTTTATTAATTTCTTATAACATCTTTGTATAATTTTTGGGCCACCCAATATTTTTTTAAAGTTGCTTGCGCACTTTATGCACGTTAACCTTAACTTGCGTGCTTGAAAATTGGAAAATAGAAAATTCACTCGTAATTTAATAAAGTTGGAAGATGCAAAGATTTGATCCGGATACACGTTGTCAGGTGTCAAATTATTAAAAGAACTAGTTTTTTTTTAACATTTCTGTAGAACCATGTTCCAGTTTTTTATACAGTCACTCAAGTTAAGTGTTCATCATCATCATCAACCCATTGTGTTCCCACCGACGGGCACGGGTTAAGTGTTCATTAAAGAATATAATATAAAAGCGGTGGTGGCGTAGTGGGGTTGACCCTTGCTTCTCGATCATGAGGGTCTGGGTTCGAACCACGCATGTACCAATGACTTTTAGTTACGTACATTTGTTTGTACAGCAACACCATTCGCTGATAAATTGTGCCCGGATAATGGCGACAGGCTTGCCACTTGTCACGTTTGGGACCTAATAAACTCGGCAAAACGTGGGTCCAGTTCTAGAGACTGGTGCCTCTGCCTACCCCTTCGGGGATAACGGGCGTGAGTTTATTATTATTATTATTATTAAAGAATATACTATTTATAATTCTTTAAAATAACATAGATTAGAAGAAAATATTTAAAAAAAAATCAATTATGAAAATGAAAAATAATGGCTTAATAGTTGACCGACAACTGAAAAAAAAGCGCAAATCCGAACTTTATTTGTTTTTCTTGCTCTGTAGGTACTTATTAAAGTTTTCTTTATCCTTCCAAATAGCAGAGATTTGTACTAAACTACTAACACACTGATTTCATCTTTTTTTTCTGTAGCTACGTTTTCATTTTTCTTTTATTTCTAATGAAAAGCACAGTGTTAACCTCGATTTCCTTTCACTACTATTTATGTCTGTACGAGTGCACAGAAATATGGTCTATAAAGAGTGAAACTTTTGTCCACTAATATTTTGTTGCGGTGACGTAGTTGGAACAAAAAGTACACCACAGCCCAAGACCGGTACCGTTGCGAGTCAGAAAAGTTCCGAACCGGTCATTATGTCATTCATTCATTCATTTACACATGGTTATTTTAAAAGGCAGCCGGAGAAAACTTTCACTTGATCTGCTAAGTTGAGGACGATTACGGAAAATGGATGCGGCAGTTGGAATCCACAAAAAATAATCAATTAAGCTATTAATATCAAACATTTTTCTTCGTTTTTCCTAACACTTATGGTAACTGATTAGTAAAGTATTAAATTCATCGTTCATTCATTATGCAAAGGTCATTAAAGTTACATTACCTCTTTGTCAAGATGGAAAGTGCAATAAAAGAAAGAAAACATTTAAATCGACATTGGTTTGAAATAAAAAAGGGAGTATGTTATCAACATAAATCTAAGCGGATGTTATGCAGAGTATAGCAATAATAACATTTATTGTACACCAAAGCAAATGAAATATAAATTACTATTTTAAAATGGGCATCATAGATGTTTTCGACCGGAAACTTTGGCAAGAAGTAAAAGTAATTCTTGTGTACAAACTGGAATTCGCTAAGGAATGGAATTCGCTCCCTTCCTCTGTTTTTCCGGAAACGTACAATTTGGGTGCCTTTAAGGCTAGAGTGAATAGGCTCTTACTGAACCAACGAGGAACATCGTCGGCTCCATCTTCACTTACCATCAGGTGAGATCGGGGTCAATCGTTGGTCAGTTTTTAATAAAAAAAAATAAAAAAAACAAACTTCAAGTAAATCCAGACTTAAATTAGCCATTGTTATCTGATTGAAGTCTTCGAATCGTCATATTGTATTAAAAAAGACTGATAGATATAAATGGATCGAGTAAAATGCCACCTCCATTATCCACCTGCAAATCTCACTCGCTCGCAAAGCAGCTCGTTATCGGCGCTGATTTTTTATTCATTTTGCCAAATCACTTTCGCCTTCACACGGTGACCGTTACGTGTGTATTGTCACTGCCGTAAGCGGAAATTAATGACAATATGGGACGGCAAAAGGCCCAGTGCAAAGTTCGGAAAAAGGGATAGGTTTTAAAGTCTCTACATTGCGTGGAAGTTGCAACAAGTACTCGTTTATCTGCTTTACCACCCAGCCTTTTGTTCACCTATCCATCCATTGATTGTGACTCAAAATAAATCGTGACCCTCGTACATTCTGGCGTTTAGGTTTGCAAAGTGTACTAGAGATGTAAAAAAACCCTTTTTAAGGCCTGTTGCCAATCTTTCTAACCTGCAGCCAGTGGGCTCGGGCATTCTGCCTCCTCTACACGTCAGCAGATGTATCTGCAGACGTCGGCAGACGCATCGGCATATAGATCTCTGCGAACCGTCCACACGTCCCGTCTGTGCGTCGTTCAGTTTAAGTTCATTCTTGACAGACTCAAGACGTGTCGAAAAAATGGATATTGAGACTGTGTCTTCTGCAGCTATTTATTTATTTAGTACTTTTATGTACTTTTTAAGTGTACATCGCCGTAAAGTTATTAAAAAGAAATGGCGAAGAAGAAGGTGGTGGATGCTGGCTAAATATAGAAACAGAACAAAGTTCATGTTGGCCATTTTTGCTTTCACTAGCTGCGCGCACAATGCGTGCACTCTCGGTTACCACTGCGGTAGCACTGATGCATCGGCAGACGTGTGGGCAGGCAGGCGCCAGACGTTGGCGTCAAAAACCCTTTGATCTGCGACACTAAAGGCTCCTCTACACGTCTGCAGACGCGTCCGCGGACGTCATCTCCGGATGTGTCCGCCGACGTGTAGAAGGGGTGATTTGCGCATCTGTGGTAGGTATTTAACATCTGCAGACGCGTCCGCGGACGTCGGCCTCGAATCCGATTGTTGTCGGTTTTTGTGGCACACATCAAAGGGTTTCGGCGCAAACGTCCGGCGTCTGTCCACACGTCTGCCGACGCATCAGTTTGATCATAGTTGCGAATGAGAGTGCACGCGTGCTTCTTGTGGTTTAATTCCCCCCGAAATGACTAACAATATGATCGCCGAGAAAATTTTACGTTTATTGAGCTGTATCAAGCTGAAAACTATCTATGGAATCCAAAAAATAAATATCACAAAAATAAAAATATTGTGTAGAATACCTATAGCTAACATCCACCACCTTCTTCTTCTCCAATTCTTTTTAATAACTCTACTGCGATGTAGGTACAGTCGCCAGCACGTCAACCTTCACATTTTAGTTGCAAAGTCGCCCGTAATGCAACCGAGTAGAGTGCATGGGTGTATATGATCATGTGCTGACGACTGTGCACTCAAGTAGTAGTTATAAGTACTAAATGTATAAAGCATTGCCACTATCATTTAAACTCCACATCACGCGAAATCGCGTTATAGGCCATATTGGTAATAATTGATTATGTATGGCCGAAAACGCGTTATCGCGTGATAAATATTTACGTCATGTAAAACCTACTTAGATAATATTTTTAAATTAAAGACACTATACAAAGTTATTTTAGTACATTACAACAATATTGAAAGAAAAATAATAGTTTGGCCATCTCACGAAGTCCAGCTTTTCAGGTCGGCAATGGACGTGTTAAGTGTATAAAGCATTGCCACTATCATTTATATGCAGATGATCTGCAGCTTCAGATTCCATGCAACATGAGTGACATTGCTGCAACAGCTGCTAAGCTGAACGAAGACCTTGGCCGTATCCATACATGGTGTGTGAATAACTGCCTTATACTAAACCACTCCAAATCAAAAATAATGGTTATGGGGTCAAAAATGCAGAGGGAGGCCATTATGTCCTTTGATCCGGTAATTCGCATAAATGGCACGCGCGTGGACTTTGTTCAAGAGTCTCGAAACTTGGGGGTAGTAATGGACAATGGCTTACGCTTCGAGAAGCATGTCGTGGAAGTTGTACGTGGCTGCTTTTTTCGCTTAAGGGTGCTGTATGAACTGAGACGCTTCTTGAGTGTCAATATTAGAGTCCTTCTTTGTGAATCTCTGGTGTTGTCAAAGTTGACTTATGCTTTAACTGCCTACGGCCCTTGCACGTTTGTTAAAAGTCAGAAGTTGCTCCAACGGGTTCAAAACGCGTGCGCTCGTTTTTGTTTCTTTGTTCCAACTAGATCTCATGTAACACCTTATATAAACAGCGCAAATCTCTTAAAAATGAATAGTAGACTGAAGCTTTTTATGGCAGTTTTATTGTTTGGTGTCATAAAGACTAAAAAGCCAGCGTACCTATTTAAGAAGCTTATTTGGAGGAGAGCCATGGGAGGTTGCGTTAGGATATCTTCGAACCCACTTTGTGTGCCCCACCACCGAACTGCCGCTTTTCGTGGCAGTTTCCGGTATCAGGCCTCAAAGTGTTGGAATGATATACCCCCACCTCTCCGCCAGCACCAATCTAAGGTGACTTTCAGGGTACACTTTAAGAAATTTCTTCTGGACCAGCAAAAACTGCTGCCCTAGCAGGTTATATTTTCCGACTGTTATATTTTATTATTGTAATCAAATTATTCATTTCAATTATTTGAATTAATTATTAGTTTATAGTATAATATAATGTAATTTATGCAATGATTTAATAAATAATTTTACAAAATTTATGAATATAATAATAACAAGAGTTTAATCTATGTAAAACTGTGACTTTATCTTACCTGGACATTTTATTTAATATAATATATATACCTATATCGATCTATCTGTGAATCAATTTATATTTAATTTAAATTTTACAATAACATTTTATAATTCTTTAAATCGGACATTATGGCAAGGTAAACATTGACATCTTTTATATTTTTTATTTTATTTATGTTTACTTTTTTCACCAAATAATATTAACATTATTATTATCTGCGACTTTGAATTGTTAAAGTTTGCACAGGCACTACTTCGCATGCATCACTTCTTTGGGCTCTGCGCGCCGCTCACACTGGGTATCGGCAGAATACCAGCGCTGGAGTTTTCTTTTGAAACTCCCAGCACATGCTGAGTCGAAACCCATTTGCATTTGCCACACACACGTAGTCACGCTATTTATCCGCTCACATTCTATAGATAGGTACTTCTCCTATCACATAAATGCTTGTATTGCTTATGTATGTTTCTGTTTCTGTTTTGTCAGTGTTAATAATTTGCTGTTACTTTGTGATTTCATTTGTTGATATATGTACGTGTGTGTGTCCTATGGAAATAAATCTTTTATCTATCTATCTATCTATCTATCTAAATAAATAAATAGCTGCGGCAGCTACGGTCTCAATATCCAGTTTTTTAAACGGGGCGAAGGCGTGTTTCGTCTGTCGGTAATGAACATAGATTGATCGACCTACAGACGTGTGGACAGCTTGTGGAAATTCATCTGCGCACGCATACGCCAGCGTCCGCGGACGCAGCCGCAGACGTGTAGAGGAGCCATAAAACCGACAAGAAACGGATACGAGGCGGACGCATCGGCAGATGTTAAATACCTACAACAGACGCGCAAATCACCCCCTCTACACGTCGGCGGAGGGATCGGAAGATGACATCTGCAGATACATCCGCCGACGTGTAGAGGCGGCTGAAGACTTACAACGTCCTCCGCGTGTACAGCGCCACCAAGTTATCTGTTCAGGTGGGCAAAATTGTAACTAACTAATGAATTGTTCCCCATTTTTTGTTTTATTTATTCACGTACTAAGATTTATAGATATATTTTTATTAAAAATGAAAGACGGGTACAAATATTCTCATATTTCTACGTAAATTTTTAAATGTTGCTAATAAATTCTCCTCTAGCGCCGCTATCAACTGAACAGATAAGATGGTGGCATTGTAAAACAACGCAATCAGGGTGCTGATGGGTCTTCCCCGGTACTGCCGAGCGTCAGGTAAGTTTGCTGAAGTGACTGACTGCTTCAATACTGGGTAGAGTGCGCGGGAGCTCTAACGGCATCCTGAGTATAGTTGTGGACAAGTTGACAGCCACATTTTCAGGCACTGGAGCTTAACATAAGTATAAACATTTACATACAAGCACATTAATTGCTTCTGCCCCCACACTACGATACCCTGTGTCGTGGGAACCAAAAAACAGCGACGTAACACATGTAAACATGACAAGACCTGGAGTTTTTTTTCTCCCCAGCCGGGGATCGAACCCGGGACCTCTCGCATGGTAAGCAGATGCACTAACCGCTACGCCACAGAGGTCGTCCATTCACGCATGTGCGTGGATCCACGGTAGTACTACTGATCCGGAGCGCACTAAATGTTTAAATTAAAAGAAGCTCTTCTATTACCTACATTTAGTTACTAATATAGGTAAGTTACCCTAGCACAATTGCATATGGATTTATTCTGAAATAAGTGAGTGATTGACACTCAATCATAGACGGAAGACGCCTTTTCGTATACTGTGTGACCTCTGTCCCTCTCTACATCTTTCCAGATATTTTTGACATCATAGCGTCACATTGAAAATGAGACAATGAATGCCAAAGAACTAAGGTGACTGACCTGGCTTGTAAGATTAGCAACTTGTACAAGAAAGGGGCTGGTCACTTACGCTGAAGAACTTATATTCGATGGATAACAAAGGTACTCGAGTTAATTCCGCTCACTGACAAAAACACTGAACCGACGATCTATGTGTCACACAAAATAGATACTAGCCAGAACAATATTTAGATAACACTAATTAATATGACGTGAGATCCAGGATTATTTTCAAAACATAGTTATGTAAGCTGAGACAGATTGCTGACAAGAGGTGGATGAGGGTGGGCGAAGACAGAAGGAAGTGACGTGCAGAAAACCTGTTGCAGATCAAGTGAATATTATAATAAAATGATATTTAATAAAATTAGAAGTTTAGAATTTAGTACCTGTTTCATGTCTACCTACGCACATCCTTTTAATTCACGCAATGCCCTTTAGTTTAAGCCTCTACTATACAATTAAAATTACACATTGCATCCACCTGGTTGGCTGAAAGAAATTTCTATGGAAATAAGCTCGCCTATGTAGTCACCTATAATACGCTTGTAATTTGTAACATATTTTCTTTCTTGTGTACAATAAAGAATAGTACATAAGCTCACGCCTGTATTCTAAAGGGGAAGGTAGAGAATAGGGATTGCCACTTGCCACGATCCTACAAATCACTTTCGCTTCATCGTATTTTTTATCTTGCGATTTGCTAATACGTATTTGGTTGGAGTATGTCCGTCTGAGGCGTGCCTAACTGGCGCTTCCACTCACATTTTCTCGATAGTATATTTATTTCGTCACTCTTTCTTTCTTCATCCTCTCTACATGACCAAGCCAATTCAAGATTCGTGTCTCAATTCTAGTAATATTAAATATGACCAGAATTGGATATATTTTATCCTCTTCAGTCCTGACCTTGAAAATAACAATAGTTTTCTATTGTTAATTGTCGACACGGGACTGAGGAGGTTAAAAATGTGTAAATATACTTAAATCTTTTTAAAACCAAAACTTCCGTAAGCACCAGACATTATTAATTAACTATTAATTCCCGATACACTTACTTGACGAGCAACAGACCACTTACTGCGTCTCTGCTCATCTATATATATAAAAAGAGAAGCTGACTGACTGACTGACTGACTGACTGACATATCAACACAGGGCCTAAACTATAAGGGTTAGAAATGCCCTTGTTGCAATGCCCTTACGGGGCTCATGTTGTGAACTGGTATTTAATTTACGACCATGACCACATGACGCAAATAAACAAATAAACTTGAAATATTGCACAGAAGTTCCTTTTGTAACGTAGAGGAGCACTAAGAAAGGATTTTTAAAAATTCATCCCCTAAAGGGGTAAAATGGGGGTTCAAAGTTAGTATGAAACTTTACCGTTTTTGAAGTTATTCGAATAAAACTTGGTACGAACGCTCTTCATTTAAAATTATGAAACCCATGTAAAATAGTTTTTTAAAAATCATCCCTTAAGGGGAAAAAAGGGGGGCGCAAACTTAGTATGAAACTTTGCCGTTTTTGAAGTTATACGAATGAGATTCAATATGAAGGTACTTCATTAAATGTTATGAAATACATGTAAAATAGTTTTTCGAAAATCATCCCTTAAAGGGGTAAAAAGGGGGGTGCAAAGTTAGTATGAAACTTTAAAATCATCCCTTGAGGGGGTTAGGGACTCCACACACGACGGCTATAAGGTAAAGATGTATATAATAGCACGTTATATCTCATTACATCTTTCCATAGAAATCGTCAGGAGACCACACACGACAGCAATAATATACATCTTTACATCTTCGTACCTTAAAGGTACTGAGCATTACGAAGATGTATATTTACCTGTCGATACATCTTAATATATCTCAATACCTTTTCGTATATTACGATACATCTTTCTTCGAACAGAGTGTTCAAAAAGTTTATTGGTGATTCATAAACTCCACTAGGAGTCTTATTTCGCTAAACGACATAGTCCTGTCTTAAAAAATTCATTTGTTCCACATCACTTGTAGTCCTATCTGTCTATATATATAAAAGGAGAAGCTGACTGACTGACTGACTGACATATCAAAGCTATAAGGGTAAGGTTAGAGAAACATGAAATTTTGCTCAGAAGTTCCTTTTGTAACGTAGAGGAGCACTAAGAAAGGATTTTTAAAAATTCATCCCCTAAAGGGGTAAAATGGGGGTTCAAAGTTAGTATGAAACTTTACCGTTTTTGAAGTTATTCGAATGAAACTTGGTACGAACATTCTTCATTAAAAATTATGAAACACGTGTAAAATAGTTTTTTTTTAAATCATCCCTTAAGGGGGAAAAAGGGGGGTACAAACTTAGTATGGAACTTTACCGTTTTTGAAGTTATGCGAATGAAATTCAGTATTAAGGTCCTTCATTGAAAGTCATGAAAGACGTGTAAAGTAGTCTTTCGAAAATCATCCATTAAGGGGGTAAGAGGGGGGGTGCAAAGTTAGTATAAAAACTTTGGCGTTTTTGAAGTTATTCGAATGAAATTCAATATGAAGTTCCTTCATTATAATTTATAAAATACATGTAAAATTGTTTTTTGAAAATAATTCCTTAAGGGGGTAAAAGGGGGGTACAAAGTTAGTATGAAACTTAGCCATTTTTGTAGTTATTCGAATGAAATTCAGCATGAAGGTCCTTCATTGAATGTCATGAAAGACGTGTAAAGTAGTTTTTCGAAAATCATCCCTTAAAGGGGTAAGAGGGGGTTCCAAAGATTGTATGAAAGCTTTTTCGCATGCGGTAAAAGTATCCCTATCTTATTTGCAAACACTTTACTCAACTAAAGCCCACGCGGACGTAGTCGCGGGCAACAGCTAGTCATGAATAAATTTTGTGAATCAGTGCGAACCCTGGTTGGACTCTTCCGACAAAAAGTCAAATGAGTGTATCCGAAATTAGTAATTCACTTTAATCGTAACACTGTAATGGCTTTTCTGTCTTTGACTTTGAGTCAATAGATAAGCAGCAATAGGAATTCAAGTGAAAGATTTATTATTATTGTATGTAAATTCCATAGCGCTCCGTGACCCGCACTGACCTTTAGTAAAAGTCTAACTGACTAATGGATGTCGCTTTTCGAATTCGTTTGGCATGTAACATGTTTCAATGGGTACTTTGTGCTAGAAAAGGCGTCTCATCATTGATGTTCACTAATGCACGTACTTGCAAACATAGTTTAATGTTTCTTTATGGTAGATTTGTCGTGTTAAATGATGTATGTGATTAAATGTTACTTAATTCACGAACGAGTCAGCGAGTGGTATGGGTATCGTAGATTCGCATAAAGACATAACTTAGAAAATAAAATCATTTGTATGCGACAAAAAAAGGACTCCGATAATCACTGAGTGATCAAGATTTGCTTTTCTCCGCATATGAAATCGTTAGTACATTGTGGGCACGCGTTTTCTGAGAGAAATATTGTTATTTCCAATGAGTTGTTTAAGGCAATTTATAATTACTAGACGAAAACCCAGGTTCACCCAGGTCATAATTTTCTATGTCATCATCATCATCAGGCTATATTAGTGCACTGCTGGACATAGCCCTCCCCTATGTATCGATATTTAATCAGTAGATATTTCTCTTCAATCTTATTTACCCAAATAATCTTTTTACTGTCTCAAAATCAATGAACTTAGACCATGGTCACAGTGGACAACAGAGAACAAGCCTCTGACTCCTGTGACTCGTAATGACTTGACACCATTGAGGACATTGACATGTTTACTCAGCAGCGCCATTATAAAATAAAAGTGAATGGATATTATAGCAATTCATCCATTCACTTCTATATTGAAAAAACTCGATAATCCGAATTTTCCGCCTGCAAGTTGACTCGGTTCGACTATTTTTTTATGCTCTTCAATTTGATGTGCATTTTGTTCGAGTATACGCTAGACGACCGGTACGAAATTATTAATATAGATTAACAACCAAAGTAACATACACCTCACGCCTGAATTCCAGAGGGGTAGGCAAAGATAACCTACATAACATAACATTTACATACAGAAACATACCTACATTGTTTCTGGCCCCACACTAGAATACCCTATGTCGTGGGACCCAGAAAGGGCTTGCCATGATCATGATAGACCACTGTGGACGCCCCAGGCGAAAATACTTAGACCAAATACTATAAGGCATGTATTAGCAAGGGGCAACATAAAAAGTACCCGAAACCAGCATGCATGCACGCAAGGACTAATGAATGTTGATGACGGGGTGAAAGTTAAAAAGTGGAAAATAGAGACTTCTAGAACTAATTAAATTATTGAACGGTTCTAGTACGATATAAAATGGATGCTTCGGCGATCAGCGAAAGTGATTTGTCAGGATCGTGGCAGGTGGTAGTCCCTGGTCTTTACCTACCGCTCTGGAATACAGGGGTGAGCTTATGTATGTATGTATGTATCAACGGCTTACAACCAGAAATTTAGCAAGTGATACCGATTACCACAATGACTTTCAATCGACAGCATATCAACATTAGAGCCATCGCAAACAGGGCGACTTGTCGCCGCGTCAAGTCGCCGCGTCGTCGCCAGACGCAACGTTGTCATTTGCTTCTGGCGTCTTGTCGTCGCGACTTCGCGACTCTGACAACAAGTGTGCGGAGATTCGACCAAAATAATGTATGAAAATTGACGGCCGTAGCCAGTCGTCGCGTCTAATCGCCGCCCTGTCGCCTGTCGCGTGTCGTTAGTGTGCGCCTAGGCTTATAGTTACAAAGTCACCCTTACACAACGTAGAAGATGTCTGGTTACAACAACTTAGAAACTTATTTGACCTTTTTGAATAACGGAGGAATTTTTCACTCGCTCTCGCCTTTCTGGGACTGGGAAAGATGAAACATCTCCATCGACTAAGGAAATAATACCGCAACCTTCTAATGACTGGTGTAAATAGAAAACAAATAGCAGACTCAGTGACGCTCTGCGTTGTACAGTCTGCGGAATCGTCAAATGAGCTAACAACTGAAGTTGAGATTACATACATAGGTAGATAATATTTGTGCCAATATGTATAGATTTAAGGTGACTTGAGAAAATATGGTCAAAGTGCTGTCATTTTCCGCTACCTTTTTCTTCACGACATTCGGCTCCAAGGCAGCGGCTAACATTATAAGTACATTTACATTCAACAATCAGAATGTAAACTCGGCAAAACGTGGGCACAGTTCTAGCGATTGGTACCTCTGCCTACCCCCTTGGGGATAACGGGCGAGTTTATTTATTTATTTTTAATCAGAATGTAAATTCTTTACGTTGAAATACATTTCTGGTTTTTGTAACATTAATCTGACTTCCCAGGAGAGTTTCTGGCTAATCGCAGACTTAAGGTCATAGCCCATTTACACGAATCTGCACCCACCCGGCAAAAATAATATAATTCAAATATGGGCTTTAAATATTGCTCTTTAGATATATTTTAGATTGGCATCATAAATTAGCAGACAGCTCGCTGTCAGCCCATATTTGAATTATATTATTTTTGCCGGGTGGGAGCAGAGTCGTGTAAGTGGGCTATGACCTTTACTCGTCTAAGATAATGTTGCCAAAAATTTGGGATCTCTGAAAGCGTAAGTATTGAATTTTTCAAAAGATGTGATAAAAGGAGAATGTATGTTTGCATTTCCTGATCTATCTTTTATAGTTCCGTACCTCCAAAAGAAAAAACGAAACCCTTAGTTGTCCATCCATCCGTCCGCCCGTTCCGTTCTTCTGTTTGCCAAGATCTAGATCTCAGGAACGTCGATACTATCGAAATACCGTTAATTTCATTATATGGTCAATAAACGTAATAAAAATATTCGTTACTATTTAAAAACAAAAAAAAATAACAATGTCACATCTCAGAAAAAATGCATAAAATTGTCAACAGTTAAAACTAATATAAAACTTAGTACCAGGCATATCAAGTAAGTGTGTGAAAAGCAGAAGAACTGCACTTTTTCCGAAAGGTATTCCATTAGAGTATGATAAAAATATTCTAGTTACCTTGACACAGCATACTGTTGCCGAGTGTAGTACCTAATGTAAACTATAATAGTGTTGGGACGGGTCGGGACAAAAAAACCAATAGCTGGTACTAATAATGGGAATAGAAGTACACGTGAATGCGTGTGGATCTTCCGTTTACCGTTATTACACGCAGTCTGTTGTAGGAAGAAAAATAAAGTATTATGTCGGTTATTGACGGCTCTGTGTTACGGTGACACTTCCAGCGTTTTTCGCGAGGTAATCTTTGCGAAATGGCGCGTAGACTGGGAGGATGGCGGAGGAGGGTTCCGCACTGCTTCTCAACAAGTTTTTACTCGACTCACTGTAAGGAAAGTCTTTTAATTGCTCAAGCTTCTTTGAAATACTTGACTTAGCTCCAGATACCTACTGTGATAAGATAGAACGAAAAAAAAAATTTTTTTTTTCATTTCGACTAACCCGGACACGTAGGTGCACAAAAGAAAAGAGAAACAAAAATATAGTAAAACAGACTCAGAAAACAAAAAAAATAAAATAGTGTCAAAAATACTATGAAATTACTTTGCAACGTAAAACACGCTTTGTAATTTTTCTTATTTTTAATAATTTTTTTGTATTTTTTTTTTATTATAACACTGTAGCTAGTAATCTATTATTTTATTTTTTCGTTATTTTTTCAATGTTTTTAATTATTGTTCTGCTATTCAGGACGAAGGAAAATACAACAAATCAACAAAAACCATGAAAATTGGTCCTTCCCTTCTAAATTATAAGTGTTCGAACAAACCCGACTTTGTTTTAAGCCATAACATTAACATTTATATACAGGCACATACAATGATTCGGGCCCACACTAGGATACCCTGTGTCGTGGGAACCAGAAATAGCGACATCACAAACATGTCTATATTTTAAAAAGTTATCTACTCGTCAGTGGCGAGGCCCGATTTTGACATTTTGTCAACATGCCGCATCTGTGGCGAAGCCCGATTTGGACATCGTTGGTCACATTTTCTAATATGTTTAATAAAGCAGACAAACGTACATCTATCCCTTTTACACTCATTACGGTGTATTGCCAGTGAAAGAGGATAGATAACAAACTTAGCCTTGAGCTGTCATCATTCAAAAAACCCGCGCAATTACCAGTTCAGTGCAAGACTTGCCATTATGGTCTATCACTTAAAACCGTTTTCCTATAATTTTTCTCTATTGCGAGGTATGTAACTGCTACCTGTTTAGTAATGCTAAGGGGTAACGGCTTGTAAATAAAGCTAATATAATAAATAAACCTGTTTATTTTATTTAAAATACTATAAAAACCACTATAATCCATTAAGAATTTGATGTTCTTGGATTGCTCACACTTGTGTGCCACAAGAAAAAGATGAACTGCACAGTGATGTTTGTCACTAGATAGCAATTTTAATTAAAATACAGTTTTTCCTTATGCAGCGGCTCAAAAATCAATAATAACGAAAGAAATTGCATTTTAGTAGCGGTACGTGACCGGGCAACCTTTGTCTGTGACAAGGCCCGATTCGGGCTCTACAGACAACGGCTTTTCTCCATTTTTGTTGCCACTGACGAGTGGATATATAAGTAGGCCAATATTTTGAGAACATTCAAAGCGTCTACCTGTTGGCGTTATTAATCATCATCAACCCATTATGTCCCCACCGATGGGCACGGGTCTCTTCCCTTCCCCACTGATTTATTTATTTTGTTCTATTTTTAATACAGATATTGGACAGGCAGAAGACAGACAGAGGGACGGAAGGACGAAAGCACGGACGGACCGACCGATAGACAGACGACGGGCATCTGCGGAATCTTAGATAAGATCATCATCATCAACACACTATGTCCCCACCGAGGGGCACGGGTCTCTTCCCTGGGGAAGGTATAGGCTCCCTGGGGAAGGTGAGGAAGGTACTCCACCACGGGGGCCAAGTCCGGATCGGTGGAGGCTTGTAAGACTAGTGGCTGGTCTTACTGTCAGAAGTTTTCAAGCCGCCCTAAGGCCTCTGACTTGGCTTAACGATTGCCATCTATCGACGGCAGCCGGCACCAACTGCTTAATGTGCCTTGCGAAGCACGGAACCGGAAGATAAGAATATCCTTATCTAATAAAAATATAATATAAATATTCTTAGTAATAGTATTTGGTGTTTATCCTTGGGTACGAAAACCTAAAAACGATTCTTCGTGCATACGATAACGTGTTACAAATTCTTTTGGTGCAAACACCTTATTTGTTGTGTATTTTACACAATTTCTCGATTTTAGTTAAGAAAAGGAAGAAAACATTATACGGATAACAACCTCTTTTTGTAAGTTTGATTTGTATTAGCTTTATGGTGATTTGAGAAAAGATGGTCAGAGTGGGTTTTTTTTCGCTGCCTTTTTCTCCACTACAGACGGCCCCAAGGCAGCAGCTAACATTACACATAACTGTATGTACATTGACATTCAACAAACAGAATGTAAATTCTTTACGTTGAAATAAATTTTTGATTTTGATTTTAATTCGAAAACCAAAGTCCAATATAATATAATTTAAAATATGCTTTTGTGTAGGTAATTTGCGAGACCGAGCTTTTTGTTCGTCATTAATGTAATGAAATTTAATGAAATGTAATGTAATCTAATGAAATTTAATGAAATCTAATGAAATTTAATGAATTATAATGAAATTTAAATTTAATGAAATATAATTAACTTTAATGATATTTAATAATGTAATAATCTTGTAATGAAATGTAATGTAAACGAAAATGTTTAACGTATAATGTTTTTATTCTTATTTGTATTATTTGTTGTTTGTTGTAAAATAGATATATCACAGATCTTAGGAGCAGACCAAAGAATTACAACTGTAAACACGAGAGAATCTAACACACTAAGTACAAATTGCCCTAAAATGCCACAATACCATTACAATTAATCATTTATTTTGTAATAACTTAAAAGTTGCCATACTTCCAATTGAATCTTATATATTATTGACATTTTTTTTTATTATTTAACCACTCGGTATTCGATTTTAAGTCATGTTTTTGAAAGTTGGTTCTATAGACACGTCCAACTGTTTTAGTAATATTATTTCATTTTTGTGTATAATTTAATAGGGGTTTGCTGAAAATCAGCGTTGTGTTGATCACTCACACAACATGACTGAGCATACTCCCTTTTTTTGTCATTTTTTTATTTACATTATTTAATTTTATTAATACCAGCAATTTAAAAAAATAATATGATTCTTATGTAATTTGAAAATAAACAATTAATGATAAAAATAAACAATTTTCAATTTCAATTTCAAAATACCTAAATATAACGCTTATAAATGAACATGTTCATTGTTATACATTTAAAATTTCACGATAATATAAGTTTTATTTCATAATTCATTCGTACCCTATAACTTGTGCATTACAATAATCCAAACGCTCCACTTATCCGAACGGGGGGTACATTTTCGGAATGTGGATTAAAGAGGTCTTGGTGTTGTTCTTTCGGTGTAAAAATGGCCTGTGAGCTTAATCGCAGGACATGTTTAATACATGCTTATGACTTAGGTGTTTCCTCCACCTAAGTCGTAAACATGTATTAAAGTGAAAATATGCCTAGTTCTTATTAGTGAAACCGTCTCAAAACTGGTCCGAGGACTAGAATTACTTTTTTTATGCCTAAATAACGCGATTCTAGACATTAGTGATTGAAAGAAATTAGAGAGTGTGCCAAATTGCATGTTGTTGTACGGTTACGTTGTCACCTCGCCTATGGTGTTTGAACGTTGCCCAAACTTATTTAGTCTCTAGTTTTCAATGAGTTGCATTACTCCTAACATAATACGACATAAACACGCCTGTATCCCAGAGGGGTAAGCAGAATTCAGGGACTGCCACTTGCTACGATCCTTACAAATCAAGATCACTTTCGCTTCATCAACATTCATTAGTCGTTGGATGCTCGCTCGTTTTGGGTACTTTTATCTTGTCCGTTGCTAATATATCTCCTTTGTAGTTGAAGTAACTATGTCTGCCTGTGGCGTTTCCTGCTTATAATAAAGTAACCTACAAGATGGGCCAAAAGAAATCACCCTACTGGAAGATGCTCTCATTTTTGCAAATAGCAGCCAATGTCAAACCTGTTTTGACTGTGGACTAGACAGATGCAGAATACAAATGAACAAGCCATGAAGCGATACAGTCCCCAAGAAAGCGGAATAATCGTGTCCATTTTTTTTGCGTAACAATAATTCGTCTGTGGTGTTGGCGCAGCGTGAATTCCGTCGCCGATTCCCCGGCCGTCCGACACCGACTGCGCAAACACTGAGCCATTTGGCCACCAACCTGGAAGAGTATGGAACCACACGAGACGTTGCCAAGAGTTTCCGGCCCCGGAGCGCCCGTTCTGCCGAGGATATCGCCGTTGCTGCCGAAGATATCGAGCTGTCGCCGGAAATATCGACCAGACGCCGTACCACGCAATTAGCCATCAACCGGACGCCCCTAAGGCGAATTTTTGTCAAAGACCTGCGCATGTTCCGTATAATAAACGTTTTTCTTCTTCCTCTTACTTCTAACATCCACCGCCTATCTTCAATACAATAATGGATTATTCACCAATTAGTCTGCAGTTCAACTACAACGGGAATCCATAATTGGTGACATTTGTTTATTCAAAGTCAAGCTACCGCTTGCTAGAGAGATTGACGCTTCAAATTTCTTAATCTTCACAGGTGATCGGATAATCGGATTATTACACCAATTAGCTCAACAAAGCCACAGCAATTTGGGCCATAAAATTGTAGCAATAAAGACCACTGTTTCCATTGTAATATTTAACGGTAGAGTACCCGTTACGTCATTGTAAAAGAAAACGCCTAGACATGGGATGTGATTACATTATTATCTAATCTAACAGTAACGTTGTCTGTAAAATTACACACACCACTAATAATGGTGGGGTTCCTTGGGAAAAACAAAAGAAAGTCGATGTAAAATGAAAGCCAGCAGTCAGAACACTACGATGCAAAATTACCCACCTAGGTGGGATTAAGTATTTGGATAAGTACGTAGATCTATAAGTGTAACAGTTACTATTTTCAAAAACAAATAAAAACGCGTGAGCGTACATTTCTTTCTCTTGTGCGAGCTTACAATGTACCTATAGTAATAATAAATAAAAATAATAAATTCACTCCCGTAATCCCCGAGGGGGTAGGCAGAGGCACCAATCACTAGAACTGGGCCCACGTTTTGCAGAGTTTATTAGGTCCCAACGTGACAAGTTTAATGCACTTTTTTTAAATGGCAAGCAAGGAACAAATCAGGAATTATGTAACAATGTAAAAAACCGACCATTTTTGGAGTCTGACTCAAACACAAACGGTTCCGTGCCATCATTTACTATACAATATTTGAATATTTGAAACGTCTAAAAATGTTACCTGTTGCCGTTACGTAAACAAACCTGATTTTTTTGCTATTCCTTGCTCTATATTAATAATAATAAAGAGGTAGGAACGGCAAAAAAATCACGCGGTTTTGATTTATAATAATATTGATTATATTTTGTTTTGTAATTTTTTTTATAGCGGCAACAGAAATACATCATACCTATTATTATGTGAAAATGTCACCTGTCTAGCTATTACGGTTCATAAATTACAACCCTGGTGACACACAGACAGACAGCAGACGGACAGTGTAGTGTTAGTAATATGGTTCCTTACACTTTGTGTAAGTATTTAGACTAGAAAATATATATATTTCGATATATCCCGAATAGGGTACTTATAGTTTAAATCAAAATAATACAGAGCCATCTACACTTAACAACGAGAACCACACAAGTGAAAGCTAAGCATGGACTCGAAGTAAAAAAGGTAGTCAGTACCATGGCAGTACCACAGAGGTATTACGAGAAACTTTCTAACTGATATCAAGCGTCAAGCTTTTAGTTTCGATCTGTGTCACTAGAGGTCACTATCAAAAAATTCTGTTATTTAATAAATAATAATAATAGTATAACAAAGCGCCTAACTCCGTGTCCGGCCATGCGATGTGTAGGCTTCCGTAGAAAGAGGAGATTACAGCGCCGCCAAGTTATAATATTCAGGTGGGCATAATTGTAACTAAGTAATTAATTGTAAATCCTGTTTCCCATTTTTTGTTTTATTTAGTCACTTACTAGGATTTATAGATATAATGTTCATTAAAATTGAAAGACCGGTTAAAATTTTCTCATGTTTGTAGGTAAATTTCTTAAATGTTATTACATAGTTACTACTAAGTTCTCCACTAGCGCCGCTATCACCTGAACAGATAAGATGGTGGTACTGTATAAATGTGTTACAGAACATCAGCTTCATTTTTAATTAATTCTGTACGAAGTTTTACTTTTATGAGCTGGTCGCTAATGGGATCAACTGAGTAAACCAGTGCCACCAAGGAAAAAACTTTTACCTATTGTAGTAGGTAATATTTAATAACCACTCAACTCAACCACTTGACCTGGTCCCAAACTGGGATACCCTGTTCTATGGCTGGTTACCAAGGACGTTACAAACATGGAAAATCACCCAGACTGAGACTGAGTCCACTTGTACAACTGTACTTGAATGAATGTACACTTGTACCACGGCCCCCAGTGAGATTTGAACTCATGGCCCCTGCCTTGGTAGGTAAGCGCCTTAACGGCTAGACTAGCGAGGCAGAATAAATTCACTCTTAGAAATTGACCTCTGTGGCGCAGCGGTTTGCGCATCTGCCCCCTACCATGCGAGAGGTCACAGAATCCCGGCTGGGGACAAAAAGAAAACCTCAGATTTTGGATGTTTACATGTTTGTGATGTCGCTGTTTCTGGTTCCCACGACGCAGTACCTACGACGGTACCCTAGTGTAGGGCCAGAAGCAATGTATGTGCCATAATATATGTAAATGTTTATGTTAATTTGCTATAAGGGTTTGTACGATCTCTCAATCATGTTAATAATGATTTTTAAAACCGATGGCCGTAAACCTAAGGCAAAAAACCTAAGACTTGATAGCATGAATTCCAAATAAGGTCTGTATAAAAAGATATCCATATTTTTTCCTCGGTGGCTAGTTTTACTTTAGTTTAAATTGTAAAGCCTATTTAGCCGCCATAGTTTCCCTTTTAAGATCTTGTAAGTGCTCTGATTTTTTTCACGTTTCTACAATCAACCGTTTTAACAAAGTGATGTGGGACGCCCTACAGGAACAAAAAATTGCTCGCAAACGGAACCGTTAATAAAAAAAATATCTTACTTCGCCCACAATATTTTTAAACGACTAATCCAACGATACTTCACTCGATTACTTGTGAAACTAATAACTTTGACGTTCATAAAGTGTACATTTTGTTTTTGTCATGAATAAAGTATTGGAATTTTAATTTGAATGCAGTGTAGGCGAAATATTTTATTAACATAATATTGACCGAATTTGTAGGAGAACTCTTCATATATCATCTTTCAGAAAAAACTATCCCAAGGCATAAAAGCCTATACCCAGCAATAAGCAGAGGTGGGCTGATGATGATGATGATGATGAAAGAACTATCGATGAGCATACATACAAAAATATTTATGGAGAAATTCATAACATAAGACATTGAATCATAAGATAAGAATATTCTTTATTGCACACAAGAAACGAGACAAAATAAAAGTTCCTAAGTTCATAAGCTCTTTCTTTTTGAAATCGGTTAAAAATTTAATTAAAGAAAGAAAAAAACAGAAAACGAAAACGTTTTACATAATTCCATGCTCACGTTTTTCGCATATAGGTACCTACTATGTTTTCTTTTTCATATGACAGCGACAATTTGATACAACTTAGAATTGAAAAAGCAATGTATTTATCAATGAACCAAAAGAAAGCACAGCCGATGCAATCATAAAAAGAGAATCCGAAGAATCACACCATTTTGACGACGGTCGCATGATTTTCATTGTCACCCTGCGGTGGGATCAATCAACGTCACCCAGCCGCATGATTAACGATGATAACGTGTAATGATATCTGGAGGTGACGGGCCTAAGTGCGTGAGATGAGATGGGATCGAGCGAAAGGGTGGGCGGATTCTGACAAATGTCTCCCCACCTCGGCATCGAAGTAGATTGTTATAGTGGTGAGCGATTTATTTGGTTAGGTTTTTTTTATTCTGTAACAATTCATCATCATCATCATCAACCCATTGTGTCCCCACCGAGGGGCACGGGTCTCTTCCTTGAGGAAGGGATAGGCCATACTCCACCATGGGGGCCAAGTCCGGATTGGTGGAGGCTTGTAAGACTAGTGGCTGGTCTTACTGTCAGAAGTTTTCAAGCCGCCCTAAGGCCTCTGACTTGGCTTAACGACTGCCATCTATCGACGGCAGCCGGCACCAATCGCTCACGGAATCGCTCGGAAAAAATGCCACTAGCGTTAGTCATAGACGGTGACCCATCCATGGGCTGAACGCGCCGTATGTTGCTTAACCTTAGTGATCGTTCAAGATCACTCAGGCAGCCCAGGCTACGAGCGATTCCTGTAACAATTGCCTTGACATTATTTTACAATTTTGAATTTATATTGACATTGACGTTGTGGAAGTTTTGTTAGTCTGTGAAGCGTAATAATGTGTACTTATTGTGAATGGTATTTTTGTGTTGTATGTAAGGTGTATGCAATGTCTTTTAATGTTGGTGTATTTTTTTATTTTATAAATATATAAATATAAATATATATTTATAGATAGATATAAAATAAAAAAATACACCAACATTGACGTTGTGGAAGTTTTGTGAGTCTGTGAAGCGTAATAATGTGTACTTATTGTGAATGGTATTTTAATGGTAAGGGGGAAAAAGGGGGGTGCAAAGCTAGTATGAAACTTTGCCGTTATCCAAGTTATTCGAATGAGATTCTATGTGAAGGTCCTTCATTAAAAGTCATGAAATATGTGTAAAATAGTTTTTCAAAAATCATCCCTTACGGGGGAAAAAGTGAGGTGCAAATTTAGTTTAAAGCTTTGCCGTTTTTGAAGTTATTCGAATGAAATTCAATATGAAGGTTTGTCATTAATAGTCATGAAATACATGTAAAATAGTTTTCCGAAGGTCATCCCTTCAGGGGGTAAAAGGGGTGTGCAAAGTTAGTATGAAACTCTGCTGTTTTTGAAGTTATTAGAATGAAATTCAATATGTGTCCTTCATTGAAAGTCATGAAACATGTGTAAAGTAGTTTTTAGAAAATCATCCCTTAAGGGGGTGCAAAGTTAGAATGAAAGCTCTCTGATATTCAAAGTTATTTCAATAAAATGTTGTATTTGGGTTATAAGTTCCTGATAAAGTTAATGATTATTGCCGACAGCCCTTTCTGTGAATTCAATACTTATGGAGGTTGTAAATTTAGAGGGTATAAAAGTTCTTCGTATTTACTTCGTATCGTCGCTTCGATTATTAAAAATTTCGCTGCGGTTTTCGAATTGAATTTCTTTGTTCTTCCATGTGTTTCATATGTAAATACCACCTTAAATACTTGCTTACTTTCTTATTTTTTTTTTATGTTAGTCGTTCTAATTGTCGTTCGCTCTTGAATAATTTTTCTCAATTCTTCTTATTATTTCTCAGTTCATGTGTTTATAAATATTTCTCAGTTCTTTAAAATACAACCCAGAGTAAACAGCCTATACGAGTATACGTCCCACTGCAGGGAATAGGTCTTCTCTCAGAGAGAGTAGTATGGTTTTAATTATTTCGCTTGCGCTAAAAGTATCCCAATCTTATTTGCAAACGCAAACACTTTACTCAACTAAAGCCCACGCGGACGAAGTCGCGGGCAACAGCTAGTATTATTATATGACTTTAATAAATATGTATTAATGTGGGTACTTAAAATTCAATGTCAGTAGATAAAAGAAAACTAAATCGGTGAGAAGTTGCATCAATTTTGAGGTACTTTAATCATACCAAAGATATTGTAGGTATGCGTAAAAGATGAAATTACTAACAACCTCATCAGTTACATCAGATAATTCACAATTAAAATATTGACTGAGAATATAATAATGTTCATGACAGTTAAACCAACCACCCCAAGACACTCTGAAATGCCCCGTAATACTGACCGCGAATCGTCAGGTCCATATAACTGACATAAATGTACGAAAATTTTGCAAAGGAACATTGTAAAATTGAGTAATCTAAGATAATGGCAACAGTAAAAGATAATTTGTGCAAATTTAACTTATTCAAAGTATAAATGAACGCAATTTGCAGCAGACTTTAAGACCTGGTTAATTGGATATCATTTGGAAACAGGTTTGGAGACTTCAAAACAGAATATTTTAATAAAGGTGTTTTATTCTTTTATTTAGTTCATCATCATCATTCAGCCACAAGAAGTCCACATCAAAAGACCGGTTGGAAGCGGCTTGAATCCTGCGTTATTTAGTTATTTAACTACAAAAATGTCAAAAAAATAATATATATATTTTTTTTTATTATGCACTTTGGCGAAAAATACTACTTGCATTAAGTAGGTACGCCTTGGTACGAAACATGTGCAATAAAGAATTTAAAAACTAGCAATAATAGTTACATAAACTCACGCCTGTTTCCCAGAAGGGTAGACAAAGACCAGGGACTGCCACTTGGTACGATCCAAACCTTAATTACACAATCTGAAAAAAAGAGCAACACCTGTAGTCCAACAACTGCAGATATATGAACAAATAAACGAACAGAGCTCGGTTGTTTAGGTACTCCTTATTTTAAATTGCCACCAAAACTAAATTAAGAGAATTACGGACACCCATTTCGACTTCAATCGTTTAAATTTTAAATGAAACCATTAACAAATGTTTTGTCAAACCAGTCATGCGTGCCCCTAAGCCCGAATTGCACAACGTTAAGAACAGAAGGGCGACTCTATCGAACAGAGGTTCACAAGCTTTTTAACAAACAAATGTCGTTATACCTTAGAATGGTCGAAAAGTTAAAAGAATATGCTGCAAATAATTCATTCTGCAACGGAAAATCTAGGGAAGAGCAAGATCGGAAAAATGCGAGAAATTTAAAACCGAGCCATAGGATGATAACAATGATAGACGATCTTAAACGAGCCCTCTGCAGACCATAGGCCTCCTTCATGAATTTCCAACTTTCACGGTCTTGCCCCCCTACATTAATAGACACACTTCCAACGAAACCAGGTCCTGAGACTATCTGGTGGGGGACCTACCCATGTTGTATCAATTGGTCCACGGTCGCCTGGTCAGAACTATTCCGCACCAACCACCATCAGCTCCCCGAGCTATGTCCCCGCACTCTGTCACTTCAACTGAGCAATTCTTTGAGGTATATAAGTAACTCTGGTTCTTCTGCGGATCTCCTCATTTCTGATTGAATAACGCAGTGAAACTCCTAACGTAGCTCTCTCTATTTAGATTTGATTAGATAGACATTCGTACCAAATTTTGTATTAGATTTAGAGGTGATTAGAGGAGATGGTCAGAGTGAATTTTTTTTGCTGCCTTTTTCTCCACTACATTCGTCCCCACGGCAGCAGCTAGCATTATACTCGTATGTACATTGACATTCAATAGGCAGAATGTAAATTCTTTACGTTGAAATAAATTTATGATTTCTGACTCTTTAATAAACACACCAGAAAAACAAACTAATACACTCAACCCATTATGTCCCCACCAAGAGATAAGGGTCTCTTCCCTGAGGAAAGTATAGGCCATACTCCACCATGAGAGTCAAGTCCGGATTGGTGGAGGCTCGTGAGACCAGTGGCTGGTCTTACTCTCAAAAGTGTATGTATGTGTGTATGTATGTGATATGTATTTCCAAATACATTAGGAGATATTTAAGTTAGCAGTCCTCTAGAGGTTCTTTTGTGGTATTTAGCTAGAAACGAGTGTGAAAAGCAATCCCGTGTCCCGCGATTAACCGAAGCAATTACACACCACTGTCGAAGCTTTCCTTTGTTCTCTCTTCACTTGGGCTGCGGGCATATTGGTGATTCTATCCGGCTAAGTAGTTTAGTTGCTTTTGCCCAATCTCCTTTTGTTTCAGATTCGGTTGCTTGACGGATCTTGGGGACGAGATTAGTTGAACGTGGTCATGAATGAAAACTGAATTGGATTCCGGAATTCTATCACAGCTTAAAGTTTCATTTTACTTGGGTTAATATTTGCATAAAGTAAATATACAAGTGGCACGTCAATTTTTACATTTTCATAGTAAAGTCGTCGGTAGGTAACGAAACGGAGTAGAGTCTAATTAATTATGCGAACTGTAATGCAGTTTTGTTTTAAAAATCTATCTAACCTGTACTATCTCGTTGATCTTCTTGCGTATTTTTTTCTTGACATCTTTGTCATCTAAATAATTCATAATGCTTGTCATAAATGTCACAAACATGTAAACTTCCAAGACCTGAGTTTTTTTTTCTCGGGTTTTGAACCCGCGCCTCCCCTGTGTAGGCAGATGCACTGACTGCTGCGCCGTAGAGGTCGTTGGGGGGTTAAGATTACAATTAAGTCATTGAAATGAATTCTACAACCACACACCAATAAATCTGAATTCATGGATTGTTTTGTTGATTTTTTCTCCAGTCTAGTGAACTTTACTTCATGGTAATTCGCTGTTGACCCGCAAAGTGAAGCGATCTTTATCAACACACAAAGAGAAGTGGTTACTTAAATGGACAGTTTTTACCACTCAAAAGCATTTCTTTAGTCCGCCAGAGTACTGCTGTCGAATATGACGCTTAAGCTTGCAAATTTTTTTCTTGTTCTATTTGTGGTAAGTTAGTTGTAAGGCGACTAAAAGAACAAACAAGTTTTCTTAAAAAAATGGTAATAAATTATTAAAGAAGTTCTTCCAAAGTTTCAGCTGATGATTAATTCACTACATGGAAATTCTTTAGAACGAGCCGACATTCCCGAAAAACAAGAAGACTGGATGGGTATCGAGAATGAACGAATATTCGATAACTATTGGATGCCAACGGAGGATGCCGTCACTGAAGATGTTTACTTTAATGAAAATGACGCCATCAAACTAGTAGTGCCACCTTTGCGCTACAATTTTAACACAGACAAAGTTGTTGGAAAGATAACCAAACAAGAAGATATCCAGAAAACTGCGCAGAGCGAGAGACGTTCCAAAAGTATCACGGTTTTTCCTCAGATATCTTCTACTAAACCTAGGAAGGAGGGAGAGGAACCGTTTATAATTAAAATCCTTAACGATGATGAAGTGAAAGGCTCTGATCCTCATAGGATAACTAAAGTTGCACAGCCAACTATAAAAGACAACAGAAGGCACTATGAAGTTACAGAAAGTTACAGAAGCGACGATTTAAGAACTGAACCGACGATGATAAAGTCAGGGTACATTTACGAGAAGCCTAAACAAGTACACAAGGAAGGTCATAACATTCTTTTAAATACCGGTAAAAGGAACCTGACAAATACTTTACAACATATACTATCCAAATATAACATCTATCCAAACGAAAAACTAAATAACTACGAGGCCTCGAGACGTATTCAAATGTACTTTTTACCAATACAGCTCAGTAGTGCAAAAAGGAAATATAACAGGCAAAATAACCTACCCGTGGATCCATTGATTGCAGTGCTTTTGTCTAATTATGGAGTCTATTTGCCTCAGTTTTACAAAACCAACAGTAACTACAAGAATCTCTACGGACACTTGGCATTCAACAACATCCACAACAATAATCCGTTTGGTAACTATAAATTGTTCTCCGATACAGATTATGACTAAGATGACTCCTTCAGTAATTAACTTTGAAATAATTGGGTATGTACTTTTTATTACAGAGTGACTTTGAATTTATTTTAGTTTGGGCATCAGAGTTATTTCATGTATTGCTAAGCTTTGTTCTGCTCAATAAACAGTTTCGATTTGATTCGGTTCTCGTATTTTGAGGCCACTTTCTTATTTTCATTGCGATAAACAGTTTTATTAATGATTTATCTCGTACAACGTACTTCTAAATATTCATGACTTACGACCTTTGGCTGCAAACCGTAAATCCAAATTCGCAGTGGTAGCAGCCACAATAACGTTGAATAGTTTTCTAATAAGTTTGTCATCCGATTTGTGTGAGCAATTAAGAAATAATAGTTACTTTTCCCGTGAAAATTAATACATAATTATGCATTCACAGATAAAAAATAAATTAAAAAGATTGCTAGGTTGTCTGAAAGAAATTGCTGTTAGCAATAAGACCGCCCATTGTACATTTTTAAATTGTAACTTATATTCCTATCTCGTTTCTTATGTGCAGTAAAGAACATTCTTATTTTATCTTGAATTTCGATAAGAAAAACATCATTTTTTTAATCATATTATTTTCGAAATTAGCTCTATATTCCAAAATTTTGGTTAGCATGTCACGTCATATACAGTGAACGGAACGGAAAGTCACCCTGTAGAACATACACACCAATTAATTTTAGTTCCCAAAAATAAAAATTAAAAAAAAAATATTCTACTATAAATATTTTGTGCAGTTTTTGAAAGTTTTTTTTATAAAGTTAAGAAAGTTATATCTAGACGTTGCATATATTAACTATTGCTAAAACAAGCGCTTGCCATAGACTATGCTGTGAATTATTGGGTACAACTTTTGCAACACAAAGCTTGTTTCAGACGTTTCCTCCACTAGGTCCCTCATTGCGTTAAAAAAGATATTCAAAGCAAAAACCGTTTCATTAATTACGTTTTTACGAGAGAAGGGTTGTCTGCGTCGAGATTTTATAGCATTAACTTTGTTCTGAAAAAGGTTCCTTTTAAATCGTCCCCATATTAGTTGGCAAAGCGTCGGCCGGCCACCGTCGTGTGTGCTTTGGACAACCTCCAAATGGCCAGAAGCCTGACACTTTCATGAGTTCTACATCAGACTGCTCTTTGTTTGTGTTTCATGTGCTAACCTTTTGTGCTTTGCCTCTGTATGTTTCTTTTATATTTTTTTATTTATTGGTAAAGATGTACAGAACAGCATTATAGACACAACATTACAATGCGATAATGATAGGGTATTTAACTAACTATAACGCCAAATGCCTGTACATACAGCATGACTTTTCTACTTTTTATCACCCGACTGCTAAAGCTACTAAAGGCGGTTTGAGTTTTTCGGCAGTTTTTTTTGTATGTATGCGTGTTTGTTTATTTATTACAATGCACAAAAGCTGAAGTCATTGACAAGGCTAGTGTCACTGATGATATGACGTCACCAAAAGCAAAATGGCCTATGATGACAGCTGACACATTTTATTCAACATAATAAAGACATAAGATAAGGCATTCTCTCTCGCCGACAAATTTTAATATATTTAAGGTTGTGAAAGTATAGATAAACGTAGTCTGTATTGTAAAGTACTAGAAAAGAAAGTTTCTTGAACAAGAAATATTCGTTCACTTTTGACTAAATTTTGTTTTATATTTTACAAAAAGGATTTACAGACATTATAATTAGGCTTTTGTTTAAACGTTAGGTTGTGCGATCGAGTGGGAAATGCTGTCATAGACATTATTAGGTTTATTTCGGATACACTTAACTACTTGACTTTCTGTCGAAAGAGTCCAGTCGGTTTCTCATCTTAAAGTCTAGTGCTTACGAAAGTTTTAGTTAAAAAAAGCTGTCTGAAAGTCTGAGATGAGAAACGCGACGTGAGCTCCGTCTCTGCTCACCATGATTAAGCTCTGCGAATCAGAGCGAAACCTGTCGGACTCTTCCGACAAAATTCAGGTAAGTTTATCCGTAAATACATCCTTAACCTTTAAGTACCGACGTCCTATTTTAGTTACATAAGTACCGACGTGACGTCTGGCAGACCCCTATAGCTTTAATCACGAAAACTTTTTTGTTTTTGATATTCTTTTAAAAAAACGTTAGTATTTATTGCTTGTTTAACTGTTTTACTGTGTAATTTAAACAAAATATAGAAATTTTTACATTTATTACCAATTATAAACTTTTACATTGCAGTCTCAAATTGTAGGATTTTTTCCAAAATAATAATTTCATTGCATCCAATTTCTTGCTACTCAGATATCGTTTCTTCACCTTCGGACCCTTTCTGTTCAGTTGCTGAACCAGGGTCTCTCTCCAACGCAACAAAATTTGGATCGAAATCTTCACAGTCGTACTCTGAACTCCCATTTAGCCATTCCATAAAAATTTCTTCATGGTCTTTGTTTTGAAGCCTTGTTTGATATTTTTTCTTATTGGCAGGTACACTTTTTTTGCTTCTGTGGCTGCCCGTTTCATGCCCGAAGTACCTGGTACATCCATTTTTGTAACTGATTGAAAATAAAAGAGAAAAACGATATAATCTGGAGAAAGTGGCAGTCGCCCAAGGGGAGAAGCGAGAGGGGTTACGAATTCACTAACATGTGAAACTAGACATTTCAAACTCTCAAAGTGTCTGTCAGACCACACGTCGGTACTTAAAGGTTAAGCAAGTTAGAGCTTTTATTCGGGAGCTGGAGCACCGATTGAGGGACCGCGGCATGAACGTTCGCTCTGGGGCATATCTGAGCCAAAGGGTTTCCCTTGCTGTGCAGCGCGGTAATGCGGCCAGTATTATGGGGACTTTTGGGTCGGATGTGGCTCGGAGCGATATTGCCTTGACATTATTTTTCATTCTATAAGCCGACATAGACTTTGGTCTGTGGGTTGTTTTTTTTTTATAATAATTCTCACAGGGTTTATACAAAATTGTATTATTTTTACGAGCGGCGCGAGCGTTGTCGCGGTAATAGCTCCATCAGAGCCCAAAACGGGCATAGCTTCTACGCAATCAACTTTGGCTACATTTTTATGAACAAATTTTCCGCTCCACTGATGGTTATGGCTCTCGGGATGAATACTCGATGGCGTCACCGTTCACAATGAGATATTGTTATTTTAAACTGGGAGAACGTTTTTGTAACGTATTTTTTCACGGATTTTTTGGCTTACAGGTGACAGAATATTAACCTTTATATTTGTGCCTTCTATTCAAGTACGTTGCGGGTATTTTTGCAACGAAAATGTAAAAGTTGTTGTCCTGTACCTATGAAAAAGCACGTTCTTTCTTTGATAACATCCTAGCCTCCGGTTTCCGAAACGCTGGCAGTCTGTTAATCTATAGTTCACAACAATGAGTTGGCAAAAGTACATAAAAAAAAAAACAACTCACCTATTTACAGTACCTAAATTAACAGTTTGGTGGAGTTCGAGAAATTGGAGGTTAGTATTATTTTTATGTTATCTGTATATTCCACCTTGTGTAAATCTTACTTAGCTGCTATGCACATATTTTATAGGTACTTTAACAATATCAATTATAGTCGACTATTATAGTCAACTATGATGTCAGTCTAATAATTACAACGGATATCTGGTCTAGTTACAGCTAACTCAAGTAAAATGTAATGTATTTTATAAATAACCAAAAGTCTACGTTTCACATCTTCCTGCACTAAAACTAGAATCCCACATAGCAGGCCGTCATGAAAATAAAACTCTGAGCTTCCATTATATTTTCCGGACCCGGCACTAAACGTAAAACAGTTTCGTATATCGCAGCTAGCTAAAAAAAAGACTGCTGCATCCGTATCCGGTGCATTTTTTTAATCCTATTCCCCATTTCGTGCGCAGCTTAACACGTCCCGGCGTCTCTAAATACCGCGCATATTTAAATATTCCCGGTTATTCCCGGCTCTGCAGTGAAAAGCCATGGTATACACGCCCGGGGTATTAGGACCAGTCTTTATCTTCCCAAACTTTGTTGGATGTTCTGTGTTGTGTCCAATAATAGTAGAAGACACTGGTGAAGAGACCATAGACATTTTTTATTCGCGTCTTTTGCCATTTTAATTGCCAATCAGATCTACGATCACAAAATATTATTGAACTAAAACTTCACAATTATTAACTTTATTCCAGATACACTTACTTGATTTTTGTAGGAAGGGTCCGACCAAGTTTTGCTCTCTTTCGGTTCCAATAAGAGCGAAACCTAGTCGGACTCTTCCGAAAAAAAATCTAGTAAGTGTATCAAAATAAAGTGTGTTTCTTATTTTATAATAGCTAATGAATGTTGATGAAGCGAAAGTGGTCTGTCAGGGTCTTGGAAAGAAACTAATTTCTGGCTAATTTCTTAGTCATATCTTGTTTTAGTGGCAGTCCCTGGTCTCTGCCTACTGCTCTGAAATACAGTCAAGAGCTTACGTATGCATGTATTTTATAACGTCGCATGAATACTGTTATACCAATCTCAATAAAAAACGTGTAAAAAAAAATGGACGTGCGTATGTTGATAAAATATGTTTGGAACTTTTTAAGCCTTTCATGGGTGCACTGAACATGGCTGGATGGCATAGCTTCCGATAATTATATTCAATGAGAATCATGGAATCTTGACATTGCTTTCGTTCTGATGTATTAAGTTTATGATTATTTTAGACAAAGGTGGTCAGAGTGGATTTTTAAAGAACATAGTTTATTGATATCCAGCAAATAGAATATAAAATCTTGATTTTTTGGTCAATAAGAGCTAACTCTGACTTTCAGAGCAGACTCTTCAGGCACTCAGGCACAAGTCAATTAATTAATTTATTTTAAAATGTAAGTATCTCTGAAGACTTCACCTCCACTTAGTCTCCCAACCACGCTCAGAGTTCTATAGTGAGCTGCATTGTTACAAGCCCGCACTTTATTGTGGGTATTATCATAAAAATTGCTATGACGAGCGCGGTAGAAGAGATGGGACAATGGCACAGATCACATTTCTGGTTTTCCTAAGCTAAGGCTAATAAGTACGAGGCTGGAGGCCACCAAGATTTCTTTCCTCAGGTGATATGAGACTTCGACTAGTTTCGCGGAAGCAGCAACCATGGCCCCAGTACGAAGACTAAGGTATGAAGGCTCACCAGTTACCTCATTTATTTTACGACTAGAGGAAGTTATTCCCTAGGATTTCAGATGCGAGTCGAGGTTTATTGCTGCTATTTCAAGTTTCGTATGAAAATGAGACCTATATTTAAAAAATTCCCGAACCTCATGGAGGTCGGGCTATTTACAACATGCATAACTCAAGAAGGACTGGACCCATTTTTATAAACTTCGATTTTTTGATTGCCTGTCTCCTCAAATAGGACAGAAATAAACGGTGCCACCATCTTATCTGTTCTGTTGATAGAGGCGCTAGTGGAAAATTAAGTAGGAACATTTGAGGAATTTACCTAGACAAATGAGAATATTTTAACCCGTCTTTCAATTTTAATGAAAATATATGAATAAATCTTTTATGAAAAAATTGGGAACAGGATTTACAATTTATATGTTAGTTACCATTTTTTCCACCTGAACAGATAACTTGGTGGCGCTGTAGGCGGCCGTGATCGTCCCCCATCAACCACGAAATCTAAGTTCGTCCACCCGAATGGTCGTTGGTAACAACGAGCAACCTCCTGGTGTTGTTCATTGCTCGCCGATACAGTCTACCCAGTTGCAACTCCCACCTCACCACAATTTCGGGAATGTAATCGAAAGGCGGGGTAAATGCGAATAATAAACAATTCAACGACTATACAGGGTGAATTTTTGAAACGGGACAGTAAAGGCAGGTTTTAGTGGATCTACCCATAGCAAAAAGATAAGTTGGACTCTTTTACCAAAATGTATGGGAAAAGTTTTCCGCGATTTCTCATATTTATAGTACCTACTATAACCTCATTCTGTCCAGAAGAGACTTTTGATCCTTATAATAATCGATTGGCATCCAAAAAAGTTTGAGTGTAAAATGACCATTTTCTTGCTAACAGTTTACATTTTTTCGAAAATCTGTGAATGCAGTTTAGAATATTTTAAACATTTATGGATAGTCTCCTAGAAACATGTTCCTGTAACAACAACGGTTAAGGCCTTGCCGGACAGCCTTTGCTGTCCTCTCTCAAAAATTCACCCTGCATTGTTCGGCCAAGTTCTTAGTTTTTTTTGTAGCTACTAAAAGTTACTAGTAGGTACGCTGCTTTTGGGTGAATTTTACCGCCAAGTGGGCTGTGTTTAAAACAAAGCACGAATAGCACTATACCATTGGAAGGGGTCCAAATAATAAAGTTTATTCGACAATCATGGCAGCGAAGCACTCCAAGCAACTGCAGCAGGCCCTCTACGAATGCATAGTTTGACCAACCAGGAATTTGGTGACAATTATTATACTTAATGAATTACATGATTTTTTCTCTTTCAACAAAATTAAATCTCAGAAATAATGAACTTATTTCTTAGATTTAATTTTGTTGAAAGAGAAAAAAATTACTTACATATTATTTGTAATTCTTACCAAGGTTTTAATTCAAAAGTTGTTAGCATTTTTCGCTCAAGCAAACTTCTTGATCGTCGATCTCTCCTCTACATAAAATAAAACATTGTTTACAATACCAGTGTTAGTTAATTATCCTAGGTAAAGTAGTCATAGGCTCAAACAATGTTTAAAAGAATACTGGCGTCAGTATAAAACCTTTAAAATTGAACTTTTGAAGATTTTCATCGTTAACAATACCTTTATTTCGTTTCTTTTCGTTTGAGTAAAGCATACAATATTTAATATGGCGCACTTTTCGTTTGTTTTTTCGTTTTTATATTTATAAAAGGCACTGCCACGTACGCGGTCGAGTTTGTGCACTATACAAGTTGTAGTAGTGAGTGGATTTTCTGTACGTCCGTAGCGCCGATGGCCGTTGGCACGCGGCGCGCGCGCTGATTTTATTTCTTTTCCCAGCTTGATTAGAGCCCTCGCAAATTGGCCTTCTGTTCTCGCCATTTGCGGAAGAAATCTCAGTGTTTGTGAAGCTACTGTTTGGCGACAAGTTTTTCGGATAGAGACGTGAAACTAAGCTCTTGGCACATTTGGGTCAGTTTATTTTTTTCTTCAGGATTGTTCAAGAGACTTAAGATTAAGCTTTTAGCATATTGGAGAGTTGTTTTTTTCCTTCAGAATTGCTGTAGTTGTACGCTCTTATGTAATTAGGTATAATGCCCTTATGGCTATTACATTTTTGTACCTTTTGCGGTGAGATTATATGGGGGCTTGGGGGGTATAGGCCAAGACTTTTGTAAGGAAGTTGGGGCGCCATTTGAGGACAAGGGCTGGACAGTTTCTAAACCAAGTAGGTAAGTGCCCTGAGACATATTTTACAGGAGTGCCACAAAACGAGTTGATTACTTCGAGAGCTTGCTTTACTGAAAATATAAGAAAGTTGAGATTTTATATTATGAGATGTTGTATATTTTTGTCTTTATACAGAATTTTATTAGTTATCAATTCAATAAATAGGTTAAAAAAATCACGTTTTATGGCCCTTAGTAATGATTGAAACTACTCGTAATTGACAAAATTAAAATCCTAAAAAGGGCTGTTACTAGACTTCTTACAAAAGTTGGCGCGCGAAATCCAACCGTCTTTGACAATATCAAAAACCTAGCAAGGCGCCAACCCACTTAAAAAACCTAGCAGAGGACACCCCTTACTAGGTTTTATGCGTTTTCTATAATAACAACTGTGTCCTTGCTAGGTTTTTCAATAAGCCAACTTTTTAACATGCAGATCGATGCTTTGTGGTCTAGTAAGCTGTAAAATGCAAGAATCCGTTTTTTCTTGGTTGTGTCACTTGCTAGGTTTTGAAATTAATTGTCCAGCTGAGCTGCCTGAAACGATGGTTTATCTATACGGACAACCAAATCGTCAGTTCAAACGTTTCCTTCCTCGGGTAAACAAAAAACCGCGGGGCTACCACGTTCCTCTCGCGAAAATAAATAAATAAAGCATCCATGGAGTGTGAGCGGGTGTAATAAGTCGGCGCTGCGTGCCGATTGCACTGCCGCAACGCTGATGAATAAACCACAATGCCCGGATACACGGAGGAACGTCTGAGTTTCGGCTTCGGACTCCAAGGGTGGAATTACATAAGTCCTTGTCCTGGAACATTTCCTTGAGAAGTGTTAGCTGAACCTCCTCTTTTTAATATAATAATTTAAACATAAACATTTAAATACAGGCACATACATTGCTTCTGCCCCCATACTAGGATACCGTGTGTCGTGGGAACCAGAAACTGTAAACATCCAAGACCTGGGGTTTTGTTTTTTTTTTTTTCCAGCCGAGGATCGAACCCGGAACCTCTCGCATGGTAGTCAGATGCGCTCACCGCTGCGCCACAGAGGTTGTCGAATTTTCAACTTCAATGTCTTCAGGTGATCACAAAATCAATTGTTCTTTTCAAGGTCGGGCCTCACGAGGATATTATTCTTAAGTTGCACCAGAACAAACTATCAAACCGCAATTATTAAGTTATTATACCACAACATGTCAATTTATCTTAGAGGGCGCTGACACCTTTATTACAGACTAGCTTTCGCCCGCGACTCCATCCGCGTGGACTTTAGTTCAAAATGTTGCAACCCCGTTCACTCCCTTAAGGGTTAAATTTCGAAAAACTGTGAAACACATGTTGAGTATTTATTTCAAGTTTCAAGAAAATCAGACAACATTTTTTATACCTCCCATACAAATTTTGGCAACCCTTTTCTCCCCCTTAGGGGTTGAATTTCAAAAAATCCTTTCTTAGTGCTCCCCTAGGCTCCCTAAGGCACTCCCATGCCAAATTTCAACCCCCTAGGTTCAGTAGTTTGGGCTCTGCGTTGATTCTAAGTCAGTCAGTCAGTCAGTTTCTTCTTTTATATATTTAGAATTCTCGTCATCGTTTGCCGAGGCGCGTGTTCACTGCTTGCACGCCATCAGACGTAAAAGGATAGCGTATAGCAATCGTGGCGGTAGCAATAGTTTCTTGATGGTTATTGCAGCAAGGTTAGATGGATATTATAGTTTATTGATGCCAACAATCTCAACCACAGGTCTTGGATGTAGGTATACATGTTTTGATATCACTGTTTCTGGTGTACCCATTAGTATCCAAATAACCCCTTTCTTACACAACTTAACACAAACAACTTTGACATACCTACACGTACAACATGCACGAAGCAGTTTAAAGCATCCTGTATTTTTTCCCCAGTTACTACTTATTACTCTATTCGGCGAGGAGACTATTGCAATCGGAAAACCGATCTACGGCGATCTAGATTCGGGATGGGGAACGTGATCTACTTAATCCTCTGCTCGACTGACGTTTTTAAAACAACGCCTGGAATAACTTTCTTAGCAATTTGTTAGCTTTCCTTATCTTTGCAGTAACTATTCAGGTCAGCTAAAGGCTTTCTTGGTGGACACTTTCACTCAACTAAAATAAATAAATAAAAATCACTTTATTTGATAGAACAATCAGTTAGCAAATCAACTTTTTTCACCACGAACCCAATACGGAAAAATGACAATTCTGTTTGAAGGAGTACAACATTACTGTTCAATAAGCTACCGAAAGTTACTTAGATTTTAGTTGTTCTTATTTTATGTGAATGAAATGTTAAACCGTTCTCATGAGAAATAAATACTTAAAACCTAAACCTAAGATTGACGATTGAAAATAAAAAAATTGAAATTTAAAATTGTTTATTTTTATCATCGAAATATATCTATCAAATTACATGAATCATATTATTTTTAAAATTGCTGGTATTAATAAAATTAAATAATATAAATTAAAAAATTAATAAAATGACAAAAAAAGGAGTATGCTCAGCCGCAATGTTGTGTGTGTGATCAACACAACGCTGATTTTCAGCAAACCCCTAAACCATTGACGAAACAAATATGAGGAGTTTGGAGTTCCACTCACATCCGCTCCATACATAATATGTATGGAGCGGATGTGAGTGGAACTCCAAACTCCTCTGAGAGAAGCGCCTATATACCGCAGTGGGACGTTTACTTGGACAGAAATAACTAAACAACCAAAACTTGTCAATAAACGATTGAACAAAAAGTACCTATAGGTACTAAATTAGCAACAGGACGGGCCCAATCGCGTTCCGACGAATCGAGATTCAATTAAAAGTTAGAAAATAATCCGACACAAGGCTAGAAGGGAGAGGGCAGGTTAATAAGGAATGAGCACAGCAAAGCTCAAACGGGTATTCCGATGGGGAATAAAAAAACTTGACAAGTGCTAGTTGAACTCGTCTAGGAGGGTTCCGAACAAATTTGAAGATACTTTTTTTTATAGTCGGTCTTACCTCTATCATAGAGGGAGTCTTTGTGTTTTGTATAAATTAAAGTAAAAAAATATTGTACGATCGAGACATGATTTGAGGGGTATAAAAAAAACTCAACTCTGTCCACTTTTTGAATATTTTAACCTGTGAATGTAGTTTAGTTTGTACCTGCGTATATTCAAATGTTATAAGCATTTTAAATCAGCTTCTGAATATTTATTTATTTAACTTTATTTTAATTCCTCAAATAAACAAACTTTTTCTATGACCGCTGTTGACTAAAAAACCTAATTTCGTTTATTTATAACTCAGTTTGACACTTCATCGACAGAGTCGGCTTTGCTTTTACACCCCTCATTTGTCGGTATTCTTCTATATTTATATGTCAATAACTTATCTATACTTAAAAAGTAGAGTCTTAATTTAAAAATAAATTGTAAACTGTTGGACGTGTGGCGGCACAGCACTAGCGGTGCCTACACACATCACTAGACGCGACAAACAGCACATGCGCAAGACCGATGTCGCCGAGCTGTGTACTGTTTGACGTTACGTGATGAATTTTTCCTTCCGCTTTCTATTTTGATTTTGTGTTTTCCCATCTTATTGAGCTTTGTAACTGCTTTCCCGATCTTCCTGATTATACTCCAGAGTGACCTAAATAAGATCAATTCTTTTCCTCACTTCCCTTGTCTGTGCCGGTGAAAATATAGCGGCAACACAACCCTGCCATAGACGAAACAAGAACACTAAACACGAAAACATGGTCACAGACAAAGTACTAACTCAAATCATAAATAATACTTAGATTATAACAATAATAACTTCCATACAACACAATCACTTGACTTGGTCGCAATCTAGGATACCCTGTGCTATGGTAAGCAGGCAAGGACATTACACACATGGAAATACATCCAGACTGAGGTGCGGCCATACAATATGTACCAATGTACGGCGGCCCCAGGTGAGATCGAACCTACGACCTCTATCTTGGAGGTAAGCGCCTTATCGGCTAGGGCAACGGTGCAGTCAAATATTTAAATAGTTAAGGAATTGAGTCTCGCAGTTTCATCGAAACTTCAAACATGTATTTTTTACGATTTAACCACAATTGTATACTTTTGAGACTTCACCCTGTATTTGTAATGTAAGATGATATTACGTGCCAAGATTCATAGTCGTCGGAAAGTACCAACCCTATAAATTTAGATTCCCTTGATTGTTGATTGACTGTCAAAATATTTTTTTTTAGGGCATCAACGGCGGTAGGTTTTTTAACGTTAACTTAGATGTTTGATTTTTTTTACAACTTCAAGAGACCTGAATAGAAACCTGAACACTTTATTACTCAACCAGGATATAAATTACTGTACTATATTATGGTCTAATTTTCAATTAACTAAACGCATAGGTACCCAAGATAAATCGGTCTTGACAGACGGGCGGACAACAAAGTAATCCTATTGTCTACGACGAAATGCTCTAACGTATCTCTATTTATTGTAAAAATGCCAAAACACAAATTTAAATTTGCTGGATTCCTTCCTTTAAGTAATCCCCTTTCTGTAACGAACACCTATAAGTGTTTTTTGGACTAAAACTTTGGTAAGCACTAGACATTATTAATTTTCTACCGGATGTACCTACTTACTTGATTTTTTGTCAGCAGTCCGGCAGGTTTCGTCTATAAAGGTTCCGATTTCTCCATTTCAGGTACGGAACCATAAAAATGGCGGATCCCATGTCTGCATCACACGGTCTGCCGGCCACCGCCGCATCCAATCAGCTTTCCCGGCAAGAGCTCGGAAGGAACAAAGACATACAACGAAAATTATACAATATGCTAGGTACTAACTAAAGCCTGTTTGGGGCATTGTTATCATTATAAAATATTGCACCCCCTTTTGAACCCCTTAGGGGGTGAATTTTAAAAAATACTTTCTTAGTGCTCCCCTACTTTATAAAAGGAAATCCTGAGCAAAATTTCAAGTTTAAGCCCTGCGTCGATATGGCAGTCAGTCAGTCAGCTTTTCTCCTTTTTTATATATATAGGTATTATTTATATTTAATTTTTGTTGTAGAAAAAAATTAAGCAAATCTTTTAATGATAAATCCTTAACGATAATATTTGCGCTTGATTTGTTAGGACCTAATTATATATATATAGATATCCTCCTCAGTCCCGACCTTGAAAATAACAATTAAGCAATATAGGGCGTGTTCAGTGCATGGATGGGTGACCGTTGTATGACTGACGCTAGTGCCATTTTTCCGAGCGGTTCCGTGCTTTGCAACACACGCTAAGCAGTTGGTGCCAGCTGCCGTCTATAGATGGCAGTCGTTAGTCAAGTCAGAGACTTTAGAGTGGCTTGAAAACTTCTGACAGTAAGACCAGCCAAGACTAGTCTTACAAGCCTCCACCAATCCGGACTTGGCTCCGTGGTGGAGTATGGCCTATACCTTTCTCAGGAAAGAGTCCCGTGCCCCTCGGTGGGGGCATAATGGGTTGATGATGATGTACAGCAGGAATAAAGAAACGTTAAGAAATGTATCTTACGTAAAAAAATAGTGTTTTGTAGAGCAAAATAATTAATCATAGCGAAACTAAGATACCGTGATGTCACGTTCGGTGCCACTCGCCAGTTATTTACGAAGAGCCCGAAACGAGGTTTTCAGGCCAGAATTAGCATACCGCCGTAGCTTATCACTCCAAATCCAGCGGCATCCAGGCCGTGGCGTGCTGCAGAACTGTAAGTCACAATAACACGCCGTTAACGAGTGTGTTACACGACCCATTAGCCAGCGATATATCTGCATTAAAACTGCAGCCGGAGGGAGTGCTATAGACGCGATTTTGTTCACCATAGATTTTAAAATCGTTATGGCTATGTTCAGATGAGATGTAACGAGTAGGTCAGATGTGAACTTTAAAAAAATTGTGACGTCGCTGTTTCTGATTCCCACAACACAGGGTATCCTAGTGTGGGGCCAGAAGCAATGTATGTGTTTGTATGTAAATGTTATGTTATGTTATTTTACTGTTTGTATGTAAATGTTATGTTATGTTATTTTACGCCCGATTTCACGTACAAACGAAATCTATTCGTGTACTTTTGGGAGTCTGTGGTAGATGAATCTGATAATGTTCTGTTAAACAGCTGTCAGCGCATAATCGCTCGTAGCCCCGGCTGCCTGAGTGATCTTAAACGATCACGAAGGCTAGGCAACATATGGCGCGTTCAGTGCGTGGATGGGTAACCGTTCTATGGCTAACGCTAGAGATATTTTTCCGAGCGGTCCCGTGCTTCGCAAGGGACGTTAAGCAGTTGGTCGACTGTCGGTTGGCTGTCGTCGCTAGATGGCAGTCGTTAAGCCAAGTCAGAGGCCTTAGGGCGGCTTGAAAACTTCTGACAGTAGGACCAGCCACTAGTCTTAAAAGACTAGGCCCCTGTGGCTCAGGGAAAAGACCTGTGCTCCTTAGTGTTAAACCTTCGTGTTTACTTATTTTATAATAAGAACTGTCACTGTTTTGTATTTGTAAATTATTTTATAGACTTATGTCATTCGTCTTCTTGGCTTCATCATGTCATCATAAGCTTGGTATCCAATAAACTCTATCTTCATTTCCACTCGCATTTTCCTTAACTATTAAGTCTTAGTGGGGACAGCTGTCTGTTGTTTTTCTGTATGCTCTTTGGCATTCAGAAATCAGTCCATAGTACCCGTGGTACGTTCGCACTGCACGCGGCAATCCTGTCGCGCGTAATAATCGGGCGTGATTTAGCGCGGAGAGTGCATACAGGCTGGCTAATTGATATAGGTACTCGCTCGTGTGCAGTCCTGTCTAGTTTCGCGCAGTGACTGGATTGGCGATAATTGTGTTACAATCAAAGAGCTTGCTGATTTATTTATAGTCAAAGTGGCCCAGATTAGATGTTACTGTATGTAAGCAGCATATATATGAGTGCGTCCCACAATAAATTCAAATTCAAATATTTTATCTACATTAAAAACAAAATGTTAAAGTAAAAAAAAACATTCATATCTTTATGGAGAAGCAAATTTGAAATAAAATAAAAAAATAATAGTATGTAAGGTTCTTCCATACACCTTACCTCACCTTCCTCAGGGAAGAGACCCGTGCCCCTCGGTCAGGGCATAATGGGGTGATGATGATGTAAAGTTCTTTAAAAAACTGCATATGTTAAAGAAAAAATAATTACTCCAGGATATAGAGTCAATCACCACACTTACTTATATCCTAACCATGACAGCTTAAAGCCCTAAAAGTCTGCTCCTTTTTATGATTCAAAATTCTATTTTGAGACCACGTTTGTCAACTCAACAGGAATTTAATGATAAGAGATCTTATACCGAAGCCATCTAGAAACAAAATTTCAGCTTTTATAATGAGATCTGGCCCTTAATGCTGGCTTTTAGCGTCAGGCGTGGAGTCGATCGACTCATTAGCGCAATGATGGCACTTTGCCACAAATCAGGAATGTGGAGAAGAGATGCTCTAGCTAAATTTCTTTCTCTTCTTCATAATAATAACTTGTAGAGTCGACAGCACGTCAACCTTCACAGTTTAGTTGCAAAGTCGCCCGTAATGCAACAGAGTAGAGTGCATGAGTGTATAGCATGATGTGCTGTCGAATGTACACAATACGAATGTCGAATGTAATCGCTCGACCTGGTGTGCAATTACGTGGTAATCCACTGTATGGAGTTGTCTGATTTAGCCTCTTTGTTCTAGGTATGTCACACCACCTTATGTTACACTGTTACATTCTGGGACTTTTTTTCCCAGTAGGTGTCTCTTTCTCTCACTCCGAACTATCATATACATAATTATTTACAATCTTATTTTGACTCTTTCGAGTTGTCTAATTGCTTAACCCGATAGAGTGGAAAGTTACGTAATATAAGGGCTGGTCCCAAACTAGGATACCCTGTGCTATGGTAACCAGACAAGGACTTAACAAGCATCGAAAAACACCCAGACGGGCCGTTATAAAACATAACATAAACATTTACATACAATCACACACATTGCTTCTGGCTCTACACTAGGCTACCTTGTGTCGTAGGAACCAGAAACAGCGACATCAAAAACATTTAAACATGTCCTTTTGACAGCTGTCATCATCAACCCATTATGCCCCCACCAAGTGGCATGGGTGTTTTTCCTAAAGAAGGTATACGCCATACTCCATCACGGGGGCCAAGACTTATCAATCAATCAATCAATCAATGAAAACATTTATTTGTCATAAGCATAGGTATTGAGTACAGGTCTTGAGGGTCATTTAGATCTCCATGCTTTACCCACAGGGCATACAAATATTTTTTGGGCATAATTTAAAATTAATATTCTGAAAGTGTCTAAGTTTACAATGTTGTTTAAAAAAATGTTAAGATATGTCAAATAGAATTGGTAATTAAAAATTATGTAATTAAATAGTCAACACATTTAAAAAATTGTCAAGATTAAGTACTCCAATAAATAATAAAAAATGTCGGATAATCAACAGAGTAGTCATTAAAAATAATACAATTATATAGTCGAATCGCTTAAAAAGTCTTGTATCGAATAATAACATTTGTCAATTAACAGCTTATTCAGATTATATTTAAACATTGGCAAGTTCATCTTAGTAATGTGAAGTGGAATTTTATTGTAGATAAGCGGAGCCATACACAGAACACTTTTTCGCATAAGGGCAGTCTTACATTTTGGTATTGACAATTTTCCTTTGTATTGAGATCGTATTGGCTGTTTACGTGAAGAAGATAGTTCATGAAATAGACCCGGATTCATTTTTACAAATACACATAGCTCATACACATACAGCGAAGGTACCGTAAGAATTCGTAACGACTTAAAGTAAGGCGAGCAACTATCTGTTGTTTTGATGCCACACATGGCTCTTATGCAACGCTTTTGAGCTTTGAATATGGTTTATCTTTCTGTACAGTTTCCCCAAAAAATGATACCGTAACGTAGAGTGGATGCTACAAAGCCATGGTATGCTGACAAAACCGTAATTGTACAAACTACATATCTCAGCCTATATAAAGCGAAAGCAGATTTGCTTAGTTTCTTACATGTTTCTGCCGCTGGTTTTTTCCAATCTAGTTTATCATCAATTATTAGACCCAGAAACTTCGTCTCTTGGACTTCTTCGATAATTTTTTCCTGGTACCGTATTATTAATTTTTGTGGTTTGTGTCTTTGTCGGAAATTCATTATATATGTTTTATCCAAGTTGATCAGTAGGTTATTATTTTCAAGCCATTTTATTACATTACTTATTGAATTATTAATGTCATGTTCATAATTTTCAAATAAATCACATTTAATTATTAAAGTACTGTCGTCAGCAAAAAGGATCATAGGGTGTTCGATGTGCATCGGCAGGTCATTTATATAGATTAGAAATACGAGCGGCCCTAGAACGCTTCCTTGAGGAACACCATGCATGACTTCACGTGGCCTTGACAAATACTTAATTTCAGTTTTCTTTAATTCACAGATTCTACGAATTTCAGTGTATTGGTTTCGATTTTTTAGGTATGAATTCAACAAATCTAATACATTTCCTCTAATGCCGTAGGCGTTTAGTTTATGGATAATGCGATCATGGCTTACGTAGTTGAATGCTTTAGTCATATCCATAAAAATAGAAAAAACTGGGGATGAGTTATCAACATTTTCTAGAATGTGCTTTATTAGGTCAAATATAGCCATGTTAATTGTTTTGTTTTTTTGAAATCCTTTTTGTTCAGAACATAGAATGTTGTGTCTATTAAGGTATTGATAGATTTCATTGCAGATTACTTTTTCAAATATTTTCGATAGTATGGATATCAGTGCAATTGGTCTATAATACTGCATACATTCTTTGTCTGTTTTCTTGAAAAGTGCTTTAATAATGCACGTTTTTAATTTGTCAGAGAATATTCCCTCACTAATGCATAAATTTATTAAATAGCTTAAATGAGTTGCTATAGTAGGATTCACAAATTTTATTACTTTGGTTGCTATGCCATCATACCCCGTGCTATTTGTATTTTTGAGGGATTTAATTTTTTTTTGTACTTCTGTAGGCGTTGTTGGTTGCATAAACATCGATTGAATAAATGTTTTTGAAGTTGTTTTTAGAGGGGTCACGTTGTTTAGAGAGCTATGAATTTGATCAATATAGAGGTCATTAAAGGCGTTTGCAATGTCAAAAGGAGCTGTAAGAATTTTGTCATCTTTTTTTATTTTTGATATTGAGTCATTGGGATATATTGGTTTTGTTCTGTTGATTATTTGCCATGTTGCTTTAGATTTATTCTGTGCTGTATTAATAAAATAATTGTTTTGTGCACGTTGGGTTAGTTTTATTATGGTTCAAATTTTTTTTGTAAATGTTTTGAGTTGAGTTCTATTTGCTGTCGTTGGCGAATTTCTGTAAGCCCAGAGAAGCTTTCTTTGTTTTTTACTACATGCACGAATACCGCGTGATATCCATTTTGGTTTTCTTTTTTGTTTGATGGTTATAGTTTTTAGAGGAAAGCAAATATCATATAACCACTTGAAGTTTTCTAGGAAAACATTATAGGCAATATTTGGTTCCTTCGATCCATACATTTCTGAAAAACTAAGGGATTGTAAATGTTTATGGAAAAGCAACAGATTCGCCTTACTGTAGCCTCGTCTTTTAATACTCCATGAATTCAATCTGCTAGTTTCTCTAACTGGAATTCTCAGGGTTTGACAGGTATGGTCAGATAATGCGAGGTCAAGGACCTCACTTTTACATCCCCGTGTATTGTGTACAAAATTATCTATACATGACTTACTTTCTAATCTGGTAGCGACTTGTATTTCAAATTTAAGGTTGTAACTTCTCATGAAGTTTTTAAAGGCAAGTGTTTTACTATCTTCTTTTAAAATATCTATATTAAAGTCACCACACACGATAGCTTTTTTGTTCGTATTTTACACAGTTGATTGAGAATCAGGTCAAGTTTGTCATAGAACAGATCTAGATTTTTTGAGCTCGGAACCCTATAAATACAAACAATAATTATATTATGTGCTATCAGTTCTACTTCGCAGCATTCGAAAGCACCCGCCACTGAGTGCTTCTTGATGTTAGGAATTTCTCTATATTCATGCCCTGATCTAATAAGAATGCATGCTCCTCCTCGTTTTTGGGTTTTTTATAAGTCGTATAAGTCCTGATTAGCGGAGGCTTGTAAGACTAGTGGCTGGTATTACTGTCAGAAGTTTACAAGCCGCTTTAAGGCGGCGGCACCAACTACTTAACGTGCCTTTCGAAGCACGGAACCGCTAGCGTTAGTCATAGAACGGTTACTCATCCACGCACTGAACGCGCCCTATGTTGCTTAACCTTCGTGATCATTTAAGCCTAGATCACTCAGACGGCCGATGCTACAAGTGATTCTGACAGCTGTCAGATGGGTCATTAAAATTAACTAAATGGCGCTGTACGCAACCCCGTCATGAGTATGAAGAAAAGGAAGCAAACCTTCGGGCCTTCCTATGTACGAGGCGGATGAGGAAAATTAGCTCCTAAATGTATCGCTTTAAGATCGCAAATCGGATTTATTAGCTAAAGTGCCGCAGCAGCCGACGAGAGCAGTAACTCGATCAGCTTAGAAGAAATTAGTACAGTAACGTGCAACATTGTCAACGTATTTCTCGTTGCTTAGAAAATAATTAATGTACAGTCGACAGCACGTCAATCTTCACATTTTCGTTGCAAAGTCGTCCGTAACGCAACGGAGTAGAGTGTATGGGTGTATACCATGTTTTGCTGTCGACTGTACATTCGACTGCCTCGTTGGTCGAGCCGTTAAGGCGCTTAGCTACCCAGCAAGAGGTCGTGGGTTCGATTCCCACTGGAGGACCGCCGTACATTTGTACAAATAGCCTCAGTGGGTGCTTTTCAATGTTTGTCATATTTATGCCTGGTTACCACATCACAGGGTATCCTAGTTTGTTTGATTCGACGAAGTCAAAGTCGAAGTCAAATATTTTATTTAAAGTACAAATAGAATATTTACTTTATGAACGTCAAATTTGTTAGTTTCACAATTAATAGATTACATGGAGAAGAAACTAACAAAGAAACTCCCTATTTATTCTTTTCAAAACAGTTTTAGCCTAAATTACAAACTTAAAAAAATATACCTACTCTTGGATGTGTTGAACACTAGACACATTTATCCTCTGATTAAATTTAATATTAAACTACTATTTAATGCCAGACATCCTGGTTTTCTAAATAAATCGTTGATTTTATAATAGTTTTTTTGCAAAGAGTGTGCTTAACACAATTCTTTAACCGCGATGGAGGTAACTCTAATAATTATATCTTGAGGTATCTTGTTGTACGAGTAGAGCCTTATACAGTGCCCCATAAAGGAAGTATTAACTTTTGCAAGTCTAAATCGTGGAAATGACAATTTATGTGACTAAGCTTTGAGAATCAGAGCGAAACCTGGTCAATCAAGTAAGTGTAGGAATAAAGTTTAATAAGATTTTTATTTCTTCTAAAAACTCTTCCTTTTTGTTTTTGATCGGCCAATTAAGCCTTCCCCAAATCTTGTTTCAGGAGCGTTCTTTTTATAATTAGGATATTTTAATAATTACTTTTTGATGATATTCTGTGATCTTTTTCCACTTGCCTTCCGCTTTATTTTTTTAGATGTCAGTACCAGTTTGTACAGTTCCTGGAACTTGTGATAGCCCGAAACGGAATGTTTTGTACTTGAAATACTTTTCCCAGTTAAATGTTTGCTTTACTTAAGAACAAATTATGTTCATCAGTCATAAAAACCTCACCAAGATGATTGGTGATTTGATAAAAGATGGTCATAAACATTTACATACAGGCACGTACATTGCTTCTGGCCCCACACTAGGATACCCTGTGTCGTGGGAACCAGAAACAGAAACATGTAAACATCCAAGACCTAGAGTTTTTTTTTTCTCCCCAGCCGGAGATCGAACCCGAGACCTCTCGCTCGGTAAGCAGATGCTAACCGTTACGCCACAGAGGTCAGAGTGGAGTTTAATTTGCTGCCTTTTTCTATAATAATATATCCTTTTCCACTATATTTGGCCCCAAATTTGGGTAACATTCGTCTCGACTCACCATGATTAAGCTCTGCAAATCGGAGCAAAACCTGGTTGGACTCAAAAAACCATCTAAGTGCGAGTTGGACTCACGCAAGAAGGGTTCCGTACCACTATCTTTAAAAACGCCAAAAAAACAAGTTTGTTGTATGTTTATTTTAATTTAATTATCTATTTTTAAAGTGAATAATGTAACTCAATATTCTGTGGATATTTCAAGCGTCTACCATTTGCCGTTATCAATTTCGAACAAAAAAAATCACTTTTGTTGTATAGAATCTCTTATATATTTATTGTATTTTGTTTTTTGGATTCTTTTGTTATAGCGTCAACAGAAATACAACATCTGTGAAAATTTCAACTGTCTATAAGATACAGCCTGGTGACAGACGGATGGACGGACGGACAGACAGCCTCAGTAATAGAGTCCGTTTTACCTTTTGGACGCAGAACCCTAAGAAGTGGCTAGGGAAAAGTCTCTATGTTCACACACACAATATTCTACCGACCGCGCTTCAACTGCTTCTAAGCCTAGGCGCACACTAGCGACACGCGACAGCGACAGCTCGGCGACTAGACGCGACGACAGGCTACAGCCGACGATCTAATATACAGGGTGTTGATTTGTACAGTTAAATCCAACTCAGGGGTGGTTATTTACATGATACTGAAGCAAAAAAAGTCCAATCCTCCGAAACGGCTTAACCGATTTTGATGAAATTTTATGTGTATATTTGGTAGGTCTGAGAATAGATTGTTATCTATTTTTCATAGCCCTATCTGGCAAAACAACGTTTGCCGGGTCAGCTAGTTTTCAAATATTATTTTGTTCGAAGCTCCGCACACTTGGCGTCAGAGTCGCGGAGTCGCGACGACAAGCTAAGAGCAGTCGCGACGACAAGTCGCCCTGTTTGCGATGGCTCTAAAAGGTACAGTATTGCCTAGATACAAAAAATATACAAACTTGAATAATATATGGTCTTCTTCTTCTTCTTCCGGTGCCATCTCCTATCGGAGGTCGGCTATCATTTTGGCTACACTGTCACGTGATGTAGCTGCTCGCAGAAGTTCTATATTTCTGGTGTTGAACCACTCTTATGTGTTTTGGAGCCATGATGTTTTTCTTCGGCCAGGTCTTCGCCTTCCTTCAATTTTCCAATCAATCAATCAATCAATCAATCATTTATTTTGTGTAAATGTTTATTTTGTGTAAAATCACCTCGCATGATATGACCGAGGTATTGTAGCTTTCTTCGCTTTACAGTCTTTAAGACCTTTTTGTTTATTCTCTGCAAATATATGGTCACTTCCTTCAAATATGCCCTTTGCAAAAGACTATTGTGTTTTGTTTCCTACAGGATATGTTTGCAAGATCGGCGAGTCCACGTCCCTCCCGCGGGCGGCATTTTCCGGTCTGCCGAACGCCGACACCGCGCCGCCGATGCCTGTACCGTAGCCCACGTGTCCAGCACCCATGGAGCTAATATCTGTTGGAGACACTGATTCTGTACAGCTTTACAAGCTGTACAAGAAGGTCACTTGAGAGACTAATGATATCATGGCTGTACAACTTACGATAGCGGTTCAGACAGAGTACAATAAGTATATTACTCATTGATGTGTATTTAAAAAAAAGTAAGATTCCAGGCATAACTAGGTAGTATTTTTCTTCATAAAGTGCCTCTCCATCATTGGAGGTTTGCAGTCAGCTCTTAACAACGGTCTCTGTTCAGAACAATTCTGAACTACAACTCCTCATCTGATAAATAATAGTTCCAAAATGACGATATATTTTTGGAAAATATATCGATAAAATAAAACAATCACAATTATTTTTGAACTAAAACTTTCGTAAGCACAACATATTGTAAACAACACCCGTAAGTGGATCCGGACAAAAGGTTTACAATCACAATTAGTATTTTTTTGTTTGAAATCATGATGCCAATTTTCGCTAGTCGGAGAGGCACCATGTGAAAAAGAAGTAACGACCGCTTATGCTTTGAAAAACTCAATAAATCAATAAACTTACTTAGGTGAGGTATTAAATAATTTTTTTTCTGATGTGTTCAATAAAGAGTTTTAATCATCAAAATTGCTATTGTATTTTGTTTCAATTAACGTTTTCAAATTGTTAACCTCCTAAGGCCTGACTTTGCATTTTTTATCTTAGGATTATTGTCAATACAGTCTTGTTGTTCAATCAATCGATATAAGTGATTATTGCCATATAAAATCACTGCATCTTCAATAATAAATATGTTCCCAAATTCAACACTCCTGTGATTTTGCGATTATATTTACTCAATATAATCAATGTATGTCATCATCATCATCATCAGGCCATATTAGTCCACTGTTGGACAGCCCTCCCCTAATGAGCGCCATAGCACCCTGTCTTCAGTTTGCTACATCCAGCATCTGCCTGCAGTTTTTCGCAGATCGTCATCCCACCTGGTCGGAGGGCGTCCTACACTACGTTTGCCGAGTCGCGGTCTCCACTCACGAACACGTTTACCCCAGTGGTTGTCGGTTCTTCGCGAGTTATGGCCAGCTAACTGCCACTTCAGCTCGCTAATTCTCTGAGCTATATCGATAACTTTGGTTCTCTGTCGGATGTATTCGTTACGAATTCTATCCTTCAGAGAAACTCCGAGCATAGCTATCTCCATAGCTTGCTGAGCGACTTAGAACTGGTGGACCAGCCGTATCGTGAATGTCCACGTCTCGGCTCCGTAGGTCATAACAGGTAGGACACACTGATTTAAAACTTTCGTTTTGAAATCAGAAGCAATCAGTGTATGTAAATGTTTATGTTTATATTCCATAGGCCAGACATGAGTTTATTGTATCGCATTGTTACGTATTGCCTCACTGATCAGTTTAGCTAGCCACCGATGATCGCTTCAAATCGAGTCCACGTGGACTTTTTGCCATGTCTGGATGGTATTACGTTGATTCGATTACGCTATTGGAAAACTCTTCATTAGATGGAATTTTGATAGAGTTTTTTGACTGGGGGTCGTTTCATAGATAGAATTGCATCGGTTGTGGTTACGTCGACATAAACAGATCGCAGATTCGCAGTATCATTGTACAACTCAATGACCATCCATTTTGTATGTAATATATGTTTTTGAAGGCTTACTCTGCAACCTATTTGGCTAAGAAGCAAATAAACGTATAAAGTAAATAAATGTACAATTATTTATATAAGTACCTATTCTATACTTAAGTACAATAAAATATTTGTTAAACATTATGTTAGGTAAGTTATCATTTAGATTAGAAGTCATTAACTTTATTCTGGATGCATTTACTTGACTTTTGTCGGAAGAGTCCGATCTCAGACCTTAATCATGATGAGCAGAGACTGAGCTCGGGACGTCGCGTCGGTCTCATTAGAAGTAAAAATTTGAATAAAATCCAGATTGTTAGTTCTGTTTCTAACTAATATAGGGTGTCTCTAAGAGACTCCGGTTACTTCGTTTCAGACACTTTTTATTAGGTCCTTAGGAAAAATCGTAAAATGTTCGAATCCAAATTACGCTCTTCAATGCTTTCCAATTGGAACTCCCTCTTGGCTCCCAACTTTTCCACCGGCCACTTACTCAGCTATGCTGTCGGCCCATCTGGCATTTGGCCGACGAGAAAAGGTGCGAAGGAAAAATGCGAGAGATTCCTTTCCCCTGCTAAAGCGGCGTTCAAAGCAAGAAAAAGAAAAACCTTAACAATCGGTAGCAATATATTTCCACTCGACAGTCTAAACGGTGAGATTCCGACCCTTTTCACTGTATAAAATGAGGAATTTTAATTCACCCTCGTTAGCGTCCCGGGACACCTCGCTGTCCCATTACACGTAGAAATAATGGACACAATGTAGCGGATTCAGGACGTTTTACAGGCCCTCTGTTGGAGTTTAAGACTTAATTGTCAACCATATTTGAGCATTATCAGTTGGACGAAGTAGCTAGGGCCTATAAAACAGATCTTTACGGCTTTTGCAGAGTTTGAGATGATTTAAACTGTTTTGGGGAAGCTCTGCGCTGTGTGATGGATATCGCCTTCAGGTAGTCATTAAAATATTTTAAGAGCTAAAGAGAAAGCTACAAATATCTTTGTACTAGAAGCTTTCTTTATGTGTAAAATAAGGAAAATTCTATCTATGTAACTGTCTTTATTGAAAGAAACTGAATTTTTGAAAGAATCTTTATTTAAAGATAATTCAAATTTTCCTAATTCGCTGCATTTGCGGCGTCTATCGTATTTCCTTTGTCTAGATCTAGTGGGAATTCCAGTATTTGGTTACAGTATTTTACAACCAGTTTAATCGTAATATGTTTTTTTTTGTCTACTCTTTTTTTATATCCTTTTTTCTTTTATTCTACAACATATTATCCTATGTTACAATGCGTATTTTCATAATACTTGTTGAACATATAGTTTGGGATACAGACGTGAGCTTATGTATGTATTGTATATCCAATTTATTTACTTATTTTAATTTGTGTCATATTCGCAATGCGCTTAGCTAGAGAGGAGGAGACGAAGATTGGGCTCAGTGGCGTCTTGGTGGAGACTTACGTCCAGCAGAGGACTGACACCGGCTGATTATATCATAATCTTCTTCGGTCCTTTAACTTAGAGCCTCAACCACAGATTTCAACATCTGACGGTTGTTTATAGCAGCTTCCAGTTCAGGCCAGCTAGTGCCGATTGATCTCTTGGGCTATAGATTTTTTCCAGGTGATCCTTGGCCGTTCTATTTCCTATTTCTAGATGCGCAGGTATCTGGTTAGTACTCCACCAAAGGTCCTCATTACAAATGGTCATAATGATTTTCACGATGATGATGATTTTTTGTCTGAACCTTACTACTCTTATTTTGACACGGTTGGGTGGTATTTTTTATCTCGGGGGAGGTCCAACGTTCACACTAAGCCTGCGCAGACCGGCCCTGATCTGGGACGGAACGAATAATGTCAACAAGACAATAAAGCAGTTTATATTGTTTACAAGAATCCGGCGGGTTATCCCTTACATTGCTTGACATAGAGAAAGAAGATTGAGAAAGCCACTGGGAAGAAGAACTGGATGTACTTGCGGCTGTCTTCCCGCAACAACGCGCGGGCTGCGGAACGTTTCCATACATTCTTTAAAAGCGGGTTTTTGACCGCATGCTTAGTAATCCTATTTTCTGGTACATTAAAAAATCAGCTAATCTATGATTACCATTTTTTAGGTGTTTTGAGTGTTTATGGAACGACTGAGAGCCGTTGATAGTAAATTTACAGATCACTGGTGTATTAAAAACCATTCACATAACTGTCAATTGTATCAATTTAATATTTCGTATTTCATGAAATAATTACACTGAGGAGGTTATAACATGATACAACCTCCTCAGTCCCGTGTCGACAAAATAACAATTGAAAACTATTGTGATTGTCAAGGTCAGGACTGAAGAGGTTAATGTGTACGTACTTAGCCTGATAAACCTTTCAGATTAGGACTGTTTTTACGTAGGATATATGTGCACTAGGTTTCAAATATTGTAAAAATAAATATGTTAAATAAAGAACTGTAGACAAAAAAAAACACGGTTAACTATGAAATTCGTTGTATATTGCGAAGACTGTTAGGCAATGTACATCAAAAAAGTAATTTATAAACTATGAATTATAAAGTTTTATGATGAAACGCGGCTCAGGGATCATCCTTCTGCCACGTGGAAACAGCGGTTTTCTGAAGAAAATCAATGTATTCTTTATATTTTGCACAATTTGCGACTAGCGACTCCATTCTCACGATGATGACGTTTTCTAAATTTATTTGCTTAGCAGTTTCCCTTATGCTTCTATTCCAAAATACTTTTAGAGCCATCGCAAACAGGACGACTTGTCGCCGCATCATACGCGGCGTTGTCGTTTGCATCTGGCGTTTTGTCGCCATTTGCGTTGGTTCTTAGCTTGTCGTCGCGACTTCGCGACTCTGACGCCAAGTGTACGGAGCTTCGAACAACATTTATGAAAATTGTCGGCCGTAGCCTGTCGTCGCGTCTAGTCGCCGAGCTGTTGCTTTCACGTGTCGCTAGTGTGCGCCTAGGCTTAAAGTTGACCCCTTTTTAGGATTCCGTACCCAAAGGGTAAAACGGACCCTATTATTGAGACTCCGGTGTCCGTCCATACTTCACCGGCTCTATCTCATGAACCGTGATAGTTAGATAGTAGAAATTTTCACAGATGATGTATTTTTGTTGCCGCTATAACAAAAAATACTAAAAAACTGAATAAAATAAACATTAAATGGGGCTCCCATACAACAGACATGATTTTTTGCCGTTATTATAGATTACTCACACTTTGCCGGTTTTTTATGAGATATTGAGCCCATATTAGATTATAGTCGTCTGGTCTTTACAAGGAATAATGGATACTCTGGATTAGGCGGTATTTCTGTTCGAAGGCTACAGAGGGTAGCCTTTCCCTTCGGGAGGGTTAATAAAACGGCGCTCAGGGCAGGTATGGCGTTTATAGGTGAATTTAAGGCCTATATTTCGTTTTGTATTGAATCAGAATCAGAATCATAATCAGAAATTTATTTCAACGTAAAGAATTTACATTCTGCTTGTTGAATGTCAATGTACATACAGTTGTGTATAATGTTAGCCGCTGCCTTGGGGCCGTCCGTAGTGGAGAAAAAGGCAGCGAAAAAAAAAACTCCACTCTGACCATCTTTTCTCAAATCAACTTAAAGCTAATACAAATAAAACTTACAAAACAATATCTTGGATGTGTTGAACACTAGACACATTTATCCTCTGATTTAATTTAATATTAAACTACTATTTAAAGCCATACGTCCTTGTCTTCTAAATAATCGTTGATTTTATAATAAGCTTTTTTGCAAAGAGTGTGCTTAACACAATTCTTAAATCGCGTTGGAGCTAACTCTAATATATCTTGGGGTATCTTGTTGTAGAACCTTATACAGTGCCCCATAAAGGAAGTATTAACTTTTACAAGTCTAAATCGTGGAAATTACAATTTATGTTTATTCCTAGTATTAACGTTATGATGGCTACCAAGTGTTTCGAAGTCTTTAATATTTTTCCTAACGTACATAATATTTTCATAAATGTATTGGCTTGCAACTGTTAGGATGTTGATTTCTTTGAAAAAAATTCTTAGTGTGTCCCTACTACCTAGCTTGTAAATAAATCGGATCGCTCTCTTCTGCAATATGAAGATAGTCTCAATGTCTGCTGCCCGGCCCCATAGTAGTATACCATAGGACATAATACTATGGAAGTAACTAAAATAAACAAGCCTAGCAGTTGCAACGTCAGTAAGTTCTCGAATTCTTTTCACGGCATATGCTGCGGAGCTAAGTCTATGTGCTAATTTTACAATATGTGGGCCCCATTGTAGTTTGGCATCGATTGTGATGCCCAGAAATACAGTATCTTCAACAAATTCTAGTTTTTCATTTCCAATCACAATGTTATTTTCAACTAATTTTACATTAGGTAGGGTAAACTTCCAACATTTTGTCTTTTTTGAATTTAACAACAGATTATTTGCTGTAAAGCAATCTAGAACGTGCGAGAGAGCATTATTTGCTTCGTCAAGATTATTTTCCTGTCTCCTTATTTTAAAAATAAGTGACGTGTCATCAGCAAATAGCACTATCTCACACATTTTTTGTACCATAAACTTGTACTCACTGAACTTGATGGCCCAATCGCACCGGCTCTTTGTCCAGACAGAGTTATCGCCCAACATATGGAATGGTTAAATGGGTCGGCGAAGAAATGTTTTCCGAATATGTTGGAAATCTTGGATAGTACTGGAAAATGGTTTGATTAATGAGTCTTGAGTGTTTGTTTGTTCAGTTTAAGTTAGATTCGAAAAGCTCAGCGAAGCGGTTAGCGCATCTGGTTACCATTCGGGAGGTCCTGGGTTCGAAACCCGGCTGGGGGCACAAAAAACTCACAGGTCTTGGATGTTTACATGTTTGTGATGTCGCTGTTTCTGGTTCCCACGACATAGGGTATCCTAGTGTGGGGCCAGGAGCAATCTATATGCCTATATGTAACTGTTTGTTATGTTAGTTTATTAATTAAGAACCTAAGAGAGTCGGAAGAATTCTCTTTGTAAAGGGTTTGAACTCCGGATTGCGAGGGAGGGGAGAAATGGGAAAAGAAAGTTCTCGAGAAAATTGCGGATTATATTTATTTAACAAACTTACATAAGCTCCCGCCTGTATCTCAGAGGTCTAGGCAGAGGCCAGGGGCTGCCACGTGCCACAAACCTCACAAATCACTTTCGCTTCATCGACATTCATTAGCTGTTGCAAGCACGCACGCCGCTGGTTTCGAGTATTTATTTAAATAATTTACAATAAACTCAGTATTATTGTGGATTCCAGTGAGTAGCTGAGCACAGTTAATTAAAGGAAAGTATTTTTTTAGATATGTGGTCCAACAGCGTTGATATAAGAGTATGGTGGTCTTGTGTCAGCACACTGAATAATCAACTCAAGCATGATAATTTCGTTCAATTTCTGCAAAGGGCTCATATCTGAAATTTGTACTCGTAACTGCAATACGATGTCCTGCGCGTGGAACGCTCATGTGACAGGCGCTGACTGAAAGTCAGTGCTGAGGCTTAATACCCTCGGCAGTATGCTGAGTCAGCTGCCTATTTGCAGCAGCAGAGGCACATCGTGACCATTGATTGTAAATTTATTTTTTATTTTTTAGTGTCTCAATGTATTAAGTGGGTGGGTGGGCACATAATGGGTTGATGATGATGTCCAACGTGAAAAAGAAAGTGAAAAGAATTTCTCAGGATCGTGGCAGTGGCAGTCCCAGGTCTCTCCCTACCCCTCTGGGATACAGGCGTGAGCTTATGTATGTATGTTTAATGTTTTGTGTAACATTTGCTGTAATAAATGTGATTTCTTTCCTTCTTCTTCTTCTTCTTAATCTTTTCTAATCAGCAGCCTAGTTTGGGACTAGGAAAAGTAATTGTTGGGACGATTTTTGTTGCTATTACAGTTAAATTCGCCTGACACAGTTAAAAAGAGCTTTGCCGATTTACAAATCAAAGCCGGGGGCCGACAAGCAATCAAGTTCGTTGACCCCACACCCCTTGTTCTACACGAAGACTAATGATTCTGGGGCGGCGGGAGATAAAAATGTAAATTCGCAGAGTTAACGTTTAGGTGGCATTAGTGTCGCTTAGTGTCGCGAGGCACAGGGCAGGCACCCTCAGGGACGCGTTTACACTTGGCGAACGATCTTAAGAGCCTATAAGAGTGAGTTTGGCTTGTATTGCTAAAAAACCTTTGACTTTGCCAAGTCAGAAGCCTTAGGGCGGCTTGAAAACTTCTGACAGTAAGACCAGCCACTAGTCTTACAAGCCACCACCAATCCGGCCTTGGGCCCCGTGGTGGAATATGACCTATAACTTTCTCGGGGAAGAGACCCGTGCCCTCGGTGGAGACATAATAGTAAGTAAGTATGTAAGTAAGTAATTTATTTGTGACATAAAAGTCTTATACTAGACTAAAACTAGGTGGTGACAAATTACATGTTTGGTTTATCATTTAAGTTATTTAGCATCCGCTGCTGTGCTAGGTTCATCACCTGTATTACAGCCTGAGTCGGCAAAGCAGCATGAGTTAATGATGATGATGTTTGAGATGATTAACACAGCGTCCAGTGCACCTTCACTCACACTAGATGGGTGAAGAGATTACTCCAACCCTGCAGTGCCCGGGACATTGTTTGAAGGGAGTAGCATGTGGTATAGCCATTAAGAATTAGTAGATGTAAGTTTGACTAATTCACCCTAATAATGGATGTCAATTATGTTTTTTTAGTTAACCGTTTTTTAGTGCTACATACACAAGCTCAAGCCTGTATCCCAGATGGGTAGGCAGAGGCCAGGGACTGCCACTTGCCACGATCCAGACTTTCACTTCCTCGGCAATAATTAGTCGTTGTATGCATGCACGCCGGTTTCGGGTTCGTTTTATGTTGCCCTTTACTAATACGGGATGTGTCTATTTGACCGCCTAGGGCGTCCTTTAGTGTCCCTTCCACTCACATTCGCTCGATATATTCGTTTTGTCAGTCTTTCTTCCTTCATCCTCTCCACATGTCCAAACCAACGCAATAATCCTGTCTCAATTCTAGTCACTGCATCCTCTGCCGGTGTACAAAGAGAATAATAATAATATTATTCTCTTCTACCGTTATCTAATTGTTTTTTAGTACAAACAAACAGAAATTACTCCCATTCAACACCTAAGGCCATCGGTGTAAACACGGCTATATGACCATACAAAGACTGGTTGCCAAAACGTCTTACTAACAATATAAAAGTAAAGGTCACCATCTCCGAATTCCTCGATAACACTACCGTAGACATATAAATCTTGCCAGAAAATGTCCTACGGATTTAGCGAGGCGCGATAGAGGCCTCTTTTTCCGGGGAAATGTCTTTGTCGAATACTTTTATGTATGAATCGAATTACATTGGGAGCGTCGCAGATAGGAATAAGTGTGTAGTAGGTATCGGTTGATCTTTTATTTCCGTTTCCTTTTCGCTTTTCGCAATATTTACTTTGTAATGTTTTAACCCTATGTTGTCAATTGTCAATTAGAATGGATTTTCATACACACATCGGCCGTCAAATTGTGCCGATGTATGTTCTCGAATCGACTGTATTTTTTATGTTTGTTACCTCAGAACTTTTGACTGATTCTTTTTTTCCATTTAAAATTTTGGCCCAATTTTGTCAGTGGCATCCATGAGAAAACCATACAAATCTTCAATTTGGATTAAGTATGTCCGCGACAAATGGACGCCAACCGATTTCGATGATATGTATGTACTTCAATGGGTAGTTTGGTGATTGTTTGGTTAGGTTCTGATTATGGGATCCATTACAAAGTAACGGAACTCTTTAATTCTTAAGAGCAAATTCGGCCAAATATTTTATGTCTATCGTCGTGTGGTCTATTGAATGATTTGTTGGCGCCCAATTAGACCCCATACAGGGTCAGGAGTATAACTATGAATATAACCCCATAATAAGTATAACTAAGACCCCATACTCTATGTCGTGGGAACCAGAAATAAAGACATTACAAAAATGTAAACATCCAAGACCTGGGGAACCGATAAAGGAAAGATCAATCGACTTAAAACCTGTTATCCACATAAGTTATTGTTATTATATTGACATTGACATATTTTCATTTGAATACATGACCTCTAAGGTTTTGCAAGGCGTTTACCGGCACGCTGCCATTGCAGGAAGTATTTTGATACCGGCCAATAAACATCTCATACGGACGGGTGCAAGTACATCTCGGCTGGATAATTTCAAAACCTAGCAAGTGACAACTGTAAAAAAAACGCTGCAAAATTCAGACAATTGCAGCTTAATAGACCACAAAGCAACGATATGTATTTTCAAAAGACCATATTCGTTGGACTTTCAAAACTGAAAAACTAAGCACGGGCACAGATTCTCTTCCCAGCCAAAACCGTCAGTTGCCAAGCGGAAAATCCTCGAACCCGGTACCCAGGAACTGACAGTTAGCGACATCCACAAAGTTTCGGAAGGGAGCTGCCGATGTGTTGAATGGAAGGGCAGTTAGTGCCCCCGCTTCCGTTCCCGCGGGAGTGGCTGCCGCAGGCCAGGTGACACAGAAAGTCAGCTCAGATGTCTAAAAACAAAGAAAGACATTTTGTAACAAACAGATCTAAAGGAAAGAAAATAAACCTTAGTTAGAAATAATGCCTTTTTTATTTTTGTTTGGGATACTAACAGTTTTTTACTTAAAATACAGAAAAAAAATATTACGTCTAAACCTCGAGATCCATAACTTAATAAAAAAATGTCAACATAGAGGTGCCCATTATGGACAAAAAATAAAATACAGCATACATACAGCATACAGACATATCAGCATAGCTTACAAAATGCTTAGGTAATTGCTTAAAATAAAACTAAACAAAACAATGTTTTCTCACCAATGTCTTGAAAGAATTGTAGGAGTGAAAGAAAATATAAATATCCAAGATACACTCATTATAAAAACGTGAAACACGTCTGAAAAAAAGAGTTTAAAGCATAATCATAATAGTGCTGTCCGCGAATGGGTTAGTTCTAACCTGTCTCGTTAACCATCTGAGGCGGTTGGAACTCCGTGTTTCGACGCTTCCGGCGGCTATCATGCATGCTGCTTGATACAGCCCGGATAGCCTCTCGCTGTCGCCCTGATTACCAACCGATTGGACTCCTCAGCCGGAGGACGTCCGTTTGGCCACTTTTGTCAGGCGAGACCTTTGAAATAAATTTAAGTGTGGCGTATCTTTGAATGACAGAATATGCAATAGTGTTATAAGAGAACGTTGAGGACTGAAAGAGGATGTAGTGACTAGAATTGAGAAAGGAATGTTACATTGGCTTGGACATGTGGAGAGGATGAAGAAAGAAGGATGACAAAGCAAATATATCGACCAAATTGGGGATGTATTACCAAAGAGTAAGATAAAAAGTATCCGAAACCGGCGTGCGTACATGCGAGAAGCAAAAGTAATTTGTCAGGATCGTGGCAAGTGACAGTCTCTGGTCTGTGGCTACCCCTTTGGGATACAGGCGTGAGCTTGTATATGTATTTTAAATATAACGAAGACCCAAAGAAGCTAAATAAATAAACAGAATACATAAAGAGTCTACAGAGTTGCTACAAACGGCATTTGAGCTAGCAATTAATCAATCAAGTTATCTAATCACCATCATCATCATCTTTTGTCGATGTTCTTTAACTACACAGCTGACAAAAGCATAAGGAGGCCGATTGACAAGAAAGTGTCTACTACTTCTTCCCCTACATAAACGTAGAGCCTATTTATACCCCACTGCAGAGTAGTATCTTCTCTCGTATGGATAAAGACTTAGTATAGGGCGTGAATGTTAAAAAAATACATTTTATTAAGGAGTTTTCTTTCGCAGTTAGCGAATGGTATTGCTACTTTAAAGTTAATCTCTTATTAAAAAATAATGTTCCTTTTCTAGCTCCAGCTTTTTGTTTCCGGTAGATTGAGAGGTTAATCTTTGCCTAAGGGCTAATTATGTTCACTTAATCCAGACGGTTCACATTTCAGGTTTTTTTCAGATAGTAGCGACTGCATTGAAGGCATTCTAATACTAAGATATCAATTGAAATGCAAACTGTATTAGCAAGACTATTCAGATTCACGACAAGTTTTACTTAGAAAAATAATTATAAAAATATATTTTGATTAAATTCAGATTTAAATTCTTCCGCTGTTTTTGTCAATGAAAATAAAAGGATTGATATTGTATTAAGATTGTAATCTTATTGGTTTCAGTTACTTAGAAGTTATTACTAATTCAGAAGTTACCTTTCCCCTGAAGTCTTTTTTTTTATTCCTTCAATTCATGGCAAGCGTTGTTGATTCTATAATTACTTGAAAAATTCACTGTTACTTACGCTGCTGTAATCACTCAATTCACATTGTTTGTTTACCCTAATAAACTAAAATAAAAGTAATTACTTCCTGCAAGGTGAAAACTAGAAGAAAATTATATAATTTCAGTAAATGCAATTGAAAACCTATAGGTAGGTGCAGTGGACTATATATTAACTTTAACATTTTACTTGAAATATCACCCGTAATGTATTTAGATACATGAATATAAAAGTTAATATGCTGTTGACTATATTGGCTAATATGACCACGTGTTTGAACATATTATTTGTTTTCATATATCTAGCTCCAATAGCGTTTTATTCCTCACGGCTTGTATTCCTCTTGAAACATGTTCAGCGGTCCCGAAGTTGAATACGTAGATACGTGGGTAACCTATTGCAGCGCTGAATGTATACCATGACCACCAATACCGACTCTGGCCTTCTGTTGTGCTGATTGAACGGATCCTGTTGCGTCGCGCACGCAGTGCCTATCGACCGGTTAACTCGATCACACCCACACGTCGCTGATCTGATTGAAGCTTCAGGACTTTGTGGGTAAAGAACATTCGGATATCGGTGACGGTAGTGAAGGCATTGACTTGGCCATGAATAAGTGACTTGTGAAAAAATGACACCTAATTGGACTTTAAAGTTATAAGTTTAGTGTGCAAACGGGTCTTTGAAATTACAAAGCGACTTGGTGATTCAAAAGAACCTGTGAAAATCCAAAAAGTTGTGTTCAATCAAACAATTGAAAGGACAATTTGACGTTTTAGAACTCAAAAGTTAAACATGTCGGACCCAACCCCCAGGATGACTGAGCCAAAACCGAATCGTCGTCTCAAAGCCGAGGACAACCCGTGCGGCTGGAACAAGACCACAGCCTTCTACAGCGTAGTTCTTTGGACTTGCTGTACCCTTGGACTTATCGTGGCGGGATACGGGTTGTACCGGCAGCAGTTTCTGGAGGAGCGACTGGTGATGATGGAAAGGGAAGTGCAAGCTCTGAGGAGGATGGTGCTGGAGGTGCAGGCGCAGCGGCAGCAGCAGCAGGAGCAGCAGCGGCAGTGGGTGCCACGGATGGATCCGGACAAACTTCTTGCCAGAGAAACGAGAGAAGCTGTCGAGTGCGCGTGCCCTGCAGGTAAGTGGGACTGGAAGGATGCTACCTTTTACTCTGATAGTTTGCAGGGATTTCTCACTGGTTACTCTTCCATTCGATGAGGATCATTATCTTTAAGGGGTAGTTTATACTGATTTCTGCAGAACATTGCAGTTATAGGTGTTGTTTCTCTCGATTGCTATTATCACAACATATTTCTAAACTTAAAGTCTGGTTTTTAGAGACTTGACATTCGATGACAAATCTAGGAATTGGAAAGCGGTAAAATGCCATTTATCTTTCAAATTTCTTCAATTAGATTGGAACTTTAGAACAATCCTGTATGACGAAATAGTTGCACTTTAAGTGCACAATGTAAAGCAGCACGTCGGAAAAATCCCTCAAACGGAATTGCTAGTTTCATCTGAAAAGAATGCTACAATTGCGGAAAGGCTTGCGAAGCGCGTGTGACAACATTTTTATTGCAATTACGTTTCGGGCGCGCGTCATTCGATTAAATTAAATTCGGTTTTGTCCCAAACACAATCTCGGCCGCTCACATCAAGGGCCACCGACAGACACATTGTGTCTCGTAACTGCGACCACTTTACAATATCCGGCGATCAACTCAATTGGGCTGCCAGCCCAGACGCGGGAACCAAACGCAACCTTCCCACATTAAAAATAAAGCCCACTTTATTTTAAACGAATTAGTGTGTCGATGAGTTTTTGCAGTGGCTAGTTGTATCGAGAGGAGACAAATTGTGACACTCTATTGTCACAGCTATTAGAGCTAATGGTCCAATAAGGAGTATTGAAAACGTTTTCAGCCGCGGGCCTACAAATCAGCTTTTATTGAATTTAATGCGACAGCCGGAGCCTCCGGAGCTGGAAAAGGATATTGAACTTTAGCGGATATTGAAATTGGGCCTTTTGAATGGCCCTTAAGGTTTGTTATCTATCAGCTCTATTGGGCATTTCCTGGACCCTTTGAACTTTGGACAAGGTCCAATCAAGTGTCATTTTATTCTTTCCATTCTCATGGTAATAAGTTTTCTTCTTTAATGAAATTGGAAGTTGGAACAAAGGGCGGAAGCAAATAAGTTTCTTTCCATTGACGGCGCCTGCAGTAGTCAGTGGATGTTCTAATTACGTCTCATTGTCGGGTGATCCGAATGAAAGGGTAAAGTTCGCTGAGAGAAAGTAAATCGACGCAAAAATGGAAATGAGACTTGGAAGTTTCTTTGTAGGAGAGTAATCACACCCTTCTTGCATTGAGTTATTTAATTATTACTGCAGCGTTATTAATCACAATTATTGTTACGTTAACCATGAACGATTTAAAAACTAGATAGATAAAATATTATAAACTTTATTTCGGATACACTTACTTAACTTTATGTCGGAAGAATACGACTAGATTTTGCTCTGATTCGCAGAGCTTAATCATGATGAGCAGAGACGGAGCTCGCGTCGTCGATTGCCCGTCTCTGAAGATAATAATGTCTAGTGGTTACGAAAGTTTCATTTCAGAGAAAGAATAACATTTATTGTATGTAAACCAGGCATTACACATGAGATAACCATTAAAAACTAGCGTTCGTTATTGAAAAAAATAGAGGGAAACAACAAGAGACCAAAAAAAATTATTACTTTAGTTTTGTCCGAATTCCACACTAAATAAAATTGTAATGTAGTCAGATAGCCTGAAGTTCTTAAGTCGACTTTAGTGCCAATGTTTTTATCCGAGGGAGCATTAGGGGCAGCAAAGTTGCGCGACTTTATTACTTTGTCCAGGCGATGAATTGCCAAAAACAAACTTCGTCTAATATTCGAAAGGGTGATTTAGGCACCTTATATATTTTGTATTTACTTCCCGCTTTCACAAGTTACTTTATGAGTCCGAAATATTTGTAAAGGAATACCTTGTTCGCGTCGAACTTTACGGTTGTAAAACTTGTTTGGTTAGGAATAGCTCTTTTTAGGAACGAATTTCAACAGACTCCTTACCATTTTCTACAAGTTTACCTCTGGTGCTCTGAGTAAAGAAGATGCAGAGAGTCCACTGGACTACTCAGAGATGGGCTCTTCTTACTGGTGCATCAATGGAATTAGAAGGTATAAATCAGGTCATTATGTGGGATAAATCAGTCCACTGACGTTTGCTATTTACATTTGTATGTTCCTCCCGTATCTTGCCACTCTTCTCTAGCTTGTCATTTATTACCCATTGTATTATTATTATTAAAATTCTTTATTGTATAAAAACAGATAGTTTTCACATAGACGAGCTTAATGCTATAAGTAGCTTAATGCTATAGCTGTAAATAGGTAGGTGAGCTAACCTCAGTAGTTATGAAATAATTAACAGGTTCAACTTTGAATAGCTAGTGTGATTTTTACTTATTTAGACTTAAATATTTAAATTAAAATGTATAATGATAGTACAGAGGAGAAATATTATACGAATACGACATAACAATAAATCAATTTATACTAAAATAAATAAATACATAATTATAACAACTATGACGTTGCTGATGGTTAAAATACGCGCTTAATTGTCTATGGATAAAACGTTGAAATGCCTACCTCGCTCCTCTTGCAGCCATCTGCAAAAGATTCAATATTTGATTGTTTTTGTATGTAGTTCACAATCTTTCCGTCACAAGGTTGTCTGGAAGAAATTGCTGTAAGCAATAAGGCCGCCTATTGTATGTTTTTTAATTGTAATTTTTATTTGTCTCTTGTTTCTTATGTGCAATAAAGAATATTCTTATCTTATTTCATCTTCACAACAACTTATCAATCATCTAACCTTATACTCGTAATTTGTAATTTCTCCGTAAATTTTTGGTACTTCAAAGAAAATTTTCAATTTCGATAAGATCTCGCTCCTCTTCAATTTCTTCCAGACGACCTCTGTGGCGTAGCGGTTGGTGCATCTGCTTGCCATGCGAGAGGGTCCCGGGTTCGATCCCCGGCTGGGGAGAAAAAAAAACTTCAGGTCTTGGATGTTTGCATGTTTGTGGCGTCGCTGTTTCTGGTTCCCACGACACAGGGTATCCTAGTGTGGGGCCAGAAGCAATGTATGTGCCTGTATGTAAATGTTTATGTTCTTTTATCCAAATAGTTCTCTGTGTTTTGCTAGCACGTATTGTATTCTCTTACTCTTCGGCTATTGCAAACATATCAAGTGCACTCTAGCGAGCAGTTGGCCCACATCGGTCTAATGCCTCCTACTCGTTCGCTTGTTTCGATTCCTTCCTTGTTATGTCCGATATCGATGCCACATGACTGCTACAGAAGAAAAGGTCTACTGTCATTGAAATTGCTTTACTTGCCTTTGCATCTTTAGTTGACATAAATGTTCATCTTTTAGATTTTCATCGTCTGGATCTTCTGTATACCCCATTCCATTTTTAGCAATATTTCAATGTATGATTCCTAACTTCTATTAAGTAAATTTAAAAGCAACTGACAGTTGTTCACAATAAATTTACAGCTTGTTAGTATGTGAGAAACGTTGTGTGTGTCTCTAATTTTTGACATCTCCAAGGATCTGAATTAGAGAGGCAAAAATCTTTCCCCACGGCTCGACAGTCGACACTCATTTCTGTTCTCAGCCATGCTTCAGATACTGATTCAGATCCTTAGTCCAGTAAATTGGCTGTCGAATAACGATTACTGCTTAAAAACATCTGCAAATAGATTATTGGGAAAATAAAGTAAAACAAATAACTTCTACACAATACAAAAGATTGTCATTTGCCTGTATTACGCGCAATGAATGAATCCTGAATGATTTTAATCGTCTAATATTCAAATTTCTTACTAATTGCTATCGCAAACGTCAGGATGCCGATAAGATTCCCCTAGTGCCAAACTAGGATACCCCTAATCTCCCTCCATGCAAGGACACCCAAAACATGGAATTGCATCCAGACTCAGGCCATTTGTGCAAATCAAGTACAGTGGCCTCTAAGTCAGGACCTCTGTTTTTGTAGTTAAATTCTGTCATTGTACAAATCAGTGGTCATTTCTGCAGATCAATCCTGATACAATCAGGCGCGGACGCCCTATTTGGAAACCCGAAGCCACATCTGAAAGGCAATGTTTAGGAAATGAACGATTTAATTCACCATCATCACATCAGCCATTTGACGCCTAGTACCTAACTACAGGGCGTAGGCCTCATGGTTTTCCAAGTTTCTCCCTGCTACCGTAACCAGGTCGTCAGATCATCTTAGAGAGGCCCACACTGCGTCTTCCGATCCAGTCTGCAACGATTGTCTTTCCATTGAACTATCTGTGTGTTATCAGGCTAGACCCTCGTCCTGCCTCACACATCGCCCGTCTGGGAGTCGTCGGCGCGATGTAATTGTTTTATTGAAACAGCTCTTGGTAGTTATTAGTTTTGTTCGTTATTGTTGTTGCTGGATACTTCGCCCAATGTATCAGTTTCTCTATTGGACTTTCGTTGGTTGTTATTATTGATTTTGTCTTAATCCTCGCGATGTTTGGTATTGCTACCTACTAAAAATTCACAGATAAGTGGTTCCTTCACTTATGTAGTGTCAGTGAAGATACAACTGGAAGCTGCATAAATCATCTTATTTTATTACTTTGATGCAAAGACCAAAGTTTTTTTACCTAAATATTGCATTAACGCAGAGTTATGTTGAACAAGGAAAGAAGTAGTTATTTTGACTTAGCTCGAAAAACTAAATAAAATATCTATTTTATTTAACGCCCGTAAATTATACTTATAATCTAAATACATAGGTACCTATATGGTTGTTCATTTGGATTAATCAATCAGCTTATTAAAGGAGTCATTGAAACACTTACAGCAATTTCCTACTATTTGTTGAAATTTAAATGAATGTACGAGGGGCGGCTGAAAAGTTTTGAGCCTAAGGTATTAAAAATGCTGATAGAAATGTATAAAAAATTTATTTTTCAATGTAATCTCCCTCTATTTCAATACACTTCTTACATTTGTTTAAAAGAGCTTTTAACCCGGTAAAAAAATATTCGCCGTCTTTGCCTTCAAAATGCTCGTTTACGGCCGCCTTCATTTCTTCGTCACTTTAAAATCTTCGTCCCCGGAGGTCCTTTTTCAAATTTGAAAAAAGGAAATAATCACTAGGAGCCAGGTCTGGACTGTAGGGTGGGTGGTTGATTTCTTCAAATCCTGTTTCGGCGAGGGCACGTCTCGCAACTCGGGCAGTGTGCACGGGCGCATTGTCCTGCAAAAACAGGACTCCTTTCGCCAGTTTGCCTCTCCTTTTCTCGACAACCACTTGACGGACTTTTGTCAACAATACGGCGTAATAGTCTCCGTTCATTGTAGTATTTTTGGGAAGGTAGTCGATGAAAAAAATTCCTTCGCAATCCCAAAAAACAGTGGCCATGAGCTTGGAAGCCGATCTTTCCACTTTGAATTTCCGTGGCGGCTTTTCTCCCTTTGCTATCCATTGCATTGACTCTTGTTTTGACTCCGGATCGTACTGCCGGATCCATGTTTCATCGACAGTGACGAGGCGAGAAAAAAACATCGTCAGGATTATCGCCACAGATGTCCAAAAACTCCTTCGAAGTTGTGACTCGACGCTGCCTGTCCAGTGGCGTGAGCATTTTTGGCACCCATCGCGCGCACACCTTTTTCATGTGCAAATAATTGTGCAAAATGTCACCAATTCGCTCCTTGCTGATGCCTATGGATTCAGCTATCTGCCACATCTTGATTCGCCGATCTTCGAGAACAAAGTTTTTCACTTTTTCAATATTTTCTTCGGTAACGGCGGTGTTTGGCCGTCCTGACCTGGGATCATCTTCGAGCGACTCCCTGCCGTGTTTGAATTCACATGTCCAACGTTTTACGGTGGCAAATGAAGGTGCAGAATCCCCATAAACTGCAGACATTTCTTCAAATATTTTTGTCGGCGTTTTGTTCTTCTTGGTGAGGAATTTTATGACAGCTCTGTACTCCAATTTCGTGCAAAGCGCGGATGACTCGAGACATGGTGTTGTTTAATGTTCAATTACTAGAAGCGTAATGATGAGAATGACATGAAACTTGGTATTTATACTACTTAGAATACGCGCAATTAGTGATGCACATTGCGAGTCATTAGTGATTCTTAGAAGTACTTAGGCTCAAAACTTTTCAGCCGCCCCTCGTACCGTAATCTTAATCTTTGTAGTAAAAAAGGTCTAGAATTCACGCAACAATTCTCACTTGAGTCACGCAAAAATCCAAGGCGATTTTATTTACGCCATTGACAATCCAGCACTTACTAGATAAAAAATTGACAGATTCTCTTAGGTGACACTCGAATGTTCCCGTTGCTTCCATTCCAATAATATGATCGGTATGATCCCCAGTTCTAGACCTACATAGTAAACAAAATGGTAATATTGATGTGTGCCAGACTAATCCTAAAATGGCTTTAAAAATCACAGTGCAGGGTGACCTAGTTTGATCTTCGACATGTCACTATAATTAAATACTACTTGCATACGACCCGTCCCGGCTTCGCACGGGTGGTAAAAACGTTTCCGTGGAAATAGCTATATTAGTTCCGTGGAAAATTCCCGAGGTAGTATTTTTTTACACTTTGGGTTACATAATTCGAGATTTCGCATGGACCCAATTTTTTTTTTAAATTCAAATGTAGCCTATGCTACTAACGAAGAATGTAGGTTTCTAATGGTGAAAGAATTTTTTTAATAGGCTCAGTAGTTTCTGAGCATAACCTCGTCAGGCCCGACCTAGAAAAGAACAATTGATTTTGTGATCACTTGAAGACATTGGGCCTCACGAGGATATTTATTACAAACGTTCATTTTATTTTATTTTATTACACCAAGTTCGAGAAAAAAGGAACTAGCGACGCAGCGGCCGTGTGTAATATTACAGGAATCATTTCAAGCTACTTTTGACCCCTTCACAACTCTCAGCCACACTACGTGAAAACTAGCCAAGTCAAATCTTAAGCTTGAATTACAATTTTCATCTCTAGTGATCTTGTAACTAAAATTTCATGATTTTCTACAGAGAACTTGGCAGCACCCATATAGATCTCATTTCTTTTCTCGGCGAAGTCGATACCGACGTCTGTTCTTAGTATTTAACTTGGCTTTCATTCACATTTATGTTTTGATGGGATGTTATTAACATGAACGTTTACATACAGGCACATACATTGCTTCTGGCCCCATACTAGGATACCCTGTATCGTGGGAACCAGAAACAGCGACGTCACAAACTTGTAAACATCCAAGAACTGGGATTTTTTTTTGTCCCCTGCCGGGATTCAAACCCGGGACCTCTCACATGGTAGACAGATGCGCTAGCCACCGCGCCACAGAGGTCGTCACACATTTCCTGCATGTGTTTACGAATGTTAGTATACATATTAAACCTTATTCTTTGTTAGAATTATGAAACTCTAAAAGAGCATCTAATTTAGTAGCTGTTTTATTTATTGTTTTATATATAATCAGTGAGCTTCATCCGCAAAAAAACATTATTATCTCGTTGCTCACTTTCATGCCAGTGTAATTAACTAGGAAATTAAACATTAGATGTTTCCGCGTGTAAGGGGCGGGTGCTGCGCCTCTTTGTTTATTTTCCGTTCTTAATTCCCAAATGGGCGACTTTTCACCCGGAAGGCAACATTTTTCCCGGGCAAAAGTGTGCTCACATTAAAAATTCCCTTTGTAAGTTTAATCTCGTCTTTTATCCGAGCCCTGATACGCCAGCCGCATCTAAAAACAGATAATTACCCTGAGTTGTGTTGCCAGATTAAAATAATATTTTTACGGAGAAAATTAATGTTTTTTTGGACGTTTCGTAATATTTTTATTTGTTATATAAGCTGTTAATGATGAGAAGTCAAATCCTTCTTTAATGTTTTTAATTATGTTATTTAACTTAGTAACTAATCTTAGAAGAGTATTTTTTTGTTATGGTTCCTGTAATTTTCTAACTGTGGCAATTTTTTAGTTATATGTTTTAACTTCTTGTTTTTAATTTAAAACCTCCTTGGCTCCAAGTAATCTTACATTTTTAGAACAATATAACTTTGATATAAAAAATATAAACATACCCAACATAAACTCACGCCTGTCCCCCAGTAAGATAGGCAGATACCAGGGCTTACCACAATAAAGCTCAAACCGATTGATTTGGCTTACGGTAGTTTTTTAATTAAAAAAAGTTATTAAACATGAATATTCAATATTTCATATTCAATGAAAATTCCAATTATTTCTGAACGATGGCCTCAATCCCAAACATATCTGGAAAATCCCTGCTAACTGGCAACCCTAGCCCCGAGGGTGAGTGAGCAACTTCGCCGATTTATTTGCTACTCAATTCATAGAAGTGGTTCCTCATATTTTCAAGATTTTCGTTATGTTTCTTTTTAAGATACTTTAATTTTCGATAAGAAGATTGGAAGGTTATTTAACCAGGAGCTAGATGGAAAGTATCGAATCGCTCGTAGCCTGGGCTGCCTGAGTGATCTTAAACGATCACTAAGGTTAAGCAACATACGGCGCGTTCAGTCCATGGATGGGTTACCGTCTATGACTAACGCTAGTGGCATTTTTCCGAGCGATTTCGTGCTTCGCAAGGCACGTTAAGCAGTTGGTGCCGGCTGCCATCGATAGATGGCAGTCGTTAAGCCAAGTCAGAGGCCTTAGGGCGGCTTGAAAACTTCTGACAGTAAGACCAGCCACTAGTCTTACAAGTCTCCACCAATCCGGACTTGGCCCCCGTGGCCTATACTTTCCTCAGGGAAGAGACCCGTGCCCCTCGGTGGGGACATGATTTTATTTTATTTTTATTTTATTTTATTTTGGCAACGAACAGTCATTACAAGTAAACTTAAATAGGTAACAATAACAAAGATGAATAGACCTATAGTGCCGAAAATTTACAAAAATGATATGCTCTGGTGTACAATGAAATATACATATATAATTATTTTAAAGTTACAGTAAAAACTAGGATTATTCAGCCGCTGTTTTAAAGTTTCTTAAATTTGTTCCCTTTTAGGTACATAATAAACAAATAATTCTTATAAGGTTAATTTATGTAATAGTTTACGTCTTAAGTCACTTTTAAATTTACTTAGAGATGTACAAAAAAAGTCATGATCATTAAATTCTCTGTTATACATGGTAAGCGATCGATATAAGAACCCACTTCGAGTATAATTTTTCCTGAATCGAGGAGGCACAAATAGTGTTTTAATGCGTGAGGTGCGAACGGGCAAACGAAGACGAGAGATAAAATTAACTTTAGAAAGGAGCAAGGGCGAGTCAATTCTGTTATTTAATAATTTGAATAGAAAAGTAATGTCAAACTGTTTACGACGATCAAGGAGAGATAATAATTTAAAGTGAGCCAGAGAGTTTTCGTATGTAGTGTTAGTGCGATAATTTCTAAAGTTAAGGGCTTTTACAAATTTCTTTTGAACCCTTTCAATTCTATTAATGTGAACATCATATGAGGGGCTCCAGACCACACAGCCAAAGTCAAGTATTGACCTCACAAAGGAGAAGTATAAAATTTTTAATGTTGTGTCATTTTTAAAGGGTTTGGTAACTCTATTAATAAAGCCAAGATTTTTAAGGGCTCTTTGGACAACTGAATCTATGTGTTGGACGAATGATAGCTGGTCATCCATTATTATACCGAGATCTCGTACCTTCTTTACGCGCTGCAGCGTTTTATCGTTGATTGTGTATGGATAAATAATAGGCTTCTTATTTCTTGTGTACGAGATTATATAGCATTTTTCAGCATTTAAAAACATCTGATTGTTTTGACAGTATTTTAAGAGTGCTTTAAGATCCGATTGAATACATAAGCAATCATCAATCGTTTTGACAATCCTGTAAAGTTTTGTGTCGTCAGCGTAAAGAAGATAATCGGTATTTGTCAAAATGGATCCAATATCATTAATATACAGTGAAAAAATCAAGGGACCTAAGTGGGACCCTTGGGGGACCCCAGAAGGAACGTCGAGAAAACTCGAGCAGAAACCCTTCAAGCAGACAGCTTGGCTACGGTTGCGTATATAGGATTCAATCCATCTAAGCAGACTGCCGTGCACACCGCACCCAAGAAGCTTTTTTAGAAGTGTGTTGTGGTTAATTTTATCGAAAGCCTTAGAGAAGTCGGTGTACAAGACATCCACCTGGTACCCACCGTCCATAGCCGAAAGAAGGTAGTCCGTGAAGCATACCATATTAGTATCGACGCTACGCGACTTCATAAATCCATGTTGGCGCTCAGAAATTTGATGACGAAGTAAGTATGACAGCTGATCGGTGACGATCTTCTCAAGAATCTTACCAAGAGTGCATAGTTTAGATATTGGCCTATACTGAGTTACAAGATTTTTTTTATTATTTTTGGGTATTGGAGTTATTAGAGCCTTTTTCCAGATATCGGGGAATATACCTAATTTTACTGAGGCACGGAAAATACACGAGATTGGATTTAATAGTTCAGTGGAGCAATTGGAAATAAAAACAGGGTGAAGACCGTCCCAACCAGCGCCTTTGTTTATATTAACTCTTTGTAATTCGCGGAGAATCACGTCATCATCTAAGTTTACTGATTGAACTTCAATACTAGGGCTTGTAATTAATTCAGGTAATACAAAGGTATTGTGATCATTGGTGCCCCCGACAAACACCGAGTGGAAATATTTATTAAAGGCTTCACAAATATTGTTTCCCTCAGAAAGTTCCCTTCCATCAAATGTAATTTTATCGGGGATGTCGCTTGTCGCTGTTTTAGATTTGACGTAAGACCAAAAGAATTTTGGGTTTTCTTTAATTTTAATTTCTGAATAGTCTATGAAAGATCTATAGCATTTTTGCTCCAGTTTGCGGAGTCGAGTCCTTAAAGTTCGAAACGTATTGTAATCGTGGGTGTTACCATAAAGTTTCCATTTTTTGTGAAATTTTCTTTTTTCATTTGCCAATTTTTTTAAGGGGGTGGTGTACCAAGGGGGATATTTATTTTGATTACAAGAAACTACTTTAGACGGAATAAATTTTGAAATAAGATCGTTAACTATTTTGTAAAAACTGGAGGTCATAGCATTTACATCCGTTTCTAGACCGTTGAATTCGGACTCCCAGTCAATAGAAGAAAGTTCGGAACGTATTAAGTCGTAATCTCCTCTGAAAAAACATTTTTTTTCATGCTTTTTACATTTTAAAGGGCTGGGCAATATTAGTGACACTTCTATGTGCAATGCTTTATGGTGGAAATCTTCAGGGATCAAGGGAGTCTCTGAGGCTTTGATATCACAGTCAATATTAGAGAAAACAAGATCAAGAAGTCTGTCGTTAGGGTTCAACTCTATGTTGAATTGAGAAAAACCTGACAGGCTCATAAAATCCATAGTAAGGGAGACTAACGGATCGTTGCTAGCGTGTAATCTTAAAGCGCCAGCATCATCATCGTAGAACCAGTCACCATAAGTCACATTAAAGTCTCCGAGAACTACGTATGAGTCATTCGGTCGGGAACATTGCAGCACACCTATTCTATCGTAGAAATCGTTCAATAACAGTTCGTGTTGCGCGCTATGCGGTATATAAGTGCATACAACGTGTAAAAAAGGGCCGGCTGTAGTGGAAGTGGGAGCAGCTCCTGGCTTAGTGGGTGGATTTTTCGAGCCTTGACATAAAGGTATACTTACGAATAGCTCATCAGCTGGTGCTGGGGCACATAGTTCTGGGCGGGCACTGGCACAAAGTTCTCTACGGGTTGCAATCAAAACTCCACCCCCCCGATGCTGCCCAGTAATGTTTTGATCTCGGTCGCATCGAAATATTACATAGCGGTTGTCAAAAAATTCAGAACTGTAAAAAGATTCACTTAACCAGGTTTCTGTGATACAAATTATGTCGTAGTTACAGTTTAAAATGTTTGTTAGGAATTCATGGGATTTTGTACGCAAGCCCCTCACGTTTTGATAATAAATAGAAAGTATTTCGTTATTCGTTTAAGACGAAGGTAATTAGAGAAAAAAATTGTAATTTGTGCCGTCTCGATCGGTTAATATTTTTATGAAAAAGATACATTAAAATTGAGTGACAGTTTACTAGTGGGTTATTGTAAGATATTACAAATACACGTCGAAAATATGGCAGTATAAATATTTTACACATATTCAATAATGTATTCATGTGAGGAATGTTTTTTACGTGACTGAAAAACTTATATAAGTACATTACGGGTGATAAAATTGCGTTTTGAAAACAGAGTGACGTGTTGTTATGTAGCGTAGTTCCTATTAGGTACATTTTAAGATTTGTTAGTCCTCTATACTTAGGACGATAAGATTTACATTCCTTACATAATGCGGACAATACACTAAGCGGCATATTATTGTTTATAGCTCGAGTTGTTTATACCTATAGGTAACAAAAAGCAAGCATAGGGTAAATAAACAAAAAAATAGTCATTTTATTTTCGAAAGATCAGCTTCACTTGAGATTATTACAGATTTCGAGGTGTCACTCTTTCTAACGCGAATCTTCCCATCGTTGACCCATATATATTTGTAGCCGGCTTCCTTCCCCAGCTGGCGAGCTTGTTTATGCAATAATTTGTTGTGCGGGGCTAGGTGTTCATTTACGAAGACCGGTCGCGAGGCACCATCAATGTCAAGGTCAGTTGTAGATAAGCCACGACGCGCTCTAATTGCTGCTAACATGTCACTCTTGCGTTTGCGTTGCGTAAAGCGCACGATTATGTTGGGTACAAGATGGTTGGTGTTCGTGGGTTCGGAACCGGATGCCTTGGACTCCGTCTGCCCATTGGGGAAACGCCGAACTCGATGTATATAGTCAATATCGGCTGGTGTCATCGTGAAACCCACCTTCAGTGCAATTCTATTCAAAATGTTGTGTAGGTTTTCGCCTTTTAACAATGGTACTCCGGATATTTCTAAGTTATTAAGTCGACATTGTTGTTCTTTGACAAGCAATTGATGATGGGTTGATGATGAAGAATGAAGAAGATGGAAAGTATATTTATATGAAGCAGTATAATAACTCAGTAATAACTGACTATAATACCCATTGACAAAACTATTGACAAATAAGTTGCAAAAAAAAGATCAGACATGGATGATCCTAACAGATCACTTTCGCTTCATGTGACATTCATCAGTAGTTGCATGAAAACACGCCGGTTTTGGTTAATTCTTATCTTGCCCTAATACATCCCCTATTTGAGATAGAGAAATAATTTATTTGACGGCACAATACTCAAAACATAACAAAACAGTAACAAATCGACAAAACATAACAAAACAGTAACAGCAATTTGGTCGAAGTATGTCCGCCTGTGAACGTCCCTTACCGCCCCTTCCATTCACGTTCGCTCGATATTTTGGTTTGTCTATTGTTTCTTCCTTCATCCTCAGTTAATGGTAGTCCCTGGTCTCTGCCTATCACTCAGGGATACAAGCGTGAGCTTATGTATATTCTTCACTAATGATTTGTTCAACTTAAGTATACGTCGTGAAAAGGGGCTATTTCATAAATTTCGTCGAACATTTCACGAAATGATTAAATCCATATGGCCACACGACATGATATTTAGCTGAGAAATGAGAAATTTATTTCAACGTAAACAATTTACATTCTGCTTGTTGAATGTCAATGTACATAAAATTATAATGTTAGCCGCTGCCTTAGGGCCGAATGTAGTGGAGAAAAAGGCAGCAAAAAAAAACTCCACTCTGACCATCTTTTATCAAAACATCTTAAATCTAATACAAAGTTTGGTAGGTACCATCTACCTAAGAATGTCAAAAATCAAGACCCATGAGTGCAATCAATACTTGCAATGTCAAACATTATTTGATTTTCTTAAATAAGTATGAAAACGCCAACGCCTTAAGGCGAAAAGCCAATAACTTTACATACGGTAAAAACTGCATCCGATATGGTAATTGGACGTGATACCGCTATACTAACGAGGTAGTCAAATGCAGCGAAATGTAAAACTTTGAATGATAGGATAGGCAATAGTTTGATTCTAGAACGTTGTGGACTAAAAGAGGATGCGGTGACTAGAATTGAGAAAGGAATGCTGCATTGTTTTGGTCATGTGTGACGGAAAAAAGACTGAGGAAACCAACCGCTCGAGCGAATATGGATGGAAGGGCCCGTAAAGGTGGCAAGAAAAAAAGTACCCGAAACTGACGTGCGTGCAATGCATGCAACGACTAATGAATATCGATGCTATGAAAGCGATATATTAGGATCGTTCTAAGTGGAAGTCTCTGGTCTCTGCTCTTACCTCTGGGATACAGGCATGAGCCGCGGTGAACTGTACATACATGCTCATGCATGCACCTAGACCCGTCGATTGACAGGAGATCTGATTGCAGTCTGTCTACGGCACACTTGAAGGTACTTTATTTATCTCAGAAAGTAAGAGAGGAATAAAATGAGTTAATGCATGTTAACGCTATCTACCGCATGAGCAAACACAATGGCCGTCAATTCAGCGTCTTGAGAATGTAATACTTTTGACGAGACCCAAAGAAGCGTAAAACAAGTTGCTGAGCAAGAATGGAAAATTCGGTTCCGAGCGGAATCGAATTCAATACTCGGCAACTCCGAGAACGAGCGAAAGATTCCGCCGTCTGGGGCTAAAGCTGCAGATTCGAGTTAGCGCTTTTTTGCCGACACGGACAATACGTCATCAAATCGCGATATCGGCTGGCGTGACTCCAGCAGCGCGAATATTCGCGACGGATTTACGATCGTACGCGCTGACAAATGAGGCCCGCCTCAGATACAGGGGCATAGCTCTGGGACGGGCAGAAGGAAGAGAGTGAGTTTTTTTTTTAACTTAAACTTATTAATTTTTTCAGGATACACTTACTTTATTTTTTGTCAGAGACGAGCAACCAATGGTCGCCAGCTCTGTTTCTACTCACCATGATTAAGCTCTGCAAATCAGAAAAACCTGGTCAGACTCGGAAAATAAGTGTATTCGGAATAAAGTTGATAATGTTTTTTTTTTAATATGCCCGAAACAATTCATTTTAATTGAATCATTTATTGCTGACTTAGTGTTAAAACGTGGTAGAAATACATTTGATGATAGCTGAGGATTAGGACCTTAGTCCTTGACTTATCATCCTTTACGAGGATTCCAAAATGGATGAGACAATTCGGACCTTAGCACTATATCACATCTAGGTAGACTTTTTAAGCATTTACGACTCATTCATTGAATAAAAGCATTTTTCTTTAAATCAGCTGCATAGAAAAATTGGCAAATGGCAACATGTTAGCCTATTATTAAAAAGCAACGAAGGCTGATCTACTTGCTATGATCCTAACACACCTCCTTTGCTCCAGACAATCTCATATTTTTTTCTTACACACAGTTTTGATGTATCGTCCTTTTTTAATTTTAATTGCAGATGAGATATATTATGCATTCATCACCATTTTCATCATCATCAGCTTACCGCTGCCTAACGGGCCTATGCCTATGCCTTTTCCCTCAAATCCATCTCACACAATCTCTCGCCATTCGCATCCACGGACGGACTATGCTCATTATTGAACCATCATCAACCCATTATGTCCCCACCGAGGGGCACGGGTCTCTTCCTTGAGGAAGGTATATTCCATTATTGAACCATAGTTACTATTTATTGCCACGAATCTTAGAACTAGGTTTGTAAGGGTCTTCACCAGTGCTCAGTGGCTTGCCACAATTCACGGCATGCCAGGTGAAATTGGCAATTCCTGACTTTTGGGAAATATGTAAACTTACTTTAATTCATATTGCACAAAAACTAATTTGTGATGCGCTTAATTTTGGTAATTCTTCAGAATATTACACTTCTTTATTCATCACTGCTTTAGGCTAGAAACTGATTAAATACTTTGTCTTCAACGGACTTTCTGCGTGTTCTAGTTTCTTACAGAACTTCTGATATAAATTCGTCTGTCAGCCAAGGAATAATGAGTGCAAGATGGGGGATTAGTCGACAGTTGCTCTGCCTTATCCTTCGAGTGTAGAAGGAATTCTGATTAATACGTCCAACGTTGTGACTGTGGTTGTGTTTCAGTCATTCGTCTTGCCAAAATGCCTCGTGCAGGAACTCAGCTAGTGATTGCATTCCCGAGGCTGCGTGTGACCAAACAGAAGTTCTAAATAGTTGTTCTTGTTTTTATGGTATTTTTGTTGTTCCTGTTTCCTGGTATATTAAGTCCTCTACTGTGTGGAGTTATCTGATTTCACCAATTTTGAACTGTCAAATACTTTCTTTTTATTTTCTTTCTTGATTCTTTCGAGTCTTTTAAATTATTAACTTGATATTGTGGAAAGTTATGTGATAGAAGTTTGTGTGTGTGAGTCAGTACTTTTTAAAATCTTATTTATTTTATAAGCCATACTTCCAATGATTAAGTCGGCTTTAAAATAATAACAATGATGTTTAAACTTCAGATGTTACTTTAACAGCCAGTCCTTATTGTCGTGGAAATTTTGACTTGTTGAATGTAAGAAAACTACGCAGTTATTATTAAAGATGAATTTACGGATTTGCTTACTTGATTTTTTTCGAAACCTGGTCGGATTCTTCCGACAAAATTGAAGTAAATCGGTAACTTCACCTAAAATTTGTGTTTACGAAAGTTTTCACTTAAAAGAGAAAACAGTTATTAACCCCATAGTTTTTTTGATCTTGAATACTCTTCAAACTAAGATAAAATATTTTATGTATTTTATGCATTATCCATTCTGGGCCCGAGTGTCTCTCAACCCATAAATTATCTAAAGCAGAATATTCTCACAACGTTTCGGTGCTCTTAATACTGAGTTTCATTGGGAAAATCAACACTAAGCTTAATTCCCGGTTTGTCCAGTTGTTGTCTGCTAGTTTAGGAAGCGGGCTATTCCAACAGTTTGATACAATTAGTATCTACCGGTATCTACAATTCTACACTCTCATCCGGTAGAGCTTGATGAGTGGTTAGTATTAAAATGATGTTTGTTTCCCCACGATTGAAACAGCATTGCTACTTCCAAGTTTCCTATTTTATATAGAATGATAATAAACTAAAGCCCTTATTGAAACCTGAGTACGAGTATTCTTTGCATCACTACATTTTTTTCCGAGACAAATCATGTCTAGAAAATCAGCAGTTCGGGAGATAAAGAAGTTCAGGTCGCCCTATCTTTTAGATGATTTTGCAGAAATGTGTTTCGTATAGTACCTACACCAAACATTTATACGCAAAGAGCTTTCTTAAAATTTACAAGCTTCTTTTAGTAAACGAATTTGTAATTTCCACCTACAATGTATTCAAAACCAACGGGATCAAATAAGTGTTTACTGGTATACTAAAGCTTTATGCTGTCAAAACGTTGAAGATTATTTATCCATCACACGTTTAACAGAAAAAATGTTAAGTCGGTTTGCGAAGTAAACAGCAGAAACTTCCCTATCCTGTCCAAACTTCTCGCCGCAACTACTGACTTGACAAAATTTAACTATGTGATCGCATCGAAGACAGCTGTGGCCACAAAATTTTACATTTGATTTTGTTAACATTTATGTTTATCAAATTGTTTATTAAATTTGTGATGCATATGCCATTTTATTATTACTGTTTAAGTATTTATATATTTTTTACATACATATTTGTTACTATTTTATGTCTGTGTACATTGTACAATAAATATTAGTCTTATCTTATTATTAAATTATATAAATATACACAGCGCCGCACAATTGGGACATTTAGACACTGACTGAAAACCAGCGCTGAGGGCCTACACCCTCAGCATTATGCTGAGTCAGCTGCCTTTTGCAGCAGCGGTTACACACCGCGACAAAACTGTATAAATGTATTTCCTTATGTTTGTACCTCTTTTTATCTTTAATGTTTTCTTCTCATTTGTATTTCGTATTTTTGTTGTGTGTGACTGTTGGTGCAATAAACGTTTCTCTTTCTTTCTTTCTTATAAAAGTTTATTCCTTTTCAACACGCAAAATCGTGAAGTGTAACACATTTTTTCACATACTTCAGCGCTTGAAATAGCCAATCTGCGGTGGGCACGCTTGGTGATTAAGCCCATATTCTCTCTGTCTGAGAGAATACTTATACCGTACAGTGGGACCTGCATCTTTCATCTGTCTTGTGTTTCCGGCATCAATAAATACTAGTAGACAAAGATAGCTTTCATCTTTGTTGATTTATCTTTAAATCAGAAATTTATTTCAACGTAAAGAATTTACATTTTTTTGTTGAATGTCAATGTATTTATAACATTAATGTTAGCCGCTTGTATTGTTTACACATATTAAGTGTACTTTATATGCGGAATGAGTGACACAAATCTTTATATTAACTACTTGTGTTTTCCTTTATAAGTTATGCTAACATCCCTGTAACTTTTGTCCATATTTTATGAAAGTAATACAAACATTCAATACACTTCCGACTCCATAAATCAAAGTCACATTACGTTGTACACAGGAGCCCGTATCCGCTCAGGCAGGTTTCGATTTTCGCTGAGAAGATTTATTTTCCAAATGAGATAAAATCTTAGTGGAAACTTCAGGTTTGGGGACTGAAGTTGCTTGATTTGGCGATTTATGTGGACGTAACTTCGGCGCCCGGACGTCAAACTTGAACGCTGTTGCCTGCTTTCGGTTGACTTTTTTGATAATGAAGTTTTCTTCTAAAGACTTTTCCGTTTCACTTTATTGTGGAGCTCTTATTCCCGGTTTTTGGACTGGAAGACGTAGTGACTAGAATTGACACAGGAATGTTGCGTTGGTTTGAACATTTTGGAGATAATTAATGTGGGGCCAGAAGCAATGTATGTGCCTGTGTGTAAATTTTTAATGTTTAAATGGTAGGCTGATGATAATGATGAAGGTTGAATACCCGAAACCGGCGTGTCTGCATGCAATGATTCAAAAACGTTCATGAAGCAAAGTAGGTCTTCGTGGCAGGTGGGAAATCTGGCTTTCCCTTTCTAGTTTATTTAAAGTAATCTAATACTGAAAACTTTAATACTTTAAATTCTTGTATATAATATAATCTGAATCTGGGAAACGGCTCCAACCATTATTTTGAAATTTCGTATGCAGGGTTTTCGGGGGGAATAATTGATCTATAGCTAGGTTTTTGACGAGAGGAGAGGCCCCGGGCGAGAGGCCCCGGGTTCGATCCCCGGCTGGGGGATAAAAAAAAAAGAAACCCAGGTCTTGGATGTTTACATGTTTGTGACGTCGCTGTTTCTGGTTCCCACGACACAGGGTATCCTAGTGTGGGTCCAGAAGCAATGTATGTGCCTGTATGTAAATGTTTATTTTTTGTTTTATTTATATTTATTTTTTTCATTTTTAGAAACCGTCGTTTTATCCGTGTTGTAAGGCAAACGGCTAAATATGTCATACGAAGGTGAATTTCGCTACAATCTACAACGTAACGAGAGAACATGATAATCTAGTTTTCTTTCAAACATTTATATCACGTAGTCTTTTGTTGAAATTACTATATGAATAATAACAACTAAAGATGTGGTCATACTTATCAACAGTTTAAGGGCATTTTACACATTTAATCCGGATCAACTTACGAGTGTTGTTTTATCGGTAACTTGATCCGGATTAAATGTGTAAAATGTGTTGTGCTTACGAAAGTTTTAGTTCAAAAAAAGTTTAATAAAAGTATCTTATTTTAGTTCATCCATTGCGATTGGCATAGATTATATCTGCTATTTGTAGAAATACGTGTGATACGAGTATCATAAATCAATCAAAAGTCACTCGGAGGGAAGGCAAGTTAAAGCCTGAATGAAAATAAATGCCAAAAGCGATGTATTTCCACGGGAAATTTTATTCGCACTAAATTCGAACGAAGTTTATCGTACATCTTGTCTTGTAATATAATAAACAATATGTTATTTTCGCGCGAAGAGCCCCGCAGACAGGAAGTCATTTCTTGAATAAGACTTACGGCCGGTTTCAGAATTAAGAATTTCACTAAATAAATATTTAAGTAACGTTCTGTCACGCTCTTATCTGAGAAATTTGACGGGACAGCACTACAGTGAAGTACATACTTGTGTTTTATTGCAATAAAGAATTTAATAATAATAATAATAGTTACAGCAAAAATCAAATGAAAAATGTAACGTAAAGAATTTACATTCTCTTTGTCGACTGTCAATGTACCTATGCGGCCTTACTAATAAAAGTTATGAGCTGTGTATACAGCTGTTATGCGAGGTCTGACAAACTGGTTATTTGTACGCTAAATGCGATTTCATCATCAACCCATTATGTCCCCACCGAGGGGCACGGGTCTCTTCCCTGAGGAAGGTATAGGCCATATTCCACCACGGGGGCCAAGTCCGGATTGGTGGAGGCTTGTAAGACTAGTGGCTGGTCTTACCTACTGTCAGAAGTTTTCAAGCCGCCCCTAAAGGCCTCTGACTTGGCTTAACGACTGCCATCTATCGACGGCAGCCGGCACCAACTGCTTAACGTACCTTGCGAAGCACGGAACCGCTCGGAAAAATGCCACTAGCGTTAGTCATAGACGGTGACCCATCCATGGACTGAACGTTACGTATGTTGCTTAGCCTTAGTGATCGTTTAAGATCACTCAGGCAGCCCAGGCTACGAGCGATTCCCCAGGCTACGAGCGATTCCCCAGGCTACGAGCGATTGTATAACTTATTTATTAGTAAGGCCGATAATGTTTTAATGCTTATGTTTATCGCTGCCTTGGGGCCAAATGTTGTGGAGAAAATGGCAGCGAAAATAAAACTCTATTCTGACCTTAAATCTAATACATAAGTTGGTTTGAATGTACATAGATATTCCTAAGAAGCTCAAGACTCATGAGTGCAATTAGCAATTGCAATGTCAGAACATTATTAACTATTCTTACAAAAGTAAGAAAACACCAATACTCCGGCCAGAGACACGGACGGCACACGTTTACGAGCATAACGCAGGGGTCAGTATTCATCGAAAGTCAGCTCGTACTTATCCACTGCTGGACATAGGGCTCCCCAAAGGCACGCCACTTTCTTTCTTCCTTATCAATTCATATATCGCACCTCTAGAACTAAAGTGACCGAACTCAAAATTTGGGTAAAATGAGTTAAGTACTCAGAATGACTCAAAAAGGTGTACTCTTTCATCCCTATATTAAAAAAAACGACTTTATTTGGTCAGAGAGAGATGGAGGAATATTTCGGTTCGGTCTGTTTTTTCTTGAGCAACTCGCTCAGAGCGCTGAATACATTTTCTTCATTTCCCAAAAGTTTTGAGATTTTGAGTTAGGTCACTTTAGTTCTGGAGGTGCGATATTTGTATATTCTTTTGTGCTAGACACATCCATAATCCTTTTCGACCCCGCCAAGCCATAAAAAAGCTGCAAAAAGACATAACCCACAAAATCCGGTTATCCTCACATCTGCATGACACGTCGATATTACCGGCAGCGTCTCCATGCATTTTACAAGCGGAAGGGGTGAGCACAAGCGAAACGGTTGAACCTATATATTTACCTTCAAACCAAGGTTTTGTTTTTTTTTTTGTCTACTCTCCGACTGAATTTCTTACCATATCACAAACATAGAAAAAATAGACTAAGGCTATACGTACAAGCGTTCAGCATCCCCCCAGTGGGAATAACCCATTTAAAGTCTTGGCCAAACCAACACGTCCAGCTCGCGTCCGCGGTGGCGTGCGAGCAAGTTGTGTGTACGAACTTGTCGCGATGTGTTCACATCGACGTGTCCCCTGATCGGGACAAGTTCGTACACAACAACTGATCGCAACCGCGCTCGCCACCGCGGACGCGAACTGGCAATGCAAGCTTTTAGTGTTTATTTCATGAAAATGTCGCACTCCGCTTGTGCTCTCAGCCGCACGCGCTGTCGCGGCACGTCTCGGCTATTTCTAATATTTCTCGGCTGCGGCGTCGCATTGAGGACCGTACTCAGGATAGTTTCAATGTAAAGTGATATATCTATTTTTTGGGGTAAAATTTTGTACAGTCAACATTTAAGTTTTTGTTGAAAAAGTAAACGTAAATTATCAGAGTTCAAGTAAGTAAAGGCTGATGTGCTGTTGAATGTACGAATGCACAAAACTAAATCAAATTCATATTCTGAGAAGGGATTATCAGATTTCTGATTACGGTTATTAAGTTACTTAGATTTGTTGTCACGCTGTATGAGCAGCGGTAAGGGTAGCTTAGAAAAACTTTGTGAAATTATTTTATAAACATTTGAACGAAAAAATAATTTCAGTTCCACTATCCCTGTCTAACTGTCAACTGTCTGTATAAAATAATATGTAGGATAGTCACCAATTACTTAGTCACTTTTCCACTGGTTCCTCATTAGGGCGAGTATGCTTGGTATTTTTTTCTTGTTTTAAGTCTTAGCAAACTTATACATCTATTTTAAAATATTGTAAAAAACTTAGCCGTACTGATATAAAACATCATCATCACCATGATCAGCCATCTGGCGCCCTTGAAAGACATAGGCCTCCCTTATGGTTTTACAAGCTTCCCTGTGTTGTGCCGTCGGCATGCAGCGACTCCCCGCTACCACAACTAGATCGTCAGACCATCTGAGCCGCGATTCTGTTAGTGCATTACAGTACGATAACAGTTACACGGTTGTGTCACGTGACGTGTTTTTTCATAACACTGACGCCTAGAAGGTTTCATTTGAGTGTGCGCGTCGTCTTGGAGCGTCAATGACACTAAATCACCACGGTCAAGCAGTTGTCATTGTACTATAATGCTTCAATAAAATCTAGGTCCTGCTGGGTGGACAACTCACGCTGCATCGTCCGGTCCCCGGTCCCCGCTAGGTCATAACCTTTTCGCCCCAACGGCCATCACTTCTTCGAGCTTTGTGCCCTTACTAGACTACAATGAAACTAACGATATGTACCTAAAATAAAACATTAATTATGCTCAACTTTTATTAGGGCTGCTTCGACTAATGAATGTTGATGAAGCGAAAGTGATTTATTTATTTAAGGCACACAAACAGGTAAGATACAAGTATTACATTAAAGCTTAAAATCGGATCTATCTAGTATATTAGAAAATTACAGGTGGGCACCACATTATCCTGTTTGTTTTTTTTAAATACTGTTGATAGTACATTGGGAGGTCTTGACACTATGCTAAAGCATCAGACGGTGTTAGATATATTAATAGTAATAAGAACTAAAACTAAATGTAAATTACTAATTTTAATGAATCTGGGAATATTTGTCATTAGATTTGTCAGGATTGTGGCAGGTGGCAATCCCTGGTCTCTCTCTACCCCTCAGACGTAAGCTTATATATGTACATTGTACATGCATGTTTTTATAAAGGGAACCTCCATCTAACGACTCGTCCGCAGTTTTGCAAAAGCTCCGGAGTAGGGCTCCACGTCGCAGGGCGGATCGGCCGCCGGTGCCGCGGCCAACATGACGGTATACGCTGAATAACACCGCTTTTCCGCACACGGGAATATGTTTGTTGTGTGCCAAGTCCTTGAGCTGGCGTAGCATGCCTTGTTGAGTTAAAAAAAAACATTACAGTTATGTTTAAAACATATTTTTAAGCTACTAAATGTGTTTGTCTTTCAAGCTGCTTATAAATAATAAGAAGGAGGCATAGGTACATAATTCAAAATTCAAATTCAAATATTTTTTATTCATGATAAAAACAAAATGTTACCTTATGAACGTCAAAGTTGTTAGTGTCCCAATTAGTTGATTGTGTGGAGAAGAACCTGACAAAGAATTAATTCTACATTAATTATTTTCAAAGCAGTTTTAGCTCTATTAACAAACTTTCCAATTAAAAAAAATTACTCATGGGTGTGTTAAACACTACACACAATTTTTCTCTGAATAAATGTAGTATTCAGAAATCATAATTTATTTCAACGTAAGGAATACATTCTGTTTGACGAATGTCAATGTACATACACTTATAATGTGCTCCGCGGTGTTACCCGCGGTTTATTAGGGAAAATAAATAGGGTATTAAATTATTAAAGGTCCGCAATTTATTATAAATCTGTTCAGCCACTTTACCATGATAAACAAAGCGGGACAATCAAAAAGGTGCAGGTAGAAGTCAACTAAATGAAATCTGACGCACGTTTGCCAGCGTTTACCCAAGTGCCACCAATGTGCTCGCGAGTGGAGTCGACGCTTGGCTCTTTTGTCTTTATGCAAATGGAAACTTGTAGAAAAGCAATCCAATTTGACGGTAAATCCCCGGAGATATAAGTGTACACCGCAGTTTTAAATTAAATTTCCCCAAAACACTCAGAAAAGAACCCTGCTAAGAAGGGGGTAGAGTCTAAAGTCGCGGCGGGCGGGGTTCTAATAGCGAGCTTAGTTTTGCGCTAGTACGAGTTGGGTTGTTGAGGTTGGGATACATGGAGAATAAGAATTAGGCAGATTTAAACATTTTTTTGTAAAGTCTGTAAGTCAAACGATTTATTTTGAATGTACAAAAACAATCTTCAACAAAACACAATCTCTTGAACTGGTCCAAAGCTAGGATACTACATATTATGTGTTCACCATGCAAGGAAATCACAACTTTTAATGTGGATATACATATATAATATGTACGGAGGCTCCCAGTGGGAATATCCAACCCATGACCTCAAAATTAATTATATTGATTGATGTTTTCCATAATTATTGCTTGAATTTGTGAATCAATTATCCAATTATTATTAAAAATAATTACGTGAGTGAATTAATTTATCTCGTATCCTTAACTATGTTAAATTAAACTGGTTCCTAGTAATGCAGGCTAAGCAAAGTGTAAAGTTTTTTTTTTTTTTTTTAGTTTTATGTTTAGTTTTTGCAATAATTTTATAGTAGTCCTAAATTGGTAATGTAATATTATTTAGGAATATTGAACACTTCACACTGTAATTATCCTTACAGTGATAGCTTTTGTTCAAAACTATGCGTTTTGAGTTTTTTTTACATTCCACGGTGAAGTTACAAAGTTCTCATGTAAGCCCACCCTTAGCAGTACAGTCACACACAGCAAGAAGTCGTGTAATTAAGTGGCAGCGGTGCAGAATATCAACGACGTTACGGGCACATAGCAGAATGGGCGCAGATATTCGCGCACAATGGAAACAAAGGCACGTGAAACTTTAAGAAGTACTCTGTATATTGTAGGTACTCGGTATGTCATTAGAATTCCTCGTAGCCCCGGCTGCCTGAGTGATCTTAAACGATCACGAAGGTTAAGCAACACAGGGCGCGTTCAGTGCATGGATGAGTGACCGTCTATGACTAACGCTAGTGGCATTTTTCCGAGCGGTTCCGTGCTTCGCAAGGCACGATAAGCAGTTGGTGCCGGCTGTCGTCGATAGATGGCAGTCGTTAAGCCAAGTCAGAGGCCTTAGGGCGGCTCGAAAACTTCTGACAGTAAGACCAGCCAGTAGTCTTACAAGTCTCCACCAATCCGGGCTTGGCCCCCGTGGTGGAGTATGGCCGATAAATTTTCCCAAAATTTTCACTGAAAAAAAATTTGTTTTTATATTTATTTTTAGCTCCAGTATCGTTTAAATAACCACCCCGGAGTCAGATTAAACTGTACAAATCAACACCCAGTATATTTCTACCTTATTCGATTGCCGGGATAATTGAGTTGCATAATGTCGTTTGTAGGCTTAAACTTGTAGGCTCGCTCTCCTATTAAGTATGAAAATGACAAATCCGACCAAATGCTTCTGAAGTCGAGAAATTTAAACAACGTCCTTACTTAATACTCCAGGGGATATTCATTATAAAGATAAGAGAAAGAGTAAGCTCGTGTTTCTAAAAGTTTTCGACACCCCCAAGACTCGCAAGCGCAAAGCTCTATTGTCTAACTAAAGCAGTTATGGAATCTCAACTCGTAGTTGGCACGTCATATTGTCTAAGTTCAGTGCAGTTTTAGCCGGACGAAGCTGTAAACGAAGACCGAGGGACGTTTCACACGTCACTAACTCTTCTCTGACGCTGCAGATCCCTCGACCATAATATTCACATGAAATCGAGTCAAATATTTTTATTCACAGTAAAAACAAAACGTTTACTTTATGAACGTCAAAGTTGTTAGTTTCACTATTAAAAAAATATGTGGAGAAGAATCGGTAACAAAGAAACTCCACATTTAACTATTCTTTTGAAAACAGTCTGAGCGTAGTTAACAAAGTTGTAAATTTTTGGTCCGAATCAACTTACGGGTGTCTTTTTTGGACGAATCCGACCAGGTTGTGTAGTGTTTACGGAAGTATTAGTTAACAAATTAACAAAGTTTTCAACCTAAAACTATTACCCATGAATGTGTTAAACACTAACCATAATTGTCTTCTGAATACCTTTTATATCAATCTTTGACGACCTGTGGCGCAGCGATTAGCACATCTGCCTACCATGTAAAAGGTACCGGGTCCGAGCCTCGGCTGAAAAAAAAGTCTGTGTTGCATGTTTCATGTTTGTGATGATGCTGTTTCTGGTTCCCATGATACAGGGTATCCTTCTGGCCCCACACTATCGGGGATAGAATCAATGTATGTGCCTGTAAGTAAATGTTTATTATATTCCGGCTACACAACTTACTTGATTTTTTGTCGGAAGGGTCTGACCAAAAATCAAGTTTTCGCTATGACTCGCAAAGCTGAAAATTAAGTAAATGTATCCGAAATAAAGGAAATAGTTATTTATTTATGGTTTATTTATTATCTACATCTTACACTTCGATTTAAGACAGGATTTAACACACACTCAAACACACTCGCATAGTCGCGTTATGCTGCAAAAAAGATACGGATGTTATGGCGCAAAAAAACGTATACTTCAACATTCAAGGAAATCAAAATTCATAGGTTTCTGCTGACCTACTCGTATAACTATGAAATTTGGCCAGTATTATTGTCTTATACTACAGAGAAAAGTCCGAAAACTACATTTGTAATTAAATCATAAAAAAATGTCTTAGACATTCGGGAAAAGTTTGGAAAAAACTGTGAGTAAGGAACCCTCAGCTGATGCGCCTGGTTTGCTCTTGTCCGCTTGCTTTTTAATGCGTGTTTTCATTGCTGTCGATACCTCCTTTAAAAGTCAACACTTGTCATCAGAATCAAGGTTTCCACTCCATTTTACAGCGTGCAATTCTATCTACGAGTGCTTGCCCTGGTAATATTTGTTTGTTTGTTAAAAAAAAATTTTGCCAATTTTAATTATTGAATGTTTTGCATGTTTACCTTCCTCCATCCGGGCGGCTCACCAAACAACCTCCCTCGTTTGGAAACGGCTGCTGCATTACCATACCTCCTTGTTACAATAATTTTGGTCTACGAACGGGGGCCGGGTTGATACAGTCAACAAAAAGTCAACCTTTATACAGAGTAGGTTATATACATAAATAAGCTCACACATGTATCCCAAGGGGTAAGCAGAGACCAGGGACTGCCACTTGCCTCGATTCTGACAGATCACTTTAGCTTCATCGACATAAAAAAAAGTGAATGCGACTAGTAAGCGGTTCGGGTACTTTTTATCTTGCCCTTTGCTAATACAACCCCTATTTGGTCGAAATATGCTCACATGGAGCCTTACCGGTCAGATGCCTTAGGGCATCTTGAAAACTTTTGACAGTATGACCAGCCACTAGTCTTACAAGCCTCCACCAATCCGAACTAGGCCTCTGTGATGGAGTATGGCATATACCATTCTCGCCCCTCGGTGGGGACATAATAGGTTGACGATGATGATGCGCCAAACTATGTATTTTGATGCAATAAAGAATAAAAACAAAAAAAGGAATGAATTAATGAATGTGTGATTGTATAAATAACTAAATGGTTGAATGAGTAAATGAAAAGAAATTTAAAAAAAATAACAATAGCACTTATGATAAAAAAAACATATTACATAGAAGTTACGTGTAATAAATACCACCTTGTGGTCATAATTATACTTTACTCAGTTGCATCACGGGCGACATTTCCACGCAAATTTAAGGGCTGAAACTGTACTCGGATATTAGCAAGTCAATTCGCGGGCACAATTAATCGCCTGTTATCTCACGAAGCACTTCTCCCGCAGAGTTGTGCCAAATAATTGTTTAATTTTCGACCGAGATCACCGGTTTGGGCCGCCTGCAGTATATACCGAGCTGGAGGCAATTTTTACGTAGACCTCTACGGAGTTTTTTTTTTTAGTAAATCAAGTCAAATGTTTTTATTTATAATAACATAACATTTACATACAGGCAAATACATTGTTTCTAGCCACACACAGGATACCCTGTGTCGTGGGAACCTGAAACAGCGACGTCACAAACATGTAAACATCCAAGACCTGGGTTTCTTTTTTTTTTGTCATTGCCAGCCCTGTCCCCATAAAACATAATACTTACTTAATGAACGTCATAGTTACTAGTTTCATAGTTAATAGATTATGTAGAGGAAAGGTTAACAAGGAAACTTCACAGTTATTACCTCTATATTCAAAACAGTTTTGTCTTAATTAACAAAGTTTAAGTTTGTCAGGATCGTGGTAGATGGCAGTCCCTGGTTTCTGCCTACCCCTATGGGATACAGGCGTGAGCCTATGTATGTATTTAACAAAGTTTTAAACTGAATTAAGTCTCCTCGGCTGGGGAGAAAAAAAAATCCCCAGCTTTTGGATGTTTACATGTTAATGATGTCGCTGTTTCTGGTTCCCATGACACAGGGTGTCCTAGTGTGCGGCCAGAAGCAATTGTGCTTGTATATAAAATGTCTATGTCTATGTCTAATAAATTTATCACTCATGGACGTGTTGAACACTATACATTGCCTGAACAAACTTTTCCGATTTTTTAATTAAAACTTTCGTATACTAGGTACACGTTATCACTTTAATCCGTAAACACTTACTTGATTGTTCTTGAGTGAAACGTGGCCGGACTCTTCCTACAAAAGAACAAGCAATTGTATCCAGAATAACGTTAATAACTTTTCCGATAACATCGGAATTATAAAGTGAATTATATATTATAAAGTGTCGGCGCACATTTAGAAGAAACAACATTTATTATAAAAACAGTACACACACCACAATAACAAAACAGAAACTAAGAAAATATTACACCATAAAATTTATAAAAAGAAAGGAAAACAGAAGGTCACGGCGAGACACTGTTGTTATAAATGCTAACTGACTCAGGAATGTGCTGAGCGTCAAGCCTTTAGCGTTGATTTTCAGTAAAAGCCATAAGCTACCTCTTGAGCGCTACTGATTTATTGAAGAAAAAGCCTATTTTTATCTTAATAGAGCCACCTACATAAAAACACGAGGCATATTGTTACAGAATTACGCATTGTTGACAGCGAAACTGTTATCCCTTCCGTCTATACGATATTACATCCGGCGACCGATATTATTTTATGCGAAAACATCGGTAAATATTCTATCCCGAGTCCTGACTGCGAATTTCCCTTGTTTTCTCTGGCAAAATAGACCAAGATCGTCTTTGCAACTTCTATATGCATACCTGTAGAGTCGATAATGGCTCGTTTTAAAGCATGGGTAGCAGTGTACGGTTTCCTGTAGTTACAAAATATAGAAACGCAGAAGATAAACCAAGCGCCAAGTCTTCACACCAAGCTATTAACAGTGCGTCGAACTCATTACACTAACAGTTGGCTAAAAAAATGTAACATTCCACGTCATACAACTCTGAATGACGTCGATGTCATACAGTCGATTTAGTGGTCGAATGTATGGTATTAAGACAATAGAATTCACGTCAAACGGACGAACGTCGGATGGACGATGAAAAGATGGACACTGGGACAGACAGACAGACAGACAGGAGACTCTCACTCTTCGTGCATAGAATCCTATATCGTATCACGTGACCTGATCGTAAATCTGTTGTTGTACTATGCCACCTCAATACATCAATAGACTTCAAGGGGTAATCATATTGTACGGTGCAACCGCACATGTTTTGTCCAGTCAGCAATTCACCTAACTAGCGCGGAAGCAGACTTTAGTTCGCAACTGCCAATCAGCCGCGCCGCGCGTTCTCATTTTTCATCTATCATTTATATCGTTATTCATCAGTTTAATATAGTGATAGTTTATTAGCAATTGAGTGCTTTCATTTCTAGCCGATAGCACCCCAATTAGCTACCCCATTTAGCTTCCCGGTTACAAGACAATAGCTAATCTTGTAACCAACCGCAAGAGCCGTACTAGATCATAGCGTGACTTGTAGGCGCTCTTACACATATGTTTTCTAACAGATCAAATTTGCAAAAAGTGTCTGTACAATTTTTTAATCACTTTAATAAAAGAGAAAGAGTCAAGACTGCGAACCAAGGATCACGGACCTCGGACTAAATAGCATTTATGTCAAAAACGGTCGTTTTTCTCGTTTGATGATTTTTTGGCTTAGGTTCTCGGCCATGGGTCCTAAAACTCACTATTAACATGATGGAAAGATTGTACAGACGCTTTTTGCAAAAAAAGTACATAATTTTTTTGAAGTAAAACTTTTGCAAGCTCTAGACGTCATCAACTTTACTCTGGATACACTTAGTTGACTTTTTATCGGAAGAGCCCAACCAGGTTTCGCTATGAACAGCAGAGCTAAATCGTGGTGAGCCGAGACCGAGTCTCGTCTCTAACAAAAAAATCAAGTAAGTGTATCCAGAATAAAGTAATAATACATGATTTTTGTCCCACGGTGGTGCTAGTGAAACAGATGGAGCACTTTCAACAAGGAAAAATTCTAAGTACCTTAGCACGCTACCTTTTGCAAGCGATTGTTCTAGTATCCCTGTTGTTAGTTGATATTATCTGCTTCCAGCATGGGAAAGAACAACAGCGGGACAGACAACAATAACACGGCGTTGCTGGGAAACGTGAGGGAAATGGTTGAGGGGGCGCTTCAAAATGTACGGTTGACAGCAGCAGCAGATACACTTTTGAACCTTACCATTGCATTAGAAAAGTCACTCTTTGTGATGTGATGTCGACCTGTACAGTCGACACCGTCATCTTTCACGCTGTAGTTGCAAAGTCGCCCGTAATGCGACGGAGTAGAGTGCATGGGTGTATTGCATAGCATGATGTGCTGTCGACTGTACAAGAATTTATTGAAAACTTGCTCAGTTCATAGAAATATAGATGGCAATTTGTGACCACTGTAAAAGTTTAAGAAATGTTTTTACCGAGTGGTGGTAGACCAGTCGGACGACGGACTCGGAAGCGAGGGACCCATGTTCGATTCCCAGTGAGGGCATGATTTGTTTTTAAAGTTATGTACGTATCCAAATTTCTAGTAGCAATCATCATCATCATCAGCAACCCACCGAGGGGCACGGGTCTTTTCCCTGAGGAAAGTACAGGCCATACTCCACCACGAAGGCCTAGTCCTGATAGGTGGAGGCTTGTAAGACTAGTGGCTGGTCTTACTGTCAGAAGTTTTCAAGCCACCCTAAGGCCTCTGACTAGGCTTAACGACTGCCATCTATCGACGGCAGCCGGCACCAACTGCTTAACGTGCCTTGCGAAGCACGGAACCGCTCGGAAAAATGCCACTCCACCTGACCCATCCATGGACTGAACGCGCCGCATGTTGCTTAACCGTAGTGATCGTTTAAGATCACTCAGGCAGCCCAGGCTACGAGCCATTCGAAAAAATCCATATAATTTAACCTAACCTTAAAAATATGATGAAGCATAATTGAAAACATAGTTGATTATGCACTTTTCAATTTATATTTCCATGCCATTTCAATTCCTGCGGATTGTCACTAGAACTGTCTATTATGTATTCTGTGCTAGAACACAAATAAAAAAAACGCTTATAAGGTCTACGTTTTTGACGGGGCTTTTCATATTTTTAGGCACAATTTAGCCGGTCGTAATAGGCGCCGAACTAAAACTATCCCCCATTTTTTGGGACGTTTTAAATCCGATGACACATCGTAATCCTCAGCCGCCATGATTCACGGGTTGCGCCACGGCTCTGCATCGCCGGCCGAATATTTTCCGGTGAATAAAGTTCCGTGGCGGTAAAGTTTACACCGCTGACTGCAAATGAAGCGAGAGGTGAGGTGTGAGAAGCAGTCGTGTAAACACGTTACGGACGTTTCCGAGTTAGGCCGGTTTACGCTTATTAGACCAGAGTCTGAACCTCAGTTCAAATTCAACAACTCAGTAGAATTGTAGCATATGTGTAAATTGGGATATCAGTATCAGATGCTTGTCCAATAGAGTGATATTAATACGGTAATGATTCGGTCACTATTGGTGGTCTACTAACCAATCGTATTCGAATAGACATAGTTGCATATTATGCAAATTACCTTGGCGCCTCGCGCAATTCAATCTTGTATGCCAGAGATGCCTGAGTAGTTTGTGTGTGCGGGTTGGAATTACATTATAATATTAGGTACCAAAATAGACTTAATGTCCCTCCTTCAAACAGGACTTTAATTTACCGCACTTTTGCAAGCGCTTTACGAAAGGGAGTTCAGGTCGTAACTTTCTCCGAATTGGTATGTATATACAATCGCCTGATGTTGGTAACACATTGGTTATTTTGAAACTTGGTTGCAGCGTAAGACAATGAATATAAACGGGCGATAAAAGTTCATGCAACGCCGCCGTAGACAGGTCGCTTCCGCGTGACAGATTCGAGCTACCTGACATGTTTGTGGGATTTTCGTTCGGGGCTGGAGAGTGACCAGGTAGACCAATAAATATAGGTCTTTTGGAGATTTTTCACTGCTGTACAGTGAAAGTGAAAGTGAAAGTGAAAAGCATTTATTTCTATTGTAACACCATAACACAATTTATAAACAATATTTGTAGTAAACCAAAAACATAAAAATAAAGGTACCTCATACAATTACGTTGAACGAAATCCCGCGAATGTTTTTATTACCAGCGTAACGTTTGAATATCTTTAGAAGGCACTATTTTATAACATTTTCAAGGTTTTTCTAGAGATTACTAAATAAGGCAACCCTGTGGCATCGGAGTAAGCTACGACGTTGTCCATAGGAACACTTTTTTGTGGTAGCAGCTTGATCTAGATTATGTTCGTGCATAGTAGACCAATCAAATGACAGTTGCATGAACGTCGCGTTTCATTGCCGCTTCAAGTCAACGCGCGCACACATATCGAACCTTCTAGGCGTCAATGGTATGAAAAAACGTCACCTGACCCGACCGTGCATCTCTCACCATACTACAATGCTCTAACAGAATCGAGGCGTTGATGAACCCTAATGAAGCGAAATAAGTTTACCAGCGTCATAAGATGACCTCTATGGCGTAGTGGTTAGCGCATCTGCCTACCATACCGGAGGTCCCGGGTTCGAATCCCGGCTGGGGACAAGAAACCCAGGTCTTGGATGTTTACATGTTTGTGACGTCGCTGTCTCTGGTTCCCACGACACAGGGTATCCTAGTGTGGAGCCAGAAGCAATGTATGTGCTTGTATGTAAAAAACAAAATATCAATGAATTTTATGTTGTATGAATTTGACAATAAGACCACTGTGAGGAAACCTGGGTGTCTGAGCTATTCGATACTTCAGCGATTGAAATTGCCAATCCCCGGTGGGCGCGCGTAGTCAATATAGCCCTTATCCTCTATCTAAAAAAAGGCCTGTGCCCTTAATAGTGGGAAGTATAATAGGTTGCTTACAACACGAGCGTGTTGTAAGCAACTAGCCGTATAGTGCCACTAATCCCCACAATGGGCTATTTGACACATTTCTGATAGCAATCTCATAATTTTTGTTGGTATTCATCTAGTTCTCAGAAAGTGGTAATTTTTATTTTGTGTATTTCTTCCAAACAGGCAAACGAAAATTTACTTTTAAAATAACCCGCCAAAACGCTATCTTGGGCAACATGGCGTCGCACACGAATTATGACGTCACATGTGAGTAAACAAACCAATCAACTTAAGAACTACATGAATGACAGACGCCATTTTTACTGAATCGGCAAATCCAGGTCGTTTTCGATAATGGCTACAGATACATAATTATCAAATTTTATCTCGGGGAAAAATAGTGATTTTTATGAATTATCAATTTTTTTGGTTAAAATGGCTTAAGGCGGCTTAAGACTCATAATTTATACGAATAGAAACAACGAATGAACGAATGAATAACAATAAATAGAAACAACGAAGGGAAATAAATAATACTGTTTTTTTCACGCTATCAAATAGCCTATTATGAACAGTCTATGAAAGCATGCAATCACATTGGCAGACTCCACACCCCGCCTCAACGTCTTCCGACCTGCGGATGCCGGGGCATAATTGCCAGCTCTATTGACGTAACACCTCGTTGCGGTCCCACCCAGTTGCATTCATCGCGACCCTTTCATGTGACTTAGACAGGACCGTGATACATTATAGAGTAGCAAAGAAGTTTCGCTTCTTCCGTTCTCACTTTTAACATAATAATTATGTCTCAATTATTAAGAAATTGTATATAGACAATTTTTGGTCTGTACAAGGAATTTGATCGGAAAAAAATATATATTTCTTTTCCTATGTTGTGCTAGTGTAACTCCCTGGAGCCCATTTATCCTCTCCTATCGTGGTTGTTTGTATTAAAATAAAATAAACAGATTCTCTGATCATTTATTTTTACGTGCTTCTAATATTGCTTTAGGGTTATAGACATAATTGTCTTGTAAACTGAAGAATTTGCTAGATACTAGTTTAAAAACAGGTAGAGGAGAATATAAACTTGTCATTGAAATAACGCCAAACCTAAAAACTTCTTAACTTGCACAAAACGTAATCGAATCGCTCGTAGCTCCAGCTGCTTGAGTGATCTTAAACGATCACGAAGGTTAAGCAACATAGGGCGCGTTCAGTGATGTATAGATGGGTGATCGTCTATGACTAACGCTAGTGGCATTTTTCCGAGCGGTTCCGTGCTTCGCGAGGCACGTAGCAGTTGGTGCCGGCTGCCGACGATAGATGGCAGTCGTTAAGCCAAGTAAGAGGCCTTCAAAAACTTCTGACGTGCCCCTCGGAGACTGAGGCCAATGTGCAGCAGCACTCAGTGTGAATCGAACCCAAGACCTCCACCTTGGTGTACAGACGTAATACAGCTAGACTATCGAGGCATCTTCTTTGAATTGTTGCCTTATAAGCGGTATTACTGTAATACTTCTAAATCTTCTGAAATCAGTATCTGTGTAAGGATTTTAAGAATGTGCTCTGCACTTTTATATTTTATACTGCTGCTACTAGAGCGTGAGAAAATTCTTAATATTTTCTTTAGAACCTGCAAGATTAGCATTTCTTTCACGTTTCAAAGCTGGTATAAAGACTTCATTGACTCCATTTGACTCTACATGATCTCGACACGATATTAAGCAAATCTACGAGCGTTTTCAGAAAGTAAACGAACTCTTACATTTACAGATTTTTTACCTTTATTTACCATACTCAATGTTACTTCGCCGCGGTTTTGTCAATTTGAATAAAATAACTGTATTTGTACGGAACGTCCGTCCATCCATCCGTCTATCTGACTATAACAACAAATACTAAAACCATAATAAAATAAATATGGGGGCTCCCATACAACAAACGTGATTTTTTTGCTGAATATTAATAATGGCAACAGGTAAACGCTTGAAATATTTACAGAATATTTAGCTGTATATTCATTTTAAAAAAAAACTAAAATACAAAAAGTATTTAAAGGGGGAGACCCATACAACAAACGATATGTTTTGGCACTTTTTTCTGATATTAGTAGCTAATAATATTAGTGGTAATTAATTAATTAATTAATTATTTAATTAATTTCTTTTGTTTTATTAGGCATAGCAACAGTACAACAGAACACAATGACATGAACCAAGGAGAATTAATTGTCCTTGCATGAACGTATTATTATTTTATTTTCATTTTTATTAAATTTCTTAATGTCATCTTCTATATGAAAGCATTGGCATTTTAATGTACTTATTCGTTACTGTTTTTTAATGAAAATGAAAATAGCCCTTATTTGCCAATAATCTTAAATAATAAAATATTTATTAATTGTATTATTTGGATTTACTCTATTATGTCCTTTGTTGCTTTAAAAATAATAAGTCACATTTAATCCAGATCAACTTATGGGTGTTGTTTTATCGGACGAGTCCGACCAGGTTTCGCTCATGTTTACAATGTGTTGTGCTTACGAAAGTTTTATTTTCATATTCTATCATAAATTGTCATTTCAATTACAAAAAATATAGTTTATTAATTGGCTGCCCATTTCTGAGCAAAGGCCTCCCCCAGATATTCCCACTCTACTCTTTGTGACGTTATTCTTGACCATGTGGATCCTGCTTATTTTTCTATAAAGTCAGACCATCTCCTGTTAGGTCTTCCTTTGCTTCTTTTTTCATCTCTTGGATGCCATTCGGTTGTGCGTTTTATCCATCTGTCATCTTTTATCGTCATTATGTGTCCTGCTTAACGCCATTTTTGTTTTTGGATAAATTGTGCACAATCTAATATGTTTCATTTCTGATAGTTTCATTTCAAATGTTGTCGCTTCTATTAATATTTTTGTATGCCCTGTAGCGGGACGTATAAAATTGTTTACAATGGGATCCATGACTATATTATAAACGGGGCGCATTGCAGTTTGAAACGAGTAAATGCACACTAAAGCTTTGAGCTTTGATAAAGCCTTTTAGAATGAAACCTCTGTCATCCAACTAACATATCCATTTGATTTCCAACTCACCATATCAGCTGAACAAAATCCATTTAACTACCATTGAACAACAATCCCGCGTGGAATGAAGGCCCGTAATTCTGTTTTATAGCGCGGCGAAGTCCGAGCGCGACACGTGTCGGGAATCGAACCCGCGCCGGCTGCCGCGGACAAGGGACGCATTTTTATAGTGCTCATTTGTACCCGGGGCGGTTTTAGTTGCAGCTTTCCTTTTAGTTTCCTTCTGATATGTTTTTAAACAAGGGTCTGATATTGTTTGCAGCTTTATTTAAAATTTGTTAATAAGTAACTGGATCCGCAGCACCACCCTGCAGTTCTACAATTACTTAAAATACTTTATGTTACCAAATTCTGATGTAATCACCTATTGTACTGCAGAATATTTGACAATGTAAACAAAAGTATAATCTCTAACTATTCGTATAAATTATGCGTTTCAAAACAGCTTAAACGTATGCACGTAGAAAAATGAGAAAAACGCGCACGTAACTTTAAGGAATCTTTTATTTCATGTTTTCTGTCCGAATCGCGTTGACAAAGTGATTATTCTATTTTAAAAATTAGACGTATCGCAAAAAAGGAAAAAATATAAAAACATTAAAGGTTCATTGGTCGGTCGGCAACAACAGCCTTACGGCATTTCAAGTAAAAAATAGAACATTTGTCAGAAACACTGCGGTAACATTTGATAATTATATACAGCGCCACCAAGTTATCTGTTCAGGTGGGCAAAATTGTAACGAACTAATTAATTGTAAATCCTGTTCCCCATTTTTTGGTTTTATTTATTCGCTTACTAAGATTTATAGATATATTTTCATTAAAATTGAAAGACGGTTTAAAATATTCTTATATTTCTAGGTAAATTTCTTAAATGTTACTACTAAATTCTCCATAGCGCCGCTATCAACTGAACAGATAAGATGGTGGTACTGTATCTGCAGCCGTTTTATCGAAAATGGCATGGATGGGTCGAATCTATGTTGACCTCACAGGTCAGAAAATATGGCGTATGTCGTTCTTACGATCATTGGTTTTGCTTACTGACCTGTGACGTCATGATTCCTGTGGAACGCCATATTATCGAAGATAGCGTTTTAGCGGGTTGCTTTAAAAGTGAATATTGTTTGCTTTAAAGTTCTCACTTCATGACCACTTAAGTCTCACCAACAAAATCTAAGTAGGTTTTCAGAAATCTGTCTAATAGAGTAGATAAATAAATAAATAAACCGAACATAGCCGAACACCGTTTTCTTTACTCCACGAATAAATAGAGCCTCATAAAAAGTGTAGTTTATCAGGCTCAGGGTGTACCCTGATAGTGCTTAATACATAGCAGTAATGGTGCGATCCCATCCCCGGCCCTCGATAAATCAATGTGCGATACGATATAAGTTATTATAGCAACCGGTCGAATCTATTTACTCGTCAAATCTATATTAGAGATCCTTAGGTCCTGAAGAGAATATAAATATTATTAAATTTTAAAGCATCATCAACATCATCTATTGACAAAGTTAATTTCGTTAGTAAAAATAAGACAATTTTAACTTTGAGGCGCTCTCTCAAAACAAAATTTGTACGTCTTATTGGAAACGCATGTGGGACAATTATTCGACAGTGTACCATCGTCTTCAAAAGTTGTGTTCGACAAATAAAATATTAATCTTTAGGCATGACAATTTCTTCGAAGTCAGTTAAAAGTGTCCATATACATACTGTGAACTCGTCGATCTGCAGTTAAGCTTCTACTTTTCTCTATCTCTCTCTCACTCTGAGCTAATATTTGTGCCTTGAATTGGTATAATATAGTTGAGCTGCACTTTAAATCCCTAATTTTTGATAAACACCTGTGGTAAATATCCTCTCTCTTAGGACGTAAGCCCGAGCTTCGCAACTGAACTTAAAATTTTCTAATTCTACGATAAAATGCTAAACTTTGCTTAAAAAGTCATCATAAAAATGGCTGTGATCTCTCAATAAAAATGAAATTCAGCAACCCTTGAATTTCATATGCAGCTGAATACATTATCTGAGCGGGTTTCATCAAAATATTTTTCTGCATTTTTTAAGTGACGCGCTATCATGCGGAACCATTCCCCAATTTCCTTTTTACGCAGTTATTTTCATATGTGAGGCTAAGGGAGCTGCTACATTGTTAGCCGATAGCGGTTTTGTAACGAATGCTAAGAATTATGTATCATCGTTTTTTTTTTTTTTTTTACGTAGCCTCAAGTGTGTCCCACTGCTGGGCAAAGGCCTCCCCCAACTTAGACCAGATGTCTCTGTCTTGTGCCACCTCAGACCACTCCGGCATGTGTCGGTCGAGATCGTCTCGCCAACGTCTTCTTGGCCTACCTCTCCTACGACGACCACCTTGTGGCACCCACTCGGTGGCAATTCTCGCCCATCTATCCGGGTGCATTCTGCAGATATGCCCTGCCCAGCTCCACTTCAACTTTGCAGTCTGGGCACCCACATCAGCTATGCGTGTTTTTGAGCGTAGCGTAGTGTTGCGAATTTGGTCAATCCTTCTGACGTTCAACATGCTACGCTCCATAGCTCGCTGGCAAACCTTGAGCCTGGACTTCTGTTCTTGGGTCAATGACCAAGTCTGGGAGCCATAAGTGAGGACGGGCAGGATGCACATGTCAACGAGTCTCCGTTTCAAGGAAAGCGGAAGGCTTCCTTTCAACAAATCCTTCATGGACCAGTAGCACTTCCAGGCGTTTTCGATACGGCGATTGATTTCCTTGCCTTGCCTGTTTTCGAAGCTTACTATCTGGCCCAAGTAGATGTACTCGTCGAAATAGTGTATCTCCTGCCCATCGACCTCAACTTTGCTTTTTCGACCGTTGGTCATGACTTTGGTTTTAGACCTGTTCATAGAAAGTCCAACCTCAAGGCCTGCAGCACTAAGCTCTTGCAACATGATTTCAAGCTCGGATGCATTCGAAGCGAACAGGACAATATCGTCGGCGAAGCGAAGATTTGATAATTTTCTGCCGCCGACTTCAATGCCTCTATTTGCCCACGTTTCTGGTAACGTTCTAAAAACCTCTTCTAGGGTTGAAGTGAATAGATTTGGTGAGAGAGGGTCGCCTTGCCTTTTTCTATTGCAAATGATGGTCCTGTTGAATTTAATTTTATATTTGCTGTGCTGTTACTGTATATTAACCTTAGTAAGTTTACGTATGTGCCATCAATATTTTGGTTGCTTAAAGAATTAAATATAGCGGAGTGTGATAGGCTGTCGAAAGCTTTAGAGTAGTCGACAAATGCCAGAAACAATGGTTCATTATACTCGTGGCTCTTCTCAATCACCTGATTTACGGCTTGTAAATGGTCCATTGTAGAAAAGCCAGGACGGAAACCTGCTTGTTCTGGTGGCTGTTGTGAGTCTAATTTTGCCGCAATACGGTTTTGAATGACTTTAATAAAATTTTGTAAATGTATGAAATAAGGCTTATAGGTCTGTAGTTTCCGACGTCAGTCTTATCCCCTTTTTTGTGCAGTAAGATGATATTGGCGTGGCAGATCTTGTCAGGAAGAATGCCTCTGTACATAATAGTGTTGCATAGGTTAGTAATGTGCGGCAATAGAGACACTCTCCCCGCTTTTAACGCTTCTGTGGTAATACCATCTTCTCCTGGACTTTTGTTATTTTTCATAGTCTTGAGTACTCGGTTTACTTCTAGACCGGTTATAGGGGAGATGGTTTCTGGATTAGGACTAGGACTAGTGGGTGGTGTGGAGGATTTGGTCTTAGATATATCAGAGTATAGATTCTGGTAGAATTTTGTGCAGATATCTATTATTTTCTCTCTACTTCGGTGCTTGACTCCTTGTTCGTCAGTAAGACTAGTTATCCAGGATTTAGCACGAATAGCACCTTCTTTGGCTAATCGGAGAGATGTGTGATTTTCTATAGCCCATTTCACAAGATTAGAGTTCAGAGACCGGATATCGCTTCGAATGCTACGTTTCACCTTTCGATCCATTTCATTATAAGATGGTGTGCTCTTTTTATGTGTTTCTCTTTCATCTATCAGCTTCAGCGTCTTGTCTGTTAGTTTGTTTCTATTCTTCTTTGCTGGCTTTATTTTTCGAGTTGCTTCATCAATTGCAGATTTAATATTCTGATATTGTGATTCAGGATCGTTGGTGTCGGTTTTTAAATCTTTAAAATAGTTAGTTATTTCTAAGTTAAATGTATCAAAATGTTGGTGCAATGTCTGTATATTAAGTTTAGTGGCTCTTTTTGTAAATAAGTTTTTGCGATGGATTTTAATATTGAGTAAAATTTTGATACGCAGAGGGCGGTGATCAGAGCTAAATTGAAATTTATTTATTATCCCCACATCTTGTATTATTGTTTGGTCTGAAGCTAACGCAAAATCTATTTCATTTTGAGTTTTATTATCTGGGGAAATCCAGGTCCAACGACGTTGTGGCTTTTTAAAGAAGAAGCTGTTACTTATTTTTAGGTTTTGACCAAAGGCAAATTGAAGCAACCTTGCACCACGCTCGTTTCGGCATCCAAGCCCGTGCGGTCCGAGAATATTTTGGTTATCCAATTCTTGCCTAGGTCCGACCTTAGCATTGAAGTCGCCGAGGACTATATTCCAGGTACCTCGGTGATCGTCACATGCTTTGTTGAGAAGGTCGTAAAATTCTTCTGTTTCGTCGTCACTATGCGATGTTGTTGGGGCATAAGTTTGAACCAGGGTCAACGTTTGAGTCTTAGATATCTGAAACTTTAAAACAGCAATTCTATCTGAGTAACCCACGAATTCTATGATGTTGTTCTTCCATTTCTTCGCAACCAGAAAGCCTACTCCGTACAGTCCGCTGGTTGTACCATAGTGGAAGAAAATAGAATTTTCTCGTTCTGCTATCTCTTCTCCCAATCGTCTGACCTCCGATAAGCCCATGATGTCCCACCTAATGTTTTTGAGAGCATTGTCTAACTCAATTAACCGATCGTCTTTCATGAGTGTGCGGACGTTAAAAGTGAAAATATTGAGCCTATGGGTTCCAGTATCCTTTGTGCATGCTGTGGTCGTTGAACGGTGGAGCAATCTCTCCCGGGGATTCTTCGCACCCCATGCTCCAGGGCTCCTCCGACTACCGTCGTCGCCGGAGTCGCCGCTGGAGACGCCGGGAACTCGGGGCCGTGGTTGAGTTGTACTATTCATTAATATTCATAGATGGGGGGTTTGGACCATATACCCACCGCGCTGGTCCAGTGCGTGTTGGTGGGTGGGTTTTTTGCCAGAGCCTCGTCTGTTAGTCAGCAGGCTGTACCACGTGCAGGTGAGGTTGACTTGGCCTCTTTGAGATGATATTTAGAGCCCCATACAGCCCCATCGTTAATTAATAAAATTACTTATTGGATGCATTAAATAGATGAATGTTTATTTTTATTTTTTATTATAATATATCGTGTTAGTGTACCTATGACCTTGTTTTATAAGTTATGTACATTTCTGAAGTTATAGTAACAATACCACTCGGTAACTGTGAAGGATTAATCGTGAGAAAACCAGAGTGTCTTAAAATCGCCAATGCGCGGTGGGCACGCGTGGTGATTAAGCCCATACTCTCCCTCTGAGAGAATGCCTGTGTTCTATAGTCGGAAGTATATAGCCTTGTAAGGCCCAATACCTATACTAAAAAAAGTATGAAAACAATTGTTATTTTCAAGGTCGGGCCCTACGAGGTTAGGTTCGTTACACGTGTTAATGTACGACCACAAATTCACCGGCTAAAAAATATCGCATTAGTGTAACGTAGTTGAAGAACATGTAATGCAAAATAATATTTTTACATACTAAGAGTAATAAGTTAATAACCTCCACCTCAATACTAATCATGATAAAAACTAACAAATTTTAATGCGCTCAAATTCGCTTACACGTGTAATGCAAAATTAAATAAGGTTTTTTTTATCATTTTAAGGCTACTTTTAAGATGATGCCCATTCGAAAATGTTTAACGTTATTACAATATTCGGTATACTTTTGAGAAATGTGGTATAGGACATTATTACTTTCATACAAAAAAAATCAACGCCATATTTAGGTAGAATAGAATATTGTACTCATGAATTACATTTACAGATTTTTTATAAATCGAAGTACCTACAATTGGCGGCCTTATAAGCAATTTTTTGCATATTTAAGTGTACACTTTGTGAGAAAAGCGATAAGCGATAGCGGAAAACTAAACTCTCCGCTTATCGCTCCTATCTCCAGGCACAACCTTACATAGCCATTTTTTCCACGCACGGGGTGAAAATCAGGGGTGTACGCAAGGGCTGCAGGATATATTGTCCAATAAGGCGCGGCGGGGTCCGTAACTGTCCCGCTGCCAGCCCTAACTCGCTGAGGGATTGCCGTCAGTAATTTACAGTTTCTTCCTCTTCGGGTAGATTGTCTGGAGCGTTGACAATTTTGCTATGTTAGTGGGGACGTTCATTTGTTTGCTGCTGGGATTTAGAGTACTTACCTTGCATTATTTTATACACATTATTTTTACTCAGTATTATCAAGAAATTTTGATTAAATTACTAATCAAGCACACGAACAATAACAGCTCGTACCGTTGGTTTGCAGTAATGTTTAAGGCCAGTTTCTGAATTGGGAGTTTCGCCAATTAACCGCTTAAATGTAGTGTTGTCTTGTCAAATTTCTCAGAAAAGAGCGTGATAGAACGTTACTTAAGTATTTACTTAGTGAAATTCTCAATTCAGAAATCGGCTCTAAGTAACATTGGATATAAATATATACGGTGCCATTCGCTATCATGGATCCAGGCATGTAAGTACATAGGTACATACTTTGTATGGCTTTATTCCGAAGTAGTGAACGAATCGAGAACATAACATAACATTTACATACAGGCACATACATTGCTTCTGGCCCCACACTAGGATACCCTGTGTCGTGGGAACCAGAAACATATGAACATTTTTGATCGCTTGCCCGTGGCAAACTTTTCCCAAAGTCGATTCCACATTCTTGGTCGCTGCATGAGCGCTCTCACAGACAGGTACTTTTTAGGAGATCAAAGAACGTTGTGGACTGAAAGAGGATGTACTGACTAGAATACAGAAAGGAATGTTGCGTTGGTTTCGACATTATGGAGAGGATGAAGGAAGAAAGACTGACGAAGCAAATATATCGAACGAATGTGAGTGGAAGGGCCGGAAAGGGACGCCTCAGGTAGGGGATCAGACCAAAGAGGGCCAAATAGGGGATGTATTAGCAAAGGGCTCTTCTGTTTCGGTTGAAACCCTGTGAGTCACCAAAGGGCCGTGGTGAAAATCAGCGCTATTGGTAAAACCGCAGCGTATACTGAGTTCGAGGCCATTTTATCGCTGCATTATTTTGCATTAGAAATTATTTTGTTTCTTTGTTTAATTGTGTTTTTTTTTTGTTTTAAATCACCTGTCATGTCACATGTAAGTCTTTGTGGTGTTAAATAAATGTTTTTTCTTCTTTTAACGACTTCCACCCTCAAAGCCAATCCAGATATCAAACTTTCCCGTGAATAAAGTTCGTACCTCAGTGCGGGAACTAGGAACCGCCGAGGCACCGTCAAATGTTATTAAGTTTTCCTGTTTACATCGAGGCATATACAACCCGAAAGAAAAAGCCCGACGATATAAAAGTTGGTATTTATCGTGAGTTCGGGCCAAATGGGGCGGCGAGTGAAATGGCGCAAGATGCTATATCGCTTCCCCCTTGTTTTCAACTAAACTTAACCATACGGAACGATACACGCGAAATATCCTAGTTTAGGACCAGGATAAGGGATTATGTTGTGTCGAAGTTATTAATTATTTGTTTGTTTTTATGTCTTACAATAATTGCAAGACCGTGAGAGGTCAGGAGACGTTCAAAGGCACGTTGCAAAAAACTAAAATTGATAGTTTGTAAGGAAAATTCGATGTATAGTCTGGTAGCTTTTAGAATATACCTCGGGCTCTAGAGTAGGCTTCGGTTTTTGCCGAAAGCACACGAGTGTAATAGGTACTACTTCCTGCTCTGTATAAAACTTTTCTCCACTATTTTGAAAAGTTATGCATATATTAAGCAAGTATAAGTTATGTTATAAGTAACAATACAAAATAAACCTTACCTTATTGCAATATGATCGGGTCTATCCGATAGTAGCCGAGGTATATTCTAAAAGCTAACAGACTGTACATTTCCTAGTCGAGTTATCCTATTTGTTAATAATTAAATTAATCGGCTATGCAATTTAAATAAAACTGACATAGAGTGACGGTTCTATGAATAACGCTAGTGGCATTTTCCCGAGCGGTTCCGTGATTTGCAAGGCACGTTAAGCAATTGGTGCCGGCTGCCGTCGACAGATGGCAGTCGTTAAGCCAAGTTAGAGCCCTTAAGGCGGCTTCCACCAATCCAGGCAACAAGCCTCCACCAATCCGGACTTAGCTTCCGTGGTGGAGTATGGCCTATACCTTCCTCAGAGAAGAGACCGTGCTCCTCGGTGGGGACATAATGGTTCGATGATAAAATGACAATCCGATGTAAATTTCCTAGTCGCGTCATCCAATTTGCCAATCTGGGCTAATCAACTATGCAATTTAAATGAAATTGACATAGTATACCAATTTCTACCAACTGAACCCAAGATAGCGAAAGTCATACTAGCCAAGGGCTGACATAACTGGGGCATTAATTTCATGAATGAATTGTTAAATAATGTTTATTTCTATGAATAACATCTTTCTTTCGAAATATACAACTTTCGCTGATAAATTGTGCCCGGATAACGGCGACAGGCTTGCCACTTGTCACGTTTGGGACCTAATAAACTCGGCAAAACGTGGGTCCAGTTCTAGAGACTGGTGCCTCTGCCTACCCCTTCGGGGATAACGGGCGTGAGTTTATTATATTTATTATTATTATTTTACAACTTTTGTCGTCTATCCTTACTTGTTATCTCGAGTTACTATTTCGCTAGTCTGGGGTGTGTAATTTTTCATCGCAGATAGGAAGTCACTTTGAGAGATTGGACGCGCCGCCGCCGTGAACGTAGCGGTGGCGGGCGGGCGCGAGAAAAATGTACTGCGGAAGGAAATCGTACCAGTGAGGATATGAGCAATATGAAGGATTGGGATAACGCTTCAGTTCAACTTTTCTCATCCTGCTAATAATATAATATTATCAATTTGTAGTAAGCGGGTGCAAACGTTGCGAGAGTTACGGCGGCTTTTACAATCGTAGTCATAGCCAAATGGTGGCTATTTTTTTTTAAGTAAATCATCATCATCATTCAGCCACAAGAAGTCCACTGCTGGACATATGCCTCCTAAGTGGATTTCCAAAAAGACCGGTTGGAAGCTGCTTGCATTCAGCGTCTCTCTGCCATTTGGATGAGATCGTCTGTCCATCTTGTGGCTGGTCGTCCTACGCTGCGCCCGCCGATGTGTGGTCTCTATTCAAGAACCTTTCGGCCCCATCGGCCATCAGTTCTTCGTGCTATGTGCCCCGCCCACTGCTACTTCAACTTAGTCATCCGGTAGGCTTTGTCGACGACTTTCGTTTGTCTACGGACTTTATCATTTCTGATGCGGTCTCGTGGAGAAATTATAGCATAGCCCTTTCTATTTAGTATTAAGCCCGCCAATTGTACAATTTTTACTGGTATGTACAATAAAGAATTTAATAATAATAATAATAATAGCCGTGGGGTGCCGGCTTTAGAATAGTGCCCCCCCATCTCAGCCCGTGGGTGCCGTAAAAACCGGCAAAGGGACACATCACCAGGAGGTGGGCAGCAGCGCCTTCTGCGGAAATGCTTCTCACTGCGCTCGCCAACCCGCATGCCAAGCGTGGCGAGTATGGCAAATACCCTCATGGCAGTACATAAAAAAACCAGGCCCCCAGTCCCCGGCAGCTCCGCTATTCCTGGCTACGGTAGCGGCCACGGTAACGGCGGAGCAAGGGGTGCTAAGAATCTCCGGCAGAGATCCGGCTACCACCCCGAACAGCGAAAACGACTGGCCCTGGTAACACACAACATTCGCACAATGAGGACGGAGGAAAAGCTAATTGAGCTGGAAGAGGAAATGGGTAGGTTACACTGGGATATCCTAGGGTTATCTGAAGTCCGTCGAGAGGGCGAGGACACGATAACCCTGAAATCCGGTAACCTGCTCTACTACCGGGAGGGCGAGCGACAGTCCCAGGGTGGTGTCGGGTTTCTCGTCCACAAGTCCCTCGTGAACAACATTTTGGCCATCGATAGTGTGTCGAGCAGGGTGGTATACCTAATACTCAGAATATCTAAGAGGTATTCGCTGAAGGTCATTCAGGTATACGCGCCGACCTCGTCACACTCCGATGAGGAGGTAGAGGCGATGTATGAGGACATTAGTAGGGCCATACATACCTCGGAGACCTATTTTAATGTGGTCATGGGGGACTTCAATGCGAAGCTGGGCAAAAGAAGCGAAGGCGAGATGAGAGTGGGGCAATTTGGTCATGGGCAACGGAACCCTAGGGGACAGAGGTTGGCCGACTTCCTGGAGAAAGAGGGACTCTTTATGATGAACTCTTTCTTTCAGAAGCCACCTCACAGGAAGTGGACCTGGTTGAGTCCCGATGGTTCCACGAGAAACGAGATAGACTTCATCCTGACCTCCAAGAGACAGATATTCAATGATGTCTCTGTGATCAACATGGTGAAAACCGGAAGCGATCACCGAATGGTAAGAGGCACATTGAATATCAATGTCAAACTTGAGAGGTCCCGTCTCATGAAGTCCACGCTCCGACCTACTCGTGCCCATATCCAAAACCCCGAGAACTTTCAACTCGAATTGTCAAATCGCTTCGAATGCCTGGAAAGCGCCGCATCGGTGGACGAGATCAATAACAGGTTTGTAGAAACTGTTCGTACAGTGGGCTCGAGGTTCTATAAACCCAACCGAGCGAGCAGACCACAAAAGCTCTCAAACTATACTCTCGACCTCATGGCTAAACGTCGCTCGTTGCAACTGCAGTCCTCCAGAGATGCTGAGTCATATAGGCAGCTCAATAGACACATATCAAAGTCTATGCGGCACGATATTCGTTCCTTTAATACCGAACGTATTAAAGAGACTATAGAGCGGAACAAAGGCTCTAAAGTGTTTGCAAGAGACATGTCTATTGGGCAAAGCCAGCTGACGAAGCTGAAAAGAGAGGACGGCAGTATAGCGTCGACCAAGTCAGAGGTACTGAGGGAGATTGAGGGCTTCTACGGACAGCTATACACCTCAGTCGCAAAACCTGTTAGCAGTTTGCACAAAGACCCAAGAGCCAAACTGACCCGACATTATACCGAAGATATCCCGGACATCAGCCTGTACGAGATTAGGATGGCCCTGAAACAGCTTAAGAATAACAAGGCACCAGGAGAGGACGGAATTACTTCGGAGCTTCTGAAAGCGGGTGGAACACCGGTACTTAAAGTCCTTCAGAGGCTCTTCAATTCCGTCGTGCTCGAAGGAACAACGCCAGAAGCATGGAACAGAAGCGTGGTGACGCTGTTCTTCAAGAAAGGGGATAACACTTTATTGAAGAACTACCGACCCATCTCGCTTCTGAGCCATGTTTATAAGCTTTTCTCGAGGGTCCTGACGAATCGTCTCGAACGCAGGTTTGATGACTTCCAGCCTCCCGAACAAGCCGGTTTCCGAAAGGGCTATAGTACCATAGACCACATCCACACGCTGCGGCAAATTATACAGAAGACTGAGGAGTATAATTTGCCATTATGCTTAGCGTTTGTGGACTATGAGAAAGCCTTCGATTCGATCGAGACATGGGCGGTGCTCGAGTCTCTCCAGCGTTGCCATATTGACTATCGGTACATCGAGGTGCTGAAGTGCTTGTACCACAACGCCACCATGTCGGTCCGAGTACAGGAGCAGAATTCGGAGGCAATTCCACTGAAAAGAGGCGTGAGACAGGGAGATGTCATATCTCCGAAACTGTTCACGAACGGACTGGAAGATGCCTTCAAGCTTCTGGAATGGCAGGAACGCGGCATCAATATCAATGGCGAGTACATCAGTCACCTTCGATTTGCCGACGATATTGTAGTCATGGCAGAGACGCTGGAGGACCTCGGCATAATGCTCGAAGACCTCAGTCGAGTCTCCCAACGGGTGGGCCTTAAAATGAACATGGACAAAACAAAGGTCATGTCGAACGCCCGTGTTGTGCCCACCCCAATAACAGTGGGGAACTCGACTCTCGAAGTTATAGACGAATACGTCTACTTAGGACATACAGTCCAATTAGGCCGGTCCAACTTCGTGAAAGAGGTCAATCGTCGAATCCAACTCGGCTGGGCAGCGTTCGGGAAACTCAGAAAAGTCTTTTCCTCCGATATACCTCAATCCCTCAAAACAAAACTGTACAACCAGTGTGTGTTACCAGTGATGACTTATGGCACTGAAACGTGGTCTCTTACCATGGGCCTCATAAGAAAGCTCAAGGTCACGCAACGAGCTATGGAGAGGGCTATGCTCGGAATTTCTCTACGGGACCGAGTCAGAAATGATGAGGTCCGTGGACGAACGAAAGTCGTCGACATAGCCCGGCGGATTAGTAAGTTGAAGTGGCAGTGGGCGGGGCACATAGCACGCAGAACTGATGGCCGATGGGGCCGAAAAGTTCTCGAATGGAGACCACATATCGGCAAGCGCAGCGTAGGACGACCAGCCACAAGATGGACAGACGATCTCATCCAAGTGGCGGGAAGACGCTGGATGCAAGCCGCTTCCGACCGGTCTTTTTGGAAATCCATGGAGGAGGCCTATGTCCAGCAGTGGACTTCTTGTGGCTGAATGATGATGATGAATAATAATAGCTCGTTGCGTGACCTTAAGTATAATACCTAATATATATTTTTAACTAAAAATTTCGGAAGTACAAGACATTATTAACTAGCAACCGACGTTGCGAGCTCCGTCTCGACTCACCATGATTAAGCTCTGCGAATCAGAACGAACCTATATGAACCAACTGTCAGTTTAACCCACTTAGTTAAAAATCAAGGTATAGTCGGTCTCTTCCGAGAAAAAGTCAAGTAAGAAGTTGAGACTGGCGATGGCTGACCTCTGCGTTACGCTCGTGAAAGGGTGCTGTCCGTGTTTTATTACCTTTTAAAAATATTAAACAATGTTTGACTTTGCAAGTATTGATTGCACTCATGGATCTTGAGATTCTTAGTATATGAACACTCATACCTAATTTGTATTAGCTTTAATGTGATTTGAGAAAAGATGGTCAGAGTGGTGTTTTTTTTTCGCTGCCTTTTTCTCCACTACACACGGCTCCAAGGCAGCGGCTAACATTATACATAAGTGTATGTATATTGACATTCAACAAACAGAAATCGTTACGTTATCGTTCGTTTCTTTACGTTGAAATAAATTTTTGATTTCTGATTTCTGATTATTTTTTTCTTTGCACTAAGTAAATGATTTTCGAAATGAATTTTTTTATTCAAAGTAACCAGTAACTGCGACTTAGGTCGACTTGCACCACCGACTAAAATCCATTTAGCGTTAAATTAAATAGAATTTTGACAGATAGTGTATCGCGAATTTAACTTAAAGTTAAATGGATCTTAGTCGGTGGTGCAAGTCGGCCTTAATGAACTTCATATAACCTAAGTAAGACATAGGTCACTTCATATTGACCTAAAAAAACTCCAAAAGCTCAAATGATTATTCTTAAACTTAGAAGTTATGCATTGGAGTGAACTTAGTTCCAGACATCTTCAGACATTCAGAAAGACGACAGTGATAGCGGATGTCATGCACCCGTTTACTCTGCGCTTTCTTAAGGTTATAATGAACTCTGATTCAATTTGTGGAAAAGACTCGTAACGTTTGGGACCTAATAAACTCGGCAAAACGTGGGTCCAGTTCTAGAGACTGGTGCCTCTGCCTACCCCTTCGGGGATAACGGGCGTGAGTTTATTATTTATTATATTACTCGTAACTTTCCCATTTATTCCACGTGAAGCGAATACTTCTCATTTTTCTGGTGACTCGTTTAGTCGTCTTTACTTGGATGTGGAGACACAGAAGTCTGTTGCTCTCGTCATTAGTTGCAAAATGAAGAGAGCAAAAAGAGTGATATAATTATTTGCATCTGAGACATAAGGCTGATGACTCTACGCAAAGTCGAAGGATATAATTAAATGTGTCCTTATCAGTAAGTCAAACTGAAAAGGCACCGGCTTCTAAACAAATGATATAATTAAGTTAATACCAACATATCAAAAGCTTTCGCTCTTTTTTTAAATCTGTCGAACAAATTTTAACTTAGTGATGTCAAATAGTTCTCAATTCAGAAACCTATGGAAAGATAAATTGAATTATGTCCACCTTTTTTTTGTATCCCGAATTGACCCTTACATAGGGAAAATTACGACGGCAAGAAATCAGTTGTCTTTTTATCTATACTTAGAGAAATACATAACACAGGATCTGACTGGCAAAACAAATATGTCGTACGATTGTGGGGCGGTAAAGGACGCCCCAGGCGGACATATTTTGACCAAATCTAGGATATAACTCTTCCGCCCCAACTGCCTTCAATTCTCTGGGCTATGTGCTCTACCTTAGTTACTGCATGCTACTTCGACTGCGCTATTATTAGTCTGCAGTGGAGGGAAATATGTAACTCAGCGCTTTCACCAATCCGCGGTGGGCACGCGTGGTGATTAAAGCTCATACGACCCCTGTGGCGCAGTGGTTAGCGCATCTGCCTACCATGCGAGAGGTCCCGGGTTCGAATCCCGGCTGGGGACAAAAAAAAAAAGAAACCCAGGTCTTGGATGTTTACATGTTTGTGACGTCACTGTTTCTGGGTCCCACAACACAGGTATCCTAGTGTGGGGCCAGAAGCAATGTACATATGTGCCTGTATGTAAATGTTATGTTAATGTTAAATGTTATGACATACTCTCTCTCTGAGAGAAGGCCTGTGGCCTTTAGTGGGGCTTAAATAAGCTGCTTACAAATTTGGAAGTTCCATATATTTATAAAAGTCTATAATTTTACGTGATTTTATTAATAAGAGCGTTAATCTTTAACTCATTGGACGTTTGCTGAAACCAATCGAAACTTTCTTTTCCCACCAGTCTTTCTGCACCTCCCGATTGCACGTCTTGATTTCGTCACTTGTCCGTCGAATGTAAATTTTATCCGTAATTTGATTTCTCCGGCGCCCCGCGGCGCGACCACCCACGCGGGGTCGCGGGTTCAGTTCCCGACACGGATCGGGAGGATCCCGCCGCGACTGTCGTGCTTTAGACACGGCTGTCAGATCCGCGTTTCTTCAATTACGCTTAGGTGTCTTTTTGTAATGAATTTTTAAAGTTTAGTGCGCCGTAATGTTCTGATACGAAGCGGGGTAGGCGTTTGACCCTCAGCGTGAGTTCGTGTAGCGATATCACAGGTTTCATATTGATTCTATCAATGATCAGGTGGGAAGTACAGAGTACTGCATGGTATCTCCTAACTGAAAATTATGTAAGTACTTCACAGTATCTATGTTATTCCAGATCGTTGATAGTCTCATACATGCATACATAAATACAGAGGTGTAGGCAGAGACCAACAACTGCCACTTGCCACAATATTGATAGATCACTTTCTCTACATCCACATTCCTTAGTCGTAGGCAAATACTTCCGATACAATACTTGCGTACACGGACTAACATTCGCAATCATAATTTCCTCATTCAAGATTTCTTGAGTACAGAATTTTAATTTTTTTTTTTATTGGACCATGCGTTTAGGACGCTCACGTTCTAAAGCAAATTGCCGGCTATAACTAGAAAACCGAACTGAGGCAACGTGCTTTGGGACAGCATTTTGTCAAGTTGTAGATTAAGGATGGATGAAATATCCACTTTTAAGCAAACGAAGTGGAGATCTGACGATTATCTGGGAAAGTAATGGGAGCACAGAGCGAAAAAAACTGTATGATACTGAGCTATTCAAATAAAGTTCTTTGACTTAATGGACAATTTCGGTCATAGTGAAAGCGATCGGAAGGATATGGATGAGATTGCAAAATTGTCAGGGGACGCGCAAGCTCAGCGCGAAAGGAAAGGGACCTACTCGTATGCACGGCTATTAACTTAATTATGGAAAGATCGGTAGATCTAGAGTAAGACTCAGAAGCCTGGACCACCAAAGCAAAAATGCAGAGAAGGATAAATGCATTTGAGATGTGGTGCTGGCGCCGCCTAATGTGGATTCCCTGAACCCTCTATACTTGAGGATCTCAAGATCCAAACTCACCTACCGAATGTATGCCAGCAACGTGCTGTGTCTTTCTTTGGGCACATCGCACGACGACCTGATAGCCTCGAGTATGGTATAAAGACGGGAGGAGAGCTCAAGGCAGACAACCCTCTAATGGAATGACCAAATCACCAAGAAAACAAAACAGTCACTAGGCGGTCAACGCCTCGAATGACAGATCCATATGGATATTGAGAGACCAACTGATGGTTGGATTCTTCGTCTTCTTCCAGTGCCGTCTCCAATCAGAGGTCGGCTATAATTTTGGCTACACTGTCACGTGATGTAGCTACTCGCAAAAGTTATATACATCCGATGTTGAAGCACTCTGATAGGTTTTGGAGCCGTGATGTTTTTCTTCGGCCAGGTCTTCGGCTTCCTTCAATTTCGCTTTTCCAGAACCAGTTGCAGCAGAATATATTTGTCAGCTCCCGTGATATGACCAAGGTAGCCTTCTTCGCTTTACGGTCTTTAAGAGCGCTACCTGGTTGGAGCCCGATGGTGGGATTCACATAAAATCATTACTTAAAATGGACATCGTCACTAGCCAGCCCACTGTAGCTTTAGCAACCAGTGCTTCCAAAACTTTGAAATGTTTCAATCCCTCTAACTTAGACCCAAACAACAAACAAAGAGTCGTTCAGTCCGCTCCATCAGTCACAGACAATAATAGAGCGCGCAGTCACAGCTAGCGGCGACAGATCTCGACGCTATCTGCAGATATTGCGTCTTAAGACAAATCGTCGCGACACATGTCGTGCGAACTTACCCCGTCGGCTCGTCCAGGGCTGCACTCCCGTTAGCTGCACGTCATTCACATCATCCCTAGTTTTTCTGGAAATAATTACTCCCACCATTGATTTTTTCTAAATTCAATGCTCCCATGCAACACAATCACTTGACTCAAGTTTTGAAAACTTGCTAATTAAAACTAGAATCAATGTGGAGTTTTTTTGCTAGCATCTTCTCTACAACTTTGATGTTTATAACATAAAAATTTTGTTTTTACTGTGAATAAAAATATTAATTTTAATTTGAAATAAAATTTGAACGTGGCAAAGCTTGGTGCCTGCCTGCCCTCTAAGATACAGCGTGCGTTTATAAATATATTCGTCTCGTCTTATTCTCGTATTGTTAGCAATTATTGAATGTGGCAATACTGGAACGATCCATCATCGTGATAGTCTAGATTTTAGCGGTTTTTATTAACGAAACGGTTTTTGTTACAGAAAGCTAAGACACCTATGTTAAACTATATTTAGAGTAGTAGTACCCACGACACAGGTTATGCCTAGTGTGAGTGCTAGTTTATACTTTTATGTATCTTTTTTCTGTGCAATAAACCAATTTTTGATTTTATTTTGATTTTGATGAGTATTGTAATATTTGATTGTGAATAATACAATACTCATCGTCGTTTTGATACTGTGAAACTAATCCCTTAGTTTGATTTGTTCATAGTATTAAACTGTGTCAGCCACAAACTTTATATCGAGATATATGAGATATAATATAATATATATTTTATTGTATCAGTATTGTCGACGAAACATTTAGTGGATTTTGTGCATGTTTATAGTTTTTAGGAATATTTGTATTGAATTGAATTGAATATGAGATATAATTATGTCTGTATATAATTATATCTCATATATCTCGATATAAAGTCTGTGGTGCCAGAAGCCTTATCGGGAGTGCCCAAAAGCTAGCATTATTCGGGGCGTGAGGTTGGGTGAAAAAACTTCACTCATATAGCGGCTCGCGCCAACTCGCCGATGACGTGCCGGCTGCACTTTATGGTCACCGGCGGCCACGGGCAACGTCGCAAGTGTCCGCCCCTTCACACCAGCGATGTGACCGGGAGAATAATTGCTATTCGGTCTCGGGAAAACTACGCCGGCGGATACGTTCAGACTATAGATGCGCCGCGATAGATATAGAATCTGATGTGAAAAGACTAGTTGGACAGGTTATCTAATCTCTTTAAACGAGCAATATCTATATTAATAATTTCGTTTAGGTCTACGGTAGACTCGAACGATATGCACACCAAATGAAAGAGCGTAAAAAAATAGTTGATCTGAGTCGACAACATATGGGCGGAAAATTCGTATTATCGAGCAGCATCAATATAAAAATTATTAAATTCAACAATGGCGTTGCTAAGTAAACATGTCAATGTCATCATTGTTGTGTTGTGTCACAAGTTTTCATTGTGAACTGTTATGGCCGGTTTACTTTATTTTAGTGTTTAGGAGAGTGCTATAATACAATTAGAGAGGCAAGTGCATTAGTACATTACTAGACGTTCGAGTGAACGTTAATATTTCTTCCAGTAGAGTGTCACTTCGTCGACGTCGCGAAATATGCGCTATCCTACTCAAAATACTATGAGTTTTAATGGAACACATAAGTAAGTTTGATAATTCGAGTTATTGAAAACAACACGCACCCGTCACGGGTCACTTGCGCACTCTCCTAAAGTTCTCACTAATTTTTTTGTTTATACACAGATAAGTAACGAGGATAGTAACGCGCTCAGGTGTTACTGGACAGAACTAGAACTAGAACAATTAGACTAGAACAACTAGAACCGTACTATACCGTAAAACGTACTAAAGCAAGTGGCGCTTACACGTTTCTACAAAAGCACTCTCCTTAAGAAAGAAAGAAAGAAAGAAAGAAAGAAAGAAAGAAAGAAAGAAAAAAAGAAAGAAAGAAAGAAAGAAAGAAAGAAAGAAAGAAAGAAAGAAAGAAAGAAAGAAAGAAAGAAAGAAAGAAAGAAAGAAAGAAAAATTATTTATTTGATACTCAAAACAAAACAAAAAAACACACACAGAATGCGTACAATAATAAAAAAATAACACAGAGAGCATAAAAAGCGTAAAAAAATAAACTGTACAACATGAAAATAATAATTTACATTTACATACAGGCACATACATTGCTTCTGGCCCCACACTAGGATACCCTGTGTCGTGGGAACCAGAAACAACGACGTCACAAACATGTAAACATCCAAGACCTGGGATTTTTTTTTTGTCCCCAGCCGGGATTCGAACCCGGGACCTCTCGCATGGTAGTCAGATGCGCTAACCACTACGCCACAGAGGTCGTTAAAGGTTGAGCCCCCAAAATGGGCCCGATTCAGCATAATGTTGCAACAGAGTGTAAAGTAAAGCACTCTCCTAAACACTAAGATAATCTAAACCGGCCCTTTGATCTAATTTGTTAACTACATGGTGTGTGGAATACCGTGGCATCCCAAAAGGTTATTATAATCTGTGCCAACTGAGAAGGTGTAGTAAGTAATCTGTGGTGTTTTTCATTGGCGGGAAGACAATAATTGACATTGAGTTTTGGAAGGGTCTGAACTCAGAAGAAGGCTGAGGGTCTGAAAAATAATTGAAAAAGGAACTCAAAGTCATAAATTGATCTTTATTGTTTTGCTTAGTTAGGTACCAATAAACTTATTGAAATGAAAAAGCCACTAGATAAGAAAAATACCAAAAATTAAAATGATGAAGAAAAACATGTGTTCAATACAAAACTAAAAGCTGTAAAGCCAAAGAGAGGGAGCTGTTTTTAGTTGATTAGCCAAGTGGATTCTACGTCTCATTGAATACGTCATTTGATTCACTAGCTGTTAAGTTTATGAAGGAAGCTCATTTAGTTAGTAATTTGTGATGAGGTACCCATGACAAAGTTATGATAAGTATCCGATTTTCGCCTTGCATTCCTTCGTGAGTAGCCAGAACATGTCCAAAAGAGCAAGATTGGCTATCCGTAATAGTGTGCTGGTTCCAATACTGATGTAAGCATGGTAGCGAGATTTGGGTATGGCAGAAGAATCATGAAAGTAGGATTAGTGCAGTACAAATGAGATCCTTAAGAAATATGTGTGGTGTTACTTTGAATGACAGAATACGCAATAGTGATCAGAGACCGAGGATGTAGAGAAAGAGGATGTAGTGAGTGACTAGAATTGAAAAAAGGAATGTTGCGTTGGTTTGGAGATGTGGAGAGGATGAACGAAGAAAGACTGACAAAGCAAATATATCGGGCGAATGTGAGTGGAAGGGCCGGTAAGGGACGCCCCAGTTGGACATACTTTGACCAAATAGGGGATGTATTAGCAAAGGGCAAGATTAAAAGTACCCGAAACCGATGTGGGTACATGCAACGACTAATGGATGTCGATGATGCGAAAGTGATTTGTCAGGATAGTGGCAGGTGACCGTCCGTGGTCTCTGCCTACCCCTCTGGGATACAGGTGTGAGCTTATGTATCTGAATGTATTAAGAGATTTATATCTACTGGTAAATACTAATAAAGATAATAATAAATACAGAGGCGTCACCATATAAAAAATATGTGGAATATTATTTTGCGTCTACATTTTACCCGAGCGAAGCCGGGTTTTCGTCTAGTACGTATAAAATCAGAATCTCGGAAACGGCTCCAACGATTTTCACGAAATTTTGTAGGCAGATGCTTTCGGGGGCGTTTAATTGATCTAATTAGGTTACCTTTTTAGAAAACGTTGTTTTATCCCTGTTTTAAGGCAATTTAAATTTGATATAGTAACTTATAGAGGTAAATTTCGCGTTTACCTGCAAGGTTGGGATAGTTCTGACGGGAAAACGGGCGACCCGTTTCGGGCCGATTTCAAGAGACCCGGTTCGAGTCATGATGTTTTTTTTTCCAAGTTATTTTTTTATTGAAAAAGGATTATTTTAATTTTATATTACAAAAAAGTACAGAGCAAAGCTCGGCCACCCAGGTACTATTATCTTAAATGAGATGCAGCGAGGTGAAGGTAGGTTATTATTATTGTTACACATAAAAGGAAACAAAAAACGTTGTAAGAATGATCTTTAGGACCTTAGAAAAAAGGGAACCCTTATAGAACTACTTTGTTGTCCATCTGTCTGTCCATCCATGCATCAACACCATTATCCGGGAACGCATTGCCGTATTAAGTTGAAATTTTAACCCTATAACATAACATAACATTTACATACACTCACTATATACCCTATACTCAAGTCTACAGTCTCTTCAAGTTATAAAAAATTTAAACTCCTACGTCAACGTCGAAAAATACGGCCGTTTATGCCACCAAAAAAACATTGGTTCTACACTCAAGGGTATCAAAATTAGAGTACTTTCTGTCGACTCAGAACTATGAAAATTGCATGTAATATTGTCCTATACTACGAATACAGGAAAAAGTCAGAAAACTAAATCATTTTAAAATTTGTCTTTTTAGACGGGGAAGCTTAGAAACCATGAGGGAGGCCTGTGGTGGGCGTCAAACGTCTGATGATCATGATTATAAAAAGTAATCTTTAAAATTCGGGAAAACCTCGGAAAAACTGCGAGACTCAATTCCTCAACTATTTATAATAATTTGTAAAACTACCTACAAAGTTGTACGGAACGATCGGTGGGCAAGTCCGTCTCGCCCTTGTCCGGTTTTTTATGACAACGCAAATAATTACTACATCATGTCATGGCAAAGTCATATGGAGAAAGACAAGCATACACAGCTAGCCTGGATAATGAAACATAACATTATGGACCTAATTGAGTAGCGAGCTTGTAAGTCTTGGCGACTTACAATTCCATTAAAACGGTACTTAGTAAGGCTTAGGTCAGTCTTAAGACAGACTTAACTAAAATATAATTTATAAAGTCTCATCTTCACGATAGAGCCCTCCGTAACCAAACTGTCATTAAATGTTAAGTCTTTAAGCAAACCTACTTAGGCCCAGTTTCTCCAAGCTCTGTTACTGGTCTAACAGTCTGTTACATCTTCTGACGGACTGTTAAATGCTGTCGAGTGTCCCACCACGCTCTAATGGTCCGTTAACTTCTTTAACAAAGCATCAAATCTAATCCTGGCATTGGAGGTCCGTTAAAACATTAACAGTCGATTTAATGCCGTCAAAACTGTCAAAATGGACGCTGCCTACAATATTATTTTTGAAAATGAAGATGTTTTAGAAAATTTGGATAATTTGGAGCACGTTATACGCCGTCCTAAGATTTTCAAAACACAGCGTGACTACTTTGACGAATACGCTGACCTGGGCCTTAATTCTGTTGTGCATTATAGTTCGTTTCATTCACGTAATGCTTGATTTACTAATGGTCTGTTAAATTTAGCTCATAGGACATGGACATTTTAACATTGCTTTAGCATCCTTGTTAGTTTTGACGGCTGATTTATAAATGCCGCGTTTACCACTAACAAACAGAGTTTGATGAAACCGGGTCTTAATCTGTCTTTAATCAAACATGACAGCAGTGTCTGTCAGTGTTGCTAGATAAGGCAATTTTGGGGGCCAAAAGTTGCCAATACACGCGTACTTTTCTTCGTCTTATGAGGTACATTTTAAATTTTCCATCAAGTTTATAAGTTTTTTTCAATTGAACTTCGAGTTTTAGAAAAAACCTCGCAAAACTTCGTCAATTTTGTTTTAGGAATTCACAGCGACAAATTGTTTCTGACAGCCACAGACTATGAGAATAAATGAAATGCGGAATATGACAATAAAATAAATAGATTTTTAGCTCAAACTTTCTTTAACTCAAGTGTCATGATTTTTGATGAATTGCGGCAAAGGTTCAATTTCATTTAATATTAAAACATTATTTTAGGACGACCGGTAATTTATAAGATGTATAGATGTATTTAATATCATTTTTAAGAGTTCATTATTTTAAAAGTGGCTATTTGAATAGAATTACATTTTTAACGGATTTGTCAAAAAGTGGCGCCACGACCAACCAATACCATGTGTTCGCCTTTGGTCTATAAAAGGGAGGGCGCGACGATAAACCGGCAGTCTTGTTTTGGCGCTATGATCAGGCGGAAGCTCTGCCCGATTAAGAATTTATATTTATAATTTATATTAAAAGTTATATTATGAAATGATTATACAGTGATGTGAGATTTGTGAAGTGAATTGTGTTGTTTGTAATACAAGAAAACATAAAACACTTACTAAGTTTAAAAAGAGTTTTACTTAGAGAAACTCTAATTAAATTAAAACTGAATCAGCTCTAAGTTTGGGTCTCAGAAAATGTTGATTTTGCGACAGTACTACCTATCTAATTTTATTTGATATTTTACGTAGGTAAACTATAATCTGTAAAATGTAATTCAATCGTATAAGTAATACTTCGTTAGATGATGGTTAGGGATGCGTCACAGAACGTCAGATTTGATTAAAAAATTTAAGAGAGGCATTACTTCACTTTTATACAAATAAGGCCGAAAATATGTTAGGTACCTACCTAGGTGGGATCTCTTATTCTACGTGCCCGGCCCGCGGTGTTGACGCCACTGGCATGCAAACGCGTATGATCCTCTCATTATTATTCCGAGCAAAACTTAGTTTGGAAATCCATTAAACTGCCATCAGCAAAGTTGCCGACACGTGTTCCGTCGCGGAGGTTTTTCCGTTTCTCGCGGACAAGTTGCGACACGCTCTGTTACAGAAGTTTAACTATATTTTAGCGTATATATAGCTGACTAGGGGACGTCCCTAGGCCAAATAGGGGATGTAGGTAAGATAAGATAATAATATTCTTTACAGCATTCATGTGTGCCATAGACACCAGAGACAAATAAAAGTTAGAATTCAAAAATATATGAAAGGCGGTCTTATTGCTAATAGCAATAAGGGATTAAGCCGATCCTCCCACCCAAAGAGAACACCTGTGCCCTGTCGCTACAGTATAATTATAAGGTTTTTTGCTTTTGCATTTTGTTTTTTGTTTATTCCTCTTTTAAAAAATAATTGGTACATTTTTTAAATGTTTTTTTACCATTTTTAGCTTCATTCACTTGACTTTTTGTGGGAAGAGTCCGACCGGGTTTCGCTCTGATTCGCAAAGCGCAGAGCGCATGATTATTCATCAGATCGAAACCTGTTGGACTCTACAGACAAAAAGTGAAGTGAGTGTATACGGAATAAATTTAATAGTATGTAGTGCTTACGAAAGTTTGATTTTAAGAATTGTTTATCTGCTATTACGATCGATGTGAAGTTACTTCTTGTTCCAGAACAGTTTCAGTTAACAAAGTTTTAGAACAACGTTAGCAAGTTTGACAGTGTCACGACGTCTCAGTGTCGTCGTGAGCAGTTTTAATGTCACCGTAATGGGTACCTGTGTCAACAATTAATGACTTTTCGACCTTCATTGACTCCCCTGTCTGTTGACTCGCAGTAATTGACTTTGCCGTGGTTTAATTGAAGGTACATATTTGTGGATAGTGTCCCCTTGTTCTATCTATCGTATATCGATCGACTACCCATTATATCACGACGACCTCTGTGACTCTCGGTTAGCGCATCTGCCTAGGGGCCATGGGCCATCCATAAATTACATCACGAATTTCATGATTTTTTTACCCCTCCCCGTCCTTGGCACAGCTGGTCATATTGGTGAGCCTCCCCCCCTCCTTAGTGTGACGTCGCATATTTTGTAAGTTTTGCATCTAGAACTTATTTAATTAAAATAGCAGTTCCGAAATAAGTTTTATTTCTGATAGAGATGCACATAAAGTTAGGAACAGTAAGAGTTGCACATGTGTTTGAGTTTTTCGTTATTAGTTCAAAGTTCGTGTTTTAATACTTACATTATTATAGATTTTGAAATGTGACGTCACGAAACTTAGGACCCCTCCCTCCCGCCCCCTTGTCATACAATATCACACTTCCTCTACCCCCTCCCTCCCCCTTAACGTGTGACGTAATTTAAGAATGACCCCCTACCATGCGTGAGGTCCCAGGTTCGAACACAGGCTGGGGATAAAAAAGGCCAGGTCTTGGATGTTTACGAATTCAAAATTCAAATTCAATCATTTTTATTCCCAACTAGCGACCCGCCCTGGCTTCGCAAGGGTGGCAGAAACGTTCCCGTGGCAATAGCTATATTAGTTCCGTGGTGAATTCCCGAAATTACATTATTCGGGATTTCGAAACCCTAAACTTTTTGGAAATCCATTATAGCCTTTGTTACTCACAAAGAACGTATAGCTTTTTAATGTTTAAAGAATTTTCAAAACGGCCTAGTAATTTCCTTGCTTCTCGAGGAAATTACTAGGCCTTTGCTGTTCGAACCACGCATGTACCAATGACTTTTAGTTACGTACATTTGTTTGTACAGCAACACCATTCGCTGATAAATTGTGCCCGGATAACGGCGACAGGCTTGCCACTTGTCACGTTTGGGACCTAATAAACTCGGCAAAACGTGGGTCCAGTTCTAGAGACTGGTGCCTCTGCCTACCCCTTCGGGGATAACGGGCGTGAGTTTATTATTTATTTATTTTATTTATAATTTCTGAGCCTCTTTATAATATTAGTACTTTTTTTTTAACTTTATGAACGTCAAAGAAGGAAGGAAGGAAGGAGACACAAGTACGTAATAAACGAAATACACAAAAGTGAACAAAACAAGAAAAATAAAATAAATACAAAACAATTCGTTTTTAAAATATAAGGCAGCAGGGCTCCACAAAGTAGAGTATGGCGCCCAGACTCCAAACGCCTCAGGTTCTTCCGTGGCAACAAAAAGGGGCTCCAACCCAGCACACTTTACTGGTGTATGCTACGGATACCACAACAGCAGTAAAACTGATTTGGTCGGATTTGTTATGTTTGTACTTTACATGGAACGTGTCTACAAATGTGTCTACGACAATATATACCTGAATTATCCCAGGAAAGAATAACACAGAAAAATGTTTCTCAGATGGTTAGAAAGAGTTCAAGCTTGTCCACAACCTGAGATTGAAGGGTTAAAAAGTAATTTTCCTCGGAATCGAATATTAGACCATATGCTTCTAACGTCGAGAATTATTGATACAAATGCTCGCGTAGACTTTAGCGGCAATGAAATGATACAGACGCGTTAATCCAACTGTCATTGTACTACAATGCATTATGAGAATGAAGGCTCTGATTACCAAGTTCTGGATATCCTAGTTTGGGTCGAGCAAGTTATTACAAATCGCTCGTAGCCCCGGTTGCCTGAGTGATCAACGATCACGAAGGTTAAGTAACATAGGGCACGTTCAGTACATGGACGGGTGACAGTCTATGACTAACGCTAGTGGCATTTTTCCGAGCGGTTCCGTGCTTCGCAAGGCACGTTTAGTAATTGGTGCCGGCTGCTGCCGATAGATGGCAGTCGTTAAGCCAAGTCAGAGGCCTTAAGGCGGGTTGAGAACTTCTGACAGTAAGACCAGCCACTATTATTACAAGCCTCCACCAATCCAGACTTGGCCCCCGTGGTGAAGTGCCTATACCTTCCTCAGGGAAGGGACCGTGCCCCTCGGTGTGGACATAATGGGTTGATGATGAAGTAATTATGTTGTGTGGAAGTTATCACTTATTATAACTTCAAATTCAGTGATAACTATACCTACCCACCTTTAGAAAATTAGCTCTACGTATAAGCCGGAATACATTGATATTGAAAGGTAACGGTACCTACTGTCATTGTTAAAACTATCAGTGGCACCGTCTCCAAACAAAACCACTCGACTTAATTCGGGGCTGAGCTGACGATCAGAGGATTTACATTTTTAATGAAATTATCGGCTGGCACGCGACTTCCTGCGCCAGATAGCGGGCCGCGGCTGTTTACAGATGAAGCGATTGCGGTCGTCCATACTGGAGCTCTTGGAACTATGTGAGATAAATTGTCGCCTTTTGTCGACAATTTATCTCCCATATTGATTTGTCCACTTACTTTGAAGTCGTTAAGGCAAGTCAGGGCTTGAAAACTTCTGACAGTAAGACCAGCCACTAGTCTTACAATCCTCCATTAATTCGGACTTGGCCCCCGTCGTGGAGTATGGGCCTATGCCTTCTTCAGGGAAGAGACCCGTCCCCCTCGGTGGGGACATAATGGGTTGATGATGATAAGTTAAACGTGAGTAAAATGGCCGATAAGGGACGCCTCAGGCGGACATACTTCCGCCAAATAGACTGTATCAATTTCAATTCAAATATTATTATTTATATACAAACAAAATGTTTACTTTATGCACGTCAAAGTTGTTACTTTCACAATTAATAGATCACTAGGAGAAGAAACTAACAAAGAAACTCCACATTTATTCTTTTCAAAACATAAGCATTTTATATTAGCAAAGGGCTAGATAAAAAGTACCCAAAACCGATGTGCGTGCATTTAACGACTAATGAATGTCGATGAAGCGAAAATTATTCGTCAAGATCGTGCCAGGTGGCCTACCCCTCTCGGATACAGGCGTGAGCTTATGTATGTCGGTTTGTTTGCATAAGTTGAACCTTTAGCTACTGGATACGGCTTTGAATTGCAACTGTTTAGTTCTTTGATACACAGATAATTATACTTAACTAGCTGTGTCCCGCGGTTTTACCCGCGGTTTATTAGGGAAAATAAATTGTGTACTAACAGTAAAAATAATGAATGAATGAATTTGAGGATCGGAAAGATCAATTTGCAAAATATAATTTTCATCGATTTTCCCATGGGAATAAGATATTTTCCCACAGTAAAACATAGCCTACGTTAATCCAGGGTGTCAGCTAACTCCATACCAAATTTTATTAAAATCGCTCCGGCCGTTTAGACGTGATGAAGTAACAAACATACACACTCACACACTCACAAACTTTCGCATTTACACTATTAGTGTGATTTCAAAGACAATACACGTGAACCAATAACAAACTTACAATACCTAGTTTTTAACCTGTAGAATTTTTGGTGGTTTTTACGGTTCCGTACCCAAAGAGGTTATAGCTGTCCGTCCGTCTGTCTGTCTTTCTATCTTATCTCTGTCTTTCTGCCTGCCTGTTTGTAATCTTGATGCGTTTCGATGGCAAATGAAAGGTTTTGACTGGGTAGTATGGAGGCAATGACGTGATGCGACTTGGTTTCATTTACCTCCTGACCCACTTAGGACGACATGTAACACACGCTGATTGGAGCGCCACAGAGCTTGGCTTTTGTCGCACGATCGGAATAAGATCAACTGATTAGAGCGTAATATTTTGATTTGCCGTCACGCCTGGCACACATGCTCTTTTGAAATTATCATTAATTTGTCTCGTCAAACGCTGCTTAGACGGGATTGACCGATATCACATTACATCACAATATCATTGTTATTATGACAATTTTTTTTTAAACATCTACATAGGGCAGTGACGCCTGTATCACAGATTTTTATCTACCACAGGCTTCAGAGTCTAATCAATTGATTTAAATTCATTATTTTAAAATGTTGAATTACTTAATTACTGAAAACTGATGTCAAATTGATACTGTACTATTATAAATATTTTTATGTAATCTAATTATTACTGTGAATTAATCTTATTATCAATAAACCAATTTCAATTTCAATCGTTGACTGCTTCGTTGGACGAGCCGTTAAGACGCTTAGCTACCAAGAAAGGTCGTGGGTTCTATTCCCACTGGGGGCCGCCGTACATTTATACAAATGGCCTCAGTCTGGGCGTTTTTCCATGTTTGTAATGTCTTTGCCTGGTTACCCTATCACAGCGTATCCTAGTTTGGGACCGGGCCTTGATTCTGTCAGTGCATTACAGTTACATGGTTGGGTCACGTGAAGTGCTTTTAAACTCCCTTGTCGCCTACAATTACAAACACACGAGCGCGCGGTGAGTTGAAGCGGTAATGAAATGAAATCAACGCGGTCATACAACTGTCATTGTACTACGACGCATTAGCAGAATCGAGGCCCGGGTCAAGTGATTTGTTATGTGGGGTTGTTATTATTATTATCATCGTGAATGGACTGGTAGCTTCATAAAACTAAGGCTTTTGAGGGAACTTTGCTGCTTGAAAAGCCTTTCTAATTTATTATTAGACTCGTCTAAAAGAATCGTAGGTGAAGTCGACAGAAGGTAAAGCGAGAGACGAGATTAGCCGTGATTATATTTAGACAATTAATTTTAAACGTAATTTTAAATTTACTAAAGTCACTGTGCAAATGTTAGGACTGGTAGGACAAGGTTGGAGTGTAATAGCAGACTAACACCCTACTAAGAGTGACCTCTAGGAGTATCCACGGCCTGGCCTGAGTCTCATAAAACCACGGTTCAACGTCTATTATTTAAATTGAAATTTACATTGCGTAGCCGCTCCTTACTTGTGAGTCTGTAGATTAATTTGCCACGCAATTTACATAGGATTGCCACAGTAAGATTTTGTAATAGGGTCCTGGACACATTAAAAGATTAGGTTTTATCTCTCCGTTAAAGGTGCAAATTCACTATTTGAAAAAGGGAAATGAAAACTCCCGCTTATAGCAGTGGCCTTCCAGTTTTTCCGTCCTTTCCAGAGAGTCTTCGAGAGTGTGCCTTCGCGTACTTCTCATTAATATGAATAAAAGCTAAACTGAGAACTCTGAATACGCCAAAGTAATCTGTCGGACTTAGTTACTGTGGGGAACCGAGGAGGCTGCACCGCGAAGCTTTCAATTGAGCGAGAGAGGCTCAGTGCTCCAGCAATTAAATATTTAAATGTGACTGCACTGGAATGAGTTTTAATTAGACACTGTGGCGGCCGGGGTGGCGGACGAGCTAAATGTCGCGATACACCGAGTGCACTGAAACAATGGCGAGGTTGCCTCAAAATACGATTCAAGTTACAAACTGCTTACAGATAGATGACGTTTTGTTGCACAATAAGGACAAAGAATTATTGAAGTTTTCTTATAACTAAGTAAAATAATTTAACAATTAGTGGTCTTATCGCTTAGACCAATCTCATCCAGACAACCTTTGGATGAAGAGAATTAAGTGTATAATTATTGCATTTCATCATCATCAACCCATTATGCCCCGACCGAGTGGCACGGGTCTCTTCCCTGAGGAAGGTATAGGCCATACTCCACCACGGGTGCCAAGTCCAGATTGGTGGAGGCTTGTAAGATTAATGGCTGGTCTAACTGTCGGAAGTTTATTATTATTATTATTAATACTTTTATTGCACTTACATTTAAAATTAAAATATAGTACAATGCGGCGGACTTAATGCTATAAGCATTTTCTACCAGTCAACCGCAGGAGGTAAAGGAAAGTGATGGTAGGCGTGCAAAAGTAATTAAATAAAAATACAAACATACTTATATAAGGTGCTTTAAATAAACTTACACATTATCATATACTTACACATATAAGATATAATAAAATAAAATATATGTGATATAATATAGTATTATTATAATAATATACAATGAGCCGAAATACGAGTATCACTTCGAAAATAGAATTAAAAATATTACATACACACTAAGAGAAAACAAGGGATATGAAACATATTTCACCACACATACAAAATATATACATACATACATATCCATACTGAATCGCTCGTAGCCTGGGCTGCCTGAGTGATCTTAAACGATCACTAAGGTTAAGCAACATACGGCGCGTTCAGTCCATGGATGGGTCACCGTCTATGACTAACGCTAGTGGCATTTTTTCCGAGCGATTCCGTGCTTCGCAAGGTACGTTAAGCAGTTGGTGCCGGCTGCCGTCGATAGATGGCAGTCGTTAAGCCAAGTCAGAGGCCTTTAGGGGCGGCTTGAAAACTTCTGACAGTAAGACCAGCCACTAGTCTTACAAGCCTCCACCAATCCGGACTTGGCCCCCGTGGTGGAATATGGCCTATACCTTCCTCAGGGAAGAGACCCGTGCCCCTCGGTGGGGACATAATGGGTTGATGATGATATCCATACTGAGCTCAATGCTGAAAGATCCTTAACACGAGAGAGGCTAAGGGTGTTTCAGGTAACACTTCTCGAGGAAGTGTTCCCGGACAAGGGCTTTGAAAGAATTCCGAGAGGGGGCTTTGCGGATATTATCAGGGAAAGCATTCCATAGACGAACGGCCGAGACACTGAAAGAGCTAGAGAGATAACCAGAGTGGTGAGAGGTGGTACAACGAAGAAGATGTTGAGAGGAACGGAGTTCTCTGCTATGTGTGCAGGATAAGAAGGCAAATTGTGACTTGAGGTATTGAGGGGTGTTGGGATCGTTAAGAACAGAGAAGAGGGTTCAGAGAATCCGAAGGTTTCTGCGATCTCGAATCGGTAGCCACCTCAACCTGGTGCGAAATTCTGACACGTGATCGAATTTGCGCAGACCGAAGATGAATCGAATGCAGGAGTTCTGCAGACGATCGAGTTTATTTAGGAATTCCTGTTAGAGATCGAGGTAGCACACATCGGCGTAGTCTAGGATGGGCAGAAGGAGGGAATTTACAAGAGAAATTTTGATTTTACTAGGGAGAAAGTTCTTCAAACGAAGCAATGGATGGAGCGAGGCATAAAACTTCTGCGAAACTGCCTTTACCTGAGCATTCCAGCACAGTTTCCGGTCAATGACGAGGCCGAGATCAGTAACCTTCTCGGAGAAAGCTATTGGGCAGTCATTGAACAACAATGAGGGTATAGCCGTAGCGTTAGCCATAGATGATCACCCATCTATGCACTGAACGCGCCTAAAGTTGCTTAGCCTTCGTGATGATTTTGGTTTAACCCAAAACACCTACAATAACTTACATCCAAAAGGTTTGCCTGTTCTCCACTTTTAGAGTTATTCGTTCAACTATTCCACGCTCCGGGTATGCCCCCGGCCTATCGGGCGCTCGTTAGGCTGAGTGCAAGCGGTCACTCGATTAATTACACAGACTTTGTGCTGCGATACAAGATGAATAAGAGATTTGCACCAATTTTGCTGCACGCCACTGTATCTGCGGAGCGGGCTAACTGCATTGCCTCCATTGAGTAATTGACTAAACTATGTATCGTGTTTACAAAGTGGGCGAATTGAGTTTGTTTAGTGTTCCTGTCTCTATGGGTATTTTGTTCTTGTGTATTTATTTACATCCGTGATCATGGAGAGATAAATATTCAGAGTTATGCTATTGGTAGATTAGTATCAAATAATCGATTTACGTTCTCATTAAAACAAATCTAGATTAATACGTTATTACATTGAGAGTTTCTGTAGTCAATAAGACGCACAAATTTTGCTCACACAATTACTTATATAATACCTGAGTAATTTTTTGATGATCGGATTTTGCGTTTTCTAGATTAGATAACATCATTTAGTTACTCGAAATATAGACTCGGCGACCAGTTTCTTATCATATTTTTAGTAACTCTATCTTTTATTTATCTTTGAACACGATCATTTATATTTTTAGGCAAGTTCTCCTTTATTTTCATGGTATGCAGAGTGGAGAGAACCTTAGGTATCGAAGGTTTTTTAAGTACTCGAACTTCTGTGCAAGATGTTGAATGCTGCACCAACCAACTGGTCGGCCTCCTAACTCTATATAAGACGACAAAGGTAATTCATGATTAATTAAATTAGTCTGGAGCTATGTATGTATCTAGCTCAATAGGCCAGGCGTCCAATGATCGCGGAGGCAGTAGTGCGGGTGCTAACTGCCCGATAGCGCCAGCCGCCGCCCCGTTACCATAGTTTATAGCCCTGGACACTGCGCCAGAGCACTGAATAAGAAGACTCAGAAGGTTTGCCTTCTCGGTAACACCATCATCATCATCATTACCATACCTCTGGCCACTGTTGGGTATAGGCCTTTTCCCTTTTACGCCACACCTCGCGGTCTCTTCCATTTGAATCCATGCACCCCCCCCCCCTCCCAATCTGGCCACATTGTCTGATCATCGGGCTGTTGGTCTACCGACTTTTTTTTTGTCAAACACATGAATTTTTAAGTAGTGGGAGAATTCGTGGAACGTTGTGGGCTGAAAGAGGATGTAATGACTAGAATTGACAAAAGGATGTTGCGTTGGCTTGGACATGTGGAGACGATGAAGAAAGAAAGACTGACGAAACCAAAATATCGAGCGAATGTAAGTGGAAGGCACGGTAGTGACATTCTTCGACCAGACAGGGGATGTATTAACGATGATAAAACGTTATTAAAACCGGCGTGCGTGCATAAAACGACTAATGATTGTCAATAAAGCGAAAGTGATCTGCTATGATCGTGGCAAGTGGTAGTCCCTGGTTACTGCCTGCCCCTCTGGGATACAGGTCTGTATGCTAGAGTTCAACATGAACCATTTATAGCTAGTCAAACCACGGAAATTACATTTACCTCATTGGCTCCGAATTGTATAGTCTCATCTTCAGTTAGTTTAGTTTAGTCTAGTCTTGACAATTCATTGTCAATGCATTGCATGCAGACACATCATAGACTATGTCTATGGTTTTGTTTTAATTTCTTTGTTCTTTCTTTCATTCACTGTGGCAATGAATGCAATGTCTTGAAGCGCATTTCTCTACTATGTTCATGACTTGACTTTCTGTCACTCCCTACTGTATAGTGGGAAACTGTGCCAGACACCAGTATGGCACCAGATATAGGGGTGACATATTAACGTGCTATCTATCGGTTCAAATGCTACTGCTGATTCCTAACTGCGGTACTTAGATAAAGAAGCAAACCTCAAAGTAGGTAACCCCAACAGCCATAAAATATATCTGATGAAAATTGCATTTTGAAAACAATGAGCTATGGTTTAAGCAACTTCAACATACAGATATACTAACAAACTCATATCCCAGACAAACATATCTCAGAGAGACCAGGGACTGCCACCTGCCACTATTCCTGACAGATCACTTTTGCTTACGCACGCCGGTTCTACATATTTTTTGATCCAAGTATGTCCGTCTCGTAATCGCTCGTAGCCCCGGCTGCCTGAGTGATCTTAAGCGATCACGAAGGTCAACCAACATAGGGCGCGTTCAGTGCATGGATGGGTTCTATGACTAACTCGGTGGGGACATAATGGGTTGATGATGATGATGTATGTCCGCCTGAGACACCCACATTCGCTCGATATATTCGTTTCGTCAGTCATCATTATCATCTTCATCCAACATGTCCAAGCCATCGCAACATTCCATTCTCAATTCTAGTTACTACATCCTCTTTCAGTCCAAAACTTTAACGCATTACATTATCCTTACTACTTGTCCAATTTTACATTATTTTAAAATGGAATAGAATTACTTAATCAAGAACCCTCTTAATTAGGAAGTCCCATGTAAACTCGGACAAGATCTGTTTATAAAATCTATCGGAAATGTTGTTCTGAAGTTCTTTTTAATCAAATAAAGGTTTACTTATGCAGCGACCACTTTTGCTGAAGCAAGTGTTTAGGGATGCGGCATTAAAGTCTACAAAATATTTGTCAGAATGTCGATGGCATTTATCAGGATGAGTATATCAGAAGGTCCCGCAGACCGTCCTATCAAGCCTACAGGCGGTCTTAAAGTATTATTTATTCGACGAACCGACGCGAGGCGTTTCATACAGTGGAAAAACACTATAAATCGCACACACTTGGCTGCCATTAAGTACGTATAGACACAGATAATAAATTGACCCGCGGCTTTTCTTCTCTACCAAGTTTGGAAAACAATAAACAAAAATTTTAACAAAAAAAACCGACTTCAAACAAAAAACTATTCTAAAACAAAATTATAATGCAGTAAAAAGTTGAAAATAATTGCGTATTCTTATTTACTTGCGTTACGATTATTGCTCGTTTTTGGAATCGGTGTCAGCCACGAAAACACTACAATGTAGGCACCTACCATAATCACACCGACTCCAAAACTAACAATAATTGTACCGCAAGTAACTGAGAAGACTCAAAAGTTCGGAGGTAATAAACATTAAAAAATACAGTCGAATTGAGTAGGTACCTCCTCCTGTTTTGAATTCGGTTAAAAACACTCGGGTTGAAATCACAAATCAGATATTAAAAGGAATTAATGAAAGGAATCATCACCATCAACCCATTATGTCCCCACCGAGGGGTAAAGGCCATACGGGGGCCAAGTCCGGATTGGTGGAGGCGTGTTAGACTAGTGGCTGGTCTTGCTGTCAGAAGTTTTCAAGCCGCCCCTAAAGGCCTCTGACTTGGCTTAACGACTGCTATCTGACGACGGCAGCCGGCACCAACTGCTTAGCATGCCTTGCGAAGCACGGAACCGCTCGGAAAAATGCCACTAGCGTTAGTCATAGAACAGACACCCATCCATGCACTGAACGCGTCCTATGTTGCTTAACCTTCGTGATCGCTTAAGATCACTCATTCAGCCGGGGCTACGAGCGCGCGAGCGATTCATGAAAAAAATGAAAGGAATGAAGTTACAGGCAGCCCTGACTCTTAAACTAGAAAACTTGCATCTCTAATCCAGTGATGACTTGCGTATTAAGTGATAAAAATAATGTTGCAAGAATTATTGGCTGTGTGTGAACGCAAGCATTAAGGGCAACGCGGGACTCGGCTCGGAATCGGAAAAAGGCGGGCCGAAACAAATTTCCTTCGTCCCTTAACGACGCCCGACCGTAATTTAATCAGATTCAAGTGTTGATGCGATGACCGACTTACAACCGCCCTCGTGTGGCGCCCTCTAGCGGTGGTCGCTCAACTGCTCGGTTTTAGTTTCGCTTACATTGAACGCTGTTATTGCAAGGAATTTCTTGAGTTCTATATATTAAACTCGGCACTGACATCGAATCGCTCGTAGCCTAAGCTGCCTGAGTGATCTTGAACGATCACTAATGTTAAGCAACATACCGCGCGTTCAGTCCATGGATGGGTGACCGTCTATGACTAACGCTAGTGGCATTTTTTCTGAGCGATTCCGTGCTTCGCGAGGCACGTTAAGCAGTTGGTGCCGGCTGCCTTCGATAGATGGCAGTCGTTAAGCCAAGTCAGAGGCCTTAGGGCGGCTTGAAAACTTCTGACAGTAAGACCAGCCACTAGTCTTACAAGTCTCCACCAATCCGGACTTCGCCCCCGTGGTGGAGTATGGCCTATACCTTCCTCAGGGAAGAGACCCGTGCCCCTCGGTGGGGACATAATGGGTTGATGATGATTGCAAGGAATTTCTTGAGTTCTATATCCATTAAACTCGGCACTGACATCAACATCATCATCAGTAATTTAACACCCTCTGCAGGACATAGGCATTCCTCATGATTTCCCAAGGTTCCCGGTCTTAACCTTTCCGCCCCGTGTGCCCTGCCCGTCGCAGAATTGAAGTTGAAGAATTAAGCAATTTTTTGAGCTATTAGTACCTCGGCCACTTCGTCCTTCCAACGATGTCTGGGGCGGCCCACCGGTCTTTGGCCACTTGGAAGCCCTGAGTTGAGTATGCCCAAGAATCTGCGTGTGCTCCAGGCGAGTGACTGGCAGGAGACCGCACAGAACAGAGACAAGTGACCCCTTCTCACTTCGGGTTGCTGTGCCAGCGCTGTAAGTAAGTAAGTATTAGTAACTCGGGTTTTTCTGCGGATCTCCAGATTCCTGAATCTCTGCGTGAATCTTCTAATATAGGTAGCTCTCACCATTGCTCATTGGGCGACCTTGAGCGTGTTTATCATTTAATCACACGTCCATAGGTCATCTTCCAAGTGACGTCATAATTCCAGTGCGACGTCATATTGTCCAAGATAGCGTTTTCGGCGGCTTATTTGAAAAGTAAACTTTCGTTTGCCTTTTTCAGAAGCTATACACGAAAGAATTTAAAACGATCACTTTCTGAGGACTCCATGAACACCAACAAATAATATGAGATGGTTTTCAGAAATCATTTGACAGCCTATTGTTCGAAATCATAACAAAAATGTCCAGTGCTGAGCTGTTTGATTTGAGTATTGAAATACAATATCAAATTACCTGAAAATACCTAACAAGTTTTGCATTGTATCTTATACATCTAGTTTCAATTTGGATATTAATTTACGCGGTAACCTTTTGTCTCCTAAAACCACGAAATTCCTTTAAATTATGTAGTGTTTCTTGTCAGCAATGAAATTCAAACATATCGAGAGCATCGAGAGGGTCGATCGTGTAAATAATCAGGGGTAAGGGTCAGTCCGACCGGACAGTTCCGGGCGGCTATAGATTTTTGCCGGTCTTTTAGTCAATTCGGGGTAAATGTGAAGTGGCCTTATCTGCTTGAGTGGTTTTTGTGCAAGCCTAGAGGTTTGACGAGGTACGGCTGTTTGTGGCGGCGACGCGGGACAAAGAAATCGTTCATTTGCTTTGATAAGAAAATCGGGCTTTCGAAGAATTTCTCAGTTTTATTATCACACTGGCTATGTTTGCGGTATTGTTGGCCTGAGACTCAGATAAAAAGTATGTGTAAGCAGACTATACACGTCCCACTATAGGACACAGGCCTTCTCTCAGAGAGAGAGTATGGGCGTACTCACCCCAGATTGGCGATTTCAAGCGCTCATGTATTGAAAGGCTTACCCCCGGTTTCTTGAACGCTAACAGTCTGTTAATCTACTCTTAACAGCTGTCAGTTATTTTGTTTGTATGCACTTTTGACAACTGACAGCTGTTAACAATAGATTAACAGACTGTTAGCGTTCGAGAAACCGGTGGTCAGACACACAGGTTTCCTCACGATGTTTGTCTTCACGGTAAGCGAGTGGTATTGCTATTATAACTTTACAAATGTAACGTAAATGTAAATGTAACTTAGAAAACAAAGTCGTAGTTATATGCCCGCACTGGGAATAGAACCTGGGTCTCCCACTCCGGGTACATTATTTCACTCACTAGGCTACCACTGCTTATATAAAAAGTATACACCGATAAAAAGTATAGGTACTGTGCTACTATTCAGGAAGAAAATAATTGATAATAAGGTCAGTCATGCAGTTCATTATCATCAGCCTATCTCTGTCCACTATTGGGTCACCTCGCTGTCTCTCGCCATTTGCATCCACGGGGCCCCCGCCAATCTGACCACATCGTACGACCATCGGACTGTTCCACCGACTGACCGCCACTCTCTTCTCAACCACCATTCGGTTACTGCTCTGCAATTGTCCAATTAAGAAATATTTTATATTATAAGATTTTAACATAAGATTTACATACAGGCACATACATTGCTTCTAGCCCCACACTAGGATACCCTGTGTCGTGGGAACCAGAAACAGCGACGTCACAAACATGTAAACATCCAAGACATGGGTTTTTTGTACCCAGCCGGGATTCGAACCCGGGACCTCTCGCATGGTAGTAAGATGCGCTACGCCACAGAGGTCGTCGATTATGTAAACTTACTCAGGACGTGGCTGAATAAGAAATCACAGCTTAAAACCTAAATGTTTTCAGATGGACATGAATTTGTTCCGAGACGCCACATTGTTACTGATCAGTGATTCAATAGCCTCCAACCTCCTACAGGAGATGGCACCACAAGAACAATTTATCTTAGACGACTTATTTGAAAACTAAATCGTTTGCCAACGCATACAACAAGTTAGAACTAGGCCTCGATTCTGTTAACGCATTATAGTTCAATGACAGTTAATGGTCGGGTCACGTGACATGTTTTTTAATTTCATTGACGCCTAGATAGATACGCGTGTGCGCGTTGACTTGAAGCAGCAATGAAATGAAATCGAGGGGTGTATGCCACTGTCATTGTAATACAATGCATGAGTAGAATCTAGCCCTGCTATTCAAAACAAAGCGTGGCCTTAACTCGAGGGCAATTTAATCTGCCTGCTATTCAAAACAAAGCGTGGCCTTAACTCGAGGGCAATTTAATCTGCCTGCTATTCAAAACAAAGCGTGGCCTCAACTCGAGGGCAATTTAATCTGCCTGCTATTCAAAACAAAGCGTGGCCTTAACTCGAGGGCAATTTAATCTGCCTGCTATTCAAAACAAAGCGTGGCCTTAACTCGAGGGCAATTTAATCTGCCTTTCGATGTCTAGGGGCACAATTAATTGTCGCTTAAGATAGCAACAAATCTCACGGAATGCCGACCTCTCATCGACACTCAACGCGGTCCAGTAAGCGACACTTTATGGACCCAATAACCGTAAAGCGAGGCTCAAGTTCTCTTTAAGAGTTTAACTATGAGGTGATGTGGTAGAATACAGAACGCTTAGAAACATTTTTGTCTAAAAACAACAAGTAATATTATTATCGTAGAGATTTGATACAATAAACCTCCAAATTCATTTACATACTGTTACAGAATACTATGCTATACAGGGTGACCCAAAGAAATAGTGTCAAGCGGAAGTCCAGGGATGGAGCACCTACAATGGTACCCGAATAACCCCTATGTGTGTTACACAAATTTTTTGTAGTTTTTAAATTTTTTTTTTTTTTTCGTATTTTTTGTCCCAATGTCGTTTGACCTATAAGACATTATTGGCCACAGAGCTATGAATTATTAAGATACATGTTTTTTTTTTCAAAAGAGGTGAATAGTGTACCTTGCAGACACAAACTCAATTGTGGGTCAATCCGATACAATAGTGCCATAAAAAATTAAGAATCGCAACGTTACTTAAAATGTATTATGTTGTGTCCACAAGGCACTTTACTCACATATTTCGGAAAAAAAAATAAACCACGCATTTTTTTATTCATCAGTCATCATCATCGGCCTATGCTTGTCCACTGCTGGACATAGGCCCGGTCCTCGGCTATTCTCATCCAGTTCTTGCCAGCCGCCCTGCGAAGATCATCGCTCCACCAAGTCTGACGACGTCCTACACTACGTTTACCGATCCGCGGTCTCACGCAGTGTCACGTGACGTGTTTCTTCATACCATTGATGCCTAGATTGTTTGATATGTGTGCGCACGTAGATTTAAAGCGGCAATGAAACTAAATCGCCATCTTCATGCAGTTCTCATTGTACTGCAATGCATTAACAGAATCTAGGTCTCTAGACGTCTTCCCGTCACTGTTTGTTAAACTGAGTGCTTATACTGAAATTTTTCATTCACTTTCGATAGCGAGAGCTTCTGCAATTTGTATAGGAGTGACAAAGAGACAACTAGGTGGCGCGTTTTGTCACTCCTATACAAATTGCAAACGCTCTCGCTATCGAAAGTGAATGAAAAAACTCAGTATAAGCACTCTGTGCCTGGAGAACCTGGTGGACCCCTTAATGCTAATTTTTAATAAATCACTAATTGTAGAAATGCGGCCCAGATACAATGAGAAAGTGAAGGTAATTGTGTAAACTTTTAGGCTGCGTCCCCAGTAGGCAAACTGTTCGCCGCGGACTGAGTGAGCCGCAAATTTGTAGTCAACTGAAATTCGACTTAGCGGCATACTCAAAGCGAACTAAAACTATATCGCCGCCGAGTGGAACAGGCTTTTATGTGAGTTAGCCGGTTACTGAGATAGTCGGCGCGCGTAACGCTGCAAATTGCGTAGATTGAGCGCAAAACTAGATGGTAAAAAGTATATGGACGGGCATACTAAACTGATACGCCGCTAACTCAGTTGGCGGCAAACTGTTTGCCAAGTGGGGACGCAGCCTTAGCGAAAGTTCGAGTAAACGTTCTGTGAAGTGAAATTTGACGTTTTACGAGTAACTAAGTGTAGGACGATTCCCTTGTTATCGTAACGGGCCGAATCTCCCGCCCAGTGTGCGTTCAGTTACGCTTATGTGCTTTAATAAATTAAATGATGCATCAAAAGGCGGTAAAGATAACCTCGGAGGGAAGTAATGGTTATGTTTCTTTGATAAACTTGAATGTTTGTTGGTTCATTACGCCTTTTGGGGCTTGTGGCCTGACTGCTTACTTTGGAGCGTAGGCGCAAGCAGTTTGGCTATTAAGGCATGTGTTGTGAGTTCCATGGATAGTAAAATAAAATAAAACCACTGTTGTTGTATAACATTGCATTCGAAATATACAGGGTTTTTGGAAGTTGAGTGCAAAGCCTTAAGGGGGTATTGGTACAGACCATCTAGAACATTTTGAGCCGTATTTGTCCTAACCAAAGTCTGATTGTTTTTTGTTTTTGGCAACTTAATACCAAAATCCGAAAATTTTTCAATTAAGTGCAAATAATGCAAAATGTTTGATGACATTAAATCATATTAAAGCACTGTGCTCGCTGAAAAAAATATTTTGGACCTAAATTTAAAGTTCCGTAAAAAGAAACAATCAGACTTTTGTTAGGACATATTTGGCTCAAAATGTTCTGGATGGTAGGTATATACTACCAACCCCTTAAGGCTTTGCACCCAGCTTCCCAACACCCTGTATAATAACAATAAGGGTTTTTTACGATTTCTCCAATAACCGTCTATGTGCAAAACTTAACCCCTGTTAGAGGCTCGGTTCGTCCCCCCATTGAGAAAACAGACGCAGCATCCGTCGAACATCCTGAGGACCATAATGTCACCCGTCGTCCTAAGCAAACCAGTGAAACCGCTGCACCCGAAAACTCCGAAATGACTGATCTAATCTCAGAGATCCGTCTCATGAGAAAAGATATGGTAGAGTTGAGAAAACAACTTTTGGCTGTGATAACTCAAACTAACGAACGACTAGATGGGTACGAAAAGAAAAATCTAGCTCAAGACCAACACATAGCGGGTCTGGAAGCAACCGTCCACGAGCTAAGACAGTCCCTCAACCTCCGGGAGCAAGCTGCGCTAAAAAATGAAATAGAAATTTCAGGCGTCCCCGAAGAGGAAAATGAAAACTTGCATCACGTAATTTTCCTAACAGCCACTAAAATAGGAGTTGAACTTTCGGATGTTGATATGGACTGGGCATCTAGAGTGGGGCCCCGCCAGCGGTCCTTGCCCAGAACCACAGCATCGGAGACGCCAGGGAAGCTTCCGAGACCGATAGTGGTGAGATTATTGCGCCATGCAAAGAGAGACGAGTTGCTTAGAGCAGCTAGAGTAAGGCGCAACGTAAGCTCCCGCGAAGTTGTGAAAGGCCCAGAAAATAAGATCTATATCAACGAGAGGCTCACAAAACTAAACCGTCAGTTATTTCGGGAAACAAGACTCCGAGCCAAGCACTATGGTTTCCAGTACTGCTGGCTACGAAACGGGCAGATTCACATCAGAAAGGCGGATAAAAAACCGTCAATGCATGTACGGTCTTTGGAAGACCTGGAGCTGCTCCTTGGCCCTGCGGGAGAGAATAATAATAGCCCTTCCTTGGACAACACTGCGGTGTTTGATGCTGCACGTTCAAGTGTACAGACTTAGTGTCCATTGCTTCATAGTGTTACCCATCATAACGAATCACGAAGCTTTTCTTACCATTATTTATGTAATTAGCTCAACGATAAATTGCATGATAGATAGAGCTCCTACATCTCAATGTTCTCAAATTCTGACATATCTCCATGAAACGAACTTCAAATCCACATATTTATCTAAACTAGTCTTTCGAAACATGTGCACTCAGTTAGAATCATCAAATTCCTCTCTCCTCGGTATCATTCCCATGCAATATTTAAAGGAGACTGAATTAGTCACAGTCCCTGTTGTATTAAATGGCAGGCCTTGATAAACATTCAGAGTTAGAAGAACTCGACTTTGTAGATTGCGTCAAACTAAATTCCTTAGAAAACTATAAAGAATTTGTGACTCCTAAGTTAAACTTAAGCATCGCCACTTTTAACTTAAGAAGTATGAGCAAAAACTTCGATGGATTCATAGTCATGCTTAGCAGACTGGGCCTTTCTTTAGACTTCATAGTGTTGACGGAATGTCGTCTATCACAGGATTGCATAATAGGTCAAATTGATGGATACTCTGCCTTTTACACGCAGGTACTGGCAAACCAAAATAGTGGTGTAGTGGTGTACGTTAGGAATAACTGGTCAGCTACTTCATACGAACCCGAGATGAAGGAAGCAGATTGCCTGGTAGTAGAAGTGAAGAATGGTCCAACCATAATTGGAATATATAGATCCCCAAGTCCTGCTTTTAGTAGCGCACTTGGATTCTTGAATTCCCTAAATACTCTACTGGAATCGCTAGCTTCTGCCCCGTCAGTCATCCTCGCAGGAGATATTAATATCAATATCATGCAGGATAATGACGATAGATATAGCAGCGACTATTTGAACCTTATGGCGGAGCACGGGCTAATACAGACCATAAACAAACCAACCCGTGTTAATACCTGCTTGGACCACATATTTATCAGATCTTCCGCAAAAATTAAATCAGCAGTATGTGAATGCTCTCTGACCGATCATGATATAGCCGTAGCCAGTTTGTGCGTTACATACAGATCAAAAAAACATGACAGAACTCGGCTGAGAGTAGACTACTCCGCAGTTGCTGATGAGTTACGGAATTGTGATTGGTCACAAGTCACAAAACAAATGGATCTGTCGAAAGCAGTTTCTGTGTTTGAAACATTTCTTGATGAAGCGATCACAAACCACAGCTCGTATGTTCTTGTAAGTCGAACCAAATTTAATATTAAGCCCTGGATCACTCCAGGTCTTATACGTTGTATGAGAACAAGGGACAAACTACACGCCGCGTCCCGCAAGAGGTCTAAAGACCCAATGGCAAAAGCTATTTATATCAGATATAAAAATTTCTGTAATAACTTGTTGCACCGCCTTAAAACTGCTTATGAAAGTGGTCAGTTAGAAACTAACATGAAGAACCCTAAAAAGCTATGGCAGTGCATTAAAAATATTACACATACCAAAGCAGTTCGGGGAACTGCTGATGATCTCCTTTACTCCTCATCAAACCCAACTGAAGCCCTTAATAATACAAATAAGTATTTTACAACCGTTGGTAAGGAATTGGCTTCAAAAATAATGGAGAGACTAGGAGTATCGGAGCAGGAATTAGCAAATACTATTAACACGTCGCATCTTGCTCACTCATTTTTTCTCCTGCCAACTAACGAAAACGAGGTATTACAGGCCATCAGGTTATTAAAGAATGACTGCGCGCCAGGACCTGACGGAATTACGAACAAGTTAATTAAACACGTATCATGCCTATTGACTGAACCACTCACCCACATATTCAACCTGAGTTTTTCCAGTGGTATCTTTCCTAGCTCATGGAAAATTTCATCTGTTTGTCCGATCCACAAAGCAGGACCTAAAAATCAACCAGGTAATTACTGACCTATTGCATTGCTTAGCGTTTTTTCAAAGCTCTTGGAGAGATTAGTCAGCAATAGGCTTACAAAATACCTGCAAGAAAATAACCTAATATCAAACAAACAGTTTGGTTTTCGCCAAAATCTTTCAACTGAGGATGCTGCTAAGCTTCTCGTGGATCACGTCTCTAGTAAAATAGATCAGGGGCAAAGATGTATAGGAATATTTCTCGACTTAGCGAAAGCTTTTGACACTGTCTCCGTTCCGATTCTTATGAGTAAACTAAATGCCATTGGAATACGAGGAATCGCCCACGACTGGTTTGGTAGTTACTTAATGGAGCGGAGGCAGTTCGTTAAGGTTAATCAGCATACCAGTGAACCCTCTTATGTATATTTTGGCGTCCCACAGGGCAGCATCCTAGGTCCAACACTGTTCACAATATATATAAATGATCTCTTAGCCATGTCCCTAAAAGACGCCGAAGTGATCTGCTACGCCGACGATACGGCTTTATTATTCAGTGGCAGCTCGTGGGAAAAGGTATTTGACACGGCCAACGCTGGAATGGCTGAGGTTGCCGGCTGGTTAGACAATAATTTGCTCACGTTGAACACAGAAAAAACGAAATACTTAACCTTTCACATAACTAAGGCAACAAAACCAAAATCTGAACTTTCTTTAAAAGTTCACACGAGATGCTGCCCTAACTTAGTCACTTCTGCAAAATGCAATTGCACCAGTTTGCAAAGAGTTCAAAACTTGAAATATTTAGGAGTTATACTGGACGAAAAATTATGTTTCTTGCCTCACATAACTACCCTGAGCAGTCGTATTCGCAAAGTAGTGTACGTTATGAGAATGCTTCGAAATTCGGTTCCCAAGAAACTACTCATTAACGTTTACCAAGCATTATGTGAATCCCTGCTCACGTACTGTATATCGGTGTGGGGAGGTGCTGCAAAAACGCATTTCATTAAAATAGAAAGGGCCCAACGGGCTGTATTGAAAGTTATGTTTAAAAAGCCCTACCGCTTCTCTACCAATAAACTCTATGAAGAGAGTGGTCTATTACGTGTTCGCCAGCTTTACATACGCAAAGCGGTACTCGCTGCCCACAAAACCTATATTCCAAATTCAATATCCTCAAGACGAATACCGAAAATACCGGTCCCTGCTTGTAAAACATCATTTGCCCAGCGCTTCCCCCCTTTTATTTTCCCTTTTCTTTATAATAAACTCATGATACCCTGTAATTTCGTAAATCTCACTCAATACGCGGCCAAAACACATGTTACTAAATTCTTGAGAAACCTGAGTTATGAAGATACCGAAAAGCTTTTTATTAAAAACACATAATAACAAGACATAAGTACTGAGATGGAGCTACTAGTTTTTATTATAATTTTAGTGCATGCCTTATTAAATATTTTGTACATGAATATCCGTTGTAAATCCACTGCACGCTTTGATGCACTTAAAACAGTCGTCGTGTATGTAATTTAAAATTTGTAAAACGAAAATAAGAGTCCCCAAGATACAGGCTTTGCCTAGTTTGGGGGCTGACATTGAAACCTAGATATTAAGTAAAACATAAACTTGTAATTCTGTGCATCTACATCTATATAAAACTGTGTTATTTTAAATAAATATTTTTACTTTTTTTACTTTTTTTAACGACACAAAGTCTCCTAGTATAGGGCCCTTTTTTTGTCCCCAGCCGGGCTTCGAACCCGGGACCTCTCGCAACGTCCTGTCACGCTCTTTTCTGAGAATTTTGATGAGACAAGCGAAATTCTCAATTCAGAAATCGGCCGTAAGTCTATTAATCTACTGTTAATGGCTGTCAGATGCTTTTGTATGTATGTAGTTTATACAGCTGCCGACTGACGGCTGTTCACAATAGATTAACTAACTGTTAGCTTTCAAGAAACCGGGGGTTAGCCTCGCAAAATAAGATAAGACCTACTATGAGTGGCCTTACAAATAGTGTCAATAAAACATTATTCAATCTTTATGTACAGTGAATCTTTTGATTACTTAGATTTACTTAAAACTAAGATTACATAGGTAGGTACAATACATTTAATTTGCTAATTATAAAAAACAAAGTGATGTAAAAATATGATACCTACACCGTATTTACTGAAGCGAACGACTAAATTTCAACATGTCAAAAAATTGGTTTTTCAATATGCCACATTTATAACACTGCATAATATTTAGCAAAGTTATATAAAACGATGTGCCTAATAAATAGCATTAAGCAATAAACACAATAACACTGTTATTACCTGATTTATCCCTCACTAGCAGTTTATTTAACTAAATATTTTATTTTGTCATGAAAATACCTTAAGAAGAAATAGCTTAAGAGATCTATGCCCCAAAAAATACCTAAAATTTCAGTGGTCCTCAAATAAAAGCGATCCTACTGCTGCTAAATATGTTCGCAACTAGCAAAGATGATGGACTTTTGTTTAAAGGTCAATTATGATCGATTATTTTATCCTAATGCGCTACGCGAAGTGTAGGAAGAAGTATGGAGAGCTGACTACGAACCTCTTTTTTAATTAAAGGCAAAAAAAAGTAAGATAGCCACCCCGACGCCATATTTACTCACGATTAACGTTGTTGATGCGAGTGCAACTTCTCTAGGCTATTTTATTTTCTTTAGTCGGTTCATCATTGTAAATAAGGTATTGGTAAGTTTTTTGGTCCATCGTCCAGTTGTTGTACTTTTTTTTGTGTTTGTTATTACGAAACGGAAAATATGGGCGAGCCGGGTCCCAACGCTGATTCTGCCAAACCTATGTACATATACGATGCAAGCAAAGCTGCGTGCATGAGCTATTTTGAGTGAAATATAAGTTTGAGAGACGCTGTGTCTTTGTTTACCTTTAGTCGTTCGCTTCAGTAAATAGAATATAGTAAAGAAGTAAAAAGAAATAGAATCCATTGATGTAACTACCTAAGTAGTTGCTTATTAAGTACAGGTAGGTACTTCCAGTTCTAGGAGTGAACATAAGAGATACGGACGGATTTATTTGCCTGCCTTACCTTTACCGATTAACTCTATTATCTTTACATTTCATTTTTTTTATATTACATTTAACGTCATTGTACACTGTTATACTTCCTTATATTCAAAATAAAAAATATACATTTATTTTTTATGTTATCGTGGTGATTTATCTTTCTTTTTGACAACAATTCAATGTTATTGGTATAACATTTGATTGTTGTCAGAAAGAAAGATTGTATTGGTATACAGGTGGTAATTTGTGACGGAGAACTATCTGAACCTTTGAAAAAATAGTACATTTATGTATGTATGTGCCTGTATGTAAATGTTTATGTTAATGTTTTCTGGGTGTTTATTTGCATTATAAACTTGATAAGAACAATTAAAAACCATAGTTATGGTGAGGCCGATTGGCCCACGAAAAAAAATATACAGATTAAAGATCGGAAAAACAATCCATACCTATTTCTCGATGTCAGAACCATATGGTTGTATGTTCAATTTCGACGAAAATTATTTTTCATACCTTCAATCTTATCTCGTCGAGCTCTTTCTAACCATCTGAGGCACATATTTTCTATCTTATTCTATTGCTGGAACAATTCACGTGCATAATGTCGTATGTAAGCTTATATTATATAACTTGTAGGCACGCTCTCTTGTAAAGTATTCATCATCATCAACCCAGTAAGTCCCCACCGAGGGGCACGGGTCACTTCCCTGAGGAAGGCTTATAAGACTAGTGGCTGGTCTTACTGTCAGAAGTTTACAAGCTGCCCTAAGGCCTCTGACTTGCCTTAACGACTGCCATCTATCGACGGCAGCCGGCATCAACTGCTTAACGTGCCTTGCGAAGCACGGAACCGTTCGTAAAGATGCCACTAGCGTGAGTCATAGAACGTTCACCCATCCATGCATTGTACGCGCCCTATGTTGCTTAGCCTTCGTGATCGTTTAAGATCACTTAGTCAGCCGGGGCTACCTGCTTACCCCTTAACCCCAAAGAAAAATAGGAAAATAACACTCGTAACCAACACGTGTGCCACCACCGGCGGCGGAGCGTTTTATTGAGCAATCAAATTTTAAATTAAAACAGCTACCAGGGTTGCATAACAGCGACAATTTATTCAGTAATAATTCCCTTGAAATTCATTAGGCATTAAGTCGGGCGATATTGCCGCCCAGCCCTCGGCCAGTGGGCTGGGTCACATAAATAACGGCCACGTGTGTGCGCGAATCGTGTCTCCCTGTTGATTTATAAATTTGCACTGTCCGCCGAGGCTTCAGTGCCCGGCAGCAGAACTTGGTAGCTTCCGTCGGCCAGTAGGCCACATTCGTCCACCGTTGGACTTAGGCTTCTCTTTAAACACACATACATACACACAATGAATTGAATGATAGAACGTCGTGTAAAACAAACCCAGGTCTTGGATGTTTACATGTTTGTGACGTCGCTGTTTCTGGGTCCCACAACATAGGGTATCCTAGTGTGGGGCCAGAAGCAATGTATGTGCCTGTATGTAAATGTTATGTCATATAGTAATGTTAAAAAAAAACTTAATGAAGGGTGACGGAAGAAAGAACGACGAAGCAAATATTGCCAGTCACGTCCAATGTCTCCCAGCCGCTTTCGCAAGGCCATTGGCCCATAGGGCTGGTGGTCTGTCTACCAACGGTCGACCCGTTCTTGGCCACATCATCATCCATCATCATCCCACCGTTGCCCACTGCTGGGATAGGCCTTTTCCCCTATATGCCATTTCACACGGTCTCTCGCTATTCGCGTCCACGGACCTGCCACCGACTCAACGACAGGTCTTGGCCACAACTAAGGGCCGGTTTTTGAGTTGAGAATTTCCACTAAGTAAATACTTAAGTAACGTTCTGTCACGCTCTTTTCTGAGAAAGTTGACGTGAAGTAGATATACTTAGCGAAAATTTTCAATTCAGTAATCGGCTTCATCATCAACCCATCATGTGTCCACCGAGGGGTACGGGTGTCTTCCCTGAGGAAGGTATATGCCATACTCCACCACGGCGGCCAAGTCCAGATTGGTGGAGGCTTGTAAGACTAGTGGCTGGTCTTACTGTCAGAACTTTTCAATCCGCCCTAAGGCCTCTGACTTGACTTAACGACTGCCATCTATCGACGGCCGCCGGCACCAACTGCTTAACGTGCCTTGCGAAGAACGGAACCGCTCGAAAAAATTCCACTAGCGTTGGTCATAGACGGTGGATTCATGGACTGAACGCGCCGTATGTTGCTTAACCTCAGTGATCGTTTAAAATCACTCAGGCAGCCCAGGCTACGAGCGATTAGGACTTAATCGTGTACAATATTAAAAAAATCTCCAGAATTTTAGCGCTGTACCGAGTTTTGGAATAGCTATTGAGCGCGGTTTGTGATTCCCGCATCCCGTTTAGCACGGCCGCCGCCGGTCGCCGCTAAAAACGTAATTTCCACGGAATCTCGACGCTTGGCGACCGCATCCTTTGTGATCGGAACAGAAGAACTCTGATTACCTCCCTCGACTAAAGGTTTCACGTTTGATTGTTCTGACAGAGGCCGTGGGTTTGATTCCGACTGAAAACCACGTGCAAATGGCGTTAGTCTGGTTTTTTAGGGCTTTTACCTACCTCAAAAGAAAAAAAACTTTATTAGGAAAGCGTTGAGGTGTTCAAGCGAAATTAAAACCAAATACTGCCTACGATTCCATGAAGCTGAAAAAAATCAAACTTCTTAGTTTACATCAAAAAAAGATTCGGCCGTTTATGCCACAAAAGAACGTATTTTGGATCTTAAGAGAACCAAAATTAACAAGGTACTTCCCGTTTACGGAAGCCTGGAAGGGCGAGCCCGACTCGGTCTTGTCCGGATTACAGGATATCCTAGTTTGCAAATAGGATAAGTGATTGTATTGTCTTGATGTTATTACATAATTATTTAAGAATGGTTCCGTTCATCAAAAGAGAAAGCAGTATCGTGACCGTTTTTATACGGGCAGGGAGCCATTTTCAGTACAGAAATTTCACAATATTTTACATGCTCTAGTAGTGAACCTTGAGCCTGTAAGTTCTGATCTAAGGTGTAATCAACCTGAAGAAGAAGAAAAACATTTATTTAACGCCACGATACACCATGTATGTATGTCTACATACATAATTATACAGAAAAAGTAAATACAGAAAAATAAGGCACATTTAAGACAACACAGGAATTAATTAAACAGACCAGTAACATAACTAGAAGAAAGGGTGGGTAGGAAGTAGTAGTAGGGTATTTCTCGGTGTTTGTGGTAACTTTGCCTGGTTTTCATAGTACATGGTATCCCAGTTTGGGAACAGGTCAAGTGTTTGTGTTGTGTGGGAGTTATTTATCATTTTTTTATTTGGATTTTTAATTTTTTTTAATCAATTAAAACTTGCAAGCCATTTGGTTGAAGTCGGGAATATTTCTATACCGGGTTTTTTCCTATTACCGGTTGCCAGCGTTTGGCCTAAGTTGCCGCGAAACTAAGTGGACTTTCTGTATGTTCCTAGTTAGTTTTATGGGCAGTTCGGGCTGCGGTCGGTAAGGGACACTCCAGAACAACAGTTTGTTTAATAAAGTTGTTGATGAAAACAAAGGCGTAAGGCGAAATTTTATTAAGTAATTGCTTTTGTGTGTGCAAGTTTGGACGAGGGTGCCGAAGGGCTGAAAGGGTTGGTGGAGGAAGCTGAGAACTGTATGTGTAATCGCAAACCACACATAGTTTGGGCTAATATATTGTGATTCAGTTCTTTTGTTATATTTCAATCGAGCATTAGCGTTTTGGTGCACTTATGAATATAAACGAGTACCGTTATTTTTCTAAACAAATAACGTTACGCCACTTTCACGCTACACTATAATGAACTCTATGAATAACGTATTTACGTCGCTCTTACTACTCAATACTCATCATCATCATCAGTCCATTATGTCCCCACCGAGGGGCACGGGTCTCTTCCCTGAGGAAGGTATAGGCTATACTCCACCACGGGGGCCAAATCCGGATTGGTTTGCTCTGACTACTGACGTCTTGATATTTAAATTCATGTAAAATATTTAAATAAATGAATAATAATAGAACCATGGTAACCTAGTGGGTAGAACAATGGACTCGGAAGCGGGAGATCCAGGTTATATTCCCAGTGCAGGCATGTACCTACGACTTTGTTTCTCCTAACTCGCTGGCTAACTGTGAAGTAAAATATCGTGAGGATACTTGAGTGTCTGAGCTATTCAATACCTCAGCGCTTGAAATCGCCAATCTGCCGTGGGCGCGCGTTCTGTTTATATTATTTTATTTTATTTTATTTTTATTAGGAAAACTTACAGCTTAAATCTAAAATTAATCAAAAATTGAATCGCTCGTAGCCTGGGCTGCCTGAGTAATCTTAAACGGTCACTAAGGTTAAGCAACATACGGCAGTTTGTTTGGCAACATTATACGTTCAGTCCATGGATGGGTTTCTGTCTATGACTAACGCTAGTGGCATTTTTCCGAGCGGTTCCGTGCTTCGCAAGGCATGTTAAGCAGCTGGTGCCGGCTGCCCTCGACAGATGGCAGCCGTTAAGCCAAGTCAGAGGCCTTAGGGTGGCTTGAAAACTTCTGACAGTAAGACCAGCCACTAGTTTTACAAGCCTCCACCAATCCGGACTTGGCCCCCGTGGTGGAGTATGGCCCATACCTTTCTCAGGGAAGAGACCCGTGCCCCTCGGTGGGGACATTATGGGTTGATGATGATGACAGCTTAAAACACATACACATACATATCAACTGAAATAAAGACAAAGAGCTAATAACACGTTTTCACACTTAGAAATATTATAATAGAAAATGCCTAATGATACATAGGTAGCAAACCATATTACACAATACAGAAATAAAAACAATAAAACACAGTAGATTATGACTAATACACAATTATCGTCTTAAATAAATTATAGTAAATTAATGTTACTCAATTCATAATCTAAGGCCAGGAATTGATTGCTAGGAGTTACAGAAATCCGAGGTAATACATTTACGTACGCTACTTATACTGTCGCAGAACAAATCGATGCTGTATGCAATACAGAGAAAGCCCATACTTTCTCTCTATCTCTGAGAGGCCTATACCCCATAGTGGGACATACATAATTATATACAGGCTGTTTACACTGGAAATAAATACAGTCTCAGTACTTACTCGTATATAAACTGTAAGTTCAATATATCAATAATTGATTGATATTCATTGAAGACCCGTGCCCCTCGGTGGGGACATTATGGGTTGATGATGATGATGATTGATATTTTGATTAAGCTCAGTATACAAATAAAAGATATTCATCATGATCATCAGCCCACCTCTGCCTACTGCTGGTTAAAGGCCTTTTCCCCGTTACGCCACATCTCGCGGTCTCTCGCCATTCGCATCCACGGGGCCCCCGCCAACCCGGCCACATCGTCCGACCATCGGGCTGTTGTTCTACCGATTGACCGCCGCCCGCTTCCCGGCCGCCACTCCGTTATTGCCCTGGTCCACCTGCCGTCTTCCCGCCTCACCAGGTCATTACTTTATTAAATATTGTCATAGCTTTTCCTTTACTTTTCGGTTGGGTTCTATTCCCACTGAGAGCCGCCGACCTTTTGTACAAATGGCCTCAGTCTGGGTGTTTTTCCATGTTTGTAATGTCCTTGCCTGGTTACCCTAGAATAGGGTATCGTAGTTTGGGACCAGGTCAATGATTGTCTTATGTGGGAGTTGTTATTATCATATTGGTTACTTCTCCAATCATTTTATGGTCTTTTCCACTTATACTAAGAGCGATACACACTGAGCGTTGCAGCGTTGCGTTTGTCGCGCGTTGATACCATACATACACCGCGCTTCGCAGGCGTATTTACATCATTTCCTTCCAATTTTCTTATCCATCGACGAAGTCCATCATCTAATGAACTGAACCAAAACGGCTGTGGCAACGCGCGTTCATCGCCTGACAAGCGCGTGTCATATGAACACTAAGCATAGGAGCATGCTAGCGACACGCGACAGACGACAGCTCGGCGACGAGACGCGACGACGGCCGTCAATTTTCATATATTTTGTTCGAATCTCCGCACACTTGGCGGCGACAGAGTCGCGGAGTCGCGACGACAAGACGTCAGAAGCAAATGACAACGTCGCGTCTGACGCGGCGACTTAACGCGGCGACAAGTCGCCCTGTTTGCGATGGCTCTAAGCAAAAAACTAGCGCGCGTTCGACGCGCGGTAAGCGCCTGTCATCTGAACTTATCATAAGACTTCACGTATTTGGTCAGGCATTTTAATAAAAGTTTTTATTAAACTTCTTACTACTTTACCTTTAGTAAAAGAGACGTTAAATCTGCCATAAGGCGAACCTAGCTGACAGGAGACTATAAATCCGCATCACCATACCCTTCCAAGTTTCCCAATCAATCCACTTGTGCACATCACAAAAGAGCACCTCAAGGACCCGAAGTAAGGTGAAACGACACGGAAGCGAGTATAACAGGGGTACGACTGAATTTGAATTTAAATAATAATTTTGATTTAATAATCGGCTCTCAAAGAATGAGTAGCAAACTCAATCTGTGAACCAATCTGATTAAAGTGTAGCGATTAATGGCGGATGCAATTAGAAAAAATAAATAAATAGGCTCTGATGTATTAATATATCTAGACAGCATGTAGCGTGCTCGCCTGGTTTCCGTAGCACAGGGTATCCTAGTTTGGGACCAGGTTATGTGATTGTGTTGTGTGGAAGTTATTATTACTACTTACAAAAGCTTTTCTTAGTAAGTTGTAGATGATTTGAGAGAAAATGGTCAGTCACTACCTTTTTCTTCACTACAAATACAATCGGAAGGCAGTGGCTAACATGATTGTACGTACATGATTGATTTCTGATTTCTTGAAGTAATAATCTATCAGAATCGTCGCAAATCTGCAAGTGGGAAATCTTGGTCTCTGCCAACCTCTCATGATACTAGCGTGAGCGTATGTAATGTAAATGCAGGTTAACGTATATTTCTATCTCACGTTAGAATATTAATTTCTGTCAGGAATTTTGAACGAAAAAGATTAAGATCCACTGCAGTACTCCAACGAGGCAGTCTGTTACATCTCTGACTTTTGTTGCAACTGACTACCTGCCTAAAATGCTATAAAGTAGTGTTTAAATTGCTGATTGAAAAGTAATAATCATAACATAACCTATAGACATTAATATTCTGCACAACGTAAACACTAGAAGAGTCTGGCTTCATACTATGACTTCAAACATCGTGGCCGTCAATTTGACGGCACCTCAGATTTAGTCAGAATACTCATAAAATTATTACGTGCTTTGCTTTAACTTATTATAATTTTTTGACATTCGTAATTATTGTAATTTCATTATTGCACAGCTTTGTTTAATTATAATGACTTACATACAATATCGTTTGCTTGAAATGTAATGTTTTCTTCATACCAAACAAACTGCCAGGAAATAAATTTAAATTTGTTATTAAAACTGCGCTGCGTAAAAAGGCATACTACAGAATAGATGACTTTATAGATGATAAAAACCCTTGGCAGTAAACCAATTCCACAACGAGCTAGTTATTGGTATTCTAATAATATATAGGGTTTAATAAATTTCATACATATGTACAGACGCTGTGATTGCATATCAAAACTATGCTATTATTATAGATAACTGACAAGAACTTTATCACACAAGTTTGCCAAAGGCCATGCGAATGGTGGCGCGGTGGCCGGGTCGCCTATCTCCCTCTAATATGGTTGAGACTGGTGATGGCTGACCTCTGCGTTACGCTCGTGAACGGGTGCCGTCCGTGTGTCTGGCCGCAGCATTGGTGTTTTATTACCTTTTAAGCATTTTAAATGATGTTTGACTTTGCAAGTATTGATTGCACTCATGGATCTTGAGATTCTTGGTATACAAACACTCATACCTAATTTGTATTAGCTTTAAGTTGATTTGAGAAAAGATGGTCAGAGTGGAGTTTTTTGATGCCTTTTTCTCTACTACAGACGGCTCTAAGGCAGCGGCTAACATTATACATAACTGTATTTACATTGACATTCAACAAGCAGAACGTAAATTCTTTACGTTGAAATAAAAATTTTTGAATTTTGAATTTTTGTAACATGGATGAAAATTAAATACTTCATCTTTATACACTCGTGTTTTACAAATGCTTAAACCAAACCCATAGACAAGACAAAATGAAGGTTCCCGAAACGAGCGTGCGTGCGTGCAACGCCTAATAAATGTCGTAGAAATGAAAGAGGATTGTCAGGATAGTAGCAAGATTTTCTCTGTCTATCCCTTCTGGATCCTGTATCTGTTGTTCTTGTAGACACAATTCCCGTAACATTATTTTTCCACACGACTCTCATAAAGATTTGCTGTGCTCGTACGCGCCCACCGCTCTTCTGTAGTAGACATTTTGGGGCAAGAACCTTCGATAAATCCTCGTCAAGTGAGCGGTGGCCAATTTAGCGACATTAAATTAAGTCCCGGAAGGTGGTCCCGCGGGATCGACGCACACGAACCGGGGCTAGGCTCGACAACTTCATATTAAAAGACAGAAAGTCCTTTTTATTTACTTTTGAATGTTTACTGGTATGAACTCTAGTTAAAGATTGAATCCTGCGTGTTTCTGGCCATGCACCGACGTGTCAATGACTCGAGAATACCGTGGTGCAGGGAAAGGTAGACGCATTGCTACACCATAGCACGCAATAGAGTAGCAATGCGATGGTCTGACCAAATTACATAAAATAAACATTAACATACAGGGACAGACATTGCTTCTGGCCCCACACTAGGTTACCCTGTGTCGTGGGAACCAGAAACAGCGATATCACAAACACGTAAACATCTAAGACCTGGGATTTCTTTGTCCCCAGCCGGGGTTCAAAACCGGGACCTTTCACATGGTAGGCAGATGCGTAACCGCTGCGCCACAGAGGTCGTCAAAAAAAAAAGATATAAGATCGAATCTTGCGTAGGACATCAGTGCACGCGGTAGAGGCCGACCAAATTAAATCCACTATGGGCGTACCGCAGCACGAATGTACCTACCCGAAGAGCATTTGACCGAAAGGAATGACGAGACATCGTGAGGCGCGCAACATCAGCTCACAATAATAGAGGACCAAGACAGCTCTGTCAAGAGCGTACCGACCTAGTAGAAGTAGAATATCATGCAGGAAAAATCAGCTTGAGAAGTAAAATGTGTAATGCGGTCTAGTGTCAGTTTCACAACTAGAAATCAATTATATCATCTCTGTTAACTACTGGTGTGCATTAAAGACGTACGTATCTTTCTTTCTATCTAAAAATTTTTATCTGTTAACGGTTTGAAATACCACTTGTAGAAAAAATCGATAGAAAGAAACGACCAGTGGAATCTAGCCGACATTAAATTAATGAAGTAGTAAAATTGGCATCGACAAACCTGACATAACATTTTTTTCCTAACGAGACAAGATATGTGATTTTAGGCAATAACTTTCACGATTTCTAAGATGTTTGTAATAGGTAATTTTGAAATATTGTTTTGGGATTATACAAGTGAAAAAAGACTTACCAAGACTCACTCCAAAGACGTCATAATGCCACTCACAACAAGAGCTGCAAATCAAGGAGACTACAAATCAAGCAACCAAATCACTCACTGATGGCAGTACATAGAACGTAACTCTTGTTTCCCTAAAAACCCCAGGTCTTGGATGTTTACATGTTTGTGATGTCGCTGATTTTGGTTCCCACAACACCGGGGCCAGAAGCAATGTATTTGCATGTATGCAAATATTTATGTTTAAGTTTCATGTCACACAAAAGCATATGACGATAAATTAGAGTTTATTCATCATCCACCCATCATGTCCCCATCGAGGGGCACGGGTCTCTTCCCTGAGGAAGGTTTAGGTCATACTCCACCACGGGGGCCAAGTCCGGATCGGTTAGAGTTTATTACTGTTTTGGAATTGTTCAGAAAAACATTTCGACTTATAAGCCTTCTGGATGTTTCTACTCTGCGGTCGGTCCCACCGCGGCAACGCTCACGGGTCACTACACTCGGCTTTATGAATAGATTTTTGCTATATTGGATCGCTATTGATGGGGCTGAATTTATGATGCAGACTGGACTTTATGGATTTCCAACTCAGTGCGGTTTTGTGCACTGAATTTTATGGTTTCGCTTTAGCTAATCTATCTTAGTAATTACTAAATGCAGTCCGCAGACAATGGACCTCTATCATGATTAGAACCTGTATGTATAGTTACATGATTGCAAGTGGGCGCTTTTGGTGCGTGCTTGTACGCTCAAGAGTCAGTCTATTCCATGTTCATTTCAAGAGGTAGATCGTATTATAAATTGTTTTACGGATACACTTACTTGAAGTCTGTCGGAAGAGTCCGACCAGGTTTCGCTCTGATTCGTAGAGTTTAATCATGGTGAGCAGAGACGAGCAAACTCTGCAAAAGAGTCTGTTTAACATGGAACCTACAAAATACAACAAATTACCTAGTGCGTAAAAGTAAATTGAATAAAATGCTATCTGAAAAATGTTATTACACTGTAATGGAGTATATGTATGTCTGAAAGATTGTAGTTTTTCAAATTTTGACACATTTACTTGACATACCGGGTACTAAGTTTGGCATAAGTTTTAACGATTGACAATTATATATTTTCTGATTTTTATTTTTTATATTTTGTGATTGTTAATTTTTCATTTTATTGTTTTTAAACAATAACGAATATTTTAATAGTGGTTATTGACCATATCTAATATATACGCATACTCCTAGTCCTTAGTTCGCATACTCCTCCGAAATGGCTTGGCCGATTTTGATGAAATTTTATACACATAATCGGTAGGTCTGAGAATAGGTTGTTATATAATTTTCATACCCTTATCTGGCAAAACAACGTTTGCGGGGTCAGCTAGTAATATCATATAATTTGTATGTCCACAATGATAAAACCTGCAGAATTAACATGTATTGTTGTACCAACTATTCATACTCATGTTTCACAAATAAATATATTTATCTTATCTTATCTTTACTGCGAGAGAGTAGTCCCAGGGGCAAGTCCCACAGGGGCTGCGTGCACATCGCCTGATGGACGCTAATGATGAGCGACAGCTGCAAACCGGCTCCGGGTTCCGGCCTGATCGAAACGCTCGCTTTTTAGGGTTCCGTACCCAAAGGGTAAAACGGATCCTATTACTGAAACGCCGCTGTCCATTCATCCTTCCGTCTGTCACCAGGCTGTATCTCATGAACGGTGATAGTAAGACAGTTGAAAGTTTCACAGATGATGTATTTCTATTACCGCTATAACAACCAATACTAAAAAAACATAATAAAATAAATATTTATAAATATTCAATAAATACTTTTTACTTTTTTTTTTAATTTACGGGGGCTCCCATACGACACACGTGATTTTTAGCTTTTTATTCTCAATATTGATAACGGTAACAGGTTGAAATATCCACAGGATAATTAGTTATATTATTGTATTCACTTTAAAAATAAATAATTAAATTCAATAAATATTTAAGGGGGCTCCCATACAATAAACGTGTTTTTTTTTGTAAATATTGATAACTGCAACAGGCACATGCATAAAATATTCATATAATATTGAGTTATATTATTCACTTTGAAAATAAATAATTAAATTAAAAAGATATATATTCAAGTTTCTATAGAACAGACATGATTTTTTTACCTTTTTTATAGATAATGGTACGGAACCCTTTGTGGGCAATCGAACTCGCACTTGGCCGGTTTTTATTCCACTTTAATACACTACGTTGTTTCAGCGAGTGACGCGGCGGGGTTGGGGTTTGTTTGGCTTTTATGCTCGTTTAATTGGGACTAATGCTGTTGGGTAATCTCTGACGGGTTTTATAGACTTTTCGAAAGGTTCCTATGCTATGGTTATAGGTTGTACCTACTATGATAAAATAATTGTTTAAAAGTCTATGAAAGAAACACTACATAAACTAGGTATAGTCCTGTTCGTACGGAAGTATTACTAAGTTAGCATATTTTTTTTAATGTAAAGAAAAAATTGTATCAACAAACTGTATTGACAGTTTGGTACAATCAAATTGGAGCGGTTATAGTCTAGTGAGTAGAACATTGCGGGCATGTACCTGTGATTTAGTTTTCTATATATATTTGTGAAGTTATAGTATCAGTACGACTCGCTGATGGTGAGGGAAAACATCGTGGGGAAACCGGAGTGTCGCAACATGAAATTGACAGTCCACGTTGGGCACGCGTGGTGATTAAACCCAATACTCTCTCTCCGAGAGAAGGCCTATGCCTTATAGTGGGACCTCAGAGAATTGATTAATAAGATATCTGTAAGTGGGACGTATATGCACTGCTTACAATTTTATTGTGAAAAATGTTTTATAAAGTTAGTGAAAACAAATATATTTTTAAGTCAAGCAAGATGATTTTTAGAACGGGTACACACTAGGCGTTTTGAAGCGCGCGCTTTTGTAACGCGCGTTCTAGCGCGCGCTTCAAAACGCCTAGTGTGTACCCGCTCTTATAGCCTCTTCTAACATCTGGTAACTTCTACCTAAGTAAGTAAATTTGTGGCACTTGCAAGAGAACGTTGTATGAATACAAATATTCTTCGAGAGTCCGGTTTACATTTACTGAAATGTATAAATCGTATCCACAAATTAATAGCCCCTCAAAACACTAAGCAACACAATTTATCAATAATTATCGAAAGGCTTCGATTAATGTCACGCAGAACCCATTTGACACCAAGAAACATGCAATTTAGTATTAAATATTGCAAATACTTATCACAATCTGTGCCTGTAATATTTCAGAGCAATTCTTGCGAGTCAACTTCACAGGGACACGTTACGCGGTGAAATATAATATCTTATCTGGCGGATAAAATTATTATTCTAGTTGCTCTACACTCCCTCGCCGTTTCCTGCCCCCCGTTTATAGTCTGACTAACGATTATCTAACCCGTAAATCGGTTAGATTGCTCGGATTTAATACGCTGCACAGAGTTATTAGGCGCTCTACATTTTCATTATTTAAGGCTCTATCTGTTTGTGTAGGCGCCTAATCAAAATCGCCACGGGATCTCGTTTTATTGGCGCGACGGGCGAGATCTGTTAGTCGGGGTACAGCAAGCGATTCCGCAGTAACTTTCAAAATAATGTAACAACGGACGAAACAAAGTCGCCCTGTCGCGAATTATTTAAATGTCACCGCGGCAATAATATTATCTCGTGCAAGGGATAAATTATACTCAACAGAGCGAAGTGAGATAGCTCTTGGGTGTTATTTGAAAATTATTGCAAGTTTAACTCGCGCCTATAAACGTTTGCTCAATAAGGTTAACAATAAAGTTTATTGCACACATAAATATTATCGGACTACCGGACTTGGGTTGATAATTCACCTGTCTTGGTGTCGATCCCCAAGAATTTAAAAAAAGATATATATACTTATTGCAACAAATGTGACACTGCAGAATATCATAATCATGATCATCATCATCAACCCGTTATGTCCCCTCCTAGGGGCACGGGTCTCTTCCCTGAGGAAGGTATAGGCCATACTCCACCACGGGGGCCAAGTCCGGATTGGTGGAGGCTTGGAAGACTAGTGGCTAGACTAGTAAAACGAAAACCCAAAAAGTAGATACCGAATAAAGATATTTATTTGTATGAAATTTATAATATTAAAAATTAAACTACTACAAAAAAATAGTAGTGGCTGCTGACTCAGCAGTATGCTGATGGGCAAGCCTAATCGCTGCGTTAAAACGCTGGTTTACAGTCAGTGCCATTTTCAAAACGCTTGTATATTGCAACTAATCACTTCTACGTTCATAAAGAATAAAAATGTTTTTATTGTGATTAAAAATATTTGATTTGATTCGGTTGGACCTGCTGTTTTATTTCCGGCAATTCTGATGTCAATTTCAATTGTCAAAACCTATAATTGACTGCGAGCTACAGGAACGTGTTCAATGAGCACATAAGGCGCATCCCCAATCGAGTTAAGGCACATGTACACTGATGGCGTAGTCCGGCCTTCGGACTCCGGCTTCGGATGCTCCGTGAAATAATTCCCCCATTCCTTATTCACTGCGAGACGCCCCGGCCGGTTATTTACCAAACTATTGTTTGAGAACGTAACTCTGCGAGGATAATAGGCTCATTATATTGGTAAGCTTCCTTATGGCTGTAATCAATTGGTGCATTTCCTGAATATTATTATGGTCAACGTAGTCTATCGTTTTCTGACTGAACTTTGTGCAAGGTAGTCTCACCTAAAAATCTTTCCTAAATTATACGTTTGGTTTATCTTTGAGCGTGTTTGTTTTAAAAAAAGCTGTGTTTGAAGGCTTTGATGCCTTCTTTATACAATTACGAAACGATGCACACACAAACAAATACAATCACACTAAATACTTATAAGCTATTATCCACGGTGCTACAAGTTGCGAGTCTTGTATATAATATTAATTCGGGGTAGTGACCTAGGCCAAATCTTTTATTTGCAAATAAAGAATTTAATAATATTATTTATATATTAGAATAGTTTTATTAAAGTTATATTTATAGGCTAATGATGATGAAATGTTTATCCACTGAATGTGACGAAAACTAAAAACTTATTTTTCATCGTTTTTTTTTATAACATTATAAAATTTCTCACACGAAGCGATAGGAAATGAAATTACTATAAATTAAATTAACAGAAATAAAAATAAATATAACTCTTTCTCTCTGAGAGATGGCTGATACCTAGCAATAGATCGCCTTTACTGTTGTAAAGTAAATGACAGAAATGCAGCTATTCAATTTTGGACGCAATATTTACGTTCTCCGTCCGGCCGAGCGTCAGGCGGCGCAGTGCGGGCGCGAAAATTAAATTATCACTCTCACGTAGCACCGGCCGTTCCTCATACTGTCCGAATTCTGGCTGTGACTGCGACGTCGCAGACTTTAGAAGGACAGAAGGCCCAGAAAGCTACATGGGGGCAGGAAAATTCTCTTATAAGCCTGAGAACAGTTCCGGTTTCTTCTTTAATGAATCCGTCTGAGTAATAAGCTTAAAATTAAACTTAACAAAACTGACGAATGAACTATGCTGAGAGAACATTACAAGCGCTGTATTGTATAAGCCTCGTAAGAGAAGAAGAAGAAAAATAAACAGAGAAGAAGTATTAACAATAAGTTTAAAAAATATAAATGTAAATGTAAATAAATGTAAATGTTTGTAAATGTTATTTATGAGTACAATAAAGAATATTCTATCTATCTATCTATCTATAGTTTTTTACTAATGCGAATTTTTATAAATCTAATCTCTTTAAACGAGCAATTCTTGTATACATATATATTTATATATAATCAGAATCTCGGAAACGGCTCCAACGATTTTCACGAAATTTTGTAGGCAGATGCTTTCGGGGGCGTTTAAATGATCTACGCATGATCGTAACTAGGTTACATTTTTAGAAAATGTTGTTTTATCCGTGTTTTAAGGCAATTGAAATTTGCTATAATAACATACAGAGGTAAATTTCGCGTACCTCTGCAAGGTTGGGATAGTCCTGACAGGAAAACGGGCGACCCGTTTCGGGCCGATTTCAAAAGACCCGGTTCGAGTCATGATGTTTTTTTTCCAAGTTTTGTTTTTGTTGGAAAAGGATTATTTTAATTTTATATTACATATTTTATATTACAAAAAAAGTACCGAGCAAAGCTCGGTCACCCAGGTACTAATGCTAAAAAGGCTAACGGTGTCATGTACAAAAACACGATCCCTCTAAACCACTTATCAAATGCGGTTTTGATAGGTAGTTTGTGGCACTTTTTTACACAAACATAGGCTAACTGTTGTATTTGTTGCATTCTGTTCTGTAGCGATGCAGAATGTCACTGAAATAAATACTATTCCACCTTTGACGTTTTCAGTCAGTCAAAATAGGTTATTGTACATTGCCTATACAATACATACATAAACTCACACCGGAATCCTAGAGGATTAAACAGACACCAGGGACTGCCACTTGCCACGATCCTGACAGATCACTTTCGCTTCATCGACATTCATTTGTCGTAGCATGAAGACACGCCGGTTTTGGGAACTATTTTTTGGATAACCGATGGAGTTTCATGAAACTGCGCGTCCCCGGCCGGAATTTCTGTCCCCACCTCGCCGGACGGCCGCTTTATTGGCCTTACGGGATTATCTTAGCTATTTACTTTGAGCTTTTTCAAAGGCCATTAGGACGTGATGCGATTTAATGCGCACATATCTATTCTGCTCGCCTCCCTTGTGTACTTTCGCCAGTAGAGATATAACGCCCTCCCTGCACGTGGACGCTTAGGCGCTCAGTGGGGACTGGCTTAAAAATTATAACTCAAAAATCACGTGCTTAAGTGTTCGTGTTCGAAGGCAATGCAATTTTCCTGTGACTATGGAGATCAGCATAATAAAAGAACATGTCTTTGAATCTCCAATATCTTTCTAAAGGCGTCTGTAACTTAATGCATGAGCTCATTAATTAATGACTAAAACTCAAAGGCAAAATTTCGTATCAAAAACTAATCATTACAAGTTAGACATATTACAAAAATTGGCAAACAAATCTAGTACCCTTTTCAAGTTTTAACAATAAACAGTTTACAATCTTACTGTAAATCTTGCAACAAAAAATCAAGTAAGGGTATCCGGAGTTTCACTGCCTCGTTGGTCTACTCGTTAAGGTACTTGCCTTCAGGTCGTGAGATCGATTCCCACTGGAGGCTGCTGTACAGTCTGTACCCGTATACAAATGATCTCACTTTGGGTGTTTTTCCATGTTTGTAAAGTCCTTGCCTGGTTACCATAACACAGGTATCCTATTTTGGAACCGAGTCAAGCGATTTAAAAACAAAAAGTAATTTAGTATAATTCATGATCTGTGGTGCTTACGAAAGTTTTAGTACATACCCATAGATTTTTATAGGTGCACATTACACCGACATCAAAGGTCTTTTGAAGTTGGTGTAATAATATAATATAGCTGAAATCTAGAGATTTCAATCATCGAAAACAATTTTCAGACAAAGCCATGTCAGGGAGCGTGTTGGATCAACTCAAATAAAACCCTACTTAGCTGTCTGTCTGGAGTCTGAGTTCTGACTTCAAACAACAACGGATTTAGTCTGATTTTACGAGGGATTATAGGGTTTTGGTGGGGTTTCACATTTCGGACGAAACTGAGATTGAAACGTCAAGCTCGCTGTGTGCTCCTGAATTAGAATTAGTTTACGTTCTACGGAGCCAAAAGGACATCTTCAAAAAACAATGGTTCTTGGAATCAAATAAATTACAATACCTTTGTTGGTTTTAAAGCAATAGTAAAGTAATAACAATATCCTTAGGAAAGTAACGTAATTTTTGAACTAAAACTTTCGTAAGCGCTTTTGCTTTTCGTACTTTCTTTTCGATTAAAATAAACGTAATTTAATCCGGACACTACCTATGTCCGGATTAACAATATATAGATAAAGACATTTTTTTTTTTTAAATTATCCGGGCCAAAAAATTACATAGTAACGTAATAAAATTAAGATAGAAACTGTTTTCTGGATACACTTACTTGACTTTTTGTCGGAAGAGTCCGACCAGGAAGACAATTTATAATGTCTACTAGTGCTTACGAAAGGTATAGTTAAAAAATATCTAATAATTCCTTTATCGCACTCCACTACATCAAATCAATCAAAATCAAAATGATGTTTTTTGAACAAAACATTTCGTAAGTATATAAATTCGACATCATCGCACTCTACTCCGTTGCATTACGGGCGATTTTGCAACTAAAATGTGAAGGTTGACGTGCTGTCGACTGTACTAGACGTTTCTAACTTTGTTCCGTTCCGGGTACACTCTCGGAAACGGAGCTCTCGTCGTCAGTTACTCGTCTCTACTCACCATGATTAAGCTATGTAGATCAGAGCGAAACCTGGTCGGACTCCGATAAAAAGGTTAGTACCTAAGTGTATCCGGAATAAAATTAATGAAATAATGCTAGCTTGTCACTGACGTAGGCAAAGTGCTAAACCTAGTTTTGGCACTTACAATAATCCTGACCAGGCAGCGCCTTGCTTCATCAACATTCGCTGCATGCACGCTCACCTTTTAGTTTCGAGTACAGGCTGTCTTGTTGGTTTAGTGGTTGATAAAGAATACCTCTTGGATTCGATTCCCAAAGGAGGCCACGGCCGTCGAATGAAGTTCGATGAAATCGTCTTAGTCCGGGTACTTCCATATTTGTGATGAACTTGCCTGGTTACCATAGCAAATTTTTTCCTCGTTTGGGACTAACACAAATTATTATGTTGTGATTATGTTTCAAAAGAGCAAGTTTGGCGTTGTGTAATGAATGACTGTCAATGAATATCGATGATGCGAAGGTGATCTGTAAATTTCTTATCTATCTATTTATCTGTCAGGATTGTGGCAAGTGGTAGTTCCTGGTCTCTGCCTGCCCCTCTGGCATACAGGTTTGAGCTTATGTTTCTAAGTATAAGCAAGTCCAAGTCTTGATTTGTATCCTCTCAATATAATGTACTGAGAGGATAAATCAAGGCTTGGACTTGGACTTATTGGTAAAGTGTTATTGCGAGAACGTCGCAAATATTGATGGAATGTTGTGAATTTATTTTTTATTTTACTTGGGTTATTTTATTTTTAAACAAACAATTGTACAAAAAATGGTTACACCAGCATTGAGTATCAGTAACAGCAAAGTATTTCAAGATACGTACAACCAGCGACGCTTACCACGAATTGGACAAAATGAAAAGAGAGGCATTTTCTGAAATATTTCTGAGTTAAGTTAATTAAACCCAAAATTACATTTGTATGGCATTTGCTCCTTGAGGAACTCCCATGACTACCGATACTGAAGAAACAGTTTCCATTGTATCCATTCTTTACGCCACACCTTTTGTGAGTAGGTCCTGTATTCCAGCCAGAATCATTACAATTTAAAGTAACTTCGTAATCCTTCAAGTGGGATACGTTGCTCATCCCGCCTAATCCCTGAGGTTGAAGCCGGTGCAATATTAACGACTACATATTAAGCAATTTGTTGCGGCGTCTCGGGGATGATCTCGGAATCACTTAGCCGTGAATAAGTGATGAGAGGCGGCCGGGAGAGGCTCCAGACACAGCCCTAATGGATGCAACCACGACCGGAGACATGCGTAGAGATGCTATTGTTGAGTACTTAGTATCTCCTTGGCAGAAGCATACCTATTCTCTTAGAGAGAGTGTGGGTTTAATCGCCAAGAATGTCCGTCGTTGATTTCCCATGACTGGTCTGGATACACTTATTTGACTTTTTGTCTGAAGAGTCCGACCAGGTTTCGCTCTGATTCGCAGAGAGTCGAATGTCGGACTCTTCCGACAAAAAGTCTAGTAAGTGTATCCGGAATAAAGTTAATAACATTAGAAGTTGTGTACACTGTAACTTTTATTTTTAAACGTTACATAGTTATTGCTTATTTTTTTATCGTAATTTCTGTCCGTCCGTCTGTCAAAACCAAACTGAAATTAAAACCATATTTGATAATCAAGTCTACGATGCATTGAAGTTGTAAAAAAAAACAACTTATAAGTTAATAAAAAAAAAAAAGATACGGCCGTTGATGCCGCTAAAAAAACCTGTATTCGACACTCGAGGAAATCAAAATGTAACAGCCTTTGCTCTATTACAATCAAATTTCGCAAGTAGTATCGTCTCATATTAATAAAAATTGTGATTAACTCATAAAAAAATATCTTAGAAGTTCAGGGAAAAAATAGGAAAAACTGCGACTACGAAACCGTCGGTGCGCGAGCCCGACTTGCTCTTGTCAAGTTTTTTTTTTTCTATATTATCTACTTACTTATTTTTGTTTATGAGATCGATCTATCTTTATATAGATAACTACTCTTATTTCCTCATCACATCCGCTATCACCGTGTATCTTTCATCGTACTATAATACCTACACAAACAAATTCGAAACCCAGTTTCGTGACTAATATTTGTTTGCTTTACTACCGGAAAGTGATAAGTTAACCGTGTTATGAATAACGCATTGCTTAAAATTGTTATTAACATATGGTTTGATAACCCTTCGTTTCTCGTAAACTAACAAGTTGTTAATCTACTGTTTATAGCTATCAATTGGCCGAAGTGCTCAGAAAAAAACATTTAATCATTTACATACACGCACACACATTATTCCTAGCCCCACACTAGGATACCTACCCTGTATCGTGGGAACCAAAAACAGCTACATCACAAACATGTAAACATTACATACAAAGGTGTTTTGCTGGCTGTTTATCAGGCTTAAGAGCGAAAACGAGACAAATGCTTCATTTAACTCTCAGTACCTATACAAGCAAGGTAGCGCCAGTCCCAGAGGAGTCACAAATCACTCGGCGTAAGGAACCGAATCTAAATATCAAGATGTCATCAAGAGCCGCTTGGGGTCGCTCCCGTTTCGTCACGCAGCCCCTCGTCACTAGATTGTAAACAACAGCTGTTTTGTTACGAGAAGTAAAGGCTTTGCAAAGTTTTGGGCGTGAATCCCAGCAAGTACCAATGACTTGGTTTTATAAGTTACACATTCCTGGTTTTGTGATAGCAATATCACTCGGTAAAGGCCAATCTTTACATTTTCTCTTGAATATTACACGTGATCGTTAAAACTTTACATTTCAAAATGTGCCAAGTTGCATATTCAGTTAAACATTAGGTTTCCATGTCTGGATCGTGGCAAGAGGCAGGTCCTGATCTCTGCCTACCCCTCTGAGATACAGGTGTGAGCTTATGCATGAATTTCCAAACATGCGTAGAAAGTTGTTCTTCATTCCTATATACATACAGCAAGATCCACCAGATGGTTACGATGGCAGGGAGTCCCTGGATGCGGGCGGCATAAGACCGGGAAGCTTCAATATCCAGCCTTCGGTCAGTATCCAGCAGTGGGTCAAATGGCTAATGGTGATGAGGAAAATGATTAACTTATCATAAAAGCAAAATCACCTGTTCCACACATTTGTACATCATCATCATCATCATTTGTTATTTAACTTATTTTTTCTGTATTATTTCTTTTGTGCAATAAAGCGTAACAAACAAACAAACATTTTAATGTTTTAGTAACACTAGTCTGGAATAGGCTATCTATTCTGTAAAATTCAAAAATCACTTTCACATTCGCATCGTCGGTCGCTTAGCATTCGCATTCGATCGTGAATGATATTGGTTTGGCCTTCTGAACCCACATGTCAATCGAAAAGAGAGGCAATTCACTTGTAAAGCTTAAAGTATATCTCTAAAGCTCTGCTGATAATAATTATTGCCTTGCGATTTCTAACAGGGACCTGGACTACAATATCCGCATAGGGCCCATGAAGAGGCATACCTCCAACAGTGGACGAACAAATGCTTGAGAAGAACAAGATTTCTAATTTTTCCGTCATCAAAAGATGTTTCTATAGACCAGTAGTAGAACTCACGGTTTCAAAGTGGCCTAGCTGTACCAGTTAGAGTTGGCTCCATAGTACGTCACATGCATTACGCATTAGGCAATTACGGGAGTCGCTTGCTTTACAGGCTCGTTATACACTTGTCGGGGAGCACGTGCCGGCTTGCTCTGCTATTCCCGGCTTAGAGAGCGGGAAGAGGGATTTCAGCGATCATCCGTTCACGGATACCAAGAATACAAAGACATGGTCATATAAATAACCAACATAATCACGTGACCTGGTCCCGAACTAGGACCTAGGATCTAGGACCATGTTCTATGGTAACCAGCCAAGGATATTAGAAACATAGAATTACATCCAGACTGAAGGTATTTTACAAATGTCCGACGGCCCCTAGTGGCAATCGAACCCACGTTACAAACATGGAATAACAGCCACACTGAGGCTATTTGTACATGGTCAATACAAAACGCATGATTTTGAGTGCAAAAAACTGGGTATTGAAAAAGAAACAAGATACAATGTAGTTAGGTCCGATAAGTAGAAAAAGAAAGAATGAAGAATTTAAGACATTTATTATAACATCAAATTTATTGTATGTGATGTATCACATACAATAAATAAGCAGATAGGTAATATAATACGATCAACAGTAAAAAACAAAAAATATAGTAAAACATGTGTTACTATTAATAATAATACTTTTATTGCATTAACATTAAAAATAAAAATACAGTACAATGCAGCGGACTTAATGCTATAAGATTTTTTTACCAGTCAACTCTATACCTCGTAATATAGCCTATGGTGTGTAAACTTGCCACAAATTACATTTTCCATGAGAAAATAAAGTCACAAGGGCGTGCTTAATGCAACCAGCATTCTTTTCCAACAAAACTTTCACTATTTTAGTACGGACTGTTAGCGTTTCTTGTCAATTCTGCATCCAAAGTATTTAGCAAACTGTTCGTATTAAATTCATTTTCAATACTTTGAAAGTTTCTGGTATTCTCTCAACGAGACTGAGATGAATTGATTGAAGCGAGCGCACCCGAAGGAGAACTATTCCAATTTTATTTCGTGAAGGGTCGCCCTGACAGACGTGCCCGATTGCGCGAGGCAGAAAAAAAATCACAGAGGTTTCAGTCCCTGAATATGATTGTGTTCAAATATCAGACAACATAATCCATTTTCCACGCGCTTAACAATTTATGGTATGCATGGGTGGAAAATGGTTTATTCTTCTTTGCTATCAGTGACAACTTTCTTCATAACTTTTCCTATATTCTAAGTAAACAATTTTATCACTATTCTCCAACACAAGTGTGGTTTTTACAATTATACACCAAAGAAGTTCATTGATTTAACAAAATGTCTTTTCTTCCGTTAGGTGTTTAACGTATCTATCTAATCAGCTGGTAAATAGAGCCCACTGTTGGGCATAGGCCTCTTTTCTTTCACGCCAACCCATCCGGTACAGTGCAAGTTTCGTCCACTGTTTCCCAGCCTCTATCACAATGTCGTCGGCCCATCGGGCCGGTGGTGGTCTAGCCATCGACCATCGACCTGTTCTTGACCTGACCCATTAACTCTAGTCCTCAGCTCTTGACCACCACTTAGTGGCTACCTTAGTCCACCGGCCGTCTTCCCGCCTAAATGTTCCGCCCATCTCCACATATATTGTGAGTTAAAGAATTTTTTGAGAGCATTAAACATGAATGTAGTAATTTGACGCAGGATATAGGTATAATCTTACCAATTCCGTGATATAACAAAATAAATCTTCGTGCAGCTTGAAATTTCGATTCTAGACTTTTAAATGACTTTAAATGAAAAGGTATTAAAAACAAGGTGGAATCAATAGTCACAAAATAGTTTTAATCCTCAACAAATTTTCACATGAACAAAAATAATTTCGTACGGAAATCTTTAGCAAAACAGAAAATAATTAGCACAGAAATCTTCAACATTTTAGCAAACAATTAGCAAAAACAAATTAATCAGAAACAAAGTAACGCAAAATAATAATATCGGATGGGTGTTACACCGACGGCGGTTCGGAGCGGAATAAGGGATGCGTCCGTCGAGGACGAGGACCGTCCAACCACGTGCAGGTCTAATCTCCATTTACGAAAATGAATTTTCTCCAACAATAGACTATTAATTGTGAAAATAACAACTTTGACGTGTGATGATGATAATGATGATTTCATTTCTACCATGATGGCCATGGTTCCACCACCCTCAGCTTTGAAAACCTAATTGATCTAGCTCTAACTTGGTCAGATATCTAACGCTCTAACCGATTTGGTTAGCGCCCCTATAGCGCCAAATAGCGCCCCTAGAAACCTTCTTTACCGACCTCGGGTGGAGCTTTCATGTCCGCTTTTTTGGGGATCGGGTTAAGAGACATATTCGGGCATCGTCCGCGGCATGACGGGAATCTTGCGGGTCTATTCTTTCAGCAAATGTTGCGGTGCTCCTGACATGACATGTCCTTCCATGCATAATACATGAGTCGCTTATCTGCGGTCGGGGCCAGCGGATGTGCGTTTTCGCTGCTGCAAATATTTTAGGAAACTCTACGGAGTGATAGGAAAACTTTATTTTGTGGCCACATCTCCAATGCATCAATACTTTGCACAATGTGGACTGAAAGGGGATGTAGTGAGTAGAATTAGCAAGTAATGTTGCGTTGGTTTGAACATGTGGAGAGGATGAAGGAGAAAAGACTGACGAAACAAATATATCGAGCGAATGTTAGTGGAAGGGCCGGTGAGGGACTGCCCAGGCAAACGTACGTCGACTAAATAGGGTATGTATTAGCAAAGGGCAATATAAAAAAAGACTAATGAATGTCGGTGAAGCGTAGTGATATGTCAGGATCGTGGCAAGTGGTAGTCCCTGGTCTCTGCCTACCCCTCTAAGATACAGGCGTAATTTGATGTATTGCTGTTGGCAATAATACCAACAGTTTATAATATATTTTGTTTGTTATATGCAATAAAGAATATTCCTCTCTTATCGTATGTATTATTGATGCGTGAAATTGAAAATTGCACCGCGGCATCTCAATAATTGGGTTCGGAACTAGAAATCACAGTAAAGATATTCCAATTACTCCCATTTCCTGGCCTCCCATTAGAATTCCGCGTATTAAAGGCACATTACCGGCAAGGATTGGTTAGCCCAACCCTCTGAGATATGAGACCTTTCTTTATCTTACTTACGCACAACTCCGGGACAACTACTCACTTTTCTTCTGAGTTTTTGGGACAACAATGGAATGATGTTGGATAACGCAGAAGTCCCTCTGCCCATATCAGGCGCAAATAAAGGTGGAAGTTGAGTAAAGGCCGATTTCTGCATTGAAAATTTCGCTAAGTAATTACTTAACTGTAGTGCTGTCAACGAGCTATGGAAAGGGCTATGCTCGGAATTTGTCTACGAGACCGAATCAGAAATGATGAAGTCCGTAGACAAACGAAAGTCGTCGACTTTCTTTGAAAAAGGGCGTGACAGTACGTAATTTAGATAGATAGAGATCACTTCATTTAAGCATTTCATAGATAGATAGAATATACTTTATTATATGTACACCAGGAATTACACATGAAATTTGACAATAGCATAGTACAGTACAATTGGCGGCCTTATTACTTAAAGTAATTTCTTCCAGAACCATTTATGGAAAAAGATAAAGAAGCTAAATCATCATCATCATTCAGCCACAAGAAGTCCACTGCTGAACATAGCCCTCCTCCATGGATTTCCTAAAAAGACCGGTTGGAAGCGGCTTGTATCCATCGTCTTCCTGCCCCTTGGATGAGATCATCTGTCCATCTTGTAGCTGGTCGTCCTACGCTGCGCTTGCTGATATGTGGTCTCCATTCGAGCACTTTTCGGGCCCATCAAAAATCATTTCTGCGTGCTATGTGCCCCGCCCACTACCACATCAACTTACATCCTCTGTGCTATGTCGATGACTTTCGTTCGTCTTCCATAGTGTAGTTCGTCATCTTACTTATTGTACATTCTCAATTCAGAAATCGGCCCTAAGCGTATGCGCTATTTCGATATATTAAGTTTTTGTGTCATATAATGTAAACAATTGTAATACATGACTGTACACATTTGACTAGCCCGTCTAGATATTTTTTTCTTGTTCGTGGTACATCTTGGTTTGGTAGCAAACATGTAATTGTTTTCCCTCGTTGTTATTATTACTCTGTGGTTAATCTAAACGTTAATTTGGAACAAATTTAAAACCTCATAGTTGATACAAAATCCTACTTATATTTTAAACATGAAAGTTTATGATGATGTTTGGAAGTTGGTTACTCAATCACGCAATCGCGCATCTGCTTGCGATAGGTCCCGGGTTCGATCCCCGGCTGGGGAGAAAAAAAACCTCCAGGTCTTGGTTGTTTACATGTTTGTGACGTCGCTGTTTCTGATTCCCACGACACAGGGTATCCTAGTATGGGGCCAGAAGAAATGTATGTGCCGGTATGTAAATGTAAAAAATGTAAAATGTAAATAACAGCTAACCGTGTTTACATGAAATTTTATATGAAGACAATTTCAATCCCGGGGAAAGACATAGAATACTTTTTATCCCGAAAACTACTCCATGCAGATGAGGTAGCGGGAAAAAGCTAGTTCTTAATGAAGCAAAGGAGAGTAACGTTATTTCGGAAGAAAGAGAGTGCCTACAGAATGTTTTGTCATTCATGAACTAGGTAGCTCAATAAAACACTGAGCTACTCTTTTGTCGTATCATATTTAATGTCTAAGCGGCCCACTTATCTTTTTAGTTTTCAAGGCGACGTCTTCAGATTTGCTATGCAGGATGCGATGCGAATGCTTTATCACAAAAGTTTCAGAATTATACTGAAGTTTAATTCGGGCGAAATGTTCTTCAGCTCGCAAAATGTTCTGGAAGCGTTAGCAGGAAGTAGGGAGGAACAGAAGGTCTGCATCACACATTCTTGACTCAATCACAAATTGTACAGCCCATTGCTGGGCTTAGGCCTCTTCATTTTCATGTCAAATGGAAGGAATACCTTAATCAGCTCTGCAATTATAACATTAACATAATGAACATTTACATACAGGCACTTAAATTGCTTCTGGCCCCACACTAGGATACCCTGTGTGGTGGGAACCAGAAACAGCGAAGTCACAAATAGGGTGTTTTTGTTTGTTTTGGTTAATAGGTACATCTTATGTATTCGCAAATCACCGCAATCTACATCGCGGGGAAACCTGAATTTCTGACCTATCCAATATCTCAGCGTTTGAAATTGTCAATCCGCGGTGAGTGCTATTCTCCCTCTCGAAGGCCAGTGACCGGCAGTGGGACGTATATAAGCTACATACATTATTATAAATTATTATCCGGATACACTTACTTATTATAATTATTAAGATTCTTTATTGCACCAATATTCGTACAAGGGCGTGCTTAATGCAGGAAACATTCTCTTCCAGCAAACGTTTGTTTTGGAGAGACTGGCGAGAGGTAGTGCAAGCAAAAATAAGTAGATATGAGATATAGTAAACTTACATAAACATACAGAAACATACACCCGTCACCCACGACACAGGCTGCGCCTAGTGTGGGAGTCGCAATAGACCAAAACTTTTTGTAATTCATTTTTTATAAATAAACATTTTTATTATTTATTATTATTATACGGAAATAGATTAACCTAGATCTATAGGAGGGGGGGGGGATTAAGAGAAAATATGATAAACCTACATAATTATAATACACAGATAAATAAATAAATAAATAACAATAATATGTATACTATACATGTTGTGGATAATTACCGATAACACTTACTTATACTTAACTGGTGATAAGTTACTGCCTATTCTGCAGATCGTGGTAAAAGTCAAAAACTTTATTTTTGAAGATATCGAAGTTTGGAGCCTGACGAATGTCCAACGGCAGGCTGTTCCACAAGCGAATCGCTGTCACTGTAAAAGAGTTCGAATATCCCGCCGCATTATGCTCTGGGGTACGGAGGAGATGAAACCGGGTCGACCGCAGAGGGCGGGCGCCACTGTGGAGATAAACAAAGCGTTCCCTGAGATAGGAAGGGGAGCATGTGTTATTCAACACATTGTAGAGAATGGACAAGATATGAGCATTCCTGCGGAAACGGATATTTAGCCATTTGAGCTGTGAACGAAAATGTGAAATGTGATCATACTTACGCAGTCCGAAAATGAATCGAATGCATAAGTTGAGAAGTCTATCGAGTTTGCTTAGTAGCTCCGCACCTAGGTCAGGGTAGCATACGTCAGCATAATTGATAATGGGGAGGAGCAATGAATTGACAAGCGTAACCTTGGCTGAGCATCGAAGGAACTTCTGTAAACGCCTAAGGGAGTGCATTGAGCCATAGACTTGATTTTTTGACGGAAGAGTCCGACCAGGTTTCGCTCTGATTTGCAGAGCTTAATCATGGTGAACGAAGACAGAACTCCCGTTGCTCATCTCTGACTGCGGGCAAGGTCTTTACGGACTCTTCCGACAAAAAAATAACTAAGCGTATTCGGCTAATGGTTCATGACGTGTAGTGTGAAATTAATTAGTTAAAAAAAAGCTTACATTACGTACATTCGAAAATAATCTTTCTCTATCAATCATTGATGTGCACCTTCTGCGCTTACCCGCCGGGGCCATATCTCGTCGGGAATTAGCGAGCCAACACCTGCAGATAAACGGGTTTAATTACCCCCGCGCCCCTTGCTTACAACTTTTATTTTATGCTCCTTCCAGCAGGATTATCTGAAACTTCGCCAACCGGAGCTCCAGTTGAGCAAAGGATGATGTGCAAAATGGGCCCACCTCCAATAAAAATGTCTTGCTTATTAAATTAAAGGTCTAGATACATACGTTCATTATCAGGTAAGTGCATACCAGAATTCGCTGTGTGGCTGGAGTTTTTCGACTTAGAAAAAGTTGATATTTTTGGTTATAAATAGAAGTTTAAAACCATTTTTTTCCTAATATGTAAACCACTTAATGCTACATCATTTACTAGTAAATGATCCCCTCCGGCCGTTTTCGCAAATGACCAACCCATTTCAGCCTATGGATGTCTTAAGAGGTGACTTACGGCCATTTAGACCTTAGCGCAGACTACACTGCATACATGACCTAAGACACATCTGGTTGCCCTTCTGGGTTGTCTAGCAATCGCGTCATGTAAAAAACAATCATAATATTCTTGCCCTATTCCCATTATTTGGAGTCGGCGCAGTATGTCATTCTCTTCCATGCGTCCCTATCACTCGCCATCTCTGCATTCACATTCTTATTAACATATCATCACGCACACAATCCAACCACCTTTTCCTCGGTCTTTCTCTTCCAGCATATCCATTTGACCATGTAAAAATTAGTATTTTCGCCATAAAACATAGTGTAGTTAGCGCACTAGAAAATTGGGATAAAGCTAGGATGAGGACGTAAAGAAGAATCTGATAATTGCGTTAGGTACTTGCAGATCGGCTCCAAACCGATCATTAATTTTAATTCTCGTGAAGCGTGCTAGATGAGTGCGCGTGAGGCGTTGCTACTGTGGAAACTTCTCCGCCACCCATGCCACGGATACCGATAATTATTTGGTCTGTTACAATTATATTATTTTCATTCTATAAACCAAAAACTTTTATTTTCCTGTCCTAAAAATGTCAACTTATTATCTTATACGGGATGTATCATTAGGTGGTTTACATATAAGCAAAAAAAAGGTTTTATAAACCAAAAACTTCTATTTATAACCAAAAACATCAACTTTTTCTAAATAAAAAAAACTCCAGACACACAGCGAATTCTGGCATGCGCCTGCCTGATAATGAACGTATGTATGTAGACCTTTAATTTAATAAACAAGCCATTTTTATTGGAGTTGGGCCCACGCTTCATACATTTTTGCCCATCATCCTTTCCCGAAAATGAGCTTTACCTTGTTGGGCTTGGATATTTATTTTTATTTTATTTATTTTTATTTATTTATGAAGGTGTGAAGTGGGTGAAGCATCGCCCACCAAGCTCTGCTTTTACTCGCCGCGTAAACAAAAAAGCATGGTAGACTTGTTGAGGAAATACTGCAAAGTGTTTGACATGGGCTCAATCTAAAAGCTGGTTTCTAAAGCTGGCATCCCACGGTCCGCGATATCGCGGACGGACGCGGACGGCTGACGACCACGGACAGCCACGCACCACGAGAGGCTCTTCTAACTGACCTGTGTCGTCTGTCTGTGCTACCGCGGACCGAGATCCTCCCTACGGTGTGTTGTGCGAGCTGGTCCGCATCCGTCCGCAATATTGCGGACCGTGGGAAGCCAGCTTAGGACGATCAAACCATAAACAAGTCTACTGAAAAGTTAGTATCACTTACGCCTTAGGTAGGTACAATCTTCTTATGAAAATGAAAATGAAAAATGTACAAAAAGGGCGTAGAAACATTCCAACGGCGTATCAATGTTTCGTACAAAAAAATACTGGAGAAGAGCGTTCCGTACCTGTATTTTTTCGCAAACTCCAAAGACATTTTTTTAAGGATTAAATTACAAATACATACATAGTTTTATGATTTTTCCTTGTATTCGTGGTATACCTATAATAAGTACCCGAAAAGTACCCGAAGCCGCGGCGTGCTTACATGTAACGAGTAACAGATGTCAGGATCGTGGCAATAAAATTGGCTGTCTCTGGTCTCTGCTCACCCCTCTGGAATACAGGCGTGAGCTTATGTTCGTGTGTATACCTATGTGTTCTAGTAAAAGACAATATTACTTGCCAAATTTCGTCGTTCTACGTCAACGGAGTTTCTTTGTTAGTTTCTTCTCCATAAAATCTATTAATCGTGAAACTAACAACTTAGACGTTTATAAAGTAAACATTTTGTTTGTACTAGGAATAAAATATTTGACTTTGACTTTGTAGATTATCCTATAAATTTTGTTACGTTTTTTTTTCAAACTTAAGGGACCGTTGACTTGACTGCATGTTTTTTTTAAATTTTGATGTTCACCTACTTCAATAACAAAGACAATCGTTTTTATCCATTTGCTAGTAAGATCCATTTACCCCCGAAACAAAATCAAGGTAAGATCGCTCGAGACTCTCGATATAACTTTGACCCGAAACTTGGCCGAGTTTTACGGGTCTGAGCTAATATCACGCCCCCTGGAGCCTTATGGTGATGAGGAGACTTTTTAATGGGATTGGAAGAGGATTTTTTTGGTCAGCTAATTGCTTTCGTTGAGGCGATTAAATCTTGGCTAGGGATTTGCGAAGGAACTTATTGGCAAAAAGAAAACATATCATGCTTTTGTGTCTGTTTTTGCAGATAGTGAGCAACAGAAATGTGAATAAAAGTAAATAGAGTGCGACAAGTGAGTCGTGGCTCAAGCTTTTGGCGGGAAATTTAAAAATCTTTTAGTTAATAACCCTGCATATCGTCTGAATAAACCATCTTGATACTTTTGCTTAACTTGATTATTTGTTTAATTAGTTTGGAGTCTCCAATGAATTTTGTGCAAACATAAATAATATAAACAAAAAAAAAACATTAACTACATCAAAACCAACATTTCCACTCCACCAAAAACAGGGATAATAAAGATGCACCACATAAACTTATAAACATTTATTAATGCTGAACCATAGTCAAAATCTGATTCATATCTTTTTTCTTAACATCTTTGAGTTCTTTGACTAAGTCTTCGATTTTCGTCATCCGACAGACCTTACAATAAGAAATAATTCATGTTTGCTTTAAAACATTATTACTCGTATGTACCTACATACTAAAACATAGGTAAAATGATGTAGAAACAAAAGTTTTTTTCTTGTTTAAATCTGGGACGAGTATCAAAATGTTTGGGCTGTACTACTTGCAGCTGAAATACCTAAGTTTGACAGTCAGAGTGTGGCCATATGAAGAATTCGAAATAAATCGCGTCCCAGGACTCGCTTGTCAGACTCTAGTAGCCATTTTTCGAATTGACAGCTCAGAAATCATATTTTAAAATGTTCAAATATTTGTCATGAAGTCACACGTAAACTCCTGAACGTATTCGAATTAAATGTGGCAGGTAATATTTTAAAACTTTTCTAATTGACGACCTCTGTGGCGCAGTGGTTAGCGAATCTGCCTACCATGCGAGAGGTCTCTGGTTCGGATCCCGGCTGGGGACAAAAAAAAACCCAAGTCTTGGATGTTTCCAAGTTTGTGATGTAACTGTGGCGATTTAGTTTCATTGTCACTTCAAGTCTACTCGCTCAGACACATTAAACCTTCTAGGAGTCAATAGTGTGAAAAGTCACGTCACGTGACCCGACCGTTTATCTATCATCGTACTACAATGCACTAACAGGATCGAGGCCCTAGTTTCAACTTCCTTAACTAAGGCATTCCCGTTAACACGTCTCTAGACGCCTAGGCTCTCCCCAGTCGCGGTATCTCGGGAGTTACACGGCGCCCGCGTCAGATAAACGCTTTTAATTACCTTTGTTACCTCCTGCGCCCGCACCCCTCATCGCTGGTACTACGTGTCGAAGTTCAGCTTGGTATGACGACACCATTTTTATTTATCATCAACCCATTATGTCCGCACCGAGGGGCACGGGTCTCTTCCCTAAGGAAGGTATAGGCCATACTCCATCACAAGGGCCTTTTCATACTTGCCATACTTGCTAGGTCAAAACATTAATGATAGCATATTTTTTGGTATGCAATAGCATCCCGGTTTTACCGTTTTGGCACGGAACCCTAATAATTAAAATAAAATATGCCTAAATCCGAACTCTTTCTTCTGTAGCATTTATACTCCCCCCGCGCCCCGCGGCCCCCTCGGGCTTCGTTAGCAGCGATTACAGCAAAGATTGCATCGCCTGCACAAAGAGTAAGGCATTACAGCGGAGTCAGTGCCCGGATAGCCGAGGCTGCAGCGTCGACGAGAGTACTCCGAGCCAATGATGGCGTATAGCAAAATTGTACTATGTGATCGCATCAAGGCATAATATACAATACATACAGTAGATAGAATATTTTTATTTTTCCTTTTTCTTTTTTTTGTGACAGCTACTTCAGTCTTACAGTGCCACCATCATAATCTGTTCAGTTGATAGAGGCGCTAGTGGAGAATTTAGTACCTAGTAACATTTAAGAAATTTACCTAGAAAAGTGAGAATATTTTTACCCATCTTTAAATTTAAATAAAAATATATCCATAAATCTTAGTAAGTGAATCAATAAAACAAAAAATGGGGAACAGGATTTACAATTACTTAGTTAGTTACAATTTTGCCCACCTGAACAGATAACTTGGTGGCGTTGTACTAGCTGACCTTTTTTTTTTTTGTTAACGGGGTGAAATGCTTTGTGCACCATAACCGCCACCCTTGGGGGAGGGCGACGGCCGTGTGTCGGACTCTCCTCTCCTAATAATAGGAGAGGCATACCTCCTAAAACACCCCGGGGGCCGTCCTGTCGCTCGTGCAATGGGGCGCCGCCGGATCTCGCAAGTGGTGAACCACAACGCGAATGCGACAGCGGCGCCCCGGCGACGTCGACCTGACTCGCAAAGGAGCCGCGCCCACCCTCACTGGAGAAGGGGCATGGGCCCCCCACCCCCTTCTCCCGTCACGATGTCGGACGGCAGGTCCCCCAACCTGCCGTCTGTGACCCTCACTCAACCGGCAGCGCAAGGTCCGCGTAGCGTCCCCCGCGCCACCGGCTCTCCCGGCGGAGAGGCGCGAGCTCCACAAACCTCCAACTACCGAGGACCCGTTGTGGCCCTCTGCCCGGATCCTCGGCCCATCTAAATTCCCTCCCATAAAAACACCCCTCGGCCAGAGACCATATGGGGTGCCCAGTCCCTGGTCCCTGGCTTACCTCCCTCCCAAGCCCGGCTTGCGGAGCCCACGCCCCTCCCCGCCTCTCCAGCCCTCTTCCATGCCCTCTGCTGGACAGAGGGACATAGAGAGGGCCCCCACCGTGTGTTTATTTATAGAGGTTGTCTCCTCGCTGCCCGAAGGCCCCCGGCCCCGCTCAATATGGGGTTACGGGTGCGGGGCCCATGGTGGACCCTGCGGGACATCCAGCAGCGCAAGCCACTGGACGTCCCCCTCCCTCTGGTTTTGGTCCGCTCCGGCCAAAGCCGGTACCCCCCATATCTGGAGGGCGTTCCCCTATCCGCCACCCGGGGAACGCGTCCGATGGAAGACCAGAAACTCCGCACGGAAAAAAGAGAAACTTTATGCTCAAGTCTCGAACCAGGGTCTTCTGTTTACATTATCGTCGTATTTCCTACCTGGGCTACTACAACCTTTGTACTAGCTGACCTGGAAAACGTTGTTTTGCTACATAAAATATTTCTAGTGGACCACCCTTATCACTTAGGGGTATGAAATATAGATAACAGCCTATTCTCGGACCTGAATGAATGTAGATATAAAATTTCATTAAAATCGGTTAGCCGCTTCGGAGGAGTGTGCCAGAATCAGAATCAGAATCAGAAATTTATTTCAACGTAAAGAATTTACATTCTGCTTGTTGAATGTCAATGTACATACAGTTATGTATAATGTTAGCCGCTGCCTTGGGGCCGTCTGTAGTGGAGAAAAAGGCAGCGAAAAAAAAAACTCCACTCTGACCATCTTTTCTCAAATCAACTTAAAGCTAATACAAATTAAACTTACAAAACAATATCTTGGATGTGTTGAACACTAGACACATTTATCCTCTGATTAAATTTAATATTAAACTACTATTTAAAGCCATACGTCCTTGTCTTCTAAATAATCGTTGATTTGATAATAAGCTTTTTTGTAAAGAGTGTGCTTAACACAATTCTTAAATCGTGTTGGAGGTAACTCTAATATATCTTGGGGTATCTTGTTGTAGAACCTTATACAGTGCCCCATAAAGGAAGTATTAACTTTTGCAAGTCTAAATCGTGGAAATGACAATTTATGTTTATTCCTAGTATTAACGTTATGATGGCTACCAAGTGTTTCGAAGTCTTTAATATTTTTCCTAACGTACATAATATTTTCATAAATGTATTGGCTTGCAACTGTTGATTTCTTTGAAAAAATTTCTTAGTGTGTCCCTACTATCTAGCTTGTAAATAAATCGGATCGCTCTCTTCTGCAATATGAAGATAGTCTCAATGTCTGCTGCCCGGCCCCATAGTAGTATACCATAGGACATAATACTATGGAAGTAACTAAAATGAACAAGCCTAGCAGTTGCAACGTCAGTAAGTTCTCGAATTCTTTTCACGGCATATGCTGCGGAGCTAAGTCTATGTGCTAATTTTACAATATGTGGGCCCCATTGTAGTTTGGCATCGATTGTGATGCCCAGAAATACAGTATCTTCAACAAATTCTAGTTTTTCATTTCCAATCACAATGTTATTTTCAACTAATTTTACATTAGGTAGGGTAAACTTCATACATTTTAGTCTTTTTTGAATTTAACAACAGATTATTTGCTGTAAACCAATCTAGAACGTGCGAGAGAGTATTATTTGCTTCTTCAAGATTATTTTCCTGTCTCCTTATTTTAAAAATAAGTGACGTGTCATTAGCAAATAGCACTATCTCACACATTTTTTGTACCATAAACGGTAAATCATTTACGTAGACCAGGAAAAGGAACGGCCCTAAGATAGATCGCTGGGGGACTCCCATTTTTACAAGTGAACCTGACGATTTAATACGGTTTATGTCTGCTTTTTGAACCCTTCCTTCTAAATATGATTTTAGAAGATCTAAACTTAATTTTTTTATTCCATAGTGTTTTAATTTTGAGAGCAGTGTTTTGTGGTGTACACAATCAAATGCCTTTGAGAAATCACAAAATAATCCTATAGCATCATTATGATCCTCCCACGCACTGAAAATATGTTTAACTAACATGACTCCAGCGTCTGTTGTATTCCGCCCTTTACTGCGCACTAACACTATGACACGCGAATTTTATATAATATGTTAGAAGATTTTGTTAACTTTTATTGTGTATGTTTCTACAAATATCGAAGTTATAAATAAATAATTATTTTTCGGTTCCAAAATTATTCGAAGTAAGATTTATGTTAGTATATTTATTAAGTATTAGTATGTTTTGTTCGTATTTGGACCCACCACTTTTACCTTCAGAAACACAAGGTTGTCTGGAAGAAATTGGTGTTAGCAATAAGACTGCCCATTGTATTTTTTTGTCTGCAATGAAGAATAATCTTCTCTTATGTTTCGTAAGTATTATACAAATAAATTACATTGAATTGAATTGTAATGCATAAGATGTCGTTACTAAACATATCGCACCCCTAGATGAAAACCCCACTAAGTCGAAACAATATCTGTTTCTGGTTTCCACGACACAGGGTATCCTAGTGTGGGACCAGAAGCAATGTATGTGCCTGTATGTAAATGTTTATGTTTTATGTTTTATGTTTAATATACGAACATTTAGTTAGCTACCTTTTCAACTTTCTGACCTTATACTGGAATGGACAATATGACTCCCATAACGATACCTTCAACTTGAAGGAGACGTTCTTATTCTTCTTCCGGTGCCATCTCCTTCTCCGAAGGAGACGTTACGAGGGCTGCTACTTATGTATGCGGAATAGAAAAAATAAACAAATGTGGCTAAATATGCTTTTATTGTTTTTCAAAGTATTCTCCACTATGATCGATGCACTTTTGCATTCGATGAAACCAATTTGTAAAACACTTTTTCCACTCTGATTGAGGTACCTATCTCCAAAACGTGCTGTTTGAACGCATCTACGGCATCTTCACGGGTCGAAAATCGTTGACCACGTAATTTATTCTTTACATTTGGGAATAAATAGAAATCATTGGGAGTCAAATCAGGGCTGTACGGTGGATGACCCATCAATTCTATTTTTTGACCATCCGAAAATGTAGTTGTTTCCTCAGATGTATGACAGCTGGCATTGTCATGGTGAAGTATGATTCTGCGTCGCTGGTTGTTTTGGCGTATTTCTTCAAATACTTCTGGCAACCAAATGGTCGTGTACCACTCCGAATTAACCGTTCTGCGATTCTCCAGTGCTATTGTAGCCACATGGCCATTAATACCAAAAAGCAGGCCACCATTTGCTGTACTTCGTAGGGTTCGGCTCATTTTGAAACACCCAAACTGTTGATTGTTGTTTAGTTTCGGGATCGTACGCGTAGATCCAGGATTCGTCACCTGTGTAGATATTATAAACAGATTTTGAGTCGCCTCCGTTGAATTTTTTTAAGGTTTTCTTGCACCATTCGACGCGAGCATCTTTTTGATCCTGAGTTAAGTTGTGCGGGATCCAACGCAAACAAATTTTTTTACAGACAAATGTTCATGTAATATCCCATGAATGCTCGTCATACATATGCCCAGAATAGCCTCTATCTCGCGATACGTAACATGGCGGTCTTGCATTGTTAGTTTTCGCACAGCTTCAATATTTTGTGGCACAACCACCGACCTTCTTCAACTTCGTCCGTGAGCTTACTGCGCCCGCAATTAAACTCACTAAACCAGTGATACACAGTCGTATTGATGGAGCTTCACCACCAAAAGTCGAAGTTAATTGATCTACGCACTGTTGTTGCGTTAAACCACGTCGAAAATCGTAATAAATCGTAGCACGAATATTTTCACGAGTGAGTTCCATTTTTTCAGCGATATGACATTTTAATCCCAACAAAAACAAAACACTAACGTATATAAGACAAAAATATTAGCGGCCAGTATTTAAAAAAAGAACGAATTTGACCATGAAGGTCAGACATTGCGTTTAAAATTATTGGAATCCCAGATTCCGCATACATAAGTAGCAGCCTATGTATGGGAGTTATATTTGTCCGGTCCGGTATAAGGTCAGGAATTTGAAAAAATAGCTAAATAAATTGTCACATATTATTTCGACTTAGTAGCGTTTTCATCTAGGGGTGCGATATATTATTTTTACTCTGTGAAAATTACTGTGTGAATAATTAACTTAGATTAAAAGAAAAAGTGTTCTAGGCCTGAGGGATTAATAGTAAAGTTCTATTAGACCATTTAATATGTCTAGTTGAATAAACCTAAATCCCCATCTGTACGTCCATACTCTTTATTCAGTATCAGGCAGTGTTTCCACCAGATAATTAGCAAGGACTTTTGCCTCCAGCTCTATACACTACCTGATAACTCCTGTCCAATTTACGGCGATACCTGCCGAGGACTTTAAGGCCTTGGCGTAAAGGTGTTATTGGATAAACTGCTTAATTTTGCTTCGTTGGTGCTAACGCCAAATACATTGGGCTGTATCGTAGAGACTAGGGACAGTTTTGCTGTTATTGTGTTCATATTCTGTAATATTAGATGATAATATTATGGTTTATTGTAAATGAAGAAATATACTTGACTATGTACTCGTTTCTTTGTGATAAAATCATCGCGTAGGCAGAGACCAGGGACTGCCACCTGCCAGAACTTTAACAAATCACTTTCGCTTCATCGACATTCATTCCTTCATTGCACGACTAATCGGTTTCAGGTACTTTTTAACTTGCCCTTTGTTGTAACATCCCCTATCATATCGAAGCATATCAGCCTGGGGCGTCCCTTACCAGCCCTTCCATTCACATACACTCGATACATTTGTTTCGTCAGAATTTATTTTTTCTCCCTTCACCCTCTCCACATATCCAAACAACGCAACATTCCTTTCTCAATTCTAGTTACTACATCCTCTTTCAGTCCACAACGCCTAAATAAAGTTTTTGGATTAAACTATACATATATTTTTTTATCCATTTTATTCTTCATAGCAATGTAGATCTTGTTGAATTTTTTATGTTCTGGCGCCTAATTATGCGCATCTAATCGAGAACGATTTCAGTCGTCTAATTCCATACTAATTTGTTAGACTCATTTGATAGGAGGTTTCTGAATTCAGAATTCCACGAAGTAAATACTTAAGTAACGTTCTGTCTCGCTCTTTTCTGAGAAATTGGACCATACAGTCATTTAAGAAGTCACTAAGCGAAATTCTCATTTCCGAAACTTGCCCTACGTCTTATTTTCTGCGCTACAAAAAAACATATTATATGACTTAATGTACATCTTAGCGAACTTGAAACAATATTCATATATTCATTATTTGAGGTCTTACCAAACCTTTTCATATTCACATTCTGCTGGTAACCTTTCGTCGTATTTTTTCTCGAATAAAATCCAACTACGTTACTTATATTCTAGAGAAAACATTAATATTAAAATTATGAAAATGTGCGCATATTTTCGTACCTAATACATATTTTCCTCCTCATTATTATTCCAGTTGCTTGCTGCCATGAAACTCGCAGTGTATTATGGCCTCGTGTATTACAAGGGTAATAGGCTTCGCGTATAATACCATAATAAGCCTTAACCTTGGAGTTATATGTTGACTCGCCAATTCGGAATGAAATTGGCACATTCTGCAAAAAAAAAGGAACTTTTACTTGCACGTGCTACGTTGTATGTTACAAAATACAATGTTACAGAAAGCCTGGGGTCTGCTCGCTGTATCGAGTTGTCTAATTTAGCAACACTGAACTGTCACACATATTTGACACTGAAGTCAATTTAAATGTTTTACCCGTTAGAGTGAAAAATACGTAATGCAGAGATGAAAATATGTATACACCCAGACTCATTAAAAGTACGTTATTCTTTTCTATTTTGCCTATGCGCCTTTTCCCTCTTTCCCATCCCATCTTCAACTTCAAAAGAAGTTGGTAACTTACGAAACTAAATCTACATTTACGAAAGGTAACATAAATACCAACTTGTTTGGATGAACTATCTGTTTTTTTACAAAATTCCAGAAAAAGATCAAAGCTAGCTCCTATAAGGCTCCCAGTGCACGCTCCAAGCTCCACAATATCTAAGTTAATCCTCAATGTCTCCCTGACACAGTGACTGCGCACGGTACAGTATGTACAAGGCGCGGTTATGAGCAGTATTGTAGCTCAATTGAGCGCAAATGTTCCTCAGTAGAACAGGCTGGGCAATGAACCGCGGTACGTGCGATAGGAAGACGCTTGTTTACCGCGCATGTTTAAAACATGTTTGGTAGATGGGGAAATGGAAAACACATGTATTTTATAGGGAAACTTCTTATTTATTTATTTTTATAATCATAATTATGCTTACGGCGAATAATCTAAAACTCGCAGAGGACACTGATATTTGTAAAACAGGTTTTTTACCTAGCTCAGAGATCGGGATTTAACAATGTAATCTGTGAAAGTCTCAATTGAATACTTAAATACTTTTTATCTTTTCTCCTTAGCTCTAACCGCAGTTTTTGATGGTCGTCTTGGAATAGTTCGTTCTAAGCGTACCTACAACTCAACCTTTAGATTTCTATTGTAAAGTCGTCCTTATGTTTGTCTTTGTGTAGTAATTTGGTTTCATTCAGCTTTGGTTTAGATTTGAATATTCTTTAACAGTAATAGTCATCCTTAAGGTACAGAGTAGAGGGTTTGGGTGTACAGGTTGATGCCGTGCGCTGTCGACTGTACTATCAATGATATGATTGATAAACGCGTTTTATAAATTTCCTGAATTAAATAAACAAACAATAAATAATAAACATTTACACATATAGGCATATACATTGTTTCGTTACCCTGTTTTGTAAGTCCTCTGACTTGGCTTAACGACTGCCATCTATCGACGGCAGCCGGCACCAACTGCTTAACGTGCCTTGCAAAGCACGGAACCGCTCAGAAAAATGCCACCAGCGTTATTTAGTCATAGACGGTCACCCTGACGACGACGGTTGCCCTTTTCTAAGACATCCCGTTGTGTACACAACTGGAGAATTTTAGGGGAGACTAACACAAAAAAATCACCACGAATAGTGGAATAAGGAAGATGCATATTTCTGGGCTAGTTAAAATAAATCTTATTAACCCTTCATGCTGGGTAGAGTAATAAAGATCCAGACTTTAAGTACCTAACCATAAAGGGTATTATAAGCCAGTAAGGCCTCTAAAGCTACAGCAGCTTCTGACACACGGTGACACTTTCATCCAATCAGTTCAACAAACAGCCTTATGTACCCTCATTAAGGAAACATGCTCTCAAAGGGTAATCTATCCAAGCCTTGTGCGTATATGCACGGATTGCTGGAGTGCGAATCTGGAAAGTACAGAAGGTTTACTTATTACTATGATGCAGTATTCGTAACTTCAAATGCAAATTATTAGAATGTATTTATTCATTACTTCGTTAGTTCGAATTGTGACATTTTTTTTTACATTTATAATTACTTCAATAAATCCCATATAATTATTATTAACAATTATTTTATGTATACTATGTAACGTTGTACATAACGTACATATTATTATTATTATATATATATCAATATAATTTATCCATTAGATCAATAATTAATTAGTTAGAACAAATAAGTTTCGTAAGATGGGCCTTCTGTCCACGTATCGTCGAACGCAACTTCTGTAGTAATCTAGGCAGGTTATGAGACCCGCCTCTGCGTCTCGACCCGCGCCCTTCCTCAGGTGTCGCCTGCGCTTGCGACCGGTCGACACTCTGCCTGCACCGTTGGGGCAGTCACGCACTTTGATTCGTGGTAGACACACGTCCTGTTGTCTCGACTTCACGGCCAGATTTATCTAACGTTTTTTTTAGTAAATTTAGCTATCGCTGACATCTGTAGGACGTATTGAACTTCACCAAATATCAGTGCAGTGTTTATTCCCCAAATTGGGTAAGTTGCAAACGATCTGTGTGCTTGTTTTTGTTTCTAATTGTTCGCTAGCAATCAGCTGTGCGAGTTATTAGGTATTTATGTTTACCAAGGCTAAACTGCTTCGCAATGCTTGCAATCTTATTTCTTCTTCACTTCACGGTCACTACATTTTAATCTAGGACGGGACCATGAAATATGTATCAATTCCCGAAACTCCATGTTTACAAAATGACCGTTAGTGACCGTTATATTTTCAAATTCTATTGTTGTTTTATGTTTTCTTTTTAGTGCTTCACACTGCCATTGTAAACTCCGTTCTGATTGTGTTCGCCACGGCATCGCTAACTACATAGTACTTCACCTGCGATGTCGGGGTGAACACACGGAGCGTTCTGGATTCTTCCTGACGTTTTCCGTTGGGCATTTCAGGGTCCAACGCCAGGGCTACTTGGATAGCCTAGTGCTTGGCCGTCTCTTCCGCCTGAGCTGCACGCACACCTTCGCTCCATCCCGCTCCACTAGCTAGTTGGACTATCGACGGGACTTTTTGGATGCGGTTCCAGCTCCTCGTGGCCATCACCATCTCGGCAGCGGCTCGGACTCTGGAGGCCCATCACCACCTCGGCTTCACCTTCAGGGGAGTTCTCAAACTCGTAGCGAGATCCGTAAAATCTTAAGTAAAAACCTACGACCCACCCTGGGGTCCTTTTGTTTTCTTTTTTTTAATATTAAATTTATTTTGAACGACCTACTGGTTTAATTTATAAAATAAGTACCAGTTTGGAACCGTTACAACTATTAATACCCATTTTTTCTGTACTTTTTCGACTCATTGATGCCGCCTACTTTTCTCCGAGCCCTGTGCGCCGCCGTCTTACCATCGGGTACTGACATAATAACAGCGCTGAAGTGGTCACCCACTACAGCACATGCTGAGTCAGTACCTTTTTGCATTTGCCACACCCACAATCCTCTCTTGCGTTATAGTACTTTACTTTTTTCATGTGTATTATTATTTTTCATTCTGTGCAATGTTTTACTGTACTAGTTTAATGTGTTTCTCTTTGTTTGCTGTACACTGTGCCTATCTTTCGTGTTACTTCAGTATATGTGTTTGTGTGTGTGTGTAAATGTGAATAAATGTTTTTATCTATCTATCTATTTACTAAAATGTAACACACGTCTCATAAACTCACGCCTGCACCCCGGAGGGGTAAGCAGAGGCTAGAGTCTTCCACTCGCCACGATCCTGACAAATCACTTTCGCTTCATCGACATTTATTAGTCGTTGTATGCACGCACGTCGGTTTCGGGTACTTTATTCCTAATACATCCCCTACTTGGTCGAAGTATGTCCGACTGGGGCGTCCCTTACCGGCCTTTCCACTCACATTCGCTCGATGTATTAATCGATAATCTGCATTGTCTGGATGAGTTTGCGATGAAGCAAACAACTACTTAGGGTTCCGAAACCAAAGTGTAGGCTTCATCAAAACTAATTAGCCGCCGTAAACACGCACTATTTGGGCTAAAGACACTCTATAGTCAGTGATTAATTTCCTGGGCATCGGTTTAGGCATGGTTTACACATTGCTTGTAGCATATCGAAAGATTCAAGATGTACTTTCCGTATTTTCACTAAAAAAAACTAGCTGACCCGGCAAACGTTGTTTCGCTGTATAAATTACTTGTAGTGATTATAATAAAAAAAAATGGGGTGGACCACCCTTTTCACTTAGGGATATGAAAAATGGATAATAACCTATTCTCAAACCTACCGAATATACATATATCGCGATCCGTGTTTTATTAGAGCTCGCCAAACGAGAGCGAGATACCTTCCCTAGAGCTGCGGCTGTAACTTGAAAGCGACATTTACGTCGATGAATATAAAATTTCATCAAAATCGGTCAAGCCGTTTTGGAGGAGTATGCGCTCTAACACTGTGACACGAGAACTGTATAAAAATAAAATAAAATAAATAAACTCACGCCCGTTGTCCCCGGCAGAGGCAACAATCACTAGAACTGGGCCCACGTTTTGCCGAGTTTATTAGCAAATTGTATAATTATGTAAAAAAAAACTCACGCCCGTTATCCCCGAGGAGAATAACTACCTAATTAATCATTAAATAAATTATAATTATGTATGTATATTAGAAATATCGCGTAAAAGACGTGTCACATAAAAATTAAGGTTGGAAACCATCGTGTTGGACATTCTGTTTTGGCTTACGCCAGCAAAGTTCCACAATTCCGTTTAATCTCTCCATACTCTTATTTAATTAAGTATTAATTCTTTCTGTGAGATTACGCCGGGCGCACACGATGTTCGAGCACAAATTGACACAAAGCTGATTACCGGCTAACTCTTGGCGCGATCGATTCGCCCCAATTACGGATAATGGGATCACGAGTTTAGTGTCACTGGCCCTCATCCGACCACAGATAAAGTCCGTTCGCTTAAATAGTGTCGGTACACACGAAGGCAATTTTGGTTTTAGTAAAAAAACATTTATTTCAATAATACAACATAGACGGCCAAAACACTTTAAATAGAAAAAAAAACATGGTACACAATATACCTAATGAAGCACAAAATAAAAGGTACTCTTCATCATTTGAAGTGTCCTCAAAATATTCATCTCCACCGGAATTTAGAGTAGGTACCTACCTAAGTGATGCATATTCGTTTCGTTATAAATCCATTCTTAAATACTGATTGATTTAATTCTTTAATTGCGTGATCTACATTATAGTAGAATGAGACGAGCTGCGAGCCAAATTCACTGACGTATTTGCGCCGCGTCGGTTTCCTTTAATTTCTTTTATCAAAAAGGCGGTAAATATCAAAGAGACACTATGATAGCGAAGAGACTTTAGCTATACGTTTGGTGCTGAGAAGGTGCTGAGCTAAGTGAAAGTTCCCCGGCGAATAACTTGGCTTTGACCAAATGCCGGACCGACCGTCAGAGTGTATACTAGGGTCAGTCAGCAGCTCAAATTGAGAAAACTAAGGATCGGCTAGCCCAGACACGGCCTACTTGTATCCGAGGTGAGCCGATCGAGTTGGTATCTGAGGCTTATACTGAGTTTTTTCATTTCACTTTTGATAGCGAGAGCGTTTGCAATTTGTATAGGAGTGACAAAGATATAACTAGGTGGCGCTTTGTCGCTCCTATACAAATTGCAAACGCTCTCGCTATCGAAAGTGAAATGAAAAAACTCAGTTTAAGCACTCAGTATAAGCACTCCGAGGTCAGAAACTTGGGCTTATTGATGGACGGTCAGCTTCGTTTCGAAGATCACGTAGTTAAGGTTGTAGGGAATTGCTTTTACCGGCTCTAAGTACTGTACAGGATACGGGACTACCTCAGTGTAGACTTGCGACTCAAGTTGTGTGAGTCGCTTGTGCTGTCCAAACTAAACTACAAAGTTTCGTTCACGTGGCTTAGTAAAACAGGAGCGAACACACGTATACTGAATATTTCACGGGGTTTATTGGCGGAGGACGCGGATGTGTCTTGTGATTTTTTTCACACTAATCAAATAAAACAACATACATAAACTTACGCCTGAACCCAACCAATATAAGGAAGAAGAAAAAAAAAACATTTATAGCAAAATAACAATAACATTTACATACAGGCACATACATTGCTTCTGGCCCCACCATAGGGTACCCTGTGTCGTGGGAACCAGAAACAGCGACGTCACAAACATGTAAACATCCAAGGCCTGAGTTTCTTTTTTTTTGTCCCCAGCCGGGATTCGAACCCGAGACCTTTCGCGTGGTAGGCAGCTGCGCTAACCGCTGCGCCACCACAAAGGTCGTCAAAATACATTTATTATAACAACAAGACACATCACAAAAAGAAAATAAATAGACAAGTAACCTAATGTACCAAAAAAAAACAGAAAGAGGCAACTGACTCAGTGTGGTACTGAGGGTATGAACCCGCAGCGCTGATTTTCAGTCAGTGCCCACGGTTACTTGCAAATTGTACTCAGAAGTGCGTGTCCTGGTGCGTTTGAAATGCACGTTTCTGCGTTTGTGGTTCGTATTGAAAAATATAACCCACCATTAATGGATCCTTAAAGATACTTTTATTTACACTACGTATATTCCATTAGCAGGCCCAAAGTCATAACACTACTAGTATCAAAATCCGCTTTCTCCACCAACAATTACGGTTCATTATTAATTGCTTTTAGTAATAAGGCCGCCAAATGCACCATGAAACTTTATTATGATTAATTAATTTTAATAAATGATTTATTGTGATTGAATTTGAATGTAATTTGATAATTCAATTTTATTTATTGTTGATTTATTTCACATTCTATATTGTTACGATTATCATTGTGTTATGCTTTATGTGTGTGTCTCAAAGCGAAAAAAATGTCTATGAATCTATCTAACAAAAAAGAAAAAAATATATTAAAAAAATTAAAAAATGTATCATTAAAAAAAATGTTGTATTGGCGAGTTAAACCAAGGAACGAAAGATGAAAGTGACGAGACACAATTGTACCGCCGCAGATGGATAGAGGTTTTCACACCCCATTCGGTTAGTTCCGATTCGATTTTCATTTTATGCAAAAGACGAATCCAATTTTGAGGGGGCGGGGCGCGTCGCCAAGGAAGGCCTTCAATCGGGATAATACTATAAAAAGAATGATCCAAATTGAATTCTTGGGGGCCCCGCGACCGGGCTTAGGCACTCAATAAATACAAACAAAAGTTTAACTCAGTACCCCGCGGTAGGACTACAGTAAGATTTTTAATTCGAGAGACTAAATTGACAACAGACTGTTTGACGGTTAAAGGGTTACCAGGGTTAAAGAAAATTAAATAGTGACGTAGCCAATACCGATAATGAATATCGACTCGACCAATTGGTTTGCTAAGTCTTAATAATTAGCGAATATTATAATTGCAATAAGCCCTTTTCAGGTAACCTTTTTTGACAGTTGTCAGTTGGGTTCACCAAAAGTACATTATAGTTCAATTGCAGTTACATGGTCACGTGATGTTTTTTTTTTAATTGCATTAACGCCTAGAATTATTGATGCGCGTGAGCGCGTTGACTTAAGGCTGTAACAAGGGCGAATGACTTTGAGCATTTGACCTCTGAGTTATAAAATAATAAACTAGCGCAATCTCTTGAATGTTTGTTGTACTTCTTCGGCGAATACTTTAGAGGCTAATCCATAATCCAAAGATTACACAGATAAGAGATGTGGCGGATTTTCGATGGCGATTGTTCCCTGCGCTAATTAAGAAATCGTACAATTTTGTACTAATCACGCTTAATATTAACATTAAAAAATATATGATCAGATAGGATTGCAGATATTGATGTGGCCGATATTTGCATGAAAGATTTAAATGAAAAGCTACTATCGTTTTCCAGCGAAATTAGATTCTGTGGAAAATAAAGCTTTTGGAAAAAAATTTTTTTTTGTCATCTAGACAGGTTAAATGCAATTTTTTTTCCGTACGAATTAGTCACTGATATTATTATATCCTTTATTACCAAAGATTTTATTCAGAATTTTTTAGTGCGTAGTTTTGCCTAACATTTCAGTTAAAGCTAGCCAATTTTGCAACATTTACCCTTGTTACACCCTTAAAGCGGCGAAGAAATTAAATCACCACGTTCATGCAACTGCCGTTGTGCTACAATGCACTAGCAAAATCGAGGCCCTGGATGCCCAGGTCTTGGACTTTTTCAAGTTTCCAAGACCAAATAATCTAAAGTTAGGGCCGTATCGATGAAAAGTTTTTTACATCTAAGATCGCTCTTGATTGTCATTTCGAGGGCGTTTGCTATTATAAAGCCACGTTCACACAGCGATTAAAGTGCCACCATCTTATCTGTTCAGTTGATAGCGGCGGTGGTGAAGAATTTAATAGTAGCATTTAAGAAAATTACCTAGAAAAATGAGAATATTTTAACCCGCCTTTCAATTTTTATGAAAATATATCAGTAAATCTTGGTAAGTGAATAAATAAAACAAAAAATGGGGTACAGGATTTACAATTAAATAGCTAGTTACAATTTTGCCCACCTGAACAGATAACTATGGCGCTGTACCATAGGCAATCGTTCATTCACAGAGCGACAAAATAGTGGCCAAGTACGAGTAGAACTTGAGGTTTAAAGAAATAGCGTTACACTTGGAGCTGAAAGTATCAGAGAAAAAGGCAGCGAAAAAATCTCCACTCTGACCATCTTTTCTCAAATCACCTTAAATTGGTGATCGTATATATTTACCAAACACAAGACCCATGATTATAATCAACACTTGCAACTTGGGAATCGCACTCACGACCCCCGGCGTTGTATTCAGACGTGGTACCACTAGACCTAGTTTGCTAGTATTAATATTTTCAGAAAGCCGCCATCACCATGTCCTTAACCCACCGGGTTGCTAGAAGAAGCTACTTGGATTCACTGACCTTAATAGGCTAGTTGCCCTAAAAAATTTAATTAGTCCGTCTTTTAGATTATTCAAAAATAAGGGACACGTATATTTTTATTTGTAAATTAGACCAAAAATGACCAAGGTATAGCCCATTAAAGTTACGTGTGAGGTCACGCCGTGCTGCATTTTTTAGCACGGGGTGACGTCACACGTAATCGTGACGTCACGTTTAATCGAAAAAGGAAAAAATACGTTTCCAATATTTCTTATAATCTAAAATACGGACTAAATAGAATTTAATTATTTTGACCCTGGAAACTACCCTATTAGCTTTTTGTTCAGACAAAACTGTATCTGTCCTTTTGTCGTATTTTTTATCGTATACCCCGCGCCCTGCACCCCCGGGGGCGCCTCGTGTGCAAAAAGCAGCAGCTCCTAAGGGCTGCGATTCAGCGAAAATTTTCGTGCTCCGTTAGTTCCCTACGATTTTTATTAAATTTCCACAACATGTACAAGGAAACAATGGCGTTGCAGATACGTGGTCCGTGGACGGTGACGCAGACTATTACCTACGTGTCTGCAGTAAAGGGGGAAGAAAGCCTGCCAAGTTGAGCCAAACGTTTTTGTCATATTTCAACTACGTAAGACACCATTTAAATAGACTTGGCACTGTCTTAACTGCTCGAGTGCCATTTATCTTACGGTATATTACGAATAAGCACAGAATAAACCTTATTCCGGATACTCTTTCTTGACTTTTTGTCGGAGGACCAGGTTTCGCTCTGAGTGCGTATACTGAGTTTTTTCATTCACTTTCGATGGCGAGAGCGTTTGTGATTTGCATAGGAGTGACAAAGAGACAACTAGGTGGCGCGCTTTGTCACTCCTATACAAATTGCAAACGCTCTCGCTATCGAAAGTGAAGGAATAAACTCAGTATAAGCACTCTGATTCGCAGAGCTTAATCATGGTGAGCAGAGACGGACCTCGCCCCGTCGCACAGTGGTTCGTCCCCATACAAGAGGTTGAACACAGGATCCTTAAAAAACAAAATGCGTTATTTTGGAAAAACAAAACTACTAACGCATTCTATAATCAAAAAGAAATAACAAATACAGATTGTTTTTTTTTATATGACCTATAATTTATGAGTAAATAGTTAAAAACCATTTCTTTAGTATGGAGAGTAGCATAAAAATATTGATATCTCATGATTCCCTCTTGTTTTCGGATTACGGTTTTCAAAAATAGTATTGACATATTATTTACTACATTTCACCCTTCGACACATGGTGCCCCTAACGTGCCCCTTAAGAGATATGGATGATAAAGGAAAAATAATACCACGTTAGCGGTAGATGTACGTAGGTACATACATAAGTTCACGCCTGTATCCCAGAAGGGTAGGCAGAGACCAGGGATCGTTTGGAAGAATGAACGGCTATCATCCACTGCATACTAGCGGCCTTGGTCTTTAAAGTTCATACGAGATACAGAATCCAATGTGAAGATATATATTACTCCACTCACTCCAACTACTTACGGAAACACTTATTCGCACAAGGCACTGCACAATGACGGCCATTCTTCTTATTATATGAACATCTAGTCCTGTCAGACGAGCTTTTAATTCATATTATACATGTCTTCGTTGATTGGCTTGGCTCTTACCTCTTGTAAATCGTTAATTTCAACTGGATGAGCTTTGCAAAGATCACAAACTGCAGCCGAAGTCTCAGTAATAAGTGAATGTATTTTGCCGTCTATCATTGTCAACATTAGATTGTGGTTGATCGTGGTGTTTCCGTAAGTAGTTGGAGTGAGTGGAGTAATATATATCTTCACATTGGATTCTGTATCTCGTATGAACTTGAAAGACCAAGGCCGGTAGTATGCAGTGGATGATGGCAGCTCATTCTTCCAAACGATCCCTGGTCTCTGCCTATCCTTCTGGGATACAGGCGTGAACTTATGTATGTACCTACGTACATCTACCGCTAACGTGGTATTATTTTCCCTTTATCATCCATATCTCTTTAGGGGCTCGTCAGGGGCACCATGTGTCAAAGGGTGAAATGTAGTAAATAATATGTCAATACTATTTTTGAAAACCGTAATCCGAAAACAAGAGGGAATCATGAGATATCAATATTTTTATGCTACTCTCCATAGTAAAGAAATGGTTTTTAATTATTTACTCATAAATTATGGGTCATATAAAAAAAGTCATTCTGTATTTGTTATTTCTCTTTGATTATAGAATACGCTGGTAGTTTAGTTTTTCCAAAATAACGCATTTTGTTTTTTAAGGATCCTATGTCCAACCTCTTGTATAGAGACGAACCACTGTGCGTCGGTTGCTCGTCTCAGTCAGAGACGACGGCTTATAATGTATAGTGTTTACGAAAGTTTTAGTTTAAAAGTAAGCTCAGGGTAAAGTATTATTTTTATGCGTAGGTCAACTCTTTCACACATGAAATGTCTTGTGTTCGAATCCGAATCGATGACAATTTTCTGAAGGTACTTACACTTACACTTCTTACGGAAAACATCGTAAGGAAACCTGTATTTCTGTATTCATTTGAACAACCAAACTATAATAATGATAACTTCTACACAACACAATCACTTGACCTGGTCCCAAACTAGAATACCCTGTGCCATGGTAACCAGGCAAGGACATTACAAACATGGAAAAACACCCAGACTGAGACCATTTGTACAAATATACGGCGGCCCACAGTGGGAATCGAGCCCACGACCTCTGTCTTAGGAAGTGAGCGCCTATCTCTCTGAGCGAAGACGTGTGCCCTGCAGGAAGATGTGTATAGACTTACCTACTTAGATTGCTATTAATCTAAACTCTTGATACCTTTCCAAATTAAACAGAAGAACATTGGGCATCGATGTAAGTGATTTATATTGATAAATAGCTGTGCCCCGCGGTGTTACCCGCGGTTCATCGATTTTCCCGTAGGAATAAGATATTTCCCCGCGGTAAAACGTAGCCTATGTTTTAATCCAGGGTATCGGCTAACTCCATACCAAATTTTATTAAAATCCGTCTAGCCGTTTCAGCGCTAAAGACTGACAAACATATAAACACACACACAAACTTTCACGTTAATAATATTAGTGTGATCAATATTCTAAGTAACACATTATGTTACATTTCTCGACGTCGAAAACATAAGGTCGTTGTTGTGTTACTCTTTATTGTATGTTCGATAACGACGAAAATGACTTTTTATACCTTCAATCTCAGCTCATCAAGCTTTTCCTAACCATCTGAGAAACATATTTATATCTCATTATATTGCTGGGTTAATTCACGTGCATTATGTCGTATGTAGGCTTATAGAAACTTATAGGCACGCTCTCCTGTAATGTAAAGTATAAAAATACATATCAGGCCAAATGCTTTTGTCGTTGAAATTTTTCAAACGAGAAACATGTTAAGAATACAGAAAAAGTGTATTGCCAATTTTACAGTCGACAGATTCTTACTTACAGCCATGCGAGCTGATCTGTCATATTACCAGACCCTTACAAATCTCTACCTCGTTCCGTGCCGCACATTCAGCGACAAAGCATTTCCCTATTCCAGGGCCCGGTTCTGAGGTCTGAGCCCTTTGCCGGGGATTATCATCTCGCTAGTGCCCCCGCGGGTTCACTCGGCAGCGGCTGTCATATTATGTGTTGTCATATTCAGCGGCTGAAAGAGCATCACTTTAACTGTGTAATTGGACAGTATACCTATATACTCCTATATCACTGTAAGTATGTGAAAGTGACTGGATAACCAGTTTTTTATACATTTGAAGGGTATAATCACGACTTAGCATATTTTAGGAAATATCGTGAAATTAGGTTATTATTATTATTATGAGGAAAAAATAAATGGTTATTGTCTCGTCTGACCAAAGTGGCCAGACGGACGCCCTCCGGCTGAAGAGTCCAAGCGGCCGGAGGTCAGGGCGACAGCGAGAGAAAACGCCGGACTATCCGGGCTGTATCAAGCAGCACCGCCTTCTGCATTATAGCCGGAAGTATGCCCACACGGAGTTCCAACCACCTCAGATGGTTAGCGAGACTGGTTGGAACTAACCCATTCGCGGACAGGACTATAGGAACGATTTCAGCCGACACCACCCCCCCACATGTCGGTTATTATTATTATTAAGTTTATGTACGGTTATTGTGTGTATGCTCTTCTGTGGCGAAAATGATTACGGACACCTAACGCGAAGGAAGTAAACTCAAGGGGCCCCTATGCCGTAAAAACTTCGGCGTGCTAGTATTTAAGGTACACTTTATTTTATTATAACGTATTTCGAACAGCCTGCATGCAACGACTAATGAATGTCGATGAAGCGAAAGTGATCTGTCAGGATCGTGGCAAGTATTAGACCTTGGTCACTGCCTAACCCTCTTGGATCTGCATATTTGTTGATTAAGAAAACTATAAAATTATTCTTATCACTGAACTACCATTTGCATTAACCCCATGCGGGTATCACTACTACTTTTTTATTTTGTCAGGTGTGCGAGGGAGCATCTCCTCAAACTGACTGTACAGTAATTTTAAAATGGACATGTCATGATATAATTAGGTACTGTGAACGAGTAAACAACTCGTCACGGATGTCAAGGCCTTCGATGATTAATGGGCCTCTGTGAATGAAGAGACCCGCAGAAAACCCCGAGCTACTAAAGCTCGAAAAATTGTTCGGTATCGAGTGGTAGTTCCTAGTCTCTGGCGACCCCTCTGAAATGCAGACGTTATTTTTCTTTATGTGGGTAAAGTGAAAAGTAAGCGCTTCTAGACTACAGATTGTAATGGTGAAGAAAGTGTCGAAAAAGCTCCACTCGATCCGCTGATCCCGCTTGACAATATTTTTTTCTTAGTAGAGAAGGATTTACTTTGAAGCAATAACCTTCTTTGAAGGCTATAGCAGTGGGTGACGATACAAATAGTAACCTATTTACTAAAGTACGTATTCGCGGGTTATCCTGAATCTGCAGCTAAATCAAGTGGAAACTACCGCCCGCAGTGAAAGAAAACTCTCTTGGCAACCAGTGGCGGAAAATAGATATCAATTTCACTGATATTTGGCACAATAAATCCTCTAAGCTACATCAGAATAGACTCTGCTTTAGAAATACTTGAGTGATCAAACTGATAAAAGTTTTATAAATGTTATAAATGAGGATCACAACAAACATTATCGTGTAGATAACTCAAGTAGACGCTTGAAATATTCAAATGTGATGTAGAGAATGGTACGAAACAATTTGTGCACAAGTCCGACTCGCACTTGACCGCTTTTTCCAACTTGAATGACTCCGGCATCCGATGCACTTTCTTCTGAAAACTTTCGTGGATGTACATGTACGAGTACATTTTCGTTTCTTTTAAATAATGCAGCCTATATGTCCCACTGTAAGGTATAGGCCTCTCAGAGAGAGTATGGGCCTAATTTCCCCGCGTGCCCACCTCGGATTGGCAATTTCAAGTGCTGACTTAAGTGAGCAGTCAAGCGCTCAGGCTTTTTCACTATGTTTTCCTTCACTTAGCGTGTGGTATTGTTAATTCAACTTCACACTTGTACGTCACAATTTAAAAAACAAAATATTAAGGGCTTTTTCACAAAACTGCGATGCGACGCGATGCGAATTCGCAACGCAGAAAGTTGCGTCACGAATTGCTGCGATGCGATTTCGTGCGGCAAGGCGTCTCCCTTCCACGATCAAGGTTCTTGCGTTGTGGAGTTCTTGCGATGCGTAGAGGGAGCTCGTAACTTTTTACGATGCGACGTCGCAGCGCAGTTTTGTGTACAAGCCCATAAGTAGTACGTTCTGAGATTCGAACCCACGCCGTCTCGATTGTGAGGCCGTGGCGTTCTGTCACTCTGCTGCAACCGCTTCATGACTACGGTTATCAAGTAATATCCATACAACATATTTTGGAACATCAAGAAAATGTGAAACTTATTTTATATTTGATGACCTGCGAGAGGTCCCGGGTTCGAACCCCGGCTGGGGGCAAAAAAGAACCCCAGGTCTTGGATGTTAACATGTTTGTGATGTCTTAGCGTGGGGTCAGAAGCAACGTATCTATATGTCTGAATGTAAATGTTTATTTTTACATTTATAGGTTGCTTTATGTATTGTAATATTCGAGGGGGACATTGTTTACCGAGTTGCTAATGTGGAGTGATGAATCGGTCGCTAATCCACGGTACCACGTTCGATGTCCGAGCCATTCAATTTGTAATACGAGATGCCCGTCATCCGTCATGACGCCTTTTTCTATTACGTCCGCTCCCTGCGTTTTTAATGGACATTAAAAAAAGTTTATTTTGTGTGTTGCTTTTGAGGCATTCGAACGTATTTGAACCATTTTGTAAAAGGTAACGACGTATGATAAACGAAATCAGATAAATACAAAAGCTCACGCCTGTATCCCAGAGGCTTAGGCAGAGACCATTTTGTTATTTAACATTTTGTGTTTATGAGTACAAGTTATTTTCTTACAGAAAGTTACACCTGATATAATGTTAATGTTTTGTACCTCACGATTCAGGCCCGCCTAGTGTGGGATGTGCAGCGTTCCGTTAAACAGCCTTCATAAAAATAAATACATATTTGAAAGAAAGAAAGAAAGAAAGAAACATATTTATTATTACAGCAACAATACACATCACAGAAACAAAATAAACAGACAAGTTAGTAGCACAATATAGTAACACAACAGAAAAAGTTAAAATAAATAAATTAAGACATTAACTAAAAATGCATTTCGACGCTGGAAAGGAAAAATTTATCCAAGCAACGTTTTTGGAAAAATTGAGTTATAGGTATACATTGTTAGAATCGCCTGATTTTTTTTGCGTCGTTTGGTCTTACTCACGTCCTTCTACTACGACTTTTGATGTCGCTTCGACATTTTGGAGTTAGCGGGATTTCACTTTTTTTTCCTTACTAACCGACAAAATTTTCGACCATTTTTGAAAATTTGGTGGTTGTCGTAATTGTGAAATGCTAAAGCCTTTGGTTAAGTTTGACATTTCTGTTCGTACGGTAATTACTCCACTTAGTTAATTTTTCCAGTATCTGGCAATATAGTGTTAGCGCATGTAATTTATGTCAAAATTACGAAAAAAAAATACATTCAATTAATATTTAGTTTCCACATGTTCTTTATTTTGTTAAGGCAACTTTTACTCTGATATAAATTCTAAAAAAAGATATGTATTACATTTTTACCGTACTTTCCTTAATCAAAGCTTGTCGGTTAGTCAATTTTTCCCATCTTTGCTTTAAGGGAAAATTTTACTAAGCGACACAAAAAATTAATAAATAAATTTATAAGAATTAGGCTTTTTGGACCATTACAAGAATTTACACGTTTTTTTTTCCGAAAATTCAATCTTTAAACAGCTCTACTGTAATGTTAGTCTGATGTCGCTTGGATAATTTTTCCTTTCCAGCGTCGATTTGCATTTTCTTTTACCACAACTTAACATCAACATTGTAACATGATTAACTTTAGTTTACTACTTATAGTTTTCAAATCAAACGTTACTAGACCACCGAGGCAGTACAGGAAACGGGCCAAAAACTGTTTGCCGATCTAAACACACACCATATTAAATTCCTCTAAGGCATTCCCTGACTCCAGTAGTTGTGCGGCGATCCCGGCCAGGAAATTGCACAGACCCTACGCGCTTGATGTATGGGGTCCACGCAGCCCGGACACGCCGTAACTGGGCCAACCAAATGGACTACTTAAGTGATAGACATGAGCAATTTGTATCTTTGGACAGATTAAATCGCTCATCTACCTTTTTGCTCAGTGATATGTATCTATCTTTCTTATCTTTAGGTCAGCTCGCTCGCTGGTTCACATAGTTATCACTGATCAATACTCGCTCGCGGCTCAGTTCAGTAGCTCGCGATAAGTTGGTAAGCTAAGATCGAGAATAAAAGAGAAGAGTATAAAGTCATTTGAATTTCTCTTCATGGGCAGGACATGAAGTCACATGAAGTTGACCGAGCGAGCGAGTTCACTCGCTTTCTACTGGACTGATTGGAGTGACCAATGCGAGCCGTGGGAAGTGTGATGAAATTGAAGGCAAGGAGTAGTTGGTGATAAGAAGATAGATACATTGTTGCTTGCGATGTAGTTCATTTTAATCAATCATTCGCGAGCTACCCATGTCTATTTAAGTGGGCCAACCAACGATTATGATGTTTCCGGTGATCTGATGAAAGAAAGTGGCCATCTTGGTTTTAAGACTTTATTTCTTTGCAAGTACTCTGCGCATTTATTTATTTACATTAGGCTATACAGGTTCTTCTAGTGTGGGGTCAAAGCGAAACAAACCCGAAACAGAATTTTTTTCTTCTCTTCAATGTTTTGACTGTGTTCACGTATACTATTGTTACCTATTTTCTAAAATTTTCACGAGTTATTAAATACATTTTTAATAGTGTTTGTAACAATAGTTACTCTTTAATAGTACCCAGCCTGATGAACTACCTCGTTGGTTCAGCAGTATCACATCCTGATTACCATGTCGTTGTGAGTTTGATTCCCACTGGAGGCCGCCGCACTTTCCCATTGTTGCATTTGTCTTTGTGATGTCTTTGGCTGCTTACCATCATCATCAACCCCGTATGTCTCCACCGAGGGGCACGGGTCTCTTCCATGAGGAAGGTATAGGCCATACGCCACCACGGGGGCCAAGTCCGGATTACCGGCTTACCATAGTACAGGGTATCCTAGTTTGAGACCTCTGTCATGTATGAGTTATTATTACTTTGACACTATTGAAGAAAATATTATTTACAGAAAAAACTGTTATTCAGGTATCGCGCATTTTAGTAATAGCCCTTATAAGGTTGTAGGAAATAAGAAAGTCGGTAAGGTCGACCCGTACATTCAAATAACATGTCACCCTACTTTTAATGCGAGAATTATGTAAATTATTCGCATTTTTCCGTGACATTTCCGAGCCTAAGCCTCATTCACTAAATAACTTACTACAGATGGTTCGTTCCATCATACCTTCACATCCGACCACTCGGGTTATCCCCGAGGGGGTAGGCAGAGGTACCAATCACTAGAACTGGGGGCCACGTTTCCTTACATAATGTTCTAAAAACTGATGTCGCAATAACGCATCCGATGTTATCGGCCGATAACGCCGCGCCTAATAACGCGCCTATGGAAGAGAGGCTTAATAAAGTAAATAAATAGTTTGTAGCATTAATGTGAAAATTACTGTGCTAAACTCCGCCAAAATCCCACAAGCACCATGCGGTTAGATAATGCACCGCCCTCTCTCCCACTTTTCAAGCAGAAGCAAGACACGAACACACCACCACCGACACCAATACATACTTGTGGGAGACAATGCGCGACGCGTTCTCATCCTCATGAGGATGCCTCGTGTTAGAGGCGGATTATGGATTTCCGCAAAGTAACGCTTGATTCTATACAATAAATAGTTTTTATTATATTTTGAACGTTATGGACTGAAATAAGATGCAGTGAGTAGAATTAAGAAGGGATGTTGCGATGGTTTGGACATGTGGAGAGGATGATGTTATGTAATGAAACACGAGAGCATAGAATGACAACTGATTATTTATTTATTCACGTCTACCGACATTAGCTACACCATAACATCTTCCCCTTATAAGTTAACAACAAACCAATACCTACTTACCCCCTTAAAAATAAAAAGAAATAGAATAACCTAATTAAACCAAACATAAATTATTTTGAATTTAATTGTTTTGCTCTTGACCGAGTTAGAGGCGGTGAATAACCAGAATCATAAATGAGATCTGATTGTTCACCTTCATCACCTGACCAATCAGGATCAACATCCTGGGTTGTTTGCTCGGCATCACACCAAGTGGCATCGTCGTTGTGATGATTGATTACAGACTCATCGTTTTCTGCTGGTGGTTCGCATTGAATGAGATGACGCCTATTGCGCCTGTAAACACCTAATCTGTTTTTCATAATATAAGAGCGCGGAGTGTCAGCTTTCGCTATCACCTTAGCCCTACTTCTATTCCTGCCTTGAATCATCACAACGTCGTCACCAGTTTTTAATGAACTTAGGTCCCGTCCATTCGCGCTATAATAAATTTTTGACCTCATCTGTTTCTCAACCATTTTGCTATATTGATTTTCAGCACTAACTTTAGGTTTTAACAATTCTGGATGAACTGGTAATTTACAGTTAAGTCTGCGGCTCATTAGTAATTGAGCAGGAGAATCCAAACCGTCACGTGGCGTATTTCTGTAATTTAATAAGCTCATCTGAAAATCACTTCTACTTTGAATTGATTTCTTAAGCAACTTCTTAACCGTTTGCACCGCTCTTTCTACTTTGCCATTGGCCTGTGAGTAGTAAGGAGATGTAGTTACATGCTCAAAGCCCCATTCAGCAGCAAACTTTTTGAATTCGCGGCTGTTGTAAGGTGGTCCATTATCGGATACCAATATTTCCGGTATTCCGTGGCGGGCACAAAAAACAGCTGCCCTGTAAGCGCGTGGCCAAGTCTGTGATTGTTGGCAGTTGAAAGCGCGCGCGCAACACAGCGAGATTTAATGGACGCGGATCAAGGCATACACGCAATCCGTTATCTTTCTTCGCGGCGATAACAAGAGCGTTGACCCATGGGGTTGGATGAGTCACCTTCCGAATGACACCTAAACTAATCATTTTATTTAATTCAGTCACTAATCGATCTCTCATTGAAAATGGTACCTTACGCGGTGCACATACGATCGGTTTTACTAATGGGTCTATGACGATGTGGTGAACGCCAGGCAGACAACCTAATCCGTGAAACAAATCATTGTACTCTGTCAAATTAATTGAATTTACTCTCTTTACTAACCCCAATTCCTGGCAAGATTTCCGTCCCAATACGCTTTGACATTTTATGTCCGCTATTGCGAACCTTAAAAAATTCAATTGGTTGTCATGATAAAACTTTAACATACAGACCCCTCTGATGGGAATCACGTTTCCCGTATAGGACTCTAATTTTATTTTCTCCTGTTTAATTAGCGATAAGTCAAATTGTAAACGCTCGAATGTTTCATAGGACATGACATTAATATCTGCCCCCGTATCCAACTTAAAATTTTCCATACCGCTATCAGAGTACAATGTTTCAAACCATTCATCACATTTACCAGAGCGATCAGCTACCATACAAATATAAAATGACTCACAGCTATCGTCCTTATCTGTTTCTTCTTGGCAATACTCCACCTCATATACTTTTCTCGATGCAGAGTTATTGTAACTACACATTCTAGCAAAGTGTCCGTAGCCTTGACACTCGTAGCATTTCACTCTAGAAGCCACGCAGGCTCCCGGCTGACACTGCGCCGAGCCACATCCACTACACACTTTTAACCAACTTGCCGCTGCCGGCTGCCCCGGATTCCCTGAACCCTGGAGAGCGCGTGTGCCGCGCGCCGCGCCGCCCGCCCCGCGCCAGCGCCCGCCGCGCCAACGTCGCCGCGGCGCGTGCCCGTCGCGTGATCCCACGGCATCCACTCGAGCAAGTCCCTGACCCGCTCCACGCTCCAGCTGACGACTACCATCAGAGGATACTTCATCTGCCATACATATCTTTATAGCCCTCTCGAGTGTTAATTCCTCTGTTCTCAGCATGCGATCTCTCACAATCGCGTTCTTTATCCCACACACGATTCGATCCCTGATCAAACTTTCCTCTAGCGTGGAAAAATCACAAGTTTTGCTGAGTAGTTTGAGTGCTGTCACATACTGATTAATGGATTCTCCGTCTTCTTGGTTCCGGGTAAAGAATTTGTATCTGGACAGCGCTATGTTCGGCTTAGTACCAAAATAAGCATCAAACTTCTTTATAACGGTTTCCACATTCTCTGATGACTCACCACTTTGGTACGTAAACGTTTGATAGACATCAAAGCCATCCGGACCTATTAGGTTAATCAGCAAACTTGCTTGCACTCCTGATTCCTCTTTATGCACCCCTGATGCCTTAAGGAACAGCAAGAACTGTGTCTTCCATCTCTTCCAGGCGTCAGCCCTGCTGACGGAGCTGCCATCCATGCTCAGTTCCGGCGGCGGTCTTGCGTGTTCCATTACGACTACTCTTGGCTCAGTTTAGCACAAATTGAAACTCTTATGTTATTGCGTACGCTGCACACTTTAATTACAGTTTTGATTGAATTTTTATAAGTAAAAATCACTTTTAAATCACCGCTGCCACCATGTTATGTAATGGAACACGAGAGCATAGAATGACAACTGATTATTTATTTATTCACGTCTACCGACATTAGCTACACCATAACAGATGAAAGAAGGAAGACTGACGAAAGAAATATATCGAGCGAAAGGACCGGTAACGGATGCCCCAGGCGGACATACTTCGACCACATCGATCAAATAAAGGGATTTATTAGCAAAGGGCAAGAGACAAAGTACCCAAAACTGGCGTGTGTGCATGAAACTAAATTAATATCAAAGAAGCGAAAGTGATCTGTCAGGATCGTGAGAAGTGGCAGTCCTCTCTGTCTACCCCTCTGTAGGTTACAGGCATGAGCACAGACATCAGGGCATGAGTATGTAGGTATATGTGTATCATACTTTTTACTCTGATCATCATCAACCCATTTTGTCCACACCGAGGGGCACGGGTCTCTTCCCTGATAGGCCATACTCCACCACGGGGGCCTAGCCCGGATTGACTCTGATCAACAAATATAAACTATCCTTTATTGCCAAGATATAAAGAATTTAGTCCATCTATCCTCACTGCTCTCAAGTGTCTCGCTTGCCCTCTGCACTCACCTAGTGTATACGTCGTGGAGGTAATAAATTGTAGAGCTTTATTTGGATTACGTCTAGATGGGTTGTAACGGTCCACTTCATTACTGTCCGCTGCTGAACATGATGGATGGGCCTGATAATTCCAAGCCCTTTGTCCTCTGAAAAACATTCGTTTCATGCTTTTGAGAGGCATTTTATGATCGTAGGTTTGTGTTTTCAATTACATTTAGAGAAACCAAATGATTTTTATCTAGAGTAATATGACCCACTGCAAGCCACAGGGAGGGCGTGTGTATGTTGCTAATTTTTTTGTTTCTATTGCTACTTTTGGTTTGTTTGCCGTTAAACTTTGTATGATTGATTATGGAATAAAAATAAGTAAATTTCTCATTAATCTGGCCTGTTTGAGGTGTAATGAAATTTCTTAAATTTTAAATATATTTTTCTTGACCTATACGTCCTTCTGAGATACAGAGAAATAATTTCCCAAATTATTAATTTTGTAATCAAATTTTCTCAATCAAAAACTTAGTACAAAATGAAAAAATGCCTTAAAAATCTACAATTTAATTTTCCATAAAACACTCAGACCACATTTATCAAAAGTAAACTTATTTTATCACAGTGGCCAAAAGTATTAAATAGTGCTAGTAAGATAGCATGTTACATGTAGCAGCAACCTAAAATCGTAACATGGATTGCATGGTTGATGACTGCACATGATTTTAGTAACATTAGTTTCATTTATTTTGTTTCAGGTAAGTCTTCTGATAGAGCATCGAATCTCTACGTTAACTCGACATCAAAGTACGCTATAATACAATTTTTTTTTTTCTGAAAAAATAACGTTTGTAACATTTGTAACACCCCCTTTTGCGTGGTAAAATCAGCTCAGCAGCGCCAAAATAGCCCAAAACATGGCTATAAACACCGCGACTCAATTCCAATCCGATAATCGCATTAACAGAAGCGTTGTCACATTTAAATGGCTGAAATGAACGCGGGATTGCAATCGGCAGAGCATGGATAACCACGGAGCGCGCTGTAGGGTGGGTTTACACTGGACGACACGACATAGCTTGACGTTGACGGCACGACAAAGTTGGAGGCGAAAGGTAAGTTTATTTTTGCGTGATTTTAAAATATTGACCATGTCCTAGATTACGTTGTTTGTATAGTTGTAATAAAATTGGGCTATAAATACGATGTTTTACGTCATTGTCAGTTATCCTACGAAAATAAGGCTTACAGAACGCTTTAGATGAAATTTTATCTCGAATTTAATTATATATGTGTCCGGTTACATTACGTATAATAATGTTTAACTAGGCTAGCTCTTATCTACAGTGAAAAATGAAGACAACTTACGTTGACCGCCTTGGCAACTCGATTTTGATTGCTTTGCGTGCGTACAATAAATATCAGGTCTATATATATTTTTTTTAAGTCACAATAGTTGACTATTATATTTACGAGTATGCCCATACCAAACTAGGTTTTCCACTAGCTAATGACGGATATTGTGGGTGTAGAATGTAAGGGTGTCCAGAATATAGAGTCAAGTGTTTCCGATGGTGGTTTAATGAACTCTAACGTTCACTTTACTAAACTTTCACTATAACTTTCGTACAAATCTAGATTGTACAAAGCGTGTGGACAGTAAGCTTACGTTGCAAGTAAGATATAATTCGAGTCACACGTGTAAGCCTAAAGATGTGCATTAGACATCAGATGTGCTTTCATTGTGCAGATATTGTCGCTGTTTAACACTCTTCTAGTCTTCCCGCTGACTTCGCCGTTACAGTCGCCGTGCCGTGCCGTCATCGTGTTCCTGACGTGTGAAAGAGGGCACTCGCTCATCTGCGGGGCGCGGTGATCCTTTTGTCACAATCTAAGCGAGCGTAATGGCGCCTAGTCGACCAGACTGAGACCACCACCCTAAATAGCAACTGTTGCTGTACATGGCGATTCTTATGATAAAGGATTTAGGAACTAATTTGCACCAAAATAAACCAATTTGCGGTGGAGGCAGTGGGAGCCTAGTAGAACAATGGACTCGGGGACCCACGTTCGATTCCCAGCGCAGGCATGTACCTATGACTTTGTTTTCTAAGTTATGTACTTGTGAAGTTATAGAAGAAATACCAATCGCTAACTGTAAAGGAAGACATCGTGAGGAAATCTGAGTGTCTGGGCTATTAAATACCTTAGCGCGTGAAATCGTGGTGTCTAGATCCCTTTCTTTCTCTCTAAGAGCAGGCCTAGGCTGCTTACAAATCTCTTTGGTTTTTACGCGTGATAATTTGTAGGGTATGAAATAATGTATTTGTGGAAACCATGTGGAAAAAAATTTGAACGGAGAACTACCGCATATAATTACGAGTTAGAAATGTGGCCGGCCTTAGTGTAAAAGAATTCGAAGCGCAGAACTTCAGAGTTCTGCTCTTCGACTTCGCTTCGTTTGCAGAGAATCGTTTCAAAAATGATTGATCATTTCCGAACGATATTTTTCAATGAATTGATTGAATGAATAAAAACCGTTGAGCGCTTCTTTTGTGGTTCTCGATTAAATGCATGCAGCTCAACTGTATTGCAATGTCTCTATGTAAACCAATGTTTTGGAACTTTTTGGATCACAGATAAAGTTTGATCGGGGAAGAGTAGCATAGAATGCATAATACGTGATCAATAGATAATAATGTCATGTATGACTGACCAATTTATGTTAAGATTTATTAATTTCGAAGGATTAGTCAATACAAATAGTACCTTTCATAATTAGGATGGGACATTATCCACTGAATACGACCTCTGTGGCACAGCAGTTGGCGCATTTGTCTTCCATGCAATAGGTCCCGGGATCGAATCCCGGCTGGGGACAAAAAACTCAGGTCTTGGATGTTCACATGTTTGTGATGTCGCTGTTTTTGGTTCCCACGACACAGGGCATCCCAGTATGGGGCCAGAAGCAATGTATGTACCATGTAAATGTTAATGTTTACTAAAATTTACCTTTTCAAATACAATTGTACAAGAACCGCAATTTATACAAGGAACCGTTTTTATCTACACTTTTGCGTGCCTTAAAAGATCCACAAAGACCTAGATTGAACCTAATAAAGTAACCCACCCACTCCCGAAGTACAATACAATATTGAGTAATCTATTCCTAACCTATCTAAAAAGACTTGAGTAACGACTTTGGCAAGTTAAACACCAAACGGAGAAGACACTTTACGAACAAAATCGATTTACCTAACTCAGATTTGGATCATGAATTAAGAATTTGATGGGATATCACTGCTTTTTGTACAGAGATTATTGGTATTGATCATTAATAAATACATCGTTATTGCCAAGGAAGGAACCGATAACCGATGGCTTTGAAGATGAGTTAGAAATAAAAATACTGCAATGAAAAAAAAATTGTTGCTTTAATAATTACTAAATTTGCTAAGCATGTTCTCTTAGAAATCAAGACAAATATGATGAGCCAGTTTTGAGGTGCTTTTAGGATGTACGCTACTCGGACAGTTATTTAGCTGTGAGAATGAGATAATTTGCTGCGCAATCAGTATTTTTGATATGACTGTCGTATTTTTGTAGCAACAGGAATTTATTTGTCTCGCATTAGAGGAAAAAAGTATTGTAGTATTGATGAACAGTTTCGAATTATCTGGGGTACTAGTTTTGCTAAACATTTAGTTTAATTGTTGTGAAGTAATTTATTTGATGTAAAAAAGAAAATAAGTGATGAACATAATTTGATACGAGATTGTTTATTTGATGTGCAATTAATAATTACCCCTAAAAAAATAATCTAACGGCTGTCAAAGGAATGCAATTTTGGACCTCAGACCAAAAGTTACTATGATGACGCCAACAGCCAAATGATTTTCCTTTCGGAGATATACTTTATTGGAAATGTTAGTTTTTCTTTCAGCTGGCTGTCAAAGGAAGAGAGAATCGCGCATAGGAAGTCGTTTACAGATATTATATAGTATCGGTTGAGACCAAACCATACCGCGATATAGAATTAAAAAGTGCCATCTATTGGCAGAATTTGGAACTAAATACTATGCGGATATTAATATCAATAATTTTCAGTTTTTAGATTTTTTCCTGATACCTAATGCCTAATAGTCTACCTTGATGCCAAATATCAAGTTTCTAGGTCATCTAGAAGTGGGTTAGGTTTTTGATCTATAAGTGAGTCAGTCAGTTAGTCATAAAAATGCCGGTTTTTAAACGTTAATATATCTATAACGGTTTGAGCAACATTGATGAAACTTTGGATTCTAGGCAAGCTAATGGACTTTAGGAAATGTGCCAAATTTCATATACGTAGGTTAAATAGTTGTAGAGTTGTGAAGGGGTCAAAAGTAGCTCGAAGTGATTCCTGTAATATTACACACGACTACTGCGTCGCCAGTTCCTTTTTTCTCGAACTTGGCTGGACTCGCTGTCGCGAGCCTAGATTCTACGTCCCACTATAGGGCACAGGCCTTCTCTCAGAGAGAGAGCATGGGCTTAATCACCACGCGTGCCCACCGCGGATTGGCGATTTCAAGGCTTCCATTACTAACAATTTCTCTGCGATTTTTTTATTGAATTTCTTTATTATTCCATGTGTTTAGATACCACCTTGAATACTTGCTTACTTTCTCAATTTATTTTTCTATTAATTGTTCTCAACTCTTGACTATACTAATACATTTTCTCAATTCTTCTATATTTTATATTCTCAGTTCTTCAAAACCCAACCCATACTAAACAGCCTATATACGTCCCTCTGCAGGGAATAGGTCTTCTCTCAGAGAGAGTATGGGTTTGATCACCGTGTGTCCAACAGAGATTGGCGATTTTAAACGCTGAGATATTGAATAGCTCTGACACTCAGGTTTCCTCACGATGTCTTCCTTCACGGTTAGCGAGTGGTATTGCCACTAAAACTTCACAAGTACTTCATAACTTAGAAAACAAAGTCATAGATACATGCCTGCGCTGGGAATCGAACGTGGGTCTCCCGAGTCCATTGTTCTACTAGGCTACCATCGCTTCCACCGCAAAGGATTTATTTTGGTGCAAAGGTGCGTGTGGGGTTGCTACTATAACTTCACAAATGTACATAACTCAGAAAGCATAGTCATAGGTACCTCTCCATACTGGGAATCGAATCTGGGTCTTCCGTGTCCACTGTTTTATACACCTTGAAGGATTGCCGGTGGTAATGCGGTCGGTAGGATGCTCGGATTACATACAAGTAGCCGTGAGTGGAAACCTCTGCATACGCTGATGACGTGTGAACTTATAGTAGCATAAACATAAACATTTACCTGGCACATACATTGCTTCTGGCCCCACACTAGGATACCCGGTGTCATGGGAACCAGAAACAGAGACATCACAAACATGTAAGCATCCAACACCTGGGATTTTTCTTTACCAGCCGGGGTTCGAACCCGGGACCTCTCGCATGATATGCAGATACGCTAACCGCTGCGTCAGCAATACCACTCAGTAACGATAAAAGAAAACACCGTAATAAACTTGAGCGCTTAAGCGCCATCCGCTGCGGGCATGCATGGTGATTATGCCCACGCTTTCTCTCTCTGAGAGAAGATCTTCGTTATACAGTGAGACCTTAATATTTTACGTTATAATTTTTAAATGGTTTATCGTGTTTTCACGATACATTGCGTGCGCGGGGCCCTCGTAAATAAATCACGTGTGAATAGAGCCGTCGGTGAGCGCGATACATTTAACACTCGCGCCTCATCAAACCACGCTCACGCCACGATACACTCGTTCCCGTTTTCAATTCTAAAATCATTTGGGATTATATCTCAATGGATAGATTTTATCTGGAATTAAGTACGTTTTTTAAAATGACAAATAAAAAATCGAACTAAACTTTCGTAAACACATTTTATTACATTCTTCCGGAAGCCTGGTCGGAATCTTCCGACAAAAGTCAAGTAAGTGTATCCGGAATAAAGTTAATAATGAGAAAGAGAGTAATTGATTGCTCCTCGATCATTAAAACCCCTACTCTTTTCACATCACCCATGGTTAGCTGCAAGAAAATACTTTTTCGGATTAATTAAGCTGGCCTTTGTTGAAGTCTTTTCTTGTGCAATAAGGAATATTAAAAAACTCTTGGGACTATTTCTTCAATATTGATCGACAAAATGTAATGTGATGAATACCCTACGTCATGCTTTCGAACGGGTGCTGTCTGTATGTCTGGCGGCAGCACTGACGAATGTTTTAAAGCATTGAAAATGACTAATCGCATACATTTTTTTAAAACCAGTCAAGTGCGAGTTGGACCCGCGCACGAAAGATTCCGTACAATTATCTACAAAAAAGGCAAAAAAGTCACGTTTGTTGTATAGGAGCCCCCCTTAAATATTTAAATTATTTTTCAATTTCTACTCATTCTGTGAATATTTCAAACGCCTACCTGTTGCAGTTATCAATATCGAGCAAAAACGAGAAAAAAAATATACTTTTATGGTATGGAAGCCTGCTTAAAAATCTGTTTTATTTTGTTTTTTAGTATTGGTTGTTATAGCGGCAACATAAATACATCATCTGTCATCAAATTTCAACAGTCTAACTATCATGGTTCATGAGATACAGCCTGGTTACAGACGGACGGACGGAAGAACGGATGAACGGACGGACAGCGGAGTCTCAGTAATAATATCCGTTTTACGGAACTCTAAAAACCGTTGTACCTATTCGTATTCTAAGCCTACTCCATCTCAAGCTTTTCCCCAGGCACTGCAGCGTCCGAGTGGTCCCTTCACCCACCTAGTGAAAGTAAACATGCCACTGTCCGCTGTATAAATCATCTCATTACGTAGATGCAGAGGCCACAGTTTTCATTCGTATCCTAAATTGGTTTTCCCAGCACCGGAAAAATAAATTCGAGTTTTTCATGACCGACAATAAAGGCGCGAATGACAACAATTACATTCAAGTGGGCGCAATCGCTGCCGTGAACAGGGAGTATCGCCAGTATCGCCAGTATCGCCGCTTCCGGCACACAATGCCGGCCCGATCGCAATCAACATCGCAATGAATTCAACAACTGGACGCCATTAAGCAATAGAACAGAAGGCCCATCAATTATTTTTGAAAATTACTTCATCACTGGAGGTTGGCAGTCGGCTCTTTACAACGGTCTCTGTTCAGTGCGATTCTGGACAGCTCCTCCGCGGTTTTAACACCGGTCCATTATTTGATGTTGCACAACCATAACATCTTTCTCTTGCCGGGTTTTGTCAAACTAGGATACAATAAATATTGACCGACAAACTAGAATGGCCGGTGTTAAACTTACTTACTTCCACCAATCCGGACTTGGCCCCCGTGGGGGAATATGGCCTATACCTTCCTCAGGGAAGAGACCCGTACCCCTCGGTGGGGACATACTCGGTTGATGATGATACTTACTTACTGCGCTGGCTCAGCGACCTAAAGTGCCCAATATATTGATAAAAAAATTCGAAACCAACCAATAGGTAGCCATCATAATGTTAATACTAGGAATAAACGTAATTTTCTCTCCACGATTTAGACTTGCAAAAGTTAATTCTTCTTTTATGGGGCACTGTACAGTACAAGGTTCTACAACAAGATTTCCCAACATAATATCAGATTTACCTCCGACGCGGCTTAATAAATCTGTTAAGCACACTCACACTTAAGCAAAATAGCTTGTTATAAATACTTGTACCTACGTATTTTTTTATGTTTAACTCTTACATAAAAATTTAGTTTTAATTTATTTTGTGTGTGTGTGTAATCATTAGTTATTAGTTATAATTATAATGTGACATGTCAATTAATTTATTTTGATTAGTTTTTTTTGGTTCTGGGTGTATTCATAGCTTTAATTTTTGTGTTACTAACTTTTAAATATGTGGTAAAACTATTGAAACCGAAACTGCTCCCATAATCCAGCCAAACGTTTGGTTTTGCAGGGTTTTATTATATTAAATAGATAATAATTGATTTAATGGCTCCATACAGGCACATACATTGCTTCTGGCCCCACACTAGGATACCCTTTGTCGTGGAAACTAGAAACAGCGACATCACAAACATGTAAACATCCAAGGGGCTTTATTTTTTCGGTTCCCAGCCGGGGTTCGAACCCAGGATCTCTCGCAGGATAGGCAGATGCGCTAAGTCCTGCGACACAGAGGTTTTCAAAAGCGAGTAAAATGCCTTCAAGCTTGTGGAGTGCAACTTCTGTGCCGGCCTCTTCAGCACGATGGACGCCAATAGCGCGGTGTGTTGGCCGCAGACAATGTGTCGCGGCGGGTGGTTGCCTTGCTCTCCAGCCACGATAAAGCTGGAAATAATAAAGCTTTAGAAAAATACAGCAAATAATATCGATTGTATCCTAGGTATTGAACACATTCTAAAAAACCGGCTAAAAGCATATCGGGTAAAGCGCAGTGTTCGGTTCCGAAGAAAGATCGAGGTGTATGTGATTTACAGAACTAATCTGGCAAACGAAATATGTATCTTCGGTACGCGTCGTATGGTATGCGTGGGCAGAAGCATAAGTCTGCTCACACTGGCCATTAGATGCCAGAATGGTGAAAAAAAATAAAAGAAGTTGCTCCCAAGGATGTTATAATGAAAGAGGATAGAGCACTACGAAAAACCTTCCATAGAAAACTAAACTCTTTTTCTTCTCAAATAAAACATAAAATCGTATAAGTAAGCAACTAGAGTAAAGTGTCCAGAGCGAGAGCCACAAACTGAAGGAGTGTGTCTTACTCTTACTCATTTATGTGGAATACTATGACCATGATGTTGTAAAATGTAGGCCATGTGATTGATTACCCAATGGTCTCTTTTCAGTTTTACTAAAAACGAAAGCTTACGTTCAAAATGGATGGATGATATATGAGGCTCTGGTTCGACATCACAAAATCCTGCATTTTGTGAAGCCTGCAAAAGCCGGTATTTTAGAAAATAAGATTTTAAACCTACGGTCTTACCTAGGTTGAAGGAAGATCCTGTACCATTTGTAGTGGTGAGTAAAGGGCTTCAAACCTCTGTAGCATACCTAAAGTTTGTACGTTTGTACATGAAAAGTTGCCGTTTGGTGTACATTATGCCAATCGATAGAAAAAATAATTATCACAAACAACAAATACTCTTTGACAAAATGTCCCCAATTTATTACTAGTTGGAACGCAAAATACTTTAAAATGATGATAATGGACAATTGAATGAATTAAATTGTTTTTTTTTTTATAGTTTATATTTTCAAACGGGAATAACTCAGAAAGTATCACTTACTTTACTTTTTATTGACGTGCTTACCAACCCCTTTAGGTACGTTGCACAGGACTTTTCTGTTACCTTTGTATTTTGTTTGCTAATAAGTTTATTAGAAAGTAAGTAATAAATAAATATTTACAGCCTGTGGCGAAAAAAGTAATGGTACTAAGCGACGGAATAAAATGTTGAACTGGAAGAACTACCAACAAAGCAACCACAGCTCGATGCAGGTGCCTAAACTGACTGAATGCATTCCCCAAAAGAAGAAGCTTTGAATATTATGTTTGAATAGAAAAATTGACAGGAGGTATAATAGAATATTTAATATTATACTTAATAATTCTATTCTATTTTGTAATGTATATTAGCTTTTATGCATATTTTAAATGTAAAAAAAAAACATTCAAATGTTTGTCATCAATCTAGCTAGCTACATGAGTTTTATTCGTATTGGCAAGTTAGATTTTATTATCTGAATTTACAATTTGTACACTAAAATTTGTCTGCAACAACATTTTTAATTTTTAATTTAACCCTTGTCGAGACCAATAGTACCATAATGATATAAAGTTCTAAATTGGTTCACTGAAAATAATTTGTAAACTTATGTAGATCAAAATATGATTGAGTTAATTCCGCAGAATGAGTGCGATTTCCGCGATAAAAAGTAGCCTACTGTAACTGATGATAAGAAACGTAAGAAGAGTTCACTATTAATAACTGTGAATATAAGTAAAGTTCACTATCTTGCATGTATCCATGTATCCATGCAAGATAGTGAACTTTACTTAGTCTCAAATTAAAGGCCCAGACTCGAATCGAGCCATGAATGTATGCTAAGTAATTTTTGTAGCAATACCACTCAAGGTTTTAAAAACGTATTTTAACATGGTCGAAGTTATGTTTTATCTTTACTCTTCTCTCTACTCTTCTTTTCCACTACGCACCTTATTTGAGGGCAGTATGTAATGTACTGTACATTAACACTCAATAGGCAAGTTGTAAATTCTATACATTTAAATGAGTTATTTCTGGATTAAAGCTAATTTTATGACTTGATTTTGGCTTTCATTTTATAATGTTAAAACTTCGTTAAATACAAATATAAGTATAATTAAAGTTCTTCAGTCAATGAATATACCTACCACTAGGTACTGTGTCGCCCATTATGGAAGTAAATGCCCAAGTTACTCCTAAAGAGAGAACTTCGCTCGTTCCTTCCGGCTGGCTTCCCTTATGTTTCGTCCGGTTTTCATTGACATCAAGGTCACCCTACTTAGAAAGAGATGACATTCACTAGTTCGAGCCTCCTTGTCAGGACATTTTTTTGTCAGAGTACTCAATCCTCTTTGATTATTACATCCATGGTTGCTCCTAATGCCCTCGTGTGATTGTCAGAGCGTCGGCACCCACGCGATCTGTTTCCGGCTAATTTCCCGCGCTTTGAACGTCTTTGGAGACGCTGAAGGAGATGGACCGCGAAATAACTAAATAACACTCGTCTCTCGCACAACAGAAGCATGACAGAAGCTCAGTATTACTAAAACTACGTAGAGTAATGTGCCAGTATTTAAATATTGCAGTCGAGTCGTTCCTGTTATTTGCTCCATGATCGTATCAACTTACGTATTAATTTAGAGACGATTTAAGAATATACGAAGTAGCGTCTTCTTTTGCAGTCATTTTCTCCACTACAGCTTGACCCAAAGACAGCTGATAACATTATACATTGATATTGAACAGAATGTACTTAATTCTTTACGTTACGTATACATTTTTTATTATTGATCTCATACTAAAATTAACAAGGACAGCATCAATATGTGCTACTTAGTTTGTTTTGACAATTTCTAAGTTTTTCGTTACGAAAAGTTGTGGCTATTGACAAACACAAAACCCCCTCTTTTTGGGTTTTGAACGTATGTGAATTTTTCATTTATTTATTGCAAAACCATGAACAGTTTCTTAAGTACTAACATGGACCCTGTAAGGGTGTAGCAAATTTTAATTACATTATTGGAGCATGCATGTTAATGTTTACAAAGCATAGTTTGAACTAGGTTAACTAAGATTTTATGGTCCTTTATTAAATTAATTATTATATATGATTTATATGTCAGATGTACAGATGGGCAGTAATTCAGAACTTATACAATTATTACATTTGTGTATTATAAAGGCATGTCACTTAATGGTTATTAATTAGATTTCAATAATAATGTCAATAATACTGAATTTTTAATTAATATAATTTTTTTCTGATACAACCTAACGTTCTGTTTTATTTTAATGTTATTTTGTTCAACCAAAGATAATAAATAACAATGTGCAAAGACGTGACGAGCTTGAGGATGTCGATTTGGGCTTTTAAATTTCCGTTCTGTTTGTATGTTTTGAATGATATATTTTCCTTGAGGTTAAGGTGCCCATCTAAAGTTTTTTTGAGATTTCTAGTAAAAACATTGTAAAGCTATTACTATACCGACTATGTTCTCCCTGCAATCCACTCCATCCACAGATTGTCTGGGAAAGATCACTCTAATTGATAAGACCGCCAGTAAAGTTGTATACTAGATATAATATAAAATAGGTAAAATGGAATGTCTTGGATGTTTACATATTTGTAATATCGCTGTATCTGGATGTTTACATGTTCCCACGACACAGGGTATCCTAGTGTGGGGCCAGAATCAATGGATATGCCTGTATGTAAATGTTAAAATCAACAAGATCAATGGAAGACTTATTTTATGAGTAGGTGCGTGTGTGTATTTTGTGTCGGTGTCGCTTTTGTATTAGGCCTATATCAACGGCAAAAAAGCGAAAATAGGCCGGAAGGCAAAGATCCCAGCGCAATGAGTATTTATTCGCCTACTCGCCCGACTGTTACTGTTAAAGTCGACATAACAGTAAACAGCTGACAGTAAACAATCGTTACTCCTCTCATAACACGGCCGTTAAGGCACTCTACTGTAATGCAGCATGATCTCGGGAGATGCCAGCATTCATATTTAATGCGGCATTAGGGCACATTTCCTTCACTAAGTTTTGCTTGTTTCTAACAAAATGGGAGCGCGAAATAAGATTGGTGGAATAAAATTGAGTGTTTACTTTTGGCCATGTCGAAACGAAAAACAAAAACCGAGTTCAGAACACTACAGCACTAAAACCCCCAGAAATTTCTCCACACTTCAAAAATTTTTTAATATTATACAATACAATTATTACAACAAATATTAAAGACTTTGAAAATATTGGTAGCCATAAAATCTTAATAAAATGAATAAACACAATTCTATGATTTGGACATACAAACATAAAAGTCAATACGTCTTTTATAAGGTTAAAACCTACGTTTTTAAGTCCAAATCCCAAGTTTCCTCAAGATAATAATGTTAGAATTAACTCCGACGCGACTTAGGAAATGTGTTAAGCACACTCTGTGCACAAAATCTTATCATAAAATCAACGACTATTTAAAAGACAAATATTATGTCTGCTGTTCAACAGAGATTAATATTAAATGTATTTAGTGGACAATTATTGTGTCTAGTGTTCAATACATCCATGAGTAATAATTTTTAGGTTTGAAAGTTTGGTAATTAAGCTAAAACTGTTTTGACATTAATATTATGGAATTTGTTAGCGTCTTCTCCACATAATCTTTTAATTGTGAAAGTAGCAACTTTGATTTTCATAAAGTAAACATTTTGTTATTGTAACGAATAAAATATATTTGAAATTGAATATTTTTTGACAATTTCTGACCCAAATCCAGTAAACCGTAATCGAATTGACGAGAAAAAACCGTAAATTTCGGATAGAGTGAAAAAAAAAACCATCTTAAATTGTGTAATTCCTTACATCTTCAATGTGTAATTCCGGGTGTACATGTACATACAATGAAGAATACTCTATCTATCTTACGTATTGTATCGGTTTATCGTTTTGCTTTTAAAAAGATATACTAGGCACTAACAAACACGTCGTCCATATCATATCACAAGTCATAGATCCACGCCTTCGAAGGAGCACTCTCCTTAGTGAAATATTCATGGCTCATCGACAAACCATTAGGTCGCGCACACTGGGACCTATACAATAACCCTTCTTATTGTTACTGGAGTATATTTAGTCTTATTGTAATAAAATGATAAAAAATAGTAAAATAATAATTCCACACAACAAAATCACATGACCTGGTCCCAAACTAGGATACCCTGTGCTATGGTAATCAGTCAAGAACATTAAAGACCCCGATTGAGGTCACTTCCTCAAATGTGGGAATCGAACCCACGACCTCTTGATAGGTAAGCACCGTAATGGCTCGACCCATAAGGCAGTCATATTATTTAATCTCGCAATGGCGCCCAACGTGAAATTGGACTAACTTTACAGACGCTTAAAAATAAAATCCTGCATCCATTAATCTGATTATGAGTTTACAAGTCAAGAATATATTTTCAAAGTAGAAAGCACTCCTCTAAGTTGCGGAAAGCTAAGTTTCAGTAACATTTAGTTCTTTAGCAATATTCCCCGGAGGGTCTTATTATAAAAATCCCTCTATAAGGTTTGAAGGGTAATTACACGAATCGGTTTGCCGTGCTGATTTCATTCAGAAATCAGAAATTTATTTCAACGTAAAGAATTTACATTCTGTTTTATCATTATCATCAACCCATTATGTCCCCACCGAGGAGCACGGGTCTCTTCCATGAGGAAGGTGTAGGCCATACACCACCGCAGGGGCCAAGTCCGGATTGGTGGAGGTTTGTAAGACTAGTGGCTCTGGTGTTACTGTCAGAAGTTTTCAAGCCGCTCTAAGGCCTCTGACTTGGCTTAACGACTGCCATCTATCGAATGTGCCTTGCGAAGCACGGAACCGCTCGGAAAAATGCCACTAGCGTTAGTCATAGACGGTGACCCATCCATGGACTGAACGCGCCGTATGTTGCTTAACCTTAGTGATCGTTTAAGATCACTCAGGCAGCCCAGGCTACGAGCGAACATTCTGTCTGTTGAATGTTAATGTACTTATTATATTAGCCTTTGCCTTGGAACCAAATATAGTAGAGAAAAAGACAGCGAAAAAAAAAAAACTCCAGTCTAACCTTATTTTCTCAAATCACCTTTCTTTTTACCTAATTTTACTTGACTACCAAAAATTTGCCGGGAATACATGTAATTATAAAAGCTAAAAAACTTTACATTTACAGTGAGTAGAGAAAAAGAAGGCGGTTATTTGTATGCAGACATGACGCAATGAGTTGTATTGAGCTCACGCCCTCGTCCCGCATCTTCTGTATGGGTTCGGAGTTCGGACCCGTTCGTCCGACCCTTCAGTACATTTTGTTTAAAAATGTACCGGAAAGACGACGCGTCTTTTCCGCACCCCACGTCCCTCCTGTGCGGCTTCAGTGAGTGTAATGTTTTTTGAGTAAATGTGAGCCAGAGGACTTTCTGCCAGTATTGCCGGTGATCCAGTTACAGTAACATAACATAACATGTAACATAACGTTTATATACAGGTACATACATTGCTTCTGGCCCCACACTAGCCTACCCTGTGTCGTGGGGACCAGAGACAGCGACGTTTATGCAAGTGTAACCTAGTGTGGGGCCAGAAGCAACGTGCATACATTCCTTCTGGCCTGTGTGTAAATGTTTATGTTTAATACATAATCAGTAGTACATCGTTTATCGTCTGTCTAACTAAAACAAAGGGACGACATCGTTCCATGTAAACGGCTCTAACAGTTGCATCGCCGCTCATTCCCCGCGAGTTCGCTAATGCGTTTGCAGTGCGCCGTGCATATTTGATAAGCGAGTTGAACCCTGACTCGAAGCGCTTACCGCGTACGTGCGCCGAGCCGCTTGTTTGTAAGCTGGATTAGCTCGGCTCGAATCATAGAAGCGCTGGCTGCGCCCGCGACTTTGTCTTCCATTTTACTAGTTGTACGAAATCAGAATGTTTTTATTGAAAATTACACAGGAGCTGCGACAAAATGGAGGTTACAAGTTAACCCGTAGGATTTTTGGCGGGCCGGTGGGCCCACTTTTACAATAGTTTTTAATTGTTCTTTTCAAGGTCATAACGCAAGTAATAGGGAATGGATGAAAATATCAGAAGTGCTTGATATTTTTTTCGGTGATAGGAATAACCTTCCTTAACGCGAGAAAAAAGTTTAAATTTTTTTGGCTTCGTAGTTAATTTTTAAATAATCTTAATATTTTTCCATTCGTAGTTCTGGGCTCAGAACGGCTTAACAGACATATTCCTTGGTCCGCTACGTATTAAAAAAAAAATCTGTGGTGACATTGGCAGCTTTTCAAGGTGGATTTTTTTTCATACGTAGCGGACTAAGGAATATGTCTGATATGCCGTACTAAGCCCAGCAGGGCTATGATGATTGATGACCGACGTGACAAAATTTTCTCGTCGCATTATCTCGTGCGAAATCGAGATATGTCTTTATGTCGTAGTGTGCTAACATGGCAGCCCACCGATCTCGACTCGTTCTGTCAAATAGTGATTCGCGGTGATATTTTATACTCTGTGGTGCTTTTTGTCGAGAAACTCTAACATGACCGCCAAAAATTGTCGAATTCTGACACTTGTAAATGACATGTTTATCGTCGTTAGTTTTGATCGACGACTTCCTACGAGAAAAAGTTTTCTTCAAGTTTTCTTCACAATAAGGTAATTAATTAGATAGTTTTTTGTTGAATCTAGACTAATATTACTTTTATATTGAAGTGAATCTGCTGTGGTGATAGTGATTTTATAATATAATTAATAAAAACTTTATTTTCAGATAGTCTCTATTGTTAGTAGAAAATGGCAGTGCCATACTATAATTATTTGTTAACTACATACGAAGAAAGGGAGGCACGCAAAATACAACGTGAAACAATCAGGGACGTGTGCGATCCCTTTTCTCTAAAGGATGCGGAATTTCTTGCTTTATGGAGGATATCAATGCCCATGGCTTTGTATGTTGTGGAGCAGTTGCGGGGCGACTTGGAGCCTTTAAATGGCTTGGGCATACCGGTCCACATAAGGGTATGTACCTACTACCTAACTGGAACCAAGTGTCTATAAAATTCTGTTTATTTCTTTTGTTTTGTGGATGAGATAGGTATGTAATAGATTGTTTTGTTTAAGGTCCTGTGCTGTATTCAATTTCTGGCTAACGGTGGCTACCAGAGGCAGGTTGGGCAAGACCACACTCTGTGTCAGGCCCAATCCACAGTCAGCCACACCCTCGACCAATTTGTGGAAGCCATATATAGAAGGTAGATATTTTTCTATTATAGAAGCCTGAATAATTAGATGAAGAGCTTGTCGTTTTTCTGCAGGCTTTCCTTGATTAGGTTATGATGTAGGTATGTGTGTGTGCCTAACATGATATGATTTCATAATTTGCAGACTCTTAGCGGAATGGATCCATTTTCCTGGAACCGAAAGTTCGAGAAGAAGAGTGGCTGCTGGATTTCAGGAAAAATTTAATGTTCCTGGAGTATTAGGGCTGATTGACTGTACCCACGTCAAAATATTTCCACCACCGGGGCCTCAAGGAGCCCAATACAAAAATCGAAGGAAGGAAGCACATACCATCAATGTCCAACTAGTAAGTATGATATGAATGATATAGGTACTATAAGCTTTATATTCCATACCACAGAGGATGTCCACTTCTAAACATGGCCATCCTCCAATTGGAGCGTAATTGCAATACTCGTCACGCTTGGTTGGCAGGTGGCTTGATGAGCGCCATGAAAGATATGCTGCTGCCCATTTACCATTCACCAAGGACATTCTAACCAATGCAAAATAGGCGCATTAGCCGTCGAGTTGCGGAAACTAGCCCGTATAACCAATCATGCCCATTTCCTAAATTTATCCCTTAGTTGGTTTGTACGACACCCCCGGAAAGACATGGAGTGGTTCTCTGGCACCACACGGCTAAGCTTTATATAGCAGGTGTGCTGAGCTTCCTCAAGCAAATAGGTGCCCCCACCCTTCACACAAAATAGACACAAGTAGATGTTGAGTTGCAGATAATAGTCCGTTATGCCATTACCATAATATTATGGTATCATGTAATGATATCTTGTAAGATAATAATTACTTATCATTATCTATCTAAAGTCTTCTTCTTTCGAGTGGATTATGTTGGAATATATTTTATTTCAGATTGCAGATTCAGAATGCAGGATCATCAATGTGAATGCTAGATATCCTGGCAGGGTCCATGACTCATTTATTTGGAACCACTGTGCCGTCAAACAGGAAATGAACAGACTGCAGGATACTGGCATTAGAAATTATTTTCTATTGGGTAAGTTAGCATGATACTGATATATATCAATATTCGTTTTTTTTATTCTCTGTCCTAAATAATGATATTGATGCAAGAAGTGTTTTAAGATACCTACCTAATGTTGGTACTTATTTGGTTTCATTTGGAACTTATTAGTTACTCATATTAAAAGCATTTTATCATCTAATTTGGAGTTGGTGCAACTCTTATTCCCTGCTCACCTCATGTGCAGTAGTATCTTTTGATTGTTGATTGTGACTACTGCAGGCCGTGAATACGGCAGGAATAGTAATGTTTAACATGGTTCTACATATTAATAGCTACTTTTGTTGCAGGTGACTCAGGATACCCACTTGAACCATGGCTGATGACTCCTGTGTTGCATACAGACCCAAACACCCCAGAACAGCGATACACTGACTGGCATTGCCGAGTAAGGAATGCCGTAGAGAGGACAAATGGGTACCTGAAAGGCAGTCTGCGGTGTTTGGGCATAGATAGGGTGCTCCATTATTCACCAGAGAAGGCTTCACAAATAATATATGCCTGCTGCATCACATACAATTTGATGAAGCATTTTGGGTAGGTAACAATACAGTCAGCCTAATGGCTTCCGCAGACGACATGCAGAACTTTCCCAAACTAAAATAGAACACTGGATTGAATTGTATCTGGTTTGGCGAAACCGCCATATAAATCCGAGTTGGGTCAAATTAATTGCGTATAGTTTTGCATGTCGTCTGCGCTGGGCCTTGGAATCTCTTTTGTTTACTTCTAGATATTATTATACTGTAAATGAAATAATTTGTATTTTTTCAGAGTGCCATTAGAAGAAGAAGGAGATGACGAAATAGATGGTGATGAAGACATTTATGCTGATGACGGAAGGCCACAGCGTTTGCTGAGATTGGCTCGAGCCAAGCAGGCAGAGTTAATCGCAAATTATTTTAGTTAAACTGCAATCTTATCCGTACCTGGCGGAAATAGGTTGATTAAGCTAATAAAAAAAAACTAAGTTTAGACATAAGTGGACACTCTACTTTGATAAAAGATTTATAACTATAATAATATAACTTGATATGTTAATTGAACCAATAAGATGTAAAACTTGATAAGTCAATATTACCTACAGCATTGTTGTATATCTTGACTCACCAAAGTCTTACGTTCTAAAACGTGATAAACAGGTTGAATTTGAACCCCCTAGCTATATCAAATGAAACGATTATATGTTCAAAATAAAAAATATAATATGTTCTGTTATTTTTGTCTTTTTTTCATAATAAAATAAAAAAAATACCGATCGTCTTAAGTTTTCCAACAAAAACTGAGATCAATCAGTAATTTGAATTATCCGGTCTTTACCCGATCCGGACTTACCCCAACACACCTTACAATAGTTAGCCTAGAAGCGCCAAGTATACCTTATACGAAAAAACAATAATTGCTCTAGTCTTTAACGACTGCACGTTTAAATAAATCATTAGATTGACAAAAAATCAATTAGTCACATTAGCCCCATAGATAGTTGCATTCGCTTACTTAAGTATTTATAAACTAAAAAATAAATCAACAATATTTGGAAGGTTCGAGATCAACCAAGCCTCACAGTTGCATTCGTCCCGGGTGACCTTACTTATGTATTTATAAACTAAAAAAAATTAACAATATTTGGACAGTTCGAGATCAAATAAGTAAAAAAAGAAATCAACAACATTTGGATGGTTCGAGATCAACCAGTTTCAATAACTCCTTATAAAATCAAATATACATATACATACAGGGTGTACGGGACCGTGGCGTACTGAAAGCTGAAAGGGGTTGCTCAGTCAGCGAAACTGAACAACTTTCACAAAGAAATACTTCTGGGAAATGAAAAATAATTTCACTTCCCCACACAAAATGACCACTTCGATCAGACAGTTGCAGGACGGACAATTTGTATGGGAAAACCGAAAAAAATTTTCATTACCCAGAAAAAAATCTTCGTGAAAGTTGTTCAGTTTCGTTGACTGAACAAACCCTTTCAGTTTTCAGTACACCTTCCTTTACACTCTGTATATTAGCTACAATAGATCTGAAAAGGTCGCAGTGGCTGTTGGGTCTGAATTTGCCCAGCCCCTCCTTATCAAATCATAATCATACACTCTGTATAGGGTGCAATTTTATTACCTAGTGGTCAAGCCGTCAAGGCTGTGTTCCATCGATGAAACTGAACAACTTTCTCCAAGGAACAGGTCGAAGATGAAAAATAATTGCTGATAGTAAAACAATCAGCTGATTGGCAATTTTGTATGGGAGTGCTAAAATTTCTTTTGTTACCGACCTATGTTCCTTGGGAAAAGTTGCTCAGTTTCATGAATAGAACACACGCTTGACGGCTTGACCACTAATAAAATTGCATCCTATACATACTTATAAGTTAAAAAAAATGCCAATGGCAGACGACTTGCATATACGCCATTTTTTACGCAAGAACAAGTAGTTTGATTTGCGAGAATTGTCAGGGGTTTCGCCATGTGCGTTGCGGGATACTATTTGGTGTGTTCAATTTTAGTTTAGTAAAGTTGTGCATGTCGTCATTGCTCCTCTCCATTCTTGTTCCGCTCCCTGTAACAAAAGCATATTTATAGTTCCTGTAATTGCTGATGACTCAGGCAACTGCTGCTGGCATCTTAAAATCATTACCTTAATACCTACTGTAATAAATATAGTGTTTAAATATTAATATTTAATATTTTGTAGGCAGTGTAACAGCTGACGTTGAAGGTCGTGGTGCAGGTGGAGAGGACTGTGGGGCCAGAGGTGAACTTGTAGATGCAGCTGTGAACTAAATGAAAAAATACACATAAACATACTGCCTTTCTAGCACCTAGGAACAAAAAGGATAAGCCTAAAATATACTAATTGGTGCTAGTTTACTTACTCGTATTGGCGACTCAGCAGGGCCAAACCCAGAAGCCATCTCCTCTCCGATAGTGCCTAATATTATGGCACTATTTTCAGAGAGCTCTGGGATCTCCACTGCATTCCCCGTAGCCCCAATAGCGTTTGCTATGGCACCGCCCTCCACCCGCGCCTTCCTCTTTTGATCTCGCCAGCACTGGAAACAAGACACTTTTTATTATACCTACTTTTACTTTTAGTTCATATTTAGTGAGGCTGATTTCTTCAGAAAGTATTACTTAAATTATTATCTTCAAGTCTCATCAACATGTTACATACCACTTTCCACTGCTCCACCGTCCTGTTCGGACCTAAGTCGTCGAGGGCCTCCTTTAGGCCCACCCATTGCTGCTCCAAGACCGCAGCACCCTGCGGTGTTTTATAATCGCCCGCAGCAAAATTGGGGTGCTCGGCCATGTAGCGGCAAAGGTAAGTAATTTGAGCTTTGTTGCTTCTCACCCTAAAACAATGCATACAAAACTTTATTTTAACAGACTTAAAGGTAGTACAGTCGACCTCAAGACGAGCTGCACTATACCAGTAGGTATAAGCGGGTCTTGTTGTAATTTCTGCTACATGGCGTCGTGTTTCAGCTTAGGTACATTTTGGAAAAGTGTGCCGCGTCTCGTGGTAGACTGTATTTTGATACAAAACTTTATTATGCTACTTAAAAAGAACAACATTAGAAGAAATTTATGTACTTACATTTTCTTTTGGGTGGACGCCATTTCTTTTCTTCCACTCACAGAATATTATCCTATCACACAATATTTACCTTGAACTTCAATTCAATTTTTACAACTTTTCTAAAAGAAAACGGGCATCCAGACATCCATTGTCTTCTCAGTCTATCCTTGTCATTACTCATAGTTAAGAAAGAGATGGACTCTGTTTATCGCATGGACACGATCATAAAAAAACAAAAAAATTAAGAACGCGTTCACAACAACTGTCATTAAAACAGATGAATGGCTAATGCGTAGGCGAAGCCAAGTAAAAAAAAAAAAAAAAAAACAGTCATTTCATTCGTTCCCCTTTTGGTGTTCCCATTTGAAAATAAAAGTTGACATTTCGGCATGAGAGAGCCGAGTCACGTCGAGATAATTCTCTTTCATGGCGCGCATGTTAGAGAATATGACAAATTAGTCGAAATCGACAATTTTTGTCATGTCGTGTATGAGATATGTCGCGGCGGTCATCATAACCCGGCTGAACGACGAATGGTAAAATAGTAAGTATATTTAAAAATTAACTACGGGGCCAAAAAAAATTAAACTTTTTTCCCGCGTTAAGGAAGGTTATTCCTATCACCAAAAAAAAAATCAAGCACTTCTGATATTTTCATCCATTCCCTATTAAACTAGATATCCATTTCGAAATCTAGATATTTTTTGAGAAAATACGGGTAAGATCCCAAAAATTAGGTCTTGTTTATAAAAACTTATTTCCTTAAAACGCTCCAAAAACACCGATTAAAATAGTCTGTGGTGAACATTTTTAAAAGAAAAGACACAGTCACAGATTAAAAAAACAGAGTTTTAGATTGGTTTTAGTGGCATCTAATTTTATTAATAAGGCCGTTAGTCTTTTAAAGTTTGGTCCTTAATTAACACTGTCAACATATTTCTCTAAAGTCTGTGATCAAAGTATCTGATCATTTATAATGTGAGCTACAAGTTAACAAAAAAAAAGGAAATAATAAACCTAGAAGTCATGCGTTGAAATGGCCGTAATTTCGGTTAATACGCGAGTTGAATCCTGACTCGACGCGCTTACCGCGTCCGAGCGCCGAGCGCCAAGCCGCTTGTTTGTAAGCTGGATTTTCTGGGCTTGCATCTAAAGGCCAGTTACTGAATTGAAAATTTTTGCTAAGCAACTCTTTAACTGTAGTAGCTGCTCTTTCGTCAAATTTCTCAGAAAAGGGCGTGACAGAACGTTTCTTAATTACTCGTATTTACGTAGCGAAATTCTCGGTTCAGTATTTTTCAAAAACCCTGCCTACCAATGTCACAGCTTTAACAGAGAGGAAAGTCTATCACATAATATTATTGTTACTTTCTTCATTGTTATTTTCAGGACTGAGGAGATTATAGCATTGCTATGACTATCTACCAGACTTTAAAGAATTTCGTACCACTCCAATCAGATGATTGCTTTGAAGAGGCTCCTGGCTGAACAGCTATAAATAAACCTCTGCTTATCAGAACTCTATTGAGCCGTCTTACCTCCTACCGGGGAGGTCCCCGGCGTGCCATTAAGGCACACCTTCATCAACCGCGAGCGGAGACTGCGTGTGATAGATACTGGCAACGGCCGCAGCCGGGAGCTCGCTATTGGGAGCGGAGAACAAAGCGCCCGGCTGGCGACTTATTCTGTTCGGCGTTTGTGGTCCGTTACAGAGTTTGAAATGTTCCTGAATTGTTGCTTTTTGTTATTCACTCTATTTTTTCAAATAAAGTAATTTATTTCAACGAAAATAATATACATTCTGTTTGCTGAATGTCAATATACTAAAACTTTCGTAAGCACAACACATTATAAACTTTTAGTCCTTTTTTGTGTGAGACGAGTAACCGACGACGCGAGCTCCGTCTCTGCTCACCATGATTACGCTCTGTAAATCGGAGCGAAACCGGGTCGGACTCTCCCAATATAACAACACCCGTAAGTAGATCTGGACTAAAAGTTTGTCAATATTATACTACTTTAGCCGCTGCTTTCTAGCCGTATTTGTAGTAGAGAAAATGGCAGCGGGAAAAAAACTTTCTCTTGGAATGTTAGGGCTTATGCTATGCTTAGTCTGGCGATGTTTAAATATCAGAATAGTCCGAGATTTTTGGAAAAACTGTTGAAACACATGACTTCAGTCAGTGCAATAGTGCTGTAGTGTGCGTTTAAATGCCAGAATAGTCTAAGGTTTTTGGAAAAACTATTTCAAAACATAATATTTTATGACTTCAGTCAGTGCAATAGTGCTGTAGTGTGTGTATTTGAATGGCACCCTTGTAATTAAACTGAGTTCTCCTGAAAGTAACTTTACTTTATAAATGTATAGAGATTAAAAATGTTACATCATGACATTATATTCGGGAAGCCTGTGATTGATTTGCTTACCATATTTTTGAAAAGAGTAAAAAAACAATTTTAATAATAAAAAAAAGAAGTATTATCGTCTCATTATAGATAGATAGATAGATAGAATATTCTTTATTGTACTCATAAATAACATTTACAATTTAGTTGCTTAATAGGGTATTAGTTTTACCTATTTTGGGGTCCTGTCAAGTGATTATGTTGTGTGAAAGTAATTTTATTATTAAGGCTTTGTCAGTTACTTAGTAGCCAGTGGAAACAATACGTGTAGCCAGAATAGGTCAGTGCAGTCGCGGCGTCTCCCGGGAGCCACAACGGCGATCATAAATCGGTTATAGTTACGCCTCTCGAGTGTCCGTACACACTAGCGCAGTTCATTTATATGGATTCCACTAGAGCACAGTCATCTTTATATATTCGTGATCATCATCATCATCCCATTATGCCCCCACGGAGGGCCACGGGTCTATTCCCTGAGGAAGGTATAGGTCGTAATCCTCCACGGAGGCCCAGTCCGGATTGGTCGAGGCTTGTAAGACTAGTGGCTGGTCTTACTGCCAGAAGTTTTCAAGCCACCTAAAGCCTCTGACTTGGCTTAACGACTGCCATCTATCGACGGCAGCCGGCACCAACTGCTTAACGTGCCTTGCGAAGCACGGAACCGCTAGGAAAAATGCCACTAGCGATATATTTCGTAAATCTCACTTAAAGATCAGACAAGATGGTATTTATTTGTCAAACATGAAGTAGATTTTGAAGAACATGGCACGCAATCGAATATTTGTCATGCGTGATTTATTATTGTAAACATATAGAAAGTTATCATCATCATAGAATCGCTCGTAGCCTGGGCTGCCTGAGTGATCTTAAACGGTCACTAAGGTTAAGCAACATACGGCGCGTTCAGTCCATGGATGGGTTTCTGTCTATGACTAACGCTAGTGGCATTTTTCCGAGCGATTCCGTGCTTCGCAAGGCACGTTAAGCAGTTGGTGCCGGCTGCCGTCGATAGATGGCAGTCGTTAAGCCAAGTCAGAGGCCTTAGGGCGGCTTGAAAACTTCTGACAGTAAGACCAGCCACTAGTCTTACAAGCCTCCACCAATCCGGACTTGGCCCCCGCGGTGGAGTATGGCCTATACCTTCCTCAGGGAAGAGACCCGTGCCCCTCGGTGGGGACATAATGGGTTGATGATGATAGAAAGTACGTATTTTGGGAGAGCACCTCAAAGTTGCAGTTTTCTTAGTTTTAGCAATGTGGCTACTCTGCGGCTGGGGACGAAAAAACCCCAGGGCTTGGATGTTTAAATGTTTGTGATGTCGCTGTTTCTGGTTCCCACGACACAGGGTATCCTGTGTGGGGCAGAAGCAACATATGTGCCCGTATGTTAATGTTTATGTGTATGTTTTATTAATGTTTAGGTATATGTTTCTGAGAAAAAATATTTTAAAACGTAGATTTATGTACAGTAAAATCATTTAAGGGTTCTGTTTTTTGCCTTCTCAGTTACGGATTCCTAAGAACTTGTTTGGAACAAAATGAATACATACAGCTCGCAGGAGGTACTTAAAGATATAGGACATGTAGATCACTGCAAATTGAATTTTTATGGCACGAATGGAAACGTTTTTCTATTCTATTATTACTTCACAAATAAATACATCATATTGTCTTTGTCTTGCAAAGGCGAATCCATTATGGTCACCATCATAAAACTTCATAATATCGGCGAAGTATAGTAAAATTTATTACTCGTGATACTTTACTGTGAAAAGTATCCGTACAATGTAAGAGCAGCATAACTCAATGTGTCTTGAAAATCGATGCTTCATACACACGGGGCGAGAACCATGTCTTATAATACCTAGAATATTACAGAAGATCCATTTCATACAACCAGCCACAAGATGGACCGACGATCTCATCCTAGTGGCAGGAAGATGCTGGAGGCAAGCCGGTTCCAACCGGTCTTTTTGGAAATCCATGGAGGAGGCCTATGCCCAGCAGTGGATTTCTTGTGGCTGAATGAAGATGATGATGATTTCATACGTAGCCAATGGGATATCTACTCATGAAAATCACTTGCCTATGTAAACATTTATATACAGGCACATATATGGCTTCTGGCTCAGTTTATTGTTCCCAGATGGGATTCCACCCTAAACCTCTCACATGGTAGGCAGATGCGCTAACCGCTGCGCCACAGAGGTCACCACTTATCTTGGTCCAACATTAGGATATCCTGTGATAACCAGACAAGGGGTGATAGTCAGAAAAGTTCGTTTTTTATGCCAATTTCTTACCGACAAATTTTACGTGACGTGTAATTAATATAGTAGGTCAGCTTAGCAATAAGTTTAGACCAAAAAGGAAAAGATTACTTGAAGAGATTTTTCGATCTAGATTTGAAACGAGATGAGTTCAAGAGGAGTCGGGTGCCATCCAATACATATTTAATAACGGTGTATTGAATTTTATGTCAGCACAAAGACTTAAATTTTTTTTCGGATTCACCCTGTAATTATAACTTTCTTAACTTATATAAGAGTTTTATTCCTTGAAAAATGTTTATATTTTTAGGTTTTTTTAGGTGTGAGTGCATTTGTCGTTGAAAATTCATTATTATGAAGGTCCGGATACACTTACTTGACTTTTTGTCGGAAGAGTCCGACCAGGTTTCGCTCTCATTTGGGCTTCATCGTGGTGAGCAGATACGGCGCTCTCGAAATCTGGTAGGACTCTTCCGATAAAAAGTCAACTAAAAAAGTTGTATGAACAATACCATACCATAGACGGGAAAAACGACTCCATTCTAATCGACATTCTAGCTGTCTCGCGTATCACCACTGTTGTCGCTTAGGTTCTTCTGGTTCCCACGATGCAGGGTATCCTAGTGTGGGGCCAGAAGCAATGTATGTACCTGTATTTAAATGTTTATGTTATTATGTTCATGTTTGTACAGCAGCAGTGATACTTCTGTCCGCTTCCTCATAGCCCGTATCCCGGGTCGTATCTCATCTCGTAAATCTGAGCGCGCTCCTACTACGAGCTACGCAATGAATAAATTCGCCACTCGAGTGAGTTGTTCGCCTTTTGAAAAATGGTGTTTGTAAATACGCGGCCGCCGCTAAAGCTCTTAATTTACCAACTGATGGCGGCGCTGAATGTCTACGAAATGGCAAGAATGGCAGGCAAGAGCCAGAAGAAACATTTCAAACGTTGATTTAAAATATAAAAACTTCCACTTAACATAAACACTTGACCTGGTTCCAACCTAGGATACTCTGTGCTATGGTTACCATGCAAGGATATTACAAACATCGAAAAACGTTTGTACATTTCTACAAATGTACGGCCGCCCCCGCTGGGAATCGTACCCACGACCTCTCCCTTGGTAGCTAAATGCATTAACGGTTGAGCCGTTGAGGCATGAATAAATTTAGTATAAGCTAAGCCAACACGTAGCCTAGTGGGAAAAAACAATGGACTCTGAGGCAGGAGGCCCAGGTTTGATTCCTGACCGACCTGCGGGCATGTATCTATGACTTTTTTGTCCCAGTTATTTACATTTGTAAAGTTATAGTAGTAAAAATACTAGCTAAAGGAAAAGGAAAGCACTTGAGAGGCTTGTGACGTCATCATAGATTCAGCCAATCCGGGCTATTACACTACATAAAATGGCTATATAAAAAAAAAACAAGTTGTATCCTGTTTTTTGGATAAAAGATCAATTCTTTTACTTGCCGTCCGGTCCGCCCCAATAGCTGTCAGGTCTGTACAAGACTGTATGACAGCAAATCCGGAATCTGTAATTCTGTCGTTTCATAACGTGACGTTCAACGCTTTGTTGTTAATTATTCTCCCATGCAAATACGACTGTGGCTGTTATTCACAATTAATTTGAAATCCATGCTTTTAGCGCTGGGCCTCGGAGGCGCTCGGTGTTTTAAATAACGGTTTCTGTTGGCAATAAACCGGTAATTAAGTGGGGGTAGTTAATGGGGGTACCGTCCGACGCAAGTGTCTTTTATGATTTTAACATAGCATCTAATTACGTACGTTTCGCTTCGCATCTACGAACAGTTGTATTCTTACGTACACCCTTGGGGAAAGTCTTATTGAAATTTGAACAAGTGCGGAAATTAAATGAAATTGCCTTATTTTGACAGTTAACTGTAAATGAGTAAAGGTAAAAAAGTAATTATTGCATCATCAAAATAGAATTTAGAACTGAGTAAGACTTAACTATTTGATGTTATTATGTCGCTGGTTTTCAGCAATAGCAACTGCCTTCTCCCTGAGATGTTGTGGGCGAATAATGTACAACAGTCAATTAGGTCACTAATAGTCTTCTTCTTTGTCGTTTCGCTCTTGGCAGAGCGGTCGTGGTCACATTGAGGCGTCCACATCGGCGGTAGAGGCGGACACAGCTCTCCGCACGATCTCCCGCCATCTCTCCCTGTTGGCGGACTGTCTGGCGCAGTCAGTTACGCGGTTTCCTACAGCCGCTTTCACTTGGTCCGTCCAGCGCATGGGTGACCTGCCGCGCGATCTGGTTCCCTCCACCTTTCCCTGCACGACCAGCCGCTCTATGGAATCGTCATCTCGCCTGGAGACATGCCCAAAGTACTGCAATATGCGAGACTGTACTACGACTGACAGACGCTGCGTGATGCCGAGCTCCTGGAGTATGGATACGTTGGTGCGGAACTCCGTCCATGATATCCCGAGCATCTTCCTCCAGCACCACATCTCCAGAGCATCTATCTTACCCTTTTCCAACTCGCGTACCGTCCACGTCTCCGCTGCGTAAAGAAAAATGGGGAATACCAGCGTACGCACGAGCCTGACCTTGGTGGCTTTAGTAATGTTGCGATTCCTCCACACTTTCCTTAACTTCTCCATCGCGGTTCTGGTTATGGCCATACGTCGTTTCACTTCATCCACGCAGCCGCCATTGCTTGAGATCAAAGCCCCGAGATAAACGTAGGTCTGAACCACGTCGCAGTTCGCAATCTGTGTGACTTCGGGCGAGTTGTTGTTGACGCGATCCACGATCATAACTTTGGTCTTAGATCGGTTTATCCTTAATCCAAACGTAAGGCTCACGCGTTCCATTCTGAGAAGCAATTCCTCCATATGGTCAGCACTACTCGCAAATAAGGTGGTGTCATCTGCATACCGCAGGTTCGCAATTTTATATCCGCCAATCGCAGCACCATCGGTCCAGTCCTCAAGAGTGATTCGCATAACAAGCTCGGTGTAGATATTAAAAAGTAAGGGTGATATTATGCATCCCTGTCGTACGCCTGCACTTGGATGGAAGCCATCTGAGAGGAGGCCATCTGTCCGTACTGAAGCTGTACCTCCCTCGTAGAGCTCTCTGAGCAGGTGCACGAGATGTTGTGGTGTGCCCATGTCCAATAGTGTTTTCCACAACGTTGGCCATTTCACCGAGTCAAATGCTTTGGAGAAATCGACAAAGCATATACAAGTCGGCTTGTTGAACTCTCGAGCCTTCTCAATGATTTGACGAACGATGAGGATTTGTTCCCGGGTTCCCTTTCCTTTCACAAAACCGGCCTGCTCTGGTGCAATTTCTTTAGACAGATATGCTTTAAGTCGCTCGTTGATGATGTGCAGCATTATTTTGCTAGCGTGCGTTATGAGAGCAATGAGTCGAAAGTTGCTACACTTCTTTGTGGAACCCTTTTTATGAAGTGGGATGAATATAGTGTGAGTCCATTCAGAGGGCCATTTGCCTGTGTGCCATATCTTGTTGCAGATGATGTGGAAGATGTTAACGCCACGCTCTCCCAATGCCCGTATAATTTCTATTGGGATCTCATCTTTCCCCGTGGCTTTACCATTCTTAAGATGTTTAATAGCGGCTCTTACTTCTGACTCAAGGATATCCGGCTCAATCATATCGCGTGCAGGCTCCGTAGGTGCGAAATCTCGCGACTGAGGGTCCTGGAACAAGGACTGACAGTAATCTCTCCAAACACCCGAAATTTGGTCCAGCTCAGTGACTACTTGGCCATTCTGATCTTCGATAGCCCAAGTCCTGGATGGCAGCGTTTTCGTAATGAGGCGAATCTTATGATACAGGTCTCTTGACTCATACCTGCCCGCATGAGCCTCAATTTCCTTACACATAGTGCGCAGATAGTTGTTATGATCTTGTCTGCATTTCGTTTGTATATGTGCTGACATTTTATTGAGATCCTTGACATCGGCTCCCACTGCTTTCATCTTCCGGCGTTTCTCCACGAGCTCAAAGGTACCATCAGTCATCCAGTGTTGTCTTTTGCGGGTTGTAATTCGCGGTGCAGTTTCAGAGACAGTTGAAGTGATGAGTGTTTTAGCTCGGTCCCATAGTGCATCCAGTGTTTCGTTGACAATATCCGCCTCAGACCACTGCGGCCAGTCATGGTCGACGACAGAGCGGAACCTCGAAACATCTTTCACCTCCAACCTCTTCGGCTTTTGATTGGTTCTAGCTGCTGTTAGCTTGAGCCTTAGTTTGGAGATCAAAAGTTGGTGGTCAGACCCACAATCAGCTCCAGGCAGCGTATGGGCGTTAGTCACAGATGACCTCCATCGCGACCGAGTCATGATGTAGTCTATTTGGTTGCGAGTTTTCCCATCGGGTGATACCCAAGTGTACAGTCTGCGCGGGTGATTCTGAAAAAAGCTATTGACAATAAGGAGGTCGTTTTCTGAAGCGAATTGTATTAAGCGTTCACCTCGTTCATTTCGCTTGCCGAGCCCAAATCTTCCCGCACATTTGCCCAGCTGATGAGCGTTTTCCCCGATTTTAGCGTTCAAGTCTCCTAGGATGACCAATAACTCCCTATTGGGAACCTTCGCTATTGTAGATTGTAATTCCGAGTAAAACTTCTCAATTGTGTCGTCACTTGCAGCAGACGTAGGAGCATATACTTGTACAATGTTGAGATTCATTGGTGAGGCTTTTAACTTGATGCTGATAATCCGATCGCTTACTGGCTCGTATCCCATCACACATTTTTCCTGGTGTGCAGGTATTAAAAAAGCCACCCCGTTGCTGCTGGTAACGCCGTTGCCAGAAAAGTAAATGACGTGGTGGTCTGTCATTAAATGTCCGCTGCCTTTCCAGTGTGTTTCGCTTAGACCACAGATGTTCACACCGACTCTAACCACTTCTCGTTCCAACACAGCAAGTTTCCCAGGTTGGTTCAAGCCACGCACATTCCAAGTGCCTATCGTCTGGAGGCGTCGTAGCTTGATGGAGTTTCCAGTAGTAGAATTTCCATGGTGGGCCTGGTCTCCTACCTCACCATGGCCGGTAGCCAACTTCACACCGCGCGCCCCGGACGCAGCGCGGCGCCGGTCGCTAATCGGTTCGCAAGGCGATCGTGTCTCATTTACTTGTACTCTCATTGTGACTTTCTTGGGAATATAGCCGCAGTGGTTTCCCCTTGCCTTCTGCGCCAGACGTTTTAGAGATGATTTAAATCTCAAGGCCGCTGAAGCCTCTTCTGCTCAGTTGCCCGAGCAGGTAAGTGGGTATCCCGCCACAGCTCGGTCGCCATTGCCTCGTCAGTTATCCAGCAGGGGGCACCACGGCAGCTGGAGAGCCGCCGTACCTAGGATCGCCTACGAACGTCCAGGTCGTGCAGGTGAGGTTGACATTTGGAGCTGACCAGGTGTTATTGTCATTCTCTCCCTTACCCCCCTAATAGTCACTAATAGTAGACATCTATTAAAAAAAACAAAAGAAAAATTAATTAAAGAATGAGAAAAAAAGTTCTTCTTAATAAAAAGGAAATTTAGTAAAAAAAAACTTTCCTAAACACAAAAATAACCGGAAAAGGCTATACTTTTCTATTAGAAACATTTGATTCGAGAAAGAAGACAAATGTATTGATAACTCAGGGAAATCTTAATACAATAGAAGGAAGAAACGGAAGATAGAACATGTTCATTCAAACGCAACGAAGAATCATACTTTGAAATAAGTGTCCGCTAAGTGTATTTTCTTTAGAGTATACGGACAAATATTGCAAACAAAGTTCGATTGTTGCTTCGGTGAACGCCGAGTGTACGACCATTGACCACGTATAAGGAAGATATAGAATATGTAGTGATTTTTTATATAGATGTAATTTATGCTAGTAACAATAAACTTATCTTATCTTATCTTTTATTTCACAAAATCTTAACATTAGAATTTTTGGTGGGGATATCGGGTCACCATAACAACGGTTTTGTTCTTTTGCCTTTTTCTCCGTAAGAAACCCGAGCCAAAAGCAGCTTACATTGGTCAAGTACATTGTCATTCAATAAACAAAAGTTACAAATATGTATATCACTTTCATATGGACAGGTACCATATGAAAGTGATGTGTGAGATATGTGTATATGCTACATACATATACTAGCTTTCGCCCGCGACTCCGTCCGCGTGGACTGTAGTTCGAAATTTTGCAACCCCGTTCACTCCCTTAAGGGTTGAATTTAGAAAAACGGCGAATCACGTGTTCAATCAATTGTGTTGAAGAGTATTTATTTTATGTTTCTAGAAAATTAGACAACATTCTTTATACCTTCCATACAAATTTTGGCAACCCTTTTCGCCCCCTAAGGGGTTGAAATAAAAAAAAATCCCTATGTTGAATATTTATGTTGCCTATGTTGTTTTATTAAATATGTAAATACTGTTGCTATTTACATAGTCTCTGCCCACTCTGCGCTCTAGAGCGCTGAGGGCTATCGGCACAGACTGAAATCAGTGCTGAGGGTTTACGCCCTCAGCACTATGCTGAGTCAGCTGCCGCACGGCGACAAAGAGACAAACCGCGACAAAGCCTGTAAAGTGTTTTTATTATTTTTAGTAGCCACCAACGATATTAAATATTGTTGGTGGCCACATTTAGTTTTGTTCTAAGTTTTAATTTGTGCTATCTGTTGTTCCGCTTTCTTTCTTAAATATTGCTTACATTTGAAGACGTAAGTGGATGATGGTGATCAGTCGTATTGTTGGTTGTCGGTGTTTTTTGGGTGGAAAAAATTGTAGTAAAAAACTTTAACTTCAATTTACTCAAAATCTAAAAAAATGCACCTATCACCGTCATCCACTCACGTCTTCATTTGTTACATTATACATTTCTGATTTCTCAGGATTTGTGCTTCAGTTTCACTCAAACAAGGTTGTAATGGAGAGGGGGTCACTCGGTTGGTGGTGGGTCGCAGTTCGACTCCGGCAGAGTTGCCGCCGTGTGGACTGTGTATTTGCAGTCGCTGTGTGCACTTCAAATATTGACTTAGTTCGCGGAACCCTTTCCGTGGTGGGGCCACTGAAATGGTGTTTTCAGATTACAGTACATTAAAATAAAAAATGTACTTTCGTCATACAAAATTGTGGACCAGCTGTTTCATTATTTCATTAAGCTTCAATTAGTGATAAAACTAGTCAGTCATTATCCTACTACCTATAGCTTCAGGACTAATTAATGATAGCTTCCACACCACAGAATCACTTGTCCAGGCCGTTTAGAAGGCCGAAGAGTTTAAGATGACAGTTGAGAATAGACAAACTGCCGCTCGTGCTACGCACGCTGGACAAGTGATTGTGTTGTATGGAAGTTATTATTGTTATAATTATTTGGCAGTCATTTTAGCTTAATTATTGCGACTAGGTAGTATGAAAATGACTGACTAAGATTATCGCTAATTCCAGCTTCTTGAAACAGCCTGCTTACACTTTTTTTAACGGAAGTGCCTATGTACACCATTCTAAATACTCCTGCATTGAAATCGCTGAAGAAATTTCCGGGATTATCCGCTACACAAATTTAGAAACATATAACATTTTCTTCTTCTTTATCCTTTTTTTTATGTAGCCTCTATAATATCCAAAAAGGCCAAAAGGCAAAGGCCTCCTCCAGTTCAGTCCAGAGTTTTCGGTCCTGGGCCGCCACCTCAGACCACTCCGGCAGATGTCGGCCGAGATCGTCTCTCCACCGTCTTCTAGGCCAGCCTCGACTCCACTCGGTGGCAAAATTAAATTACAGCTCCGCTCGTCATTTCAGTCGAATGAATTCTGATAGATGCGCAAGATTCTTTGTAATATTAGTGTAGAATTTTGACAGTATTTTTTTTAACAGTAGGCACATACATTGCTGCTGGCCCCACACTAGGATACCCTGTGTCGTGTGAACCAGAAACAGCGACGTCACCAACATGTAAACATCCAAGTAAAACAAACCCAGTTATTTTTTCGTCCTCAGCCGGGATTCGACCCCGGGACCTCTCGCATGGTATTCAGATGCGCCACAGAGGTCGACTTATTACAGTATTTTTTTTATATATTTATATTTAAGTAGATATGTAGACGTAGATTTCGTAGCCCCACTCCAAGCGACACGGAGGCACTCGATCCGTTTGGCTGTAGGTAAGTGCTCGTCAACTAATAGCTCTGGGTTCATGCCGGCGGATGCATTATTGAAAAGCATTGATTGAACATAGGCTAGTGGCGTATGACTGCCTGCAACTGATTTATTTCTAGCTTTCACCTTCTGAGAATGCTTATGGCATTCCCTTTACTGTGTCTGTGACCTATTCCTTTTATGCATGTTTAGTTATACTTGGGGCAAACGGGGCTAGACGTTAGAGAGGTAACAAGTAACAGTTACATAGTCATCAACTAATTATGTCCCCACCGAAGGGCACGGGTGAGGAAAGTATAGGCCATACTCCACCACGGGGGACAAGTCCGGATTGGTGGAGGCTTGTCTAATATATAAAATTCTCATGTCTCAATGTTAGTGACATTAGTCAATGAAGACCTCTGTGGCGCAGTGGTTAGCGCATCTGACTACCAAATCTGTCTGGCTAAGCCGTGAACCAGTTTAACATACATAAACTCACGGCCGTAAGCCAGAGGGGTAGAAAGAGACCAGGATCTACCATTTGCCTATTGAAACAATCGCAAAATCAGCAGGTAATACTAAACTGACAGACTGACCTCGTAAATAGTTTCACCCAGAGATCGTTATTTATCCACGGCTGTCTGCAGCAGCTCGGATCGGGCCATGTTTTAGTAATTAGAGCGGAGTAGGCGGCGCGGAGGCGGTGACTTACAAGCCTTGCTGACTCCATGGGTGAGCTTTTACAAGGCTTTTTAGTCGAGTAAGAGCCTCTTGGCTGTTAGTATACGCCATAAGAGGCAGAATCGCTCGTAGCCTGGGCTGCCTGAGTGATCTTGAACGATCACTAAGGTTAAGCAACATACGGCGCGTTCAGTCCATGGATGGGTCACCGTCTATGACTAACGCTAGTGGCATTTTTTCCGAGCGATTCCGTGCTTCGCAAGGCACGTTAAGCAGTTGGTGCCGGCTGCCGTCGATAGATGGCAGTCGTTAAGCCAAGTCAGAGGCCTTAGGGCGGCTTGAAAACTTCTGACAGTAAGACCAGCCACTAGTCTTACAAGCCTCCACCAATCCGGACTTGGCCCCCGTGGTGGAGTATGGCCTGTACCTTCCTCAGGGAAGAGACCCGTGCCCCTCGGTGGGGACATAATGGGTTGATGACGATAAGAGGCAGTGGAGTGTTGGGGTTATTGCTGGCAATCCGTCAAACGAGGAAGGAAACGGGTTCAAATAACTTCACATGGAAAGATAAATTCCAGACCGAGGCGGGATTACTGTGGCAGCCGAGCTGTGCGAACAGTGTATTAATCTATATATATAAAAGGAGAAGCTGATTGACTGACTGACTGACTGACTGACTGACTGACATATCAACGCAGGGCCTAAACTATAAGAGTTAGAAACTTGAAATTTTGCACAGAGGTTCCTTTGGTAACGTAGGGGAGCACTAAGAAAGGATTTTTGAAAATTCACCCCCTAAAGAGGTAAAATGGGGGTTCAAAGTTAGTATGAAACTTTGCCGTTTTTGAAGTTATTCAAATGAAATTTGGTGCAAAGGTTCTTCATTTAAAATTATGAAACACATGTAAAATAGTTTTTTAAAAATCATCCCTTAAGGGGGAAAAAGGGGGGTGCAAACTTAGTATGAAACGTTGCCGTTTTTGAAGTTATTCGAATGAGAGTCAATATAAAAGTATTTCATTAAAAGTTATGAAAAACATGTAAAATAGTTTTACGAAAATCATCCCTAAAGGGGGTAAAAAGGCGGTGCAAAGTTAGTATGAAACTTTGCCGTTTTTGAAGTTATTCGAATGAAATTCAGAATAAAAATTATTCATTAAAAGTCATGAAACACACGTAAAATAGTTTTTAAAAAATCATCCCTTAAGGGGGCAAGAGGGGGGTGCAAAGTTAGTATGAAACTTTGCCGTTTTTGAAGTTATTCGAATAAAATTTGGTACGAAGGTTCTTCATTAAAAGTCATGAAATACATGTAAAATAGTTTTACGGAAATCATCCCTTAAGGTGGTAAAAGGGGGGTGCAAAGTTAGTACGAAACTTTGCCGTTTATGAAGTTATGCAAATGAAATTCAGCATGAAGGTCCTTCATTGAAAGTCATGAAAGACATGTAAAGTAGTTTTTTTTTAAATCATCCCTTAAGAGGGTAAGAGGGGGTTGCGAAGTTAGTATGAAAGCAGTTAGAATGTACTCTTTACTCAGCTAAAGCCTACGCGGACGTAGTCGCGGGCAACAGCTAGTTTTTAATAAGAATTAAGTAACTCTTGTTGAAAATTAATACACTGTTTTTTTATGTAACCTATATACATCTCTCTGCGGGGCACAGGGCGTTCTCTCGGAGAGAAAGAGAGGGTATGGTTTTAATTGTCACAAATTGGAAATAAATTTATGAAAGGTTTTTTTTTCTGAAATCAGCCAACGTATCATTGTTGTCTCAACTAATCTAAACATGATGCTGCTTTTTACCCGCACATGACACAAAGTCCAATTGTAAAACACTTTTTCCACTCTGATTGAGGTATCTTCAAAACGTGCTGTTTGAACACATCTACGGCATCTTCACGGGTCGAAAATCGTTGACCACGTAAATAAATAGAAATCTGTATGATGGATGACCCATCAATTCTATTTTTTGAACATCTAAAAATGTAGTTGTTTCCTGAATTGTATGACAGCTGGCATTGTCATGGTGAAGTATGATTCTGCGTCGCTTGTTGTTTTGGCGTATTTCTTCAAATACTTCCAAACAAATGGTCGTGTACCACTCCGAATACACCGTTCTGCGATTCTCCAGTGGTATTGTAGCCACATGGCCATTAATACCAAAAAAGCAGGACACCATTTGCTTTACAGTGCTTTTTGCACGAGCCACTTGCGTAGGGTTCGGCTCATTTTGAAACACCCAAACTGTTGATTGTTGTTTAGTTTCGGGATCGTACGCGTAGATCCAGGATTCGTCACCTGTGTAGATATTATAAACAGATTTTGAGTCGCCTCCGTTGAATTTTTTTAAGGTTTCCTTGCACCATTCGACGCGAGCATCTTTTTGATCCTGAGTTAAGTTGTGCGGGATCCAACGCGAACAAATTTTTTTTACAGACAAATGTTTAAGTAATATCCTATGAATGCTCGTCATACATATGCCCAAAATAGCCTCTATCTCGCGATACGTAACATGGCGGTCTTGCATTATTAGTTTTCGCACAGCTTCAATATTTTGTGGCACAACCACCGATTTCGAGCGACCTTCTTTAACTTCGTCCGTGAGCTTACTGCGCCCGCGATTAAACTCACTAAACCAGTGATACACAGTCGTTTTTGATGGAGCTTAACCACCAATAGTCGAAGTTAATTGATCTACGCACTGTTGTTGCGTTAAACCACGTCGAAAATCGTAATAAATCATAGCACGAATATTTTCACGAGTGAGTTCCATTTTTTCAGCGATATGACTCTTTAAACCCAACAAAAACAAAACACTAACGTATATAAGAGAAAAATATTAGCGGCCAGTATTAAAAAAAGAACGAATTTGACCATGGAGGTCAGACATTGCGTTTAAAATTATTGGAATCCCAGATTCCGCATACATAAGTAGCAGCCTATGTACCTAACCGAGACACTCAGTAATATCGCTAGAATTTCTCTTGAAATAAGTAATGGGGAAGAATACTGACTTTTTATCCCGACAGAGGGCGTATGATCGAGAAGGCCTAACTGATCTGTCAAAGCTGTCAAAGCCCATACATTTATTTGTTTACACTTGCGTTTTTCTATAATTTCTCTCTAAAATGACTTTGTGTGCTGCCTTTGGATGTAAAAATAAAGGAAATCATGCATTCCCGAAAGATACCAAACGAAGAAAGTTGTGGGAAAGGGCTCTCAGACGGAAAAATTGGACTGCGTCTAAATGGTCGAAGTTATGTTCCGATCATTTCACATCTGCAGACTACTTCGGTGAAAGTGCTTACACTGGTTAGTATAGGTATGCTTTGATATCATATCGTCTACGACATCAGTAAAGTAACGCTGATCAAAATGTGGAATAATATTTTAACCTAAACGGTTTCTTTGCAGGATCACAGCCTCACAAGAAGTTTCTAAGAAGCACTGCTGTGCCAACTATATTTTCTTTTTCTAACCAGAAAGAGGAAAGTACATTGGCTAAAGAGCGGCGAGCACGGTATGAAGAAAGAAGCCGAAGAATACTCTTCTCTGCCGCAGAAATACCAAGCACATCAGGTCTACAAGCCCACGTAGATATTAAAATTGCCACTCCAGACAACACTAAATCTAATGTTTTATTGGAGAACCATAGTACTGAAATAGGTACACAAATCAATTTCGAATCAACTTATGGATGCATACAAAGATTTTTGTATGATGACGAGGCAATATTATTCTACACGGGGTTTGAATCGTACAGAAAATTTTATTTTGTCTATTTAACTTTGTGTCCAATGATAAACAAAATAAAGTATTATGGCAGTAACGTAATAAATGTGTCTTTAGAAGACCAACTTTTTCTAACAATGATTAAATTAAGACAAGATAAATGTAATTTTGAACTCAGCCTATTTTTCAATGTAAGTCAAACCACGGTTTCCAACATATTCATTACCTTTATCAATTTTCTGCATCAACTGTGGAGTAAGATCGAAATTTGGCCTGACCAAGATTTAGTACATTACTGCACACCAGAGAGTTTCAAAATATACAGCATGAACACACGGGTAATCTTAGATGGCACAGAAATAAAGGTACAGAAGCCAGAAAATCCCGTACCACAGCAAGCTTCTTGGAGCAGTTATAAGCATGCAAACACTTTGAAGGTTTTGGTTGGGGCCACATCAGGTGGCTTGTTGTCTTATTATTCAGACGCTTATGGGGGGTCAGTAAGTGACCGACAAACAGTTGAACGAAGCACCTTAATAAAGAAGTGATCTGGTCGTGGCTTTAACATACAGGATTTATTCATTGATAAGGATGTTACAGTAAATATACCAACATTTCTTAAAGGAAAAGCTCAACTTCCTGGTATGACAGTATTGCAAGACCGTAAGTTAGCTAGTAAGAGAGTTCATATAGAACGTATTATAGGTCTTATTAAAACTTATAACATTTTAAAGAATGATTTACATCATAGCTACATACCATTAGCATCCAAAATATTTTTTGTTTGCTTTATGTGCTGTAATTTTAAGGAAACTATTATGAAAAAATAAAACTATTTCATTGTACATACTGCTTTTTATTTTTATTTATGTAGAATGAGCAATCATACAAACCATCACACTGATTATAATGGTACTATTATAGCAAGGCTGACCTAGAGGCTGATTTTGCTACTGTAGGAAGCCAACATAAGATAAGTACATAGAATAAATTAGCGCATGGCTACTATATATTAGATTGAAAATTGTTCATGTGTACAAGATTAAGAATACATTTTTCATACAGGCTGCAGAGTAAGAAAGGATTCTGTGTAACATTGATAAATAATCAAGGCCTACTTGGCCTTAATTTTTCATAATTTTTATTTAAGATCTTTTCTAACAGTGCATTCTCAAAGTGTGTTTTATAAAATATTTCTAATAAGGACACCATGTTGGCAATGAATGCTTCATCTTTGTACACATAAACAACTTTCATACTTTTAAATGTACCTATAAATTATTAAATTGCAATATTTTCTGCCACTGCAGAATAATTGGCCCTGTATTTGGGTATAGTATGGATGATTTTTCTTTAGGGCATATTCACCATTTACTTCTTCCAAATAAGGCACTGAGACAACAGTAATATCCGTATTTCTGGCTGTATATGGACACTTTACTTCAATGATTGTTTTGTCTCCGAGAAGGCCGTCAGGTGAAGCTCCCAAAAATGGATGAGTCGCCGAGATGAATAAACCACATGGCTCTACTGTCAAGTCATATTCTTGGCAATATTTCTGTACTGCCACAGATTCGTTGATAACTCCATACGTTGTAGCCCTACTCACAAATGGTTTCGGATACAAAATTTTTTGGGCCAAATGTTTTTGAGTGCTTTGTTTGCTGTGTGTTACAGCATGGAAGTTGCTAGCAGTAATCCTGCAAGATCTATTCCTTGGAATTACGTTGGTTTCGGGTACTTCTTTCAACAAGTCCTATTTCCTCTGTTGTTGGTTTCTTCAGAAGGTTGTCTCTTAGGATTTTTTCCTTTAAGCTCATTTGTGCATACTGGTGGTCATTTTCAATTGCGTATGGGTTAGCTGGCCTGCTGGTTGTGTTGCCAAAGTTAACTGCCATATTTTTTATGTGATCATTGTAGTTGTCCATGATGTCCTCTTCTTTAAGCGGCAAGTAATTTACAGTCCGTTTTCTTCCACATGGCAGCTTTTCTGCTTGCTTGGGCGAATCGAAATAGATTTTACGATTTTTTAAAGCTCATCAGTTTTTGGGTACAAACTTGATGTAATATAATCGTTTTGGTACGGACCATATCCTCAACTCCTTTTAGTACCAACACATGTTTACAATGGGCCTCTACTCCACTCCCAGCAGCACATTCACAATTGCTTTGTTCAGTCGAACCATCAGAATTTAGTTTTGCGTTCACTACATAAATCATTTTCTTCATCTGTGCTTTGCACTGGCCCTGGATGTAGGTGAAATCACCCTGAGCTGCTGCGCGAGCGGTTCATAGAAAACGTTCGTCGTACATTTGCCTTCCTTTCAACTGCGCTTGAAATCTGAAACAGTAGCATGTCATTTAGGTCTGTATGGAAAGTTTACATTCGAAAAGACTCATAAGTATTCTGCAACAACGAACAACTATTTTAGTTTCATGCTCACCTTTCAACAAATGCCTGAATATGTTGTTTTGTGATCGGAGGTAGAGGTGTTTCCATTTATGTCACGGAAACATTCCGCTCCTGGAGCATTATAGGCTTCGTCTTCCTCGACTTCCTCAGCGCCAAAATTAGCATTCCAATCATAGGCTTCAATCTAGTACAAAAGAAAATCGTCGTTAGCATGCAGTAATGAAAAAATTAAGATGAAAAAACACAAACAACAACATAACCTAACAATAATCAAAGTTTGATTTCATACTGACCTTTGAATCAAAACAGCTTTTTTACCAGCTACAGAAGCTTTCCGTTTTTTCAACTCGTCCTTTAACTGGGCCACCGTCATCAACGAATACATTTTCGTCGCCAAATTGATAGAAAGAAAACACAATGCGAAAGGTAAACCGATCAGTATGGCCGTGACACGTCCCTCTCGCTGGTGGCGACATCTGTAATGAGCGTTTTTCCTTATGTCAAATTTAGTTCTAAAAGAATCCCTAGGTGGCGCTGCCGTACCGTTACAATAAACGTCAAAGCAAAAAATAATACTATGGTTCTGTGGAATTTGTGATGGTTGATTAAGGAAAAACCAAAATGCTGTTGTCGTTTGGTGATAAGTGCGATTTTGGATATTTTGGAGTCTTTGCTGTGGATTGTGGGTTTGAATTTTTATTTTTATTACGAGAAACCTCGTCCGAATGGCAACCCTGGTTCCTTCTCTTGTTTAGTGATCTGTGGACTGACTTTGACATTGATTGCAATGAATCACAAATTCGTATGAAGAAACGAATGGCGCCATCTAGTGTTTCTCAAGGAACTAAGAAAAAAAAAGAAAGGAAAAACGCTCATTAGCTTTGCGTTTTGTTCCCCATTAATGACGTAGCCCCAGTGAGATTAGCACATGAATGGCCGCGGCGCGCGTCATGGATGCCCTATTCAAGTTGCAACAAAAGGTGCGACGAGACACTGGATGGCAAGACAGAAGGTCTGCTCCAGTTTGACTGATGTTCGTTTGTCTTAGCATTGATGTATTTTACTACTTTCGTAAGAGCTATTTTTTTAAATTAAAAATTTAAACCAATGGTTTCCATGATTATCATATACTAGGGCTCTGATATATTAAGTTTAAAATTATTTTATAAAAGATGGTTACAGTGGAGTTTATTTCCGCTGTCTCCAGTACAAATACGGCCCGAAGGCAGCAGCTAACATAGTAAATTAGCAGTGAGCAAACAGAATGTAAATCTTTTCTGTAGAAATAACATATTTTGATTTAAAATAAATACTTAAAACTATGTTTGGCTGGCTCAGACAGTGAATTCAGCAACAACCAGACTATTGTAGATTGAAATGGTTTTAAAAAACACTCCCATACAACACAATCGCTATTATTTATTAAACCCAGATTTATGTGTGAGCCTCGCAAGTCATTAAATACTCTGCTTTTTGGAGTAGTCTAATTTACCCTACTCCGAACTGTCAAAGGCTTACATGTCATGTTTTGGCATTTTAGAGTAGTCTTCAATGCTTAACTTTTATTCACTTTCATCACCACTGAATATATTTATCTTATTTTATTATTGGGTTAATCACAATCTATACCTCGACTCTACAAGCGTCCAGCGCCATCTAGTAAATTATTTTGGAACTAAGAAATTGCCATCAAAAAAAGTTGTTAGTGATTCGCTTATCGAACTTAAATACTAAGTAATTAAAAGTATATAAAAATACCACATAACTTATTATAGCGTTATACATTCCGGGCCCCAAAGAACCCTTGTTCTTTAAGCAAACAACTTCAACAATGAATACAAAACTTAACCTTTTCAAAGAAAACAAAATATAAACAAATTTAAGCTTCAAGAAGAAGCATTACAATTTTAGACAGTGTTCTAGTACATCTAGTATTGTTGTTCAATCAATCAATCAATCAATATGTTTATTTGTGAACATAGGTGGGTTTACAGTAAAGGTCTTACAGTATATTTTAGAGCGCTATGTTCTACCCAAAAGTTAGTGGAAAGTTACCGATATGAGGGCTCCTAGTGATACCGCTACACCAACGTGGTAGTCAAAGTGGTCTTTCTGATCGTCGCTGCTCAGTGCTCCAACGGCGAGAGATGGCGACGTGATATGTGATCTCCGGCTCATTGTGCAGGGCCGGGCCAGTGCGTGGGCGCGGAGCTCTATAGTCCACCTGATGGATGGCGCCAATGATCGGCAACAGTTTGTGCTATCGGGATAATTTTCTCCGGCGACAATGTCGCTAAGTTATCCTGATAACCCTCGCAGCTATTAATAGAACTTTGGGCCGGTATCTGAATTGAAGTAAGAAAATACTCAAGTAATGTTCCGTCACGCTCTTTTCTGAGAAATGTTTCTATGGAAATGACCTCTGTGGCGCAGCGGTTAGCGCATCTGACTACCATGCGAGAGGTCCCGGGTTCGAATCCCGGCTGGGATAGAAAAAAATCCCAGGTCTTGGATGTTTACATGTTTGTGACGTCGCTGTTTCTGGTTCCCACGACACAGGGTATCCTAGTGTGGGGCCAGAAGCGATGTATGTGCCTGTATGTAAATGTTATGTTACTTAGCGGAATTCATAATTCCGAAACTAGCCAACAGTGATTTGTACATTGAGCATTCTTTGGGAAAACGTAGAATATTTATGACGTCTTAACATGGCATAGCTTTTTATTTTTGCTATCTAAGAAGATCAAATCTCAATTTTCTCGAGAGTATTCTCTAAGAAGATAATGATTGATACTGCAGTTATGATATTTTAGATTAAATATGTTCTTAGATGCGTTTTAAAAATAAAGTTTTAAATAAACATTTACATACATTGTTTCAATCAATCAATCTTCAATCAATCTTAACGATAATAATATCGATATCTTGTAAGAAGATTTCTTGATTGTCTTGATTGGGTTACCATTTTCTACTGAGGATAATGAGTTATTTACATTTATTTCGCTATCGATATGCAATAAGCTAAAATCTTCGTAAGCACTACAAATTATAGATTACTTACTAGCTGTTGCCCGCGACTACGTCCGCGTGGGCTTTAGTTGAGTAAAGTGTTTGCAAATAAGATAGGGATACTTTTAGCGCATGCGAAAAGGCTTTCATACTAACTTCGCAACAACCTCTTACCCCCTTGAGGGATGATTTTCGAAAAACTACTTTACACGCCTTCAAGACTTTTAATGAAGGACCTCCATGCTGAATTCATTCGAATAACTTCAAAAATGGCTAAGTTTCATACTAACATTGCGTCCCCCTTTTATCCCCCTAAGAGATGATTTTTGAAAAACTATTTTACATGTGTTTCAAGACATTTAATGAAGGACCTTCATTCTGAATTTCATTCGAATAACTTCATAAACGGCAAAGTGTCGAACTAACTTTGCACCCCCCTTTTACCCCCTTAAGGGATGATTTTAAAAAAAACTATTTTATACTTGTGTCATAATTTTTAATGAAGAACCTTCGTACGAAATTTCATTCGAATAACTTCAAAAACGGCAAAGTTTCATACTAACTTTGAACCCCCTATTACTCCCTTAGGGGATGAATTTTCTAAAATCCCCTCCTACGCTCCCCTGCGTTACAAAAGGAACCCCTGTGCAGAATTTCAAGTTTCTAACTCTTATAGTTTAGGCCCTGCGTTGATATGTCAGTCAGTCAGTCAGTCAGTCAGTCAGTCAGTCAGCTTCTCCTTTTATATATATAGATTTTAGGGATCCACTTATTTGAATTTTGTCGGAAAAGAGCGCTACCTGGTCAAACTTTTCTGAGAAAATTCAAGCAATCACAATCTTAAATACAATAAGCTCCAAGCATTCTACTTTTTATATATTGCAAAGTAGTTTATTTTGCAATACGTTGGTTTTGAGTGCGGGTACATCTAAGAGCCCGCAAGGAGGCTTCAACGAAAGCGTGTTCACTGCGGCTGAACGTAACCAAAATACTACTTGGGAAAAGCCACAATTCAAATCCTTCGGCAACAAAGCGCCACAGTAACTCGACAACCGACGAGTGCATGGCAAATAAAACAAATCACACTGCGGATCGGATGAACAAAAAACAAAAGCACAGTTAAGCATTTTGTATCAAATTCAAATATTTTATTGACAATAAAAATAAAATGTTTACTTTATGAACGTCAAAGTTGTTAGTTTCACAATCAACAGATTACGTAGAGAAGAAACTCATAAGGAAACTCTACTCCATTCTTTTCAAAAGTTTTTTAGCTTAATCAAAAAACTTTTAAGCTTAAAAATCAAAACTCATGGATGTGTTGAACACTAGGCACAATTCTCCTATAATAATATCAATATACCAGGCAATCGAAGTACAAATTTCACTTGGGAGAGAATTACCTGTTGTAATATTCGTGTTTGTCTATTGTCTTACCTGTATTTTAGTCAAGCAACAGTGATTAAGTTACGTGACTTAATCACTGTTGAGAGAATTGATAGTCGCTTGATCACTATGTTTCGGACTCTTGAACACTAAACAGAATTAATCATCATAGGCCTCCTTCCATATCCACGTTATTTTGACTGATCCTTGTGTTTTACCGTTTTGATAATGTCGCTACCCCTTTTTCTATCCCAATTGCTAAGCTATCAGAAAATTACTTTCATATGTTTTCATCGGAATTCAATAATTTTTAGTAAAAATAAATAGCCATTTTCACTTGCAACTGAAGGATACTTGCTGTGCCGGTCCGGCATTTTCTTCGCTATTTTCACATTTCTACTAGCCACGTGCATTCTATTTACGCAAATATGAACTCTAACTGTTTGCAATAAGTGTGTGCATTATTAACTGTTACACTTACATACCTGATTTTTTTGTCGGACGAGTCTGACCAGATTTCGCTCTGATTCGCAAATCTTAATCATGGTAAGTAGTCAGCTTGTTTTTGACAAATAGCTCGGACTATCTGAAAAACCAAAAAAGTGTATCCGGAATGAAATTAGTTAGTAATTAAATCTGTACATAATTTCATATGTGAAATATCGTTTTGAAATTAATTATAATATATAAAAACGACAAATTATATTCATGCAACTTACTTTACTTATTAACTAATTATACCAACGTAAATCAGTGCTGTGTTTATTTTAATTAAACCAAAAGCGAATGTTTCTTCTGTCAGTGTTTGCTCTGCGCTTGAGGCTCGCGTTAAGGACTAAATAAATGAAGGCGCCACGACTCTGTCAATTTACACTGCACTCCATTCGCAACATCCACTGTTTCACTCATATCCTGACCAGCATAACTATCCGCCTAGAACAAGCCATTCCGGACCTTATTCATCAGCTACATAGGATCTACGGAGAATGTACAAGGAAGCTGGTAAAATAACGCGTGGGTGAAACTAGTAATTGTGTTCGAAAATGTTTTAAAAATGCTCCCTGCATGCAAATGTAGAGGCACTCAATTCCAGTTTGGTTTCTTTTGTGAAGGGAAACTCGTCACCAACTAAGTATCATCTATTTCCCTCTCTTCTTTTTATTCTCTACTTAGCTTTTATCCTAGGAAGGGTTTGCTTATTCATAAGCGACCAAATTTATGATCACTAAGGGAACCGCTATTTTTACAAAGTACAAAGTAACATATTATGTTGCTCTTCTAACTTACATACATCATCATCATCAACCCAATATGTCCCCACCCAGGGGCACGGGTCTCTTCCCTGAGGAAGGTATTATAGGCCATACTCCACCACAGGGGCCTGGTCCGGATTGGTGGAGGCTTGTAAGACTAGTGGCTGGTCTTGCTGTCAGAAGTTTTCAAGCAGCCCTAAGACCTCTGACTTGAAGATCACTCAGGCAGCCGGGGCTACGAGCGATTACATACATACATAAGCTCAAAGCTGTATGCCAGAGGGGTAGGCAGAGACCAAAGAACTGCCACTTGCCACGATCCTGACATCACTTTCGCTTCATCGACATTCATTAGTCGTTGCATGCACGCACGCCAGTTTTGGGTACCGGGCTCTTGTAACTTGTTTGTAGAATATCGCAATAGGCTTATAAATATCAATTCGTGATCTGAAACACCGCTGTTGTAATAACATAGCGTGTTGTTCAATGAGCTCTTGAATTCATTTAACTAGATAAGCCTAAAGTAACTTTAAGAGTCCTCCATTAAGAGCTAGACAGTTTCCGAAGTAAATAAGTTTAGTTTAGATTATTTTTAACCTTAAGACTGAAAAGACTTTGTGTTCGCACTTGTTAAAGGATGATTGCAAAATGTTTTCACAGTAAAAGCATTTTCCAATGGTATTTGTTATTAAAGGGATTTAGGGCTGCTAAATAACTAATTTATTATTACGGATTACGTTTTGTATAACATGTGGTGTTGACACTGTTTCAGGTTCCCGGTTTTTTATTTCAGAACTTAAAGATAATGTTAATACCTCTTTGTATTAATAGAAAATGCTTTTGAAGTAGCCGAAACCGGCGTCTCTTGCGATGACTAATGAATGTTGGTTCAACACTGTGGGCACGCGTGGTGATTAAAGCCCATACTCTCTCTCTCTGGGAGAAGGAATAGGTTGAATAGCTAAGAATCTATAATAAACTGGATAGTTTATATTATGTATAATTACGCTTTCACAATTAATTAAATGGGACCGTCTGAGACAGTGTCAATAGAGTTTCCGTCGCCTGTCCTGCTTGAGTCACTCCGTCGCGTGACGCGGGACAACTATTTACAGCTGCTCGCTGAATAATTCACTGTTCCGGGGAGTTTAGGTACAGAATGTCCAATGTAGCATGGCTTGTGATGCAAAATGTCGTTGTCAGATAATGTAAAAGAAATCAGAAATTGATTTCAACGTGAAGAATTCAAATTCTTCTTGTTGAATGTCAATTGTATATACTTATGATGTTAACTGTTGTCTTGAAGCCGAATGTAGTGGAGAAAAGGCAGCAAAAAAATCTTTCTCAAATCACCTTAAATCTAGTAAATAAGTTGGTATGAATCTCAATCTACCTAAGAAGCCCAATACCCATGCGTGCAATCAACACTTGCAATATCAAAGCATGATTTAATATTCATACAAAAGTAACAAAACACCAATGCTGCGGCCAGACACACGGACAGCACCCTTTCACGAGCATAACGCAAGGGTCAGCCGTCGCCAGTCTCAACCATATTCGCCACCGCTCCACCATTCGCATGGCATTTGGCAAACCTATGTGATCATGTTCTTGTCACTTATATCTGTAATAATAGCATCGTTTTGAGTACATAGCCTAACAGGTAACTTAACTTAAAATTCGCGCAGTCAGGTGGAGTTTGTGATGGATGAATACGAGCCTTTTTTTTGGCAAAGTGAAAATTATGTCAAGAAACCTGAATGTCTGAATTGTTAGAGCTCTATTTTGCTTGGTCACGACAAGAACGAGAACCTACCTTGCCGTCATACAGTTTTTACTAGTTCCTACGGAGGAAGTAGTATCGTTTTGGCTGTTGCTAGTAAAGTGGATTACGTTAATTACTGAATTAAAAAAACATTTATAATAATGTTGCTTGCTGGAAATGGATGCATTTAAACACTAAAGATCTAGTTTGTGAGAAGTTTGGACGGTTTTGTGACTGGTTTTGTGGCAAGAATTCCTGAGGTAAGCCGGCTTCGACTTCGTTATTGTGATTGGTTCGGGTGTCGACTTGTTATAAATAGGACTGATGTAAGTAGATAATTATATGTGAATAAAAAAGCGCTTGAAATTGCTTGTAAGTATCTAATTATCACGCGTGCGTAGGCATGCTTGGTTATAAAAAAAATTCAGTCAAAAGATATTTTTTCCAACTGGACATTCTGCGTCTAAGCCTTCCCGGTTTGGTTCCGTCATTTGCATGCTCGATACTGGCAATGTCTTTACTTTGGCTGGCGCCTTTTATACGAGTGTCTTTGTGCAACAAACGAGTTTTTTGTAATCTATTTAAGTGCAACGAAATAGCACGTTGCGGCAAACACACGACGGCTAGTTAGACTTTTGATTCGAAAAAAGCCTTTTGATTTACCAATTTTGTGGTAGTGTTTGTATGACGTACCATTATTGGAGCAATAGAAAGCGAGATAATTATGAATTACAGTTTTATTTTACTTTTCATCTTGTACCTATAACTGACGGCGCAGTGATAAAATTTTATGAGAATTTAGTGACGAATTTTCTGACGCCGAAATGGAGGTTTATACCAAAATTCAGCTTATTTTGTCTCTCATGTCGATGTTGATCGCAAGTTCGATTGCACTAGTCGCTTATAAAGTTATTATTTCTATTTTTAAGGCTCCGTACCTCCAAAAGAAAAAACAACGAAAGCCTTATAAGATCACTTCGTTGTCTGTCCGTCCGTCCATTTGTCTTCAGACCTTAATTTCAGGAACGCGTGGCGGTATCAATTTGAATTTAAGCCATATTTAAGTCTACGGTCTTTTGAAGCTATAATAAAAATCAAAATTCAAGTTCAGGTAAAAAAAAGAGAAAGATATTCTCGGGACGCCATGCTGAACATACAGGGCTTGATTTAGGTTGGACTGGTCATTTTTCAAATACAACAAAAACTCGTCATCATCATCAGCTATTCAACGTCCACTGCAGAACATCGGCCTCCCTCATGGTGTTTCAAGTCGCGGCAAACAGGCCGCAGTCTGGCTGATATTAAAATGTATGATGTCCTTGTCTGATTACCATAATACAAAGTATTCTTCTCTGCGACTTGAAATAAAGTAAAAATTCGTTTATTGCGACTAACAAATATGGCAGATTTGATAAAAACATGTCTAAGGCCGACTTGCACTACCGACTAAAATCCATTTAGCGTTAAATTAAATAGAATTTTGACAGATAGTGTGTGGCGGAACTGTCAAAATTCTGTTTAACTTAAAGTTAAATGGACTTTAGTCGGTGGTGCAAGTAGGCCTTAATTACTAACTTAGTTACAGTTGGTAACAAAAGTTGAGACATTACGTGCCTTTCGAAGGCGCTGTTTTTAAGCACTCACCTGGTTATTTACAGTACATTGGCGTTACTATGGAACACGAAATAGTCAGTAACGCCAAAGCAAACTCCGAGTAGACCCTGTAGTGTATTCAGTAGCGCTAGTCTCCTCCAACAACAATGTCGAGGTGCCCGGGAAGCGCAGGGAGCCTCTCACACTTGATGTCTGTTTTATTATGCTCTTACTTACTCCCTGCACCGAAGGCCTGGGTCACACAGGAAGGTCGTGCACTAAAGATAGCAATCTCGGTGAGGCGCAGCGGTTCACGCATCTGCCTACCATGCGAGAGATCCCGGGTTCGAACCCCGGCTGGGGACAAAAACATAACCCCAGGTCTGGGATGTTTACATGTTTGTGATGTCGCTGTTTCTGGTTCCCACGATACAAGGTATCCTAGTGTGGGGCCAGAAGCAATTTATGTGCATGTATGTAAATGTTTATGTTGAAAAAAAGGAATCATCTCACTGCGATAATACTATGTCGATGACAATCGTGGCTTTGAGGAAAATTTTCGGTGAAACCCGAGTACGCCAAAATTGCAATGCTAATACTTTTGTAATATCGCATAAACAATGGGTACTGGCCATATTCTGTAGTAAAATTAAAGAATTAGATACGATTTCAACGGTAATCTTGAATTTATTTATGATTTATTAATCGAAAAAGGGCGGAGACCACAGACGATAGAGGGTTTCCCACTGTAATTAATGAATATTATTATGTTATAAGGAACCCATTCATTTTACTTGCATTTGTGAGGTTATAGAAATACTACTATCTACTTTCTATTTAAAATAATGAACTGTTAAAAATGATATTAAATACTTCTATAAATTACCGGTCGTCCTAAAATAATATTTTAATGTTAAATTAAATCGAACCTTTGCCACAAAATCAAAATCAAGACACTACTCACTAACGGTAAAGGAAAACATCGTATTGAAACCTGAGTGTCTGAGCTATTCACATACCTCAGCGCTTGAAATTATCAATCCGCGGTGGGCATGCATGATGGTGATTAAGTCTATACTCTACGAATAAGCTCATACGTTTAACGGCTGCCTTATAATCAACTGTCAATGAGCACAGCTTTAAAATTTGCACAAGCACGTACAATAATCCTATTGGTTTCCATTCGAGTAGTTTTTTTTTTTACTTTGGGGTAGACAGGGGACGAACTGCCTACCCCAACCTAATTGTCTAACTCTTTATTCATATTCTTTAAATATAATCACTTGCACGTATTGAGCAACCCCTGGAAGCACTATAATCTCAAATGGAAGATTTATCATCCAGAGCTAGAAAAAATTCTTCTATTTTTTTCTCTGAAATAAACAGTTTAAATCTTGAATCATATAGGCTGCTTGCAACAGTATCGAGTTGGCGCCATCGATCGCTCCGTCTCTTCCGTATGGGTTGCGTCAGTCTATTCTATACATTTTGTATTAAAATGAATTGGGAAGACGATGTATCTGCAGTTATATTCACTATAATAAATTGATTTGTAAATGATATTTCCCCTCAAGAAACATTCTCTATCCAAATTAATTTCATTTAGGGTGATAATACGATTTAAGTTCGTTTCCAATTAACTTACTATCAAGCCAACCAGCCCAAGAGAATCTCATAATTTAAGTAAATATTCCATTCTTTGTATCTTTTCGGCGTCCTCGAATCACGTCCTCTCTATGTGCCTCAGTCAGAAAACAGGGCGTTACCCCGGGAAAAGAACATCTGAGCTCAATACTCGCAGCTGGAAATGAACCATCGGGACTACCTCGTATATTTTCCTCCTGAACAATTGCACCATCCTGGCCAGTGTAGGTACTGAACTGCAAATAAAAGTTAAATTGAAATTGCTACTATCGATATATGCCCGGTTCCTATAATATACGCCTACCGGCTACGATCCATTTTCCATACAATTTATTGACGGTTCGTAGGAATTTCGTAGGAATTGTAACCGATCGTAAGCAAAAACGAAGCGTTTTGTGGATATTGGAACCGGGCAATAGTTGATTAGAAAATGTTGTGGACTGAAAGAGGATGTAGTGATTAGAGATAGGACAGGAATGTGCAGAGGATGAAGGAAGAAAGACTGACGAAACAAATATATCCAGCGAATGTGAGTAGAAAGGACGGTATGAGCGGATATACTTCGACCAAATAGGGGATGTATTAGCAAAGGGCAAGATTAGAAATACCCGCAACCGGCGTGCGAGCGTGCAACGACTAATGAAGGCGGAGGAAACGAAAATTATATGTCAGGATCGTGGCAAGTGGTAGTCCCTGGTCTCTGCCTAGCCTCTGGGATACAGGCGAGAGCTTTTGTATGTATGTATGCTACGACTCAGCGTCTTTTTACAGGATAATAGTATATTATTAATGCACAGGGTATTAGAAAAGAAGGATAGGAAGGCAGCAAGGGACAAGACTAAATTTTAGTTAAAAAGTGATGAGGATTATAATTCCTGGGACCTTCTCTAAACTTTTGTAGGATATTGAAGTACTCGGGTTGTATTTTTTCTTTTAACCAAAGCATTTCACAGAAATCCTGACAGCTCTACACAACTAGGTACATATTCTTAACATACATCTTTTTAGCGGAAGCGCAAACGGCTTAAAGCAATCGACTGCCTTCTTGATTTAACGGTAACACACTTGACGACCAAACCAGAGGGAGTTGGGTTTGATTTCCGCTGTAGGTCGCCACACTTGATGGATACTCCCGGCCGGATACGGCTTCGTCTGGGTGATTTTCAAGTCTTTAGTACCATCGTTTTGTTAACAGAGCACAAGCTATCCTACAAAAGAACCAGGGCATGTGATAGTGTTGTGTGCAAAATAATATATATATTTTTCTAAGCAAGACGTGTGATAAGTGAAACGATCTGAATGCAAACAGCTTCATAAGCCTTGGTTTCCTCAAATGTATTAAATCGGTGATGTCAGAACTGCATATTAGAGCCAGAGAGACCGCTTCGTGTAGACACCCCATCCCATATCTCCGGATCAGACTGCAGCGAAAGGGGTTGGCTCGTCTGAAATGCGATAACCCTTTATTAGTGTCATTGCTGTAAGGGGTCGCCCGCACTGACGACTGGAGGGAAATTTGAAACGGAACAATTTGAACGGGTTTTAGGTCTTTGAACTGAAATCTTTAGAGCTCATATAAGAGCTTACAAACGGCTTCAACTGAAAACCAGTTTTGCTGGTATATTGTAATATAATATGTTAATAGTAACAGCACACTCCAGCAATGCATGTTGCTTTTTTGCCACGGGACGCACAATATCGCATTTGAATGTTTGTCCTATTGTTTTTTTCTTTGTTGATATTTTGTGAATTTTTTTTAGGCGTGCTATTGTGTCAGTGTAAAGAAATGCTTTCTTTCTTTCTTTCTCGTTTTTTCTTTCTTTATAGATACTTCAAATCTGCAAGCGTAAACGTTTGGAGACAATCCATAAAATACGTTACACGCGAAGAGCGCGAGGGTCAATAAAGTGTGACAAAGGGTGGAAGTGGTTTTAATTTTAGTGACGTCACGTAAAAAAAATATAAAATAATGTAAGCAATACATTTTTCAGTTTTAACTTTTTAACGTAAGCTTTTTTGCATAAAGTGTACTTAACATATTTCTAAAACTACTGTTTTTTTTAATTAAAGTACTAAAAAACAAATAAGTACTTACAAAGCGCCTGCCTGCAATTTATCAGTACCGATTCGTTTTGGGGGAAATACGTCGGAAAGAAAACCACTAATTTGGGCTCATAGCAATCCACTGAGTCAACTTAGTGCCTTAAGAAACAAAGTAAAGCAGTTTCTTCACAAAATATCTTGGTTGGCTCCAAACTGCTTTATTTGTGGGAACGAGCCTTAACTCGGTCGGATTTGCGTCGAGTTGTGTCGACTCCGCAATCACAAGTAGTTGGCGTTTTATTTTCACGACGGCCATTGTTTGCCTTTGAAATATTATTACAACTCTACCGTTTTCAGCGGTATACTTTGTGGAAAGTGGAAAGCTTGTTAATCGTGAACGGGCAAATACAAAATCCTCCTAAATGGAGTAACTGAATAAAATCCTCATCATCATCATATTCAACCCATTATGTCCCCACCAAGGAGCACGGGTCTCTTGCCTGAGGAAGGTGCAGGCCATACTCCACCACGGGGGCCAAATCCAGATTGGTGGAGGCTTGTAAGACTAGTGGCTGGTCTTACTGTCAGAAGTTTTCAAGCCGCCCTAAGGTCTCTGACTTAGCTTAGCGACTGCCATCTATCGACGGCAGCCGGCACCAATTACTGCATCAAATATTTACGAGAAAATCAATATAATTGCCCTAACAACAAACAAACTGTATTGACAGTTTGGTACTATTGAATTGTGAAACTTGTGAAAAGTGTGAAGCTATAATTAAAAATTCTAATTAAAATATTTAATTGGCAGTAAAGCAAAGCGTCAAAGTTTTTAATTTCACAATTAATAGATTATAATGATTAACCATTTCGCGATAACTGAAACAATGAAGGCGGAATTTGGTCCAATCGTGACATAAAAGCGATAATTACGATCCTACAGCAGCCATACGGCTAATCATGCTACGGAATTACACAAACAGCCTAATTAATCAAGGGCCGTCGCTCTTCCCGCAATCATTATGATTTTTCCCGCGATCGAGCAACGCTCCCACTCAGCCATTACCCCGCTAACGAGCGTCTCGCAAGAAACACAACATTTACGTCAAAAGCTACAGTTTCCTCTGTGATATAAAGGCTGGAGAGATATTTTTTGTGGCGGAAACAAAAGGTTTTTCTTAGATCTTTTTGGTTTGCAGTAATCTCTCTGGTTTCCTTCCACTCCCAATTACAGTATGGAAGTCAGGGGTCACACACTAAAGCTAGGATCGAGCACTTGTCTATGAGGTACTTAGTACAGCCGGGTGTATATCATTTGGCAACATTAGCCGGCAGAACGAGGGGCAATCTCCAGTGTCATTAAGTCAAAGGGCGCGCTTCCTCATAGGAAGTCGCCAGTCGCAGCGACCGAACGATTATGACTGCCATTTGGACGGCAATTAACTGCCAATAGCGAGACGAGAAGGTCCACTAGGTGATGAATATACATACCACTGTGCAAGCAGAGGAAATCATTTATAATGAGTAGTAGCTGTTTCGGAGATAATAAAATTCAATACTTTTTGCCACGCTTAGAATCGTTGGTTAAGATAAATAGTGACTCGTGCAAGAGACAAAGTGACATACATCATAGGTTTGATGAATTAATGTAAGATCATGTTAGAAAGATTATTGTGAGAGGTTTTCTTTAGTTCTTTTACGATTTGTTGTTTACTGTTAAGTAAACTTTTAATAACTTTTTATATAAAATAAATATCGTCCCATACGATAGGTTACGCGGTGTCCATCGTACAATAATAACCCCCTTATTCATAAAAAATTTTAAGCATTGGTTAAGTAAACAACTGTTTAAATGTCATGTTGTCCTTTATATTTCAATGACATCTGTCAAGGACAGCATGACATTTAATCAGTTGTTTACTTAACCAATGCTTAAATTTTTTTATGAATAAGGGGGTTAATAATTAATAACATCTTTCAATTTCAGCTCGTCAGCTTTTTCTAACCATCAGAGATACATATTTATATCTTTTTCAATTGCTGAGATAATTCAGGTGCATAATGTCGTATGAACCGCTCGTAGCCCCGGCTACCTGAAAGATCTTAGACGATCACGCAGGTTAAGTAACATAGGGCGCGTTCAGTCCATGGATGGGTGACCACGTAAAGCAGTTGGTGCCGGCTGCCGTCGATAGATGGCAGTCGTTAAGCCAAGTCAGAGGCCTTAGGGCGGCTTGAAACCTTCTGTCAGTAAGACCAGCCTCCAAGTCAGTCTTACAAGCCTCCACCAATCCGGACTAGGCCCTCATGGTGGAGAATGGCCTATACATTCCTCAGGGACGAGACTCGTGCCCCTCGGTGGGGACATAATGGGTTGATAATGCATGTCGTACGTAAGATTACGGGACCTCTGGCATGGTAGGCAGAGGGCGTCAAATATTGTGATGTGACGACAGTAGGCAAGTCAAGATTGAGCTTCTGTAAGTTCCACTTCGCTGCGGCAGTAGCCAGATGCAGTTATCTGGCCCTAATTTGTCACTTCCCCTGCTTCTATTCCGGACGCAATTGTGAACTCAGTTTAAAGTTCTTCCTACGAGCGAGGTTTATGTAGCGCTGCCCTACTGAATACTTAATTTTAAGATGGATATATTCTTCCTGTACTTGGTAAAGAAAGGGTCGTCGTGTGTAATAGTGAATTTTTATGGGTATTTTTAAGTATTACTGGTATTTAAATGTCAAATTAAACCAGATAATCTTCCATATAAATAAAATTCAAAGTCCTGACTGACTGACTCACTCATCAACGCCCAGCTCAAGCCGTTGGACCTAGGAAGCTGAAATTTTGCACAGAGGGTCTATATATAATGTAGGCAAGGAATAAGACCGGACTTTTTGAAGTTCAACCCCTAAGGGGGCGAAAAGGGTTGCCAAAATGTGTATGGGAGGTATAAAGAATGTTGTCTAATTTTCTTGAAACTTAAAATACCTATATACTCTTCAACACAGTTGATTGAACACGTGTTTCGCCGTTTTTGTAAATTTAACCCTTAAGGAAAGTGAACGGGGTTGCAAAATTTTGAACTAAAGTCCACGCGGACAGAGTCGCGGGCGACAGCTAGTATTACAATATAAATAATAAAAAATTGTAGGATAACTAGGATACCCTGTGCTATGGTAGCCAGGCAGGGATGTAACTAACCAGTACTGAATACTAATTACGATAAAAGATCTTTATTTTAGTGATATTATATTTATCGTCTAAACCGATCACATATTTATGCAGATAAGACAATTTCTTGCACCAACTTTGGTTGATTAGACGACCCAATTAATGTATAAGAATAAAGATGTTTAGTACATATTGACAATTTAGAAACTATTGACTGCTTTTTTGGTCCAGCGGTATTACGTCTGATTACCATAAAGGGGCGTTGGTTCGATTGTGATGTCTTTGCCTTACCATAGTACAGGGTATCCTAGTTTGGGACAAAGGCAAGCGATTGTGTTGTGTGACATAGTAAGTTAAAGTTAAGTTACTACCACATATCAAATGAAACTCGAAACTCGTCTGAACAGATTCCCAACAAACCTGCACAGTGCTGACATTCTTAGTCTGTAGTATTTCCTCTACCCCGCTCCCATCTCAAAAAAGGGTCACAGACAAAAGATTATCTATCTGGAAGCGAAACGTCACTTGATCTCTTAATTCCTCGTCTAGACGACTTGCACGGCACGCGAGGCGCATGTACAGAAGTTTCCGCTCCATATACGAGTACGTTCACTGGTAGAAAATGCTAACGGCATGAAGTTCGCTGTGTTGTAGGTATATATTATTTGAAGTGCAATAAAAGTATTAATAAATATTAATATTAAACATAGGTAACCGTAAATATTTATGTACAGGCACATACATTGCTTCTGGCCCGACACTTTGATACCCTGTGTACTCTGTGCCCAGTCCGCCTGGGGCGTCCCTTGGCGGCCCTTCCACTCCCATTTCTATTTTAAAATACTTATTTAAGATACAATAATTATGTGTGGCGATGTTGTGAGTGTGTGTGTGTGTGTGTGTGTGTGTAACAAGGAAAGTTGGCCAATACGTCCTAACTCGTCTAGTGCTTAAGAAAGTGCTCTGTTTTGTACAGCAATAAAAAATATAATGCAAGGTACAAGGAACGGCAAGTAGAGGCTACTGTATCCTCCTACTGCTGCGTCCAGCTCAGGAAGATCCGCCGAGTCGACCGGAGCGGCAGGGACACGATTTATTGCTAATGGACAGCGGCCATTACAAAAGTAGTGGAGTAAATGATCCGGGAAATCCGGAGCCGAGCCACCGTATGATGTACTCGGACGTTTTGCTGCGTGGGTTTGAAATAATACCCTTTTTGTTAATTTTTATTACTCAGTTGGTGTTGTCTTGTTATTGTGGGCTGTTGCTGGGCTGCCTTCAAAATGCTGGACGATGTCTTTAGAGCTAAAATTCCACAAAACCTAAAGACAGGTCTACGGTGCCGAGACATGGACCCTCAACAAAGCCAATATGGAGAAAATTCAAGTTGCGCAAAGGGCTATGGAGCGGGCCATGTTAAGCATCACACGAATTACAAAGCTGAAAAGGAGATGGGCGGCACATTTGGTTAGACGGGAAGACGTCGGGTGGACTAAGGTAGCCACTGAGTGGTGGCCAAGAATGGGTCGAGAGTCGGTGGGCAGACCACCAGCCCGATGGGCCGACCACATTGTGAATGCGGCTGGGAGACATTGGACGAGACTAGCACTGGACCGAATGGGTTGGCGTGAAAGAGAAGATGCCTATGCCCAACAGTGGGCTCTATTTACGGGCTGGTTAGAAAAAGAAGAAGGTGGTATTGTAGTGGGAAGGGCAGTTGGCACCGAGAGCTGTACCCACCACGCGCAAATGTGTGCCCCAGAAAACTGCAAAAGTATTATTTCGGAACCAAATTATAAACTAAAGATTATTCACCTAAATATAAGGAGTATTAATAAGGACTTCGATCAATTTTGCCTTATGTTACATGCCACAAAAATTAGATTTGATGTTATAATTTTATCAGAATGCTGGCTGAAAAACTCGGGGGAGATACCCATACTACCTGGTTACACATCAAATTCTACTAAAAATAACCCTATTCAAAACGATGGAATCGTAGTATACATAGAAAATTCTATACCCTATGCAATATTTGAACCCAAATTCATGGGCGCAAACTGCCTGGTCACGACCATAGGTAACACTTGTATTATTGGTCTCTATCGCTCTCCATCGTACAAAAATTTAGAAAACTTTTATAACAGCCTAGATAATCTTATGAACGTGCTAAAGTTTTGTGATAATATAGTCGTAATTGGTGACATTAATATAGACATTAAACCTAACAACAACGACGCAAATTCAAATGAATATCTTATTAATACTACTACTATGGGCCTCTGGCCAGCTCACTTAAGTCCAACCAGAATAATCAATTGTTTAGACCATGCTTTACTTAAAACCACGCTTCCTGCTTGCGCAGTAATCCTTGAGTCACATATTACGGATCATCTCCCTATAATTCTATGCTTGAACTCACCCGCTGCCAGACCGAAAGCTTCTAAAACGGTGTCTCGACTAGATTATGACGCAATTAAAACTGAAATTGACTCCACAAACTTTCTTTTAGTTATGAATGAAAATAATCCTAACACGGCCACTGGATCATTCATCACCATATTACGAGACATTATTTCAAAACATTCTACCACAGTCAACTTACCGAGAAAAGACAGAATAATAAAGCCGTGGATGACTCCTGGTCTCTTTCGCTGCATTCGTAATAGAGACAGAATGCACGCGAAACTCAAAAAGTCACCTGATAATACCATTCTTAAAGTAAGTTACTCGAGATACCGTAACTTTTGCAATGGACTATTAAAAAAACTTAAGCGAGCTTATGAAAAAGCAAATTTACAGAATGCTAAAAACAACCCCAAAGCTACCTGGAAAGTTATAAAGTCAATGGCCAATAGAACTTCGCAAGCGCGGTCTTCAAAAGAGGAAAAGGAGCTACTTAAAAATACTGATGATACAATAACCTCACTGAATGAAGTGAATAATTTTTTCGCTGGTGTAGGGAAGAGACTGGCCCAAGGTATTTCCCCGTGCCAGGGGGGGCTGCTCTCGAAAGTAGGCATCCAGGTTAACTGCTCTCGTGACTCAATGGTTATCCTGCCTGTAGACGAGCCCCAAGTCGAACGATTGATAGCTGGATTGAGAGGCGACTGTGCCACTGGATGGGATAATATCCCAGCAAAAGTATTAAAACTATGCCACAGCTCCTTAACCCCTCCTATCACACACATTTGCAATGTAGCAATCAATTCAGGTGTATTCCCGAAAGCGCTCAAAAAAGCCATTGTTACCCCTGTTTTCAAGAGTGGGGATAGAGGCAGTGTCTCTAATTACAGGCCTATTTCAGTCCTTAGTTCCTTATCAAAAATTATGGAACGTATTCTAAATAACTGTCTTGTTTCTTTTTTGTCAAAAAACAACCTTATGTCTAGCAATCAATTTGGGTTCAGGGCAGGAACATCGACGGAGGATGCAGTTACCTCCTTTACAAATTCATTGACCGGCAAAATGGATAAGAAATTAAAATGTTTCGGCATATTTCTTGACTTATCAAAGGCCTTTGACACTGTTTCTATCCCCATACTTATACAAAAACTGGAAAATGTAGGGGTTCGTGGTCAGGCTCTCGACATTTTCCGGGACTATCTCTCTGACCGTACTCAGTGCGTGAAGATTGAAGGTCTGACAAGTTCTCCGACAGACATAGATTTTGGAGTACCGCAGGGCAGTATCTTGGGACCAACGCTCTTTTCTTTATACCTAGATGCGCTGTGTCGTCTCCATATACCGAACTGCGATATATTTGCGTATGCGGATGACACAGCGCTGCTTATTTACGATGAATCCTGGGCTAAAGCGAAAAGGAGTGCTGAATTTAGTCTACGCGTAATCATGGAATGGCTTTCATCTAATCTGTTAACTCTTAACGTGGATAAGACAAGTATCATTCGTTTTGCCGTACCCAACACCGGGTGCCTGTCGCCAGAAACCGGCTTAGTTAGAGCACATACTTGCGCACTTGACTCAATAAATTGCGATTGTCCTCCTCTCAGCTTGGTTTCCGAAGTTAAATATCTTGGTGTCTATATTGATGAGAGACTGACATGGAGGGCTCATATTGAGGTCGTGTGGAGCTGTCTCAGGCGGTTGATATATGTATTTAAGGAATTAAGACACTCTGCCGATTGCAAAACTTTGATTCTTGTCTATCGTAGCTTGGCAGAATCTATCATAAATTACTGCATACCAGTCTGGGGCGGAGCCTGTCAAACCATCATTATGCAGCTTGAAAGAGCTCAGAGAGCTATACTTAAAGTTATGCTATTTAAGCGTCGCGACTATCCAACTGACAGTCTCTATTCTGAATCGGGTGTACTCACGGTGAGACAACACTATATACTTCGGGCGGTTCTACGTAGACACTCCCTAATGCCTCTTGATCCAAAAATCTTGCTCAAAAGACGTGGAACTCCTGTCTGTAGTAGCATAAATTGCCGCACTTCCTTTGCTAGACGTCAGTTTATGTCACTAAGTACCTTTTTGTACAACAAAATCAACAAATTTTTGCCAATCTATAAACTAAGTCGCCGGGAAGTCAAAATCAAAATTGAGAAATGGTTACAAACTTTGGATTATAAAAATACAGAAAAACTACTTCAAGCAAATAGTTAAGTAATTAAATAATCTATTAAAGAATATTTTAGATTTAGAACTAGCCAAAATTGCATTTTTCTAATAAGTATAAGTATTGTATATTAATACTCGCAGTTACATGTTTTAAATTGTAGTTATACCTTATAAACTGATGGACTGATAAACTGATTGTCCCTAAGATACAGGTTTTATACCTAGTTTAGGGGTCATAAGTTCGACTTTAATCATGTCACTATGTCAACTAAGTATGATGTTTAAGAAAATATTGTAAGTAAAGTACAAATAAAGAATTATCTTATCTTATCTTAATTATCTTACTTTTCCCAGCATTTCTATAGTCTAAAGTCCGATAAGTTATTCTAAGCGATGGGTAATCAGAAATTAGATTTATGTCAACGTATCGAATTTACATTCTGTTTGTTGAATGTCAATGTACTTTATAATGTTAATGTTAGTCTTGGGAACTGCCCTGGGGCCAAAAGTTTTTTAGTAACAGGCAGCGAAATAAAAGTGACCATCTTTTCTCAAATAAATTTAAATTTTATCTTAAATCCAATTGTAACCTTTAAGTCCGGATCAACTAGCGAGCTTCGTCTCTGCTCGTCATGATTAAGCTCTGCGAATCGGAGTGAAACCTGGTCAGACTCGTCCGATAAAACAACACCCGTAAGTTGATCCGGACTAAAAGTTTACTATGTGTTGTGCTTACGAAACTTTTAAATCTAATTGCTATGAATGTACATTTACCTAAGAAGCTCAAAACTCATGAGTGCAATCATCACTTGCTGTGTCAAAACATCACGGACAAGGCACACGGCCGGCACCCGTTCACGAGCATAACGCAGGTGTCAGTCATAGCCAGTCTCAATCATATTAGAGAGCCGGGCAAAAATTTTAAGTTCTATTCATAAAAAAAAAGGTTATTATATAATATTAAATTTTTTGAAGGAGTATATATATTAGATAGAGATAGATAACACTTTTTTGCATAGCCTGGAGAAAAAAATGCAAATGATCTATTATATTACCTATATATTGATCGCAAGTACAGATAAAATGAACAAAAGTAACAGAATGAAATGTTTTACATTACTTTATAAAAACACTGTACTCGTAGGTAACGACGAGGTAGCCTTGTATTGAATACACACTTTTGGATTCAAAATTTAACTCACGAACTAACAGGCTATTGTTTCAGTATGTTGTCACGGGTTATACACTTGAAACTATTGGTTTGACGATGATATCATCGTCCCAAAATTCAATTCAAAGCAAAAAATTAATATGTTCAATTTTTCAGCCAGCGGGTCGTTCCTGTAATAAATTTAATTTGTTGTGATAAATGAATAACACTCGCGCGCTCCACATATCCGTTTCCTAAACTCATAACAATATCCATTTTCACAACACTCGTGATTTGCAGTGCCCCGCGCCCGCGCCCGCCCTCGCCCCCGTCCTCATGCGCGTCCAAGCTTCCGGGATAAATGTTTACTACAGAATATTAACTTCTTGTTCAGTACCTACGTATTTTGATATTTTACATGCGTAATTTTACTTATTTTATTTACGTCCTCAACTTATTACTATTAGAGGAATATGCATGGATTGCACCAATATGGGACGATAAATATTAGAACGTGAGTTGACGTGCGTATTTTTGTATTATTGTGAACCCGGGCTATAGCAAAGAAAAATGAATTCCTAAGCACCCACACCGTTTAAATATTTTGTAGTCTAAAATGTCGCATACTTGTAGCGGTAAGGCCAGTAAATGTATTTATGTTTTTTCCGCATTTCATATCATACTGTCTAAATCATAACATTTCATATGATGCTGTCTAAACTGCATTTGGGTTGCAGCCTAGCTCAAGACTAATTTTTTATACTTTTTAATTTATTTATTAGAATAGAATAGAATAATCTTTATTTGGCACATAAAATTACAAAAAATGTATAAACTTAACATACCTATTAACAATTATTATATGCATATGTACCAAAAAGGTCTCCGCTCAGCTTTATGCCATGGTTGGGCCATGGCGCTGATTTTCAGCGGATGCCTTACACTTACAAATACGGTAGTTGACACGACCAACAATAAATTATTTGATATGCTCGATTAAAAGAAAAATTACAAAATACTTCGGAGAATGTATATCTTTTAGTCAATTACTAGTTATTACAATTTTTAAATAGATGAAACATAAAAATAGTGCTCTGAAATGTGACGTCACAAACTGGCATTTCCATACAAAATTCTGTTTTGTTTTACCTGTAAGTTTACCTTTAATAAACAAAATATATAAATTTCCGTATATTGCATCGGTTTTTACCATATAGATGACTACATGTGCTACAGGATTGGCGCGATGTAGCATTTTGTAAATCTCTAAAATTACATACAAATAATAAGAATACATAAAGTATGTAATAATTCACTCCAGTTAAAATAAAATCACATTATTAAGTAACTAAAGTAAGCCTGTTCTTTTTTCTGTGTTGTCAACCCATTGAGTTAAACTTCTGTAGTTCCCATTCCCGGTTCCGGACTGGCCGTGTCGCCGGAACTCGCCCGCTCAGCCGTGACACTGGACTCGCAAGTGCGCGCTTTAAACGCCAAAATACATCTGCCACCTAAGGATCGCGCCTTAAATTGCTTCTGGCCGTCTTTCATAGAGACAGAAATGCAATTGGAGTAAGGAAAAATGTGGTGTGTAAAGTGTATAAAGATTCACAAAAACTAGACGAGCCAGTATCTAAACACAACGTTTCTAGGAGAGCATAGAGCCTCAACCACACAGATGTCCGCGGCAACTTTCAATCCAGGCCAGCTAGTGCCGAACTGGATCTTTTCCAGGTGATCCTTGATCGTCTCCTCTTTCGGTTGCCTGAGGGGGTATACGTGAGGGTTTGTCTGGTCAGCCACCTTTTGTCCCGGCGTAGTGTGTGACCAGCCACTAGTCTTACAAGCCTCCACCAATCCGGACTTGGCCCCCGTGGTGGAGTATGGCCTATACCTTCCTCAGGGAAGAGACTCGTGCCCCTCGGTGGGGACATAATGGGTTGATGATGAGAGTGTGTGACCTAGGAAGCGCCATTTCCTATCCAGGATTTCTAGGTGGAACTGGACAGGTATCTGGTTAGTACACCTCCAAAGGTCCTCATTCCTATTTGTTTGTATAAGTACAACGTTTGCTTAATACAAATTTGACTTAATACTGTCTTGGTTATCTAACATATTAAAAGAAATCTACTGCCACACTCATCAACGATCAGCCCAAGTCGTTGGACTTAAAAAGCCGAACTCTAATACAGAGAGTCCTTTAATAACAGGCATAAGAGATAAGAACGGATCAAAATAAATGGCATATAATGTTTTATAAGTAAAATAAAATGTCCTCCGTAACACTGTAGATACTCTTGACAGAAGATCAACGTTAGCTACAAAAATCTTTCTAAAGTCTCCCGAAAAGTAGCTACGCTGAGTGCACGTATGTAATTACTGTTAGTTTTACGGTACATTGACATGTCGGAGACCAGGACATTCATGCATGAATGTCTTTGATATTGTATTCAAACGAAACTGTGTTGTCTGTTTCAAACAATTTTACCCAAAGTAGAGTTTCAATTTAGAACAAAAATATGTTTAGTATTTTGTCTTGATGAATGCCTAACAAAATAAAGACCCAATTAACTTTCCAAATACATTTTATATTTTGAGCCACGGCCACTTCCACTGATAAAGGGAAGACGGGATCTTTATTAGGAATCTCGTATTTTTGACTGGAAATAACAAAGAGCGTCCATTTATAAGTGAAGATTAAAAGTGGCTTCAGTCTGTGACACGAGTCTCGTTAATTCGGACGCGTGACTAATGATGCCACTAATTGTGGGACTTCTGAACTAATCTTGGAATAGATACGTCGAAAAATCCATGCTATTACGTCGCCCAGCGTTCCGGGACGCGATTTGAAGAAGATACGTCTTTACCTACAATGAAGATATTTGATCGTTTTATCTTAGTTTTAAGATGATCTTCTTGATCAGAGGACGTGGGTTCTGTTAAATCCTAGCTTTGTAGGCAAAACTGCCTATTACAGTGTCCTATCACCGACTCTAGATATAAGGCAAAGCTAAAGGCTGGTCCTTACAGGCGGTCACTCTTCATCGGACTCTGAGTTAACACCTATGTACTATTTTCTTACTTGTTTCTTATAAAAAATATACTTTGGGACCAGGTGAAGTGTTTGTGTTGAGTGGAATTTATTATAATTAAGATAAAATTAATAAGTTGGTGCCGGCTGCCGTCGATACATGGCAGTCGTTAAGCCAAGTCAGAGGCCTTATAGCGGCTTCAAAACTTCTGACAGTAAGACCAGCCACTTACAAGTCTTACAAGCCTCCACCAATCCGGACTTGGCCCTCGTGGTGGAGTATGGCCTATACCTCAGGGACGAAACCCATGCCCCTCGGTGGAGACATAATTGGTTGATGATGATGAAGATAAAATTTTTGAAATTATACAGTTCCTAGTTATTGTATACCACTTTATTTATAAATTTCTACTTGCAAGGCTTTTGCTGTGACCAACAAGGTTCATAATTATATTATTTAAGATCCTACCAAAGTTATGGCTGCAATAAAGCAGTGTAAAGTGTATTGAAGTTCCCTTAAAAAATTGCATTTTCATGAACTTGTATATTATCAACTTTTTTTTTCCTAAAATATCGATGGCGCACGAGATTTACCTTATTGTAAAGGGTTACAGATACCATGCCGCAACGAAGTTTTCCGACAGTGTGCCCCAAATATTATAAAGAGAATCAACCTGTTAACCTGAGCAATTTGTAGCAAGACCATGCCTACCAAAAATTGCTTTTGAGGGTCATAACGCAAAACATTAAAAGAATTAATTAAGAAAATAGGTCTATGAAATAAGGCAACAATGCCAAAAAGTACGACCAGCGACAAAATCTTTTTTTTTTAAGAAGCTGCCAAAAATAAAGCAGATTTTCTAGAAACTCTATAAATATTCCAAAATCATTACTTTTAATTAGTGTGACCGCGATGTTTACCCAGTTACAGAATTTAATGTAGTCACGATTGTTAAACTTAATTACCAAAATTGCCAAGACGGTTATGTAAAGGTCACCTCCAAAGTGGTTGGCTTTTATCGCTAAAGATGCTTAGTACAGGTAGTGGTGACCTGGTGACCGCGGACCGGTCAACGCAGGGTGGACAGGCCCAAAAATGATGGTCTAACGACCTAGTTACGGTGATGGAGAGTCGTTGGATGTGTGTAACACTACATCGGAAAGCTTGGAGAAACATGAGAAGGCCTATATGCTGCAGTGGGTGTCAAATGCTGGTGCTGATGATAGTTGAAATACAATTGTTGAGTAAACTGATAGCGTCAGTCCTTCGCCACTAAAGCCGTGTTATCTCCTGGATGACAGGCTGGGGCTATACTCCGAATTTGTTCAAAGTTTATAGTCTGTCCTAAGCGGCTGTTACCTGCGTGAAGGAGTAAACAGAGACAACGTATTGCTTCCAAGACCATTTATTGTAGACTGATGTGTGTCACTTAGGTACAGCTACAGAACGGAGTTCCTATAAACTACCCTCAATACACTACAGTTTATTGAATCATTCGTCCTAAATCATTTTATACCTAAATTTAATTTTATTATTATGCGTAGTGAAATTATTAGCGTAGCTTTAAGCGGCATAGAATTCCGAGGTTGTGTGTAAGGGTATTTACTACAAACAAATTGAAACCGTTCAAAGGAGTCTCACAGTAGGGTCGCAGGAGCTGTCCCTACAGACTACAGCTGGAATTGTAATAGGATTAACGGCCGCCAGCTTCGTATTGTAATATTATTTCAGGCAGTTTCTGTTTATTTTTACCTGAGCCTCAAATTAAATTACACTCGGAGCGCGCGATAGGCTTAACAATTTCATTGTTTCGGCAATTTTAGCCTTTCGCAACTTTTGAAATTAAATTGTTAGAGTTTCTCTGAATGTGTTTTGAATTGAGCCTAAATGTTCTCCGTAATGAGTCCCTTTACGCCCTCAGTCCTCGAGGAGGGAGTGAGCGCGAATGAACCCGATATCTAACAGGCGTGTATTCACTAATTCCTTTATTTAGGATCCTTCCTAGCCAAGTCGTAATCAAAACTACGTTATGTTGTACTGTCTTTACCCATTTTTTATACTTATTTCATTCGTCGACCAAATAGGTCTTTGAAATGAGGTCCTTGATAAGTATGTGTGGTGGTACATTGAATGACAGAATACGCAATAGTTTGCGTATTAATTTTTCGAAAATAGACAAATTGTAACACTTTTCTTTGCAATAGATAGATAGAGAGAATACTCTTTATTTTATGTACACCAGGAGTTACACATGAAATTCGACAATAACATAAACATTTACATACAGGCACATACATTGTTTCTGGGCCCATACTAGGATACCTAGGATACCCCGTGTCGAGGGAAACAGAAACAGCGACGTCACAAACATGTAAACATCCAAGCACAGTACAAGTTGCAGCCTTATTGATAAAAGTATTTTTTTCCAGACAACCATTGACGGAAAAGATAAAGAAGCTAAATTACGGGTAGTCGGTGCAACTAGACAATATTAAACAAGATATTTCTATATTTTTATATTTAGATATTTGAAATATTTTTTCTTATTTTTAAGTGAAGTGAAATAAAAACACAGAGAAAGCGTCCAGCCACAGAGCAATATGACTCCGCCATGCATTAATAACAGCACCTGTAGGCATACATTTGTGCTGTAACATCATACGTGGCATTAGCGCGGGGCGCTGCGTTTGCTCAGCAAACACGGGGTTAATTAGGGGGCCTACGGCTGATGCGCCGGGGTCGGTGACTGGCACAGCCACCTTACATAATGCTGTATTTCGAATTTTTAGGAGTCATTATTAAATTTATTCCGGATACATATTAATTGTGAAACTAACAACATTGACGTTCATAAAGTAAATATTCTATTTGGATTATGAATAAAATATTTGAATTTGAATTTGAATTACTCTTGACGACCTCGGTGGCGCAGCGGTTAGCGCATTTGACTACCGTGCGAGAGGTCCCGGGCTCGAATCCTGGCTGGGGACAAAAAAAAGAAACCCAGGTCTTGGGTGTTTACATGTTTGTGACGTCGCTGTTTCTGGTTCCCACGACACAGGGTATCCTAGTATGGGGCCAGAAGCAATGTATGTGCCTGTATGTAAACGTTATGTAATGTTAAAAAAAATGTAACTGTTACTTAATTGACTTTTTTGTCGAAGTCCGACCAAGGCCTCGATTCTGTTCGTGCGGCAAGATGACAGTTACACGGTTGGATCACGTGACGTATTTTTTTATACCATTCACGTCTAGAAGGTTTTATATGTGTGCGCGCGAAGACTTGAAGCGGCAATGAAACTAAATCGCGTTCATGCAGTTGTTATTGCAATGCATTAGTAGAATCTAGGGCCAGGTTTCGCTCTGATTCGCAGAGCTTAATTGTGGTGTGCAGAGACGGAGTTCTCGTCTTCGGTTGTTCGTCTTTTTTTTTTTCATTTTTAGTTTCTCGGAAAAAATAGAAGTTTAATTTTACTCACATTTAATTTTTACTTTATATCATGAATTAAAATCATAGTTCAAATTTTTGTACAAAATTTGCTAAATTATAATTTTAACTAACTTTGCATGCAATGTAACTTAAAATGATAAATCATACGCCACAGTAAAATTATACCTGTTTTTCTTTCATTAGGTCGCCACAATACAGGTTTTGGCCTAGTGTGGAGACCACTGAAATAATTGTATGTGTATTTCTTTTGGAATAAATTTCATTTCATTTCATTTCATTTCATTTCATTTTAAAATAGCGCTGGTGGCGTAGTGGGGTTGACCCTTGCTTCTCGATCATGAGGGTCTGGGTTCGAACCACGCATGTACCAATGACTTTTAGTTACGTACATTTGTTTGTACAGCAACACCATACGCTGATAAATTGTGCCCGGATAACGGCGAAAGGCTTGCCACTTGTCACGTTTGGGACCTAATAAACTCGGCAAAACGTGGCTCCAGTTCTAGAGACTGGTGCCTCTGCCTACCCCTTCGGGGATAATGGGTGTGAGTTTGTTATTATTATTATTATTTTTATAAAATACATACACTCGGTGCCTGAAACCCGATCCCAAGATCTAGTCGTGGGTCTAAGTTATGAGTACCCATTTTTGGTTTTTATATCTGTATTTTTGTATATTTTCTTTGCTTCTGTATTTTCTCTGTCGGTCTTGACTAGTGTCTACAATCTGTTTCATAAGATAAGATAAGAATATTCTTTATTGCACACAAGAAACAAGAGAAAAATAAAGGTACAGTAAGTTTCAGTTTATGTTTCCTATGTGCTGTTGCTTTATGAATTAATATTGTGACGCTAGGTCCATATACGAACGAAAGTCGTCGATATAGCTTAGCGGATTAGTAAGTGAAGTGGAAGTGGGCGGGGCACATAGCACGCAGAACTGATGGCCGATGGGAACGAAAAGTGCTCGAATGGAGACCATATATCGGCAAGCGCAGCGTAGGACGACCAGCCACAAGATAGACAGATGATCTCATCCAAGTGGCAGGAAAACGCTGGATGTAAGCCGCTTCCAACCGATCTTTTGGGAAATCCATGGAGGAGGCATTGTCCAGCAGTGGATTTCTTGTGCCTGATGATGATGATGATGTGACGCTATGTGTATGTGTGTGTGTCTTATGGAAATAAATCTTTTATGTATCTAAAATACCTTATTGTTACTAAATGCAGTTGTTACCACTTATTGTTTCTGGTTCCCACGACACAAGGTATCCTAGTGTGGGACTAGAAGCAATGTATGTGCTTGTTTATGTTTATGTTTATTGTACAATTTTTGTTTACCCAAATAAAATAATTATCTTTAATATTGATGGGACGTGACGAATGATACCTAATAAAAAATCAGTGCCTATTTCAAACAACCTTTAACTTACTCTGATATTCCATTAAAACGTGGTTTCTGGGGCTCCCTTCGAAGACAATTTTCTGATTTGATGGTCTGAGTAAACACGCTTGAGCGGTGATCGCATAAGTGATATTTGCCGGCGCAACACAAAATTGGATCCCACTTTCCCCGTCTGTTAGAATATTCAGCGGAACTCTGTCACTCGACTACAACATTAAGTAACTACAGAATGACTACTTTAAAGTAAAGTAAGTAAAAATATTATAATAAAATAAAAATTAGGTAACTAACAGACGTAGCAACTGCAGGGTTAGTCTATTTCAGTTATTTCCACAGTATTATGTCACATGGTTTGCTTTTATGGGGCCGTGCGGCAGATATCGAGACAGTCTTTATTCTTAAAAAAAGAGCTATTAGAGCTATTTATAATTTACCAACCAGGCAGTCCCTACGTGAGTTTTTTAAGGAAATAGGAATTCTTACGCTCGCTTGCCAATATATATTCGATAATATAATGTATGTGCGAAAAAACATAACAACATTTAAATTAAACAGGGATGTCCATAATGTTAACACCAGAAACCGAAACAAACTTGCCTTATCTAAATTCAGACTAGCCAAGGTAAATACATCATTTGTAGGATATAGTGTACGTTTTTATAACAAAATTCCAGAAAATATACTATACCTACCAGCAAATAAATTTAAATGTTTTATTAAAAATGCGCTATGTAAAAAGGCCTACTATAGATTAGACGACTTTATGAATGATGTGAATCCTTGGCAGTAAACCAATTCCACAACGAGATGGTCGCTGGTGTTCCTTAGATAATAATTAATATTTGTTTGTTAAATTTTACAGAAATGTACAGACGCTGTGATTGCATACCAAAACTATGCTATTATTATAGATAATTGACAAAAACTTTATCACACAAGTTTGCCAAAGGCCATGCGAATGGTGGCGCGGTGGCCGGGTCGCCAATTTCCCTCAAATATGGTTGAGACTGGCGATGGCTGACCCCTGCGTTATGCTCGTGAACGGGTGCCGTCCGTGTGTCTGGCCGCAGCATTGGCGTTTTCATACTTATTTAAGAAAATCAAATAATGTTTGACATTGCAAGTATTGATTGCACTCATGGGTCTTGAATTTTGACATTCTTAGGTAGATGGACATTCGTACCTACCAAACTTTGTATTAGATTTAAGATGTTTTGAGAAAAGATGGTCAGAGTGGAGTTTTTTTTTGCTGCCTTTTTCTCCACTACATTCGGCCCTAAGGCAGCGGCTAACATTATAATTTTATGTACATTGACATTCAACAAGCAGAATGTAAATTCTTTACGTTGAAATAAATTTCTCATTTCTCATTTCAATAAAAAAGATTTTGTTGCCACCAACAACAAAATGGTTGAAAGAATTAGGTTAGAAAAAATTAAAATATTAATTATACACATTTTCACAAGGTAATCTTAGCGCGGTAACTATGTACAGTCTCATTGGCACTTTCTATAAGTTATATAGAAACAGTGAGCAATGAGATCAGCCTCCTATTAACAGTTGGCAGCAAAAGGAATAGTGCTCTGCACATGCCGTCAGACCGGCGTGGATTTCGCGCTAACGGGCTCTGATTTTCATCACTCACCTAAATTACGTAAACACGTGTTAGTCGGATCAACAACTCAGGTAGAGATGTTGTTATTTTCGAGGCCAGAAGACCTAGAATATAACAATGGTTTTCGACTGTTATTTTAAAGGTCAAGACTTAGGAAATAGTGTAATTTGGGAATTGCTACTAGACGATGTGTTAGTTGGAACATTTTTCGGTTTTTCCCCGGACCGAAGCCTCTCTCCCTATCCCGGTCCCCGCACCGGGTTACACACGCGGCGTGTTTGCGCCGACGCCGGCAAATATTTGCGCTGACATTACCGTCTGCGAATCGCAGCCGGGTGACGTCACCCCATGCAAATACCCGGAAATGAAGAAACTCGATCGCGACGCTCAGTTGCGAACTGCAAGCTCGGGCAAATGAGACGGGAATATACCGGTCCGCCGTCTTGTTGAAGTTGCGAGCTTGTTGAAGTCGGATTCTTCCGTTTGTTATTTTGGAGGTGCAATCTTGGTCGATAGTGACTCACTTGTTGAGTTCATCATCATCATCAACCCAGTATGTCCCCACCGAGGGGCACGGGTCTCTTCCCTGAGGAAGGTATAGGCCATACTCCACCACGGGGGCCAAATCCCGATTGGTGGAGGCTTGTAAGACTAGTGGCTGGTCTTACTGTCAGAAGTTTTCAAGTCCTAAGGCCTCTGACTTGGCTTAATGACTGCCATCTATCAACGGCAGCCGGCACCAACTGCTTAACGTGCCTTGCGAAGCACGAAACCGCTCGGAAAAATTCCACTAGCGTTAGTCATAGACGGTGACCCATCCATGGACTGAACGCGCCGTATGTTGCTTAACCTTAATGATTGTTTAAGATCACTCAGGCAGCCCAGGCTATGAGCGATTCACTTGTTGAGTTGTCTGTTCGCAATTCAGAGGTTTTTCTGTACTTTGATTCCTTTCCATGACAAAAAAAGGAAATATAAATAATTATAAACTTTATCTGGATATACCTTACTAGACTTTTTGTCGCAGGAGTCCAATCAGGGTTTCGCTCTGATTCACAGAGTTTATTCATAGTGAGTAGAGGCGGAAGTAGTTTCGTCGAATAAGCGTATCCGAAATAAAGTTAATAATTTGTAGTGCTAAGGAAAGTTTTAGTTACTTCAAATTATACGTTTGAGTGACCCATCATCATCATGAACTCATTATGTCCTAACCAAGAGGTAGAGGTCTCTTCCCTGAGGAAGGTATAGGCCATACTCCAATACGGGGGCCAAGTCCGGATTGGTGGAGGCTTGGCTGGTCTTAATCTCAGAAGTTTCAAGCCGACTACCATCTATCGACGGCAGCCGGCACCAACTGCTTAATGTGCCTTGCGAAGCACGGAACCGCTCGGAAAAATGCCACTAGCGTTAGTCATAGACGGTGACCCATCCTTGGACTGAACGCGCCGTATGTTGCGTAACATTAATGATCGTTTAAGATCACTCAGGCAGCCGAGGCTACGAGCGTTGATTTACTAGGTAAACTCAATTGATTAGCAGACGCTCAGTTGCAAAATGCAAGGGCCTGGGTAAATGACGGGTTGATAAACATAAAAACACAAACGTTACAATACAGGCACATACATTGCTTCTGGCCCTACTCTAGGAAAACCTGTGTCGTGGGAACCAGAAAAATCGACATCACAAACATGTAAACATCCACGACCAGATGTATTTTCTTTGTCTCCAGCCGGGGTTCGAACCCGGGACCTCTCGCATGTCCCTCGCGCCACAGCGGTCGTTAACGAGATTAAGGACTCGTTACATTATGTAATGATGGATAAGTATCGCGAGCGGTTTTGTTTCATATTTTCAATTAGCTGGTTACTTGTTTACTATAGAGAGACGATGTTGCGTATTTGCTAGGGAAGCTTTCTCTATCTTAAAATCTTCTTCAAGCCGTGGTCTCATTACCGATGCTGTGAGGGCAGGAGTCGAAGGATACACGTAGCAGACAGATTTGTCATGTTACTGCCTAACTCATTGAGCGAGCCGAAGTGCGAGCGAGAGAGCGCATCACCATACTCGCGCAAGATAGCACTAAGTGCGAACTTTACATTCTATGTACTCGGCTATCCCAGTTTAATGTCATATTAAACAACAGTCCCTATCAAGCTAAACATATGCGATACTTCGAAAATATTAATATTTTTTACAGCTCAATCAATCAGCCCGAAGTCGTCCATTGCTGGACATGGTCCCCCAAGGCATGCTATTCCTTTCTGTACGTGGCCATATATATGTCGCAGTAAAGTAGTTAAATCAGAGAGTCAATTGAATCTCTAGACAGTCAATCAAAGATCGATATTCAATCAAGTCCCTAGCATTTTGATTTAAATAAAGCAGCGTCGAAAACGTTTAACTATCTTACTGACCGAAAGCCAGTATGTTGATTAACAATGTAAAACAAGATGGCGGTCACGACAACAGCTGATTACTTTTAGAGTCTTTCTTTTGGCAAACGTTGTGCAACGTTGGTTTGTTGTGTGAGTGGTTTTATGTTTCAAATTGTGGTCTTTGGTGAAATTGTAAACATGTTGTCGACTCCGCCACGATTATTTAATTTGTTATTGTTATTTTGGTGTCATCGTGAAGAACTGAGAGCTTGGAAATTGCGTTTTTTATTTTATTGTAAAAGGCTTTTGCAAAACGCCATAAGAATAAATATAAGACAAGCAATGTCTTTTTACTATCCATTTTTTTCCAATCAAATAAATAAATAAAATAAATAAATAATAAACTCACGCCCGTTATCCCCGAAGGGGTAGGCAGAGGCACCAGTCTCTAGAACTGGACCCACGTTTTGCCGAGTTTATTAGGTCCCAAACGTGACAAGTGGCAAGCCTGTCGCCGTTATCCGGGCACAATTTATCAGCGAATGGTGTTGCTGTACAAACAAATGTACGTAACTAAAAGTCATTGGTACATGCGTGGTTCGAACCCAGACCCTCATGATCGAGAAGCAAGGGTCAACCCCACTACGCCACCACCGCTATTATTCCAATCAAATATCTTGTCAAATATCATACCCTACCAAAGTTGAAATACCTAGGAACGTTTAGGAAATTCGTTAAACGTCTCGTTCACTCACTTGTCTGACGGAACTTTAGCGACTTGATTGAATATCGATCTTTGATTGACTGTCTAGAGATTCAATTGACTCTCTGATTTAACTACTTTACTGCGACATATACATTCAGCCAGCAATCGTTGGCTCAGCGCGACAACCACCGTCTTTCCACAAAAGGGTGGAGTGCACAGTCCATACAATACGATCGTGAACAAAAAATACTAATTCGCTCAAAGCGAGTGCGCTCATAACCCAACAAAAGGTGATTTATTTTGAACACTTTACTTACACGAGATTTATGTTAAACTGCAACCCTCTACACTATTTGTGCTGTTTAAATTATATCTCACAATTCGATCCCCTGTTCGAAAAACAACATTTTCATTTCAGTTCGAAGCTTTGAAAAATCTCTTTCAAAAATCAAAATTCATCATCAACCCATCATGTCCCCACCGAGGGGCACGGGTCTCTTTCCTGAGGAAGGTATAGGCCATACTCCACCACGGGGGCCAAGTCCGGATTGGTGGAGGCTTGTAAGACTAGTGGCTGGTCTTACTGTCAGAAGTTTTCAAGCCGCCCTAAGGCCTCTGACTTGGCTTAACGACTGCCATCTATCGACGGCAGCCGGCACCAACTGCTTAACGTGCCTTGCGAAGCACGGAATCGCTCGGAAAAATGCCACTAGCGTTAGTCATAGACGGTGACCCATCCATGGACTGAACGCGCCGTATGTTGCTTAACCTTAGTGATCGTTTAAGATCGCTCAGGGAGCCCAGGCTACGAGCGAATCTAAATCAAAATTATTCAGTGAAAATTATAAATTACTTTAAAGATAAAAAAGTACCCAGAGCCGTTGTGCGTGCATACAACGACTAACGAAAGTCGATGAAGCGAACGAGGTCTGTCAGAATCGTGGTTAGTGGCAGTCCCTGGTCTCTCTCTGCCTACCCCTCTGAAATGCAGGCGTGAGTTTATGTATATATGTACATTATAACCCAAAGTGAACTCTTAGTCTACCACGATGCTCGCTAGATGCTAATCGGCAATCACGACTCACAGTTCAAATCCCGTCATGCATCAAAAAATACTTTTTTGTAATATTATAGTAAAGTAAGTAGGTACATTTGGAAATTCGTAGTAGACTTTTTAGAAGACGGCTTTTTTGTTTTAAAAAGATTAAAAATAAACTTTTGTTGAGAAGATTACAAAGAATTACGTAGCAAGTACCAAATTAAAAATATAATTAATACATTATCATATGAATAGGCCTCTTAACCCGTCACGCGTCCTATGGACTACAGTAGTCCAGAAGAGAAATTAGGAAATACCTATGTAACTTAAGAATACAAAGCTGTCAAAAATAGACTAGTCTCAGCATGATACCAAAGCCAATTTTAAAAAGGATAAGACAATTAAGGATAAGACAAAAAAAAACTTTTTATTACCTTTTAGCATAATAATATTCATTACGAGTCTAAAGTATATCTAAAGTACTTTCATTACGAGTGACATCTTGTAAAGGCTGTTTAAGACATCCCAAGTTGAGCACACAAAAGCACTCATAGAAGTTTGACATTATATTTGAAAAGAGATCAAAACATGGGGTGCATAATGCAACCGCACCCCTCCCGCTGTGCTTTCAGCTTCACAAGGTTATTTCTTTAAAGGATTATGTACGACAACCTTAACTCTACAAATTTTCCGCGCCAGTTTCAGCTTTCTTCCGTTGCGATAAGACCTAAAAGAGGAAAACTACGAAGGTGGCATTGCATCGGTACGCGGGTAGGTTCATTAGTGCCCCTTTGATCACGCTCCTTAATGCTCTAACTGTGTTCTCAAAGCCTACCCAGCACGTGAGCGGTTGCCTTTTACTTTTACTCTAGTTACGAATTTCTAATTATGGTAAAAATTATTTTAGTAAGTTTCGTAGGTTTGAGACAATGTGAGAATTCTGATTTAAGAATGATACTATGGTATTTTAGAAAATCTTAACCAGTTTTCTGAGCAGCACTCAGAGAGAGCTACTTGATTAGCGTAATTCTTAAAGTACCTTTTTAGTTAGTGTGACCCTTAAATTTTAATCTAACAAGAATCTTATTTCATCTGTTTAATTTTTAAATCAGATATATGTAAAAACACCTAGTTCTATACTAAAAGCAAAATACTATGAAAGCAAGTCTATTTCGTTAATGTAATTCTTAGATCAGACAAGGAAGTATCTATTTAAGTACATTACTCTACTGATTGAACTAGACAAAGATATCTGGTTCTTTTGAATAATCAGTAGATTAATATTAAATTTATTCAAAGGAGTCTAGTGTCTAGTGTTCAACATATCCAGGAGTAATAATTTTTAAGTTTGAAAGTTTTTTAAAAGACGGTGTTTAGACGCAAAGGGCGGTGTTACGCTAAAACTTTTAGAAAACAATAAAAGACTAGTTTGTTTTGTTAGTTTCTTCTTCGTGTAATCTATTAATTGTGAAACTAACAACTTTAACGTTCGTAAAGTAAAAACTTTATTTTTATTGTAAATAAAATATTTTAATCTAAATTATCGTAATTCTTAAATGAGATCCTGGGAGCATGTAAAGCGCTAAACACGTGTGTGTTGGTGATGGCAATCACGACCGAAATGCCCACAATGACGCTAGAAATTAGAGCTAACACTAGCTAGCCAAATTTCACAATACTCAAATTAACCAATTCCCCAAATGTATCTTTTACTACTTTACAACATGTAAATTAGGCACTAGTTGCACCAAAAAAGAGGTCACAATATTTACTTGACCCCTTTTGGCACACCTCTATATCCTCTTTCTCGTCCACGTTCCTTAGAGTCGCGGGGGGGGACAGGGGTCAGTGTGAAGTGGTGGTTCCAAGTACTGGTATCCGGGAAGGCCCCTCTCCGCGCTGTCGGGAAGCGATTCGGGAACCGGGAAGTGACGATAAGTAGGGTTGCCAGTCGCCGCGGCTAAAAATATTTATCACTAGTTGTCCCGGCAAACTTCGTACCGCCAACGTTTTTGTAATAAACATAAACATTTACATACAGGCACATACATTGCTTCTGGGCCCCACACTAGGATACCCTGTGTCGTGGGAACCAGAAACAGCGACGTCACAAACATGTGAGCATCCAAGAACTGGGTTGTTTTCTTTTTTGTCTACAGCCGGGATTCAAACCCAGGACCTCTCGCATGGTAGGCTGCGCCACAGAGGTCGTCGAAATGTAGAAAAACTATTTCTTAGGGTAACTGCATAAAGACGATTTTTCTCAGTAGTGTAATGGAGCATTAGACGTTCAGAATTATTGTAAAATAAATACATACTAATATTACTAAAAACCCAACGGATGGTTCTTTTACGGAACCCTATACAGTGCGTCGCCCAACTCGAACATGTACGTTTTTTACATTAATTTTTCAGTGTGCTCTAAAAATAATACATATTAATGTTTTTAAAACGAGCAAGTGTATGAATATGGAAAGAAATATTGTATTAAGCAACAAAGGAACAAACAATTCTGAAGAAAAACAGTACTGAGCAATGTTTGTCATGTTCATAGCCGCTTGCTGCATAAAGTAACCATCTTTTTATTAAGCAAACAGCGATATAAGAAGACAATTTCTCCGTCGTAATGTGGACAATGCACACAGTACCATGGCACAGATTATTCTAACAACAGAACTTTTTTTTTTTCGACTGAAGTGTTGGTGGAACGTGTGGTCGTTTACGGGAGTTTCATTAAAAAAAGGTGGCAGGTGGCAGCCGTCTCTGGTCCCTGCCTACCTCTTATAGATACAGGCGTGAGCTTATGTATATGATTAAGTAGATTCCCAGATCAGACCTACTTATTTGATGTTTTCTTAAGTTTAAACTTAATTTTATTTATAACATTTTACATAAATTTTGTATAATCTTAAAAACAAATCTTTGGGTAAAAGTGGCATGATTGTCGAAAGCTGTGGCCACTGATGAAACCTGTTCCATATGATAGCACATATTAAGACATTGATTTGCTTCTATGGCGGTTTTTCTCTAAAGGAGCTGAGATATTAAAAAATATATATATGATATGCTTCCTTTTATTATGTATTTAGATCACTTTAATTCGATGTAGAATCTGCAATATAGCGATTAATTATTATGAATTATGAGTAAAAATAAGTATTCAGTGGACTGGGCACAGATAATACAAAAAATAAATAAACATTTTAGGTAAACAGGATGTTCGAGACTCTTTGGAGTTTTTTTTTCGCTGCCTTTTTCTCCACTACAGAAGGCCCTAAGGCAGCGGCTAACATTATACATAACTGTATGTACATTGACATTCAACAAGCAGAATGTAAATTCTTTACGTTGAAATAAAAAAAATTTTGAATTTTGAATTTTTTGAATTTTATGTCAACGTTTATTTTTCTTTTCTTATTGTTTTTTCATACTCACGTCACTCATATTCTTGTAATATTTCGATTGTCACCGCCTCATCACCCACTTTTCTGTGATTAAAGATACTTTTCCCGATTTCCCTCAGTTTTCCGTATTTTATACAGTCCACTCCTCAACATTAAGGTACAAAAGGTCCTAAAAATAAGTATAAATATTTGAGGAATGATTCTGCTCCTTAATACGAGCAACTTTTACTATGATAACAACTTCGAAATATGCAAAAATAAAAAACCATACAAACTCAAATACCTTGTGCAGGAATGTATGGAACAGCTGAGTATTTTTTTCATATTTTGAAGTGGTCCCCATAGTAAAAGACATTCACATTAAGAATAATCTCAAAAAATATTTTATGTTCAAAATATATTTTTAGGAACTGTAACAAGCCGTGTAGTAAGACCTGATTCATGATTTATTCATCCAATCAAAAAACTGTTGGTGATGATGACGATGATGATGATGATGATGAAAAATTAAATGACCTGATTACATCGACAGGCATACTGTTTGTTACACAGGAACCTAATAAACACGGCAAAACATGGGCCCAACTCAATGAGTTCGCTTCTCTGCCTACCCCTCCGGAATAACGGGCGTGAGTTAATTTTTTTCATGTTTTTATTTGCATCGGATTTATGTTCCTTATTGAAACAACCCTGAATCAAATAAAATTTACAGTAAAAATAAGACACACGTTTAAAATGATGATATTATTACTGTTTATTCAGGAACTTTGAACCCAAATTTCTCGGCTCCGATATTACTTATGACAAAAATCTTTTATGTGTTTTCAATCTTAATTAAAGAACTATCCAAAAATAATAATTCCAGTACTGGCCGCTAAAAATAAAAATCATGCCAAGGGTCCATACAAAATTACCCAAACCCCTTTAAAGCGTCAGACTTCACTCTCGTGGCCCAAATATAAAAACGTAGAAGGTTGTTTTCTTCTCAGAGTTTAATAATCTAAAATAAAAGGGCTTTCTGGAGTATTACTCTTCTACTTCCCGAATGAAGACTAGATGCAGCCGCGATACGCGACATTGTTCCCGCGGGCCCAGAACGTTCCAGAACAATGAATTAGATATTGTTTTAATGGCTCCTTCCCGCGCATAAATCGCTCTTATCGGCCGACGGAGGACGTCGAGCCGGCTGCATAAAAACCTAACTCATTTTATTTAAGCGAAATCTAGCGTGGAGTCAGCCAATTACAAATAAAAATATATACCTAATAGGATATTTTTGAACTAAACCTTTCGTGAGCATTACACATCGTAAATTTTTTTGGTCCGGATCAGCTTACTTGGTTTTTTATCGGATTCGCAGAACTTAAGGGCACACACGGCGGCTATAATGTAAAAGATGTAGGTATATTAGGTATAGCAAAAAAAATTTACAATATAATAGGATATTTTTGCCAATATAACGGATATGGATGGAGTTGCGACAGAGTGACCTTTTAACCCACTAAATAACTTCTCGACAAAGATAATTTACTTTTAGCCAGCAGCAGCATGCCGATCATCTTAGTCCTTTGGGCTATATAGATAACTAGCTGTTGCCCGCGACTTCGTCCGCGTGGGCTTTAGTTGAGTAAAGTGTTTGCGTTTGCAATTAAGATTGGGATACTTTTAGCGCATGCGAAATAAATAAAACCATACTACTCTCTCTGAGAGAAGACCTATTCCCTGCAGTGGGACATATACTCGTATAGGCTGTTTACTATGGGTTGTATTTTAAAGAACTGAGAAATATTTATGAACACATGAACGGAGAAATAATAAGAAGAATTAAGAAAATTTATTCAAGAGTTAGAACAACCAATATGAAAAAAAATAAGAAAGTAAGCAAGTATTTAAGGTGGTATTTAAACACATGGAAGAACAAAGAAATTCAATTCAAAAATCGCAGTGAAATGTTTAATAATCGAAGCGACGATACGAAGTAAATACGAAGAACTTTTATACCTTCTAAATTTGCAACCCCCATAAGTATTGAATTCACAAAAAGGGCTGTCGGCAATAATCAATAACTTTATCAGGAACTTATAACCCAAATACAACATTTTATTGAAATAACTTTGAATATCAGAGAGCTTTCATTCTAACTTTGCAACCCCCTTGGGATGATTTTCTAAAAACTACTTCACACACTGTTTCATGACTTTCAATGAAGGACCTACATATTGCATTTCATTCGAATAACTTCAAAAACGGCAGAGTTTCATACTAACTTTGCACCCCCCTTTTACCCCCTGAAAGGAATGATTTTCGAAAAACTATTTTACATGTATTTCATGACTTTTAATGACAAACCTTCATATTGAATTTCATTCGAATAACTTCAAAAACGGCAAAGTTTCATACCAAATTTGCACCCCCTTTTTTCCCCCTTAAGGCATGATTTTTGAAAAACTATTTTACACGTGTTTCATGATTTTAAATGAAGAACCTTCGAACTAAATATCATTTGAATAACTTCTAAAACGGCAGGTGTCATACTAACTTTGCACCCCCCTTTTATCCCCTAAAGGGATGATTTTCGAAAAACTATTTAACATGTATTTCAAGACTTTCAATGAAGGACCTTTATTCTGAATTTCATTCGAATAACTTCAAAAATGGCAGGGTTTCATTCATACTAACATTGCATCCCGTTTTACCCATTTAAGGGATGATTTTTGAAAGCCTATTTTACATGTATTTCGTGACTTTTAGCGACGGATCTTCGTATTGAATTTCATTTGAATAACTTGGATAACGGCAAAGTTTCATACTAACGTTGCACCCTCCTTTTTCCGCTTAAGGGATGATTTTTGAAAAACTATTTTACACATGTTTCATGATTTTAAATGAAGTACCTTCGTACTAAATATCATTTGAAAAACTTCCAAAACGGCAAAGCTTCATACTAACTTTGCACCCCCCGTTTTTCCCCCTTAAGGGATGAGTTTAGAAATACTATTTTACACGTGTTTCATGATTTTAAATGAAGGACCTTCATATTGAATCCCATTTGAATATCTTCAAAAACGGCAAAGTTTCATACTAAATTTGCACCCCCCTTTTTCCCCCTTAAAGGATGATTTTCGAAAAACTATTTTACACATGTTTCATGACTTTTAATGAAGGACCTTCATATAGAATCTCATTCGAATAACTTGGATAACGGCAAAGTTTCATACTAACTTTGCACCCTCCTTTTTCCCCTTAAGGGATGATTTTTGAAAAACTAATTTACACATGTTTTATGATTTTAAATGAAGGACCTTTGTACTAAATATCATTTGAATAACTTCAAACACGGCAAAGTTTCATACTAACTTTGCACCCCCCCCCCCCCCTTTTTCCCTCTTAAGGGATGATTTTTGAAAAACTATTTTACACGTGCTTCATGATTTTAAACGAAGAAACTTCACACTAAGTTTCATTTGAGTAACTTCAAAAACGGCAGAGTTTCATACTAACTTTGCACCCCCATTTTACCCCTTTAGGGAGTGAATTTTGAGAAATCCTTTCTTAGTGCTACCTTGCGTTATAAAAGGAACTCCTGTGCAAAATTTCAAGCTTCTAACCCTTATAGTTTGGGCCCTGCGTTAATATGTCAGTCAGTCATTCAGTCAGTCAGTCAGCTTCTCCTTTTATATATATATTATAGATTTCCAGCTGGTCCTTACCCGCGTGAGGGGTTGAATATACTCGTTCTATCCAATCCAATCCAATCAGTCGGTGTCTCAATGCTGAGGATCGTGGCCGCTATGACAAGGATGAGTGTAGAATTATGCCATACTAAGTATTACGCCTTACTCAAGACGATCAGGTCGTCGTGCGATGTGCCCAAAGAAAGAGAAAACACTATATAATTTGATAGGCGTGTTCCTTGAGCTCCTTAACCTTTAACTGTGGACGTCAACTTTCCTTTACACTACTATGGACGTGGGGTCTCTGAGACCCCTGAAATTCATGGTTGAATAACACACGATTTTTTGGTAAACGAATAAAATTAATATCTTTTTATTATTAAGAAAGCTTACATAAAACCAAATCCATAAAAATTAAGTTTAGTTTTTATTAAATTTTGCTCATTTTAAGAAATTAAGTATATCTTAGGCACATTTCCGTCTTTGGCGACATGACATCACTTAAATCAATGTAATATTTTTGATAAAGCCTAAAAAAGGAAAACATCTTTTTTTTCTCAAATTATAAACGATAACAAGTAAAGTAACAAAAAATTAACGTCTCACATAAAAAAAAAAATTCTGACATTACCTTAACATGGGGTACTTATTGGCAATCACTACACAGTGGCTTTGAACTTTGCAAGCAAATTGGTTGATTGCAGCCCAAACATTATGTATTGTCTTCCTATGTATGTAGTTTTGCAAGGCAAAGCCTACATATTTTTCGAGAACCAGGAACTCATAATCATCATTCATTGGAAGCTTCAAGCAGAGCAAAAATATTATGTTCAAATGAAGCGTCTTCTAACAGCAAAACTTCCTCCAGGCGGATTTTCAGAAGATGTGCTCGACCTTTTAATTCCCGACGTACCGGGTTGATATTATTATCCATAATCAATGCAAAAGTAAATAAAATACAAACACTGTATAGTGATATACTATGTATGGGAAAAAGGGACGTGGGGTCTCACAGGCCCCTGCCAAATTTCCAAAGGTCACTACTCACGTGTTTTGAAGGCAGCAACAAAACCACCTCTGTTGATACTCGTTTTGCTACTAACTTGAAAGGTACTGAGCAGCCTGGGTGCCGGGGGAAGGTAGAAACGACTTTTTTGTAAGATCCTCAGAAAGGTCGGGGCCTCTGAGACCCCACGTCCACAGTTAAAGGTGTCTGTCCCGGGAATCTGCAGAGGCTGGGCGTCAGCACTTCATCTCAAATGCATCTATCCTGCTCTGCATTTTCGCAAGCGAAATTTACTATAAAATATACTATGAAATAATATTGCTTACATTTAAGGTGATTTGTAAAACAATAACATAAACATTTACATCTGTATGTGCCTGTGCACATACATTGCTTCTGGTCCAACACTAGGATACCCTGTGTCGTGGAAACCAGAAATAACGATATCACAAACGATATCCAAGACCTACAGTTTTACTTTATTTGTCCCCAGCCGAGATTCGAACCCGAAAAGATGGTCAGAGTGGAGTTTTGTTTTTGTTGCCTTGTTCTCCACTACCACTCCACTGGGGCCGAATGGCCGCAGGGCAGCGGCTAACATTAATATTTGACATTTAACAAACAGACTATACCTACCTAAAATTATTTACATTGAAATAAATTTCTTATTTCTGATTTGTGACACTAAAAATTCTTAAATATATGTATTTTAGCTTGAGGTGGCAACCCTGCCGGTTTACGCGAGCGGGCGGCATGCGGCATCGGCAGCTCGAAGGTGGAAGTGACAGTTTATTTCGTTAGCGCTCCCGATTGGGCCGGGGCTCTCACCGGGCGCTGATGAATACTGACACTGCTCCGCGAGCTGAGGGTATAGTGAGACAAAACGGTGACTATACTTGAGCCATTACAAACGTGCGAACTGAGTCATAAACGTTTGTATCGGACCTCTTTCTCACACATGTCATTTAAGAGGCATATCAGGCATATCGGAACTCTCGCTCGCACTTTTATGACTCGGTTCGCACGTTTGTAATGGCTCAAGTATAACAGGTGTACACCGTTCTAGATGCCGTGTGTGTAAAATAAAGACTGGACGAGTGAGAATAGGTCTCGCCTACTGAGGGTTCCGTAAAAATTGTCTAAAGGTACATAGATAAATTTATAAGCAGCTCAGATACTTTTTTTTTTATTATAAATATATTTTTCAGATTTTTGTACTTGAATTTTAAGACAATATTACTTCCCAATTATCATAGCACTAAATCCAAGGAAAGTACTCTGTAAATTTTGATTCCTTCGTGATAGCGAGTGGTTGAGTGGACTGTAATAATGTGATGGTTTGCTGAGGGAAACACGTAGGAAATAAATACTTATGTTTTATTATAATTAGCAAGGCGTATGACAGTGGCAAGACCAAAACAGACAATGACAATAAAAATGGAAAAAGAATCAAATATAAAAACATGACGTTTTATAACAAAATAGGTCGCACCACAGCCAGTCGCCAACATACCGGACCCCCAGTGGAACACTAACAACCGGTGGTGACTGACTGGGGTGCGGCTTCCATCAAAATAAGTTTACGGGCCGGTCGGCGCAGGAGCCCGCCCCTGGTGTGGACGTCTGCTACGCGGACCGCTCCGTCGGGCCCTAAGTAGACCTTCACTATCCTTCCTAGGGGCCATAGGCCACGAGGAAGGCTGGGGTCGGCGATCAGCACCACATCACCCATACCAAAATTCTTTGCGTTCCTGCCGGTGGAGCCTCTTGGTCGGAGTGTCGGTAAATATTCACGCACCCATCGTGCCCAGAATATGTCAGCGAGTCGCAATGTTTTCCGCCAGTCGCACCTTCTCAGCAGGTCTTCGTCAGTCAGTGTTGAAGTCTATGGCGCGACGGATGATGTACCCAGAATGAAGTGGAATGGAGTTATAGCCTCTGGTGAATCGTGAGATGTAGGTACATAGGTCAATGGCCGTGAGTTAACTATGGCTTCTGCTTCGAGTAAGAGCGTCGCCAGCACGTCTTCTTTGAGTGGTTGGTTGATGAGACAGGATTTGAGTGCCATCTTGACTGTTCGCACGAGCCTTTCCCAAGCACCGCCCATGAATGGAGAGGCGGGTGTAATGAAGCGCCATTCGATTTTGTGGTTTGTGGCGTATTCTTGAACAGAGTTGCTATGTAGGGTGAGTAGCTCGCGGGAGGCCCCAACGAAGTTTGTGCCGTTGTCAGTGAAAATAGTTGTAGGTGATCCTCTGCGAGCAATGAAGCGTCTCAAACTCAGTATAGCTGCGTCTGATGACAGTGAAGTGACTACTTCAAGGTGAAGCGCTCTCGTCACTAAGCAGGTGTATAGGGCGACGGTATATTGTTACCATTACGGGGCCAAAATAATCAAGGCCGACGTGTGTGAAGGGTCTTTTGTGATGGTCGAGTCTTTCAAGGGGTAGGTTGCCGGTCTGGGGTTGAGCTGGTTGGGTTTTCCACCTTCGGCATTGTAAACAGGCGTGTGCTGCGCTGCGGATGCTGTTGTATCAGTATCCAGTACTTCTGTCGCAGTTCGTTCAGAACTAGTTCGTTGAAGTGGTGCGACGTTCTGTTGTGCTCGTAAAGGATGAGTAGTCGTATCGCATGATTGCGGCCGTCGACGATAATTGGGGACTTCGTGGTTTCGCTAACTCCCGGGGCAGAACTTATTCGCGTGTCTAGTCTCACTAAGCCGCCTTGGCCGAGTATCGGTGCAAGTTTTGCTATTCTGCTGGTTCTGGGTACAGGTTTTGAGGATCTTAAAGCCACCATCTCCTCAGGAAAAATCTCTTCTTGAGCGTGTTGGGCCACCATCTTTTCGGCTTCCACGATGTCTGCGGCGTGAAGTTGGTAGGGCGATGTGGTACCGTCTATGTATAATTTGGAATTTCTACTTATAAGCCGAGACAGTTTAAGCCGGAATAGACGAGCGCCCTGGAGAACTCGGGCGGTGGCGCGAAGAAGACGCAGCCAAGAGCTAAAACGCGTCGGGTTTGGAATTAAGCTAGACGGGGTAACGAGGAGCAGAACCACTAGATCCGATTTTAATTCGGGATCTCGTGAATTCTCTTCCACGTCGGCAAAGCGCTCAGTTGGCCAAGTGCATGGTGGTTCAAGTAGAAACTGCGGGCCGGTAAACCACCGATGATTCGCGGTAAACTTATTCTTTTTTGGTTTTGTTGCGTCATCGGCAACGTTGAGAGAGGTAGGGATCCACCTCCAACTGGACGGGTTGGTGGTCTAAAGTATCTCTCCCAACCTGTGTGCCACAAATGCTTTGAACGCGCGAGTTTCGCTTCGAATCCACTTAAGGACTGTGGTTGAGTCGGTCCAAAAGATAGTTTCGGAGGGCTGAAAACGATGAGCACGTAAAATCGTTTGCGCATACCGCGAGGCAATAAGTGCAGCTTGTAATTCCAATCGGGGAATCGAAACCGGTTTGAGCGGCGAGACGCGTGCCTTGCTTCCCTGTTTGTCGTCGTCGTTTAGGCAAGGAGCATTTTTCGGAATACCTAAAACGTCGATGTCGTATTCTCTTTTAATTAGAGCGTCTAGATCGTCCGAAGTGTGATTCACGAACTCGAGTGGCTTGGATGACACGGAAAGCGCGCCATGAAGCACCCAACCTAACAAAGTTTTAGAGGCAACGGGTTCGTTCTTCTTACCGCACCGTACTTCGCGACTTAAAGATAAATGCCAATCTGGTGCACCGTGAGGACGGTAGGGGGAATGTCAGTGTATGACAGTTCGTCTGATAAGTCTGACAGATGACCGTAATCCGAGAAGTTGATCAAATCATGATTTCGTGCGCGAAGCCCTAACGGCGTGATGGCCCGCGCGTGCTGTACTAGTTGGCGATCGAGTTGATTACGTCTACGAATATGAAAGTCTACGTAACTTACTTCGACTTCCTTGGTCATACCACTAACACCTTCAATACGGAGACGCTCCTGACAGATCGGCTTCGCGCCGATGCGCGCTGCCACCGCTGCATCAATCAGCGTCGCCGTACTGCCTTCGTCAAGTAGTGCCGTTGTCTCGAACTCGCCTTCGGGACCCTCGAGTATGATCGGCACGACTTTCAGCAGGCCGCGGGGATGTGACATCGACGGCAGGGGCCCTGTTGCATTAATTGAACAATGAGACGTGTTCGTGATCTTAACTACGGATTCGGTTTTGCTGTCAGTAACATCCATGTGGCTACGGCTAGTAGCTTCGACAGAAGGCGCTTGAGTATTATTGCACTGTCCGCATGGTGCCGTGCTAACTCTAGCATTAAAGGTTCCAGTGCCGTGAAGGAGTGCGTTGTGACGTCTCGAACACCCATCAATTCCACAGCTTTTTGCGCGACAGTTGTTCCAGGTGGATTCGACTTAAGGCAGCGGTAACACACTTTACTCTCACGCATCCACTGCCATCTATCGTCAACTTCCAGAGCTAAAAAACTCTTACAAACTTTAATGTTGTGTGGCCCTTGTTTACAGTATGTACAACGCTCAGAAGTTTTATCGCTTGAAATCGTTGCGTGTACAGCTTCCTTTCGAAGCTGTTTAGAGGAATGTGCCGAAATCGGCGCCTTAACACTACTGTCAGGAAAAACAAAATTTTATTTCAATTGTTTGTCCGCCTCGGTAAGTAGAAAACGTGACAATAATTCCACATTTGTAATGTCTAGTTCCTCAGATACGTAAACAGAGGGGAAATCTGTGAAGTGGGCCCTAGTGTGCTTGCTTAATTTTATTAAAATGCAACGAAAGAGTTCCGGTGATGACAAATACTCGTTTTGTTTCAGCAGCTTAAGAGTGGTAACAAAGTTACGTAGTTTGTTTGCTAAATTATTCAAATCCTCAGGAGAACTTAGCTTAGGACTGTTGCGCAGCTCGGCGACCTCGCGGGCCACCAGCAGTTCTGGTCGTGCGTACGTCTGCTCCAAGGCATTCATGATGACATCGGGGTTGCTGGAGGTCCACAGGAGTGACGCGATGGACTGGTACGCCGGACCGCGCACGGCGTTGTTCAGACGATCTAAGTTCTCTGAGTGGGAAAAGTTTAATTTAGTTCTCTCATAACTACTCTTAAAGGCCATCCATTGTCAAACTTCACCCGAGAATGTAATAAGTTCGGCCTTTTTTGGCCTGTTAGAAAGGGCATTGATCGCTTGAGCGAGGTTTGCTATTGGATCAGAAGCAGAAAAGCGTGGTTGCGGTTTGTGTGCTAAGTAATCGTTGTTATGCTTGTCTATACGGGTTACCGCGGACATATCTACATGTTGATTGGAAACCCAGTTTTCCGTACGCTTCTCGGAGTTAATACTCGAAAAACAGGAACTACGAGATTTGGTCAACTTATCTTCAGCTTCCAGAGCGGCGATTTGTGCTTCGAGTTCGGCTTGCTCTGCCTCAGCCTCGCGGCGAGCGAGCTTGCGCTCGCGCTCCGCTTCCACTACTGCTTGTTGACGTTCGCGCTCCGCTTGGCGCCGCTTCGCCTCAGCTTCAAGAGATAGCCTCTGCGCGCGGACGGTCGTCGAAGAATGCGATGAGCGGCTGGCCTCACTGCGCGATTGTTTTCTGTGGACACTGTTTGACGCGTTGGCTGGTGCCTCCTTGCGCGTGGTAGCGCGAGCATCTGGGCGTTCAGAAGCGGGCCAGGTTGTGCCTCGCCTCGGGGAACTGTGCCCGCCTGTTGTGCGCTCGCACTATCAGGCAATGCCAAAGTGCTGTTGTTGTCGGTTGTCGTGGCTAAAACCGGCCGGGCGCCGCGCGGTGAACGTTCATGACGTTCGCGCTGCACCCGTCTGGCTTCCGTAGCCATCTGATCCGCCTTTGTCGTGCTACGTGTTTCCACCATTTCGAAAACGTATGAAAACAATACTTACGTGAAATGTTTACAGAATGAAATGGAAAACTGGAATGACGTACTTACGTGAAAAAATTTGACAGATGTACATAATTACGATGAATGTATGAAAAATGGTTTATAGTTTACTGCGAGTATGGACCAAAATGATAGCGAGTGGTTGAGTGGACTGTAATAATGTGATGGTTTGCTGAGGGAAACACGTAGGAAATAAATACTTATGTTTTATTATAATTAGCAAGGCGTATGACAATGGCAAGACCAAAACAGACAATGACAATAAAAATGGAAAAAGAATCAAATATAAAAACATGACGTTTTATAACAAAATAGGTCGCACCACAGCCAGTCGCCAACACTGCGCATTTCAAAGAATATAATTTTATTGCAGTATGAACGCCTGCATCTTTTTTTAAGTTATATTATAAGTTTGAATATTATTACAGCTTCTAAAGACTCCAAATACTGCAAGAGTAGGTATGTGGTTTTAATTTCAACTCGATACATCCACGCGTTCCCGCGATAGTATCGTGACAGATAGTCGGACTATCGGATGGACAATAAAGTATACCTATAAGGGTCCGTTTTTCCTGTTGAGGTATGGGTACCTTCCCTTTAACCTTCTCAGTCCCGTGTCAACAAAATAACAATAGAAAACTATTTTAAAGGTCAGGAATGAAGAGGTTAAGGACCTGCCCATGGCTATCCTACATTAAATTTGTTTATTTGTGGCGTTAGTTTCTTCTACACGTACTCTATTAATTGTGAAACTAACAACTTTGACGTTCATAAAGTAAATATGTTTGAATTTTGAATAAACATTTTAAGTTTGAGTTGATTTTTTCATGTAAATTAAGAAGACTAAGCTTATAAAATGGAACCGTTCCTGAACAAGTCAATTTTCAAAAAAGTGTGTGCTCTTGCAGACCATGTAAATTAATTTACACCATTTTTTATATTTCTTTAATTCTGTCAAAATTTGACATTAATTCACCCACTCTAGATTTGTTTTGAATTTTCATTGCATTGCATTTGAAAATATATTTATCTACAATAACCATTGAATTTAAAGGCCATAATTCGTTTAAATTATTTCTCTATTTTTAGCGCTGTAGTGTTTCGAAGTCGGTATTTATTTTTGGAGCGAGTATTATAACTAATTATAAAGACCTAATAAGTAATTTTTAACCTAACGAAACGTTACTTTCATGATTTGTGACGTTGTAATCTGATACAGATCTGTGTGGAGAAATGGTGCTTTAAGAATGAATAAATAAAGGAGCTGATAATGTACTTACGTTTTATCTAAACATTTTTCTCTTAGAATTTGACGAAGATAAAGAGGAGTAAGAATCTTACACTGTAAACCCCTTAAGCCCCTCATTCTTTAACTTCGTCTCTTGAGCTAAGCAGCAGAGCTACAGCGCGCCATTCTTAGTGTGTTGTGTTTCCGTACACCCTCGCACTTGAGTCACAGAGCAAGAAGTCTCAGAACTTCCGATAGGGAAAATTGGATACGGTCCAAACATTGCCGCAAAATGTTTTGCATTCAAATCATTGCACAAAAACGCAATCAAATTAAGGGGTAATTGAATTCATAAACATAAACATTTACATACTGGCACATACATTGCTTCTGGCCCCACATTAGCATACTCTTTGTCGTGAGAGCCAGAAACAGCGATATCACAAACATATAAACATCCGCGATAGCCGATCGCCGATAGGAGATGGCACCAGAAAAAGAAGAAGCAGTGAGAGTTGTTCGTGTGCTGAGCAGTTGAGAAGTGGGGAAAAGGCTCGCAAGAGCTATAAAGCCTGTGACGAAGCGTGGTGTGGCTCTTTATTGGCTTGAAAATGTCAAGGAGGGATAAAATTAGTAAGTTCTTACTTCGAGCTCTGAAATTCCGTGCATGTCACTGATAGAGGTTTCTAGTTCTCGATAATGCAGATTTACCATGTAGGTGAGGGCTCGGATGGACAATTTCAAAACTTAGCTAGTGACACATCTAAAAAAAACGGGAAAAAAAAAGCAATGTGGAGCTTACTGTACGTGTCTATTCTACGTGGAAGACACTTGAACCCTTTGTGCGACGACACTCCTCTAAACAAGTCTCCGGAACGAGAGAGGCTCGGGCCCGGGAGTCTCGTGGCGAAGCGTTGCGATGTTACTTTTTGTCAAGACCGCGGATATAACAGAGAACACTTCAAGCTACGGACTTTTCTATTTAGCTTAATCTATCAGAGCTCGATGAATTGGGAGGAGTTGTGGTGCGTGGTTGGAAATAACAGACGCCAGCGCTTCTTCTATGCTCTGCAAAGTATCAAACGATGAAAAAATCACATATACAAGGCCTGTATCTCAGAGGGGTATATTTCCACATGTCCAAACCAACGCAACATTTTTCTCTGAATTGTAGTCACTACATCCTATTTTATATTGCGCCTATTATTTTATGGCATAGAATTAAAGCGGCAGTTCAATATTTGATTTATGGTAGGTAAAATAATAAAAATTGCATGTTTGCAAACTAGTTGAGCAGTAAAAACTGAGCAGTATACTGAATATAAATGAGTCATAAAATAATTTAAACGGGCAGTTCAATAAATACTGAGCAGTAAAACGGTTGGAATGGGCGGTTAGGCGCGTACAGTTAACAGATAGTAATTGGTTAGTAATAAATTTTATTTTAAGCAGTTCTATAAACTATTAGGCGGTAAATGGTATTCCTAGTGAAAAGGATAGAATTTTCCTAGCACTCGCTACGCTCGCTCGGCTCGTGCGTGTGTTGATCACAGTTCTAACCTAACCTTACTTCTTTTCATTCAAAGTGACGTTCGGATGCTACCGCCCACTGTGAACTGCCCATTCCAACCGTTTTACAGCTCATTCATTTATTAAACTACTCGAGTAGTTTTTGCACTGACCGTGAATGATGAAATAACAGACCAATATTTTATTACTTACTGCTTATGTTTTACTGACTCACTAATTTACTAACCGCCGAAAAAAAAATGACTGCCCATTAAATTTTTCAACTGATCATGATAACTTCTGCATTGTTTAAATAACTGTTGTAAAAATTTATTCCCTTATTTTATCCATCCATCCTATTATTTTATATTTATATTATTATGTTTCTCTTGAAAAATGTTGTTTTGAAAATGTATTGAAAAAATTATGTCCATTTAAAAATTTATATTTCTAAATAATTCCAATTTTGTTACATAATTGATAAAATAAAACAAATACAACAACATAAAGACTTAAATAACAATCTATTAAACTAATCTACTATAAACTAATATAAAGTAATTTCATTGGAATAAGATTCATTTCATAGTAAATTAAAAAAAACAGTTACACACTTGCAGTCTTTTTTTTGTACCCAACAAAATTATTGAGTTTTTTTATTAAGTCATATGTATAACGTAAGGCAAAATACAGTTATACGTAATTTAGATTCACTAACTGGAAACAAGCTGAGAAGCGGTTGCAGCTCAGTAAATAGAACAATGGACTTGGAAGCGAGAGGCATAGGTTAAATTCCCAGTGCGGGCATGTGCCTGACTTTGTTTTCTAAGTTATGTACATTTTTGTGAAATCATAGTAGCAGTACCACTCGCTGACTGTGAAGGAAAAAATTGTGACGAAACCTGAGCAGTTCACATACCTCAACGTTTGAAATCCCCAAACCGCGGTGGGCACGCGTGGTGATTAAGCCCATACTCTCTCTCTCCGAGAGAAGGTATGTGAGCTACAATGCTACATAGAGGCAGCTAACAAATAGAGACATCCGTTTTACTGGCTTGTGTTTTGGCCTAAATGTTCACAGTAGAGTTTCCCATGAATATTTCATACGGTTAATCCCCACGCTAATAAAGCTACGCTCCTGTAACTTGTACCATATTCCCCGAGCGGTCAGTGGGTTTAGTTTCAAAGCCTCTCTTGAAAATTCGCTCGAAACAATCCAGTTGCGAAGAAACTTTTCTATTCCCGCACGTGTATAGGGTTGGTTAAACAACTAGCTGATTAATTAAATAACTTTGGAACTATTTCACCTAAAACTCAGTCTGTTATGGCCTTTTGTTTTGATAAAGGTTATCGATTTCATTATTTGAGTCAGTGTAGATTACGAAGTGAGGGCATTCTAGTTTCGAAAACAGATCGGATTGCAACTTAGTCGCTTAGGTCACTTGCTAACCTTATTATAAACAGTTTTTACTTTGACTGACATTTTGTTCTTCAAAGTGAAAGATGCTTTTCCTGCTGGGTCCAAAATATAAAAAAAAACATGTTTAAGCTACCTACCAGTCTTTGAACTTTCACTTCTATCTGCCCACAACACAATCACTTGATCTGGTCCCAAACTAAGCTACCCTGTGATATGGTAACTAGGCAAGGACATTACAAACGTGTAAAAACACCTAGACTGACCATTTGTACAAACGTGCGGCGACCCCCAGTGGGAATATAAGACATGACCTCTTTCTTGGTAAGTAAGCCCCTTAACGGCTTGACCAACGACGTAGTTAATTCAGTCAAAAGAGGCAAAAAGTCTTTGCCATCTGATCAGCGCGATTTTTGCTATACATGAAATCATTGTGGAAATTCTCAGTCCATGGATTTTTCTGAAAGTAATCTGCGTCTCTATTTACATGCGGTATTTCAGCACCTTTCATGCTAATAACATATCAAGCTAATTTTCAAGCTACGTAAAAATAATAAGACAAAGAGATTTTCTAATGGAGTTCGTTCAAAACGTCCCTAAAATTCTCCCAAGTTGGTTTTTTTCCTGTTACGCAGAATAAATACAGCTAGCTCCCAATCCCCGTTTAAAAAGTCTTTCATTATACATTATTGTTGTGCAAATAGCTAGAAGAGCAATCCCGTCGGATTTCGGACAGTCGAAAATTAACGCCTCGTCCGTACTGGTTTAGAGCAAAGCCCAATATTTATTCAGCAAATGCAAAGACTTAGGGCTGCACCACAGAACATCGCGGATCAGAAAGTTCACCATGCAGCGTGTTTCAGAAAGCTCCTGTACAACTTGAGAGAGTTTATCTACTCAACTAATCTCACATTCATCATCATCATTCAGGCACAAGAAGTCCACTGCTAGACATAGGCCTCCTCCATGGATTTCCAAAAATACCGGCTGGAAGCGGCTTGCGTCTAGCGTCTTCCTACCACTTGGATGAGATCCTATGTCCATCTTGTGGCTTGTCGTCCTACGCTGCGCTTGCCGATATGTGGTCTCCATTTGAGACCTTTTAAGCCCCATCGGTCAATCAGTTCTGCATCCTATGTGCCCCGCCCACTGCCCTGCGTGTTACCAGTGATACTCACATGAATTACTCTGAAATCGCAAAAAAATATATCGCCTGTTGAATACATTGCGCTAGAGCGAATAAGTTTAATCATCATCAACATCATCATCGTCAGCCCGTCAATATTTCCTGTAATAATAACTTCAACACAACACAATCACTTGACCTGATCCCAAACTAGGATACCCTTGCTATAGTGGTTACTATAGTGATATAGTGGACTGGTTAGTCCATCTTTCATCCTTGAATCCATGTGTATCCACAGAGAAGTCAGTGTGTGTGATTGATTCTCTGTAAGGTTACAATTACTGCGCTCATAGAAACTATCTTTGATGACTGATTACGAATTGACGTTGGCCCATTCTTCTGTCCTAGGTTCTAGCTGCAACGGTCCCGGGCAATAAATTCTAAAGACAAGATTAAACTTGTCAAGAGACCCCATTTACTTAACGCAAATTTATGCAGATTCCTCCCCACTTGTATCTGCAGGCCGGGATCGGCCACATGTATCTGGTGCCCCGAGCGTCTGCACGCAGTTTTCTCATAGTTACCCTGTCAATCATTCAATTTCTTGTGAAGCAATTGAATAAATATTATATTTAACGACATGCTTTCTCTATTTCTCTCATTTCTTATGAAATTGGCAGGAAAAGGGGAATTATCTTCAAAGAGCTTTCCATTTCATTTCGAATTGAAATCTACGCTAATGTGTTAATTGTAATTAGTGTCATCAATTGAATGTACGTCCTGTTGAGGCTCTTAGTAATTTATAGAGCTAATTGACTGATGATTAAAATAATTTTATATTTTTTATTAATTTATTATTTTCACTTGTTTCAGGTCAGTCTCCAATCAATATTGAAAGTGCTGTGTCGTAAGTACAGGTGAAAGTCCGAAAAGACCTAGAAATATTATAAGGGTAGTAGTTTATTTGAATTTGATCTCGTAAATGGTGTTGCATTCTTGTGATTATAATAGTTTTTAATTCGTAATAAGTCGTGATAATATGTCTTTACCTATGAAATTGCCGTTCTGCAGTACTGGCCATTTCAAATCAAAATTATTTTTGTTTGGCTAAGAATTCTAATTTCAAATTAATTTTATTTTAAGAACATGGAATTTTTTTTCCAAAAGTAGTCATTTGTTTATTGATTAGTGTTACATTTTCATCGCATTTCAATCTTTTTCGTCATAATGGATACGTAAAAAATTCGACTAATTATGGAATATGAGTACCGTTGTAGCAGCAACGTGGCACAAGCGGCACGCAACATCATCGACGTTTACGGAGCTAACACTACAAGCCAACACACCACCTGCTATTGGTATGCTCGCTTCCGTTCTGCAAATTTCGACCTGAAAAATGAACCTCGACGTCGTCCGAAGACTTTGGTCGACAACGACGAATTAAAGGCGCTTGTGGAAGCTGATGATATACAATCTACGGCTGAATTAGCAGCAGCTTTCGCCGCTAGCTACAAAACAATATTGGTCCATTTGTGTCAAATTGGCAAGGTAAAAAAGCTTGACAAATGGGTGCCCCACAAACTCAATGATCGCCAGCGCGAAGTACGCGTCGAGACATGCCTTGCACTGCTCAAGAGATACACAAATGAAGGAATTTTGAACCGCATTGTTACCTGCGATGAAGAATTGATTCTGTTTGATAACCACAAGTGCTCAGCAAGTTGGTTGGATCCTGGTTCAACACCTAAACAATGCCCTAAACGAAAACTCACCCCTAGAAAATTGATGGTCACTGTTTGGTGGTCTAGCGCCATTGTGATTCATCACAGCTTCTTACCAAACGGGGTGAGCTTTACTGCAGATGTGTACTGTGAAAAACTGAACACAATGATGAAGAAGCTGACACATCTCCAACCAGCATTGGTCAATCGCTCGTCTCCGCTGCTCCTACACGACAACGCGCGACCTCATACTGCACAGCAGACGGTCTCCAAGTTGCAAGAACTGGGCTTGGAATCTTTCCGTCATCCGCCCTACTCACCAGACCTTGCGCCTACATACTACTACTTTTTTCAAAATTTGGACATCTTCTTGGCGGGAAAAAAATTTAATACCCGAGAGGCAGTACAAAATGCCTTTGAAGAATTTGTTGCCTCCCGTCCTGCTGATTTCTTTAAGAAGGGCATCAATAAACTGCCACTGCGTTGGCAAAGATGCATTGATTGCATGGGTGATTACTTCGATTAATACAATAAAAAATACATGACAAAAATTCGTATAATTTTTTCATACGAAACTGCAATTTCATAGGTAAAGACCAATATATACAATTATTTTCTTTACGAGACAAGTCTAGACGATGGTATTGAGGTTCACTTATTCAATCACTGATTTAAGTAGTAGCCCAGTTTAGAATGTTATATCGTTAACTGTATTTTTTCGAGCGTGGATTTGTCGACTCATCATTTATTGAAATGATAACAATTTGTTTGGTCATCACCTTTTCATCGCCCGGGGAAATGAGAGCAAAATAAATGAAAAAACGGTAGCTATCTTAAAAAAAAATATGGATGATTTGATAACCACATCAGTATTCATAGCCGAAAAATCGTAACAATTTTTTTCGATCATGTTCGGCAATCAGAAGGAACTCACATAACAAATATGTAATAATGTTTACTCGCGACACAAATCAAAGAAGGAAAATACACTTTTATCAAAGAAACAGCAATTTGCGAAAATTTTCAATCGTAATGAGGCTGTATTTGAACAAGCCAAGATACGGATCCCTCGGGATCAAATTACCCCTATGAACCTATCTTAATTTCTTTCCTCGACGCTTTTTTGGGAGGCGGAGCTCTGTCTTCATTGTGTAAGGCCGCGTTTATTTCCTCCAATACATCAATGTTACGATTAGACACTTCCCCGTGTGGAGCTTGATCTGTTTCATTAATCACCTCATTGCGGACATTCAGCGCTTCATGGGAGATTGGACTTTGAGGGCTTGGACTAAAGGCTGCATTCTGCGTGTAGAGGTCCCAGTTTAGGATATCAGGAGGCTATGTTTAGTGGGATCAAGTTGATTGATGGACGCTCGGTCAGAGAGCGCGCCGCACACACTAATTCTTTTGTGCTTATTATGATCGATTAAAACGCGTGTAGCGACATTGTTTGAGTTTTGTTTGTCACTGCGGGCTGTTTGAGAAAATTATCTTCTCATTTCGTATCGAATCTTATTTGAATATCAAAGGACGCCTTATTAAGAAAATTATAAAGCTGGAACTTGTCTCAGCTGTCTATTTCCGTACTTAGATCAACAGACAAATACAATTTACTTTTAATTTAGAATTCAGAAAGTAAACGTCGCTCTACCTCCTGCGAAATATTTAATTTTCAATCAGTAACGTAAACAGTCACAAAAACAAGCTGCGCAACTTCTCAAAAACAGATCTGTCGACTAATTTCTCTAAAAGTATTTTGAATTATTAATCATGCCTTCTGGATGGCTCCTCCGAGTTTCGCGAAATTATTTTTCCGGCTAAGTAAGTAAGAGGCAAAAATGTTTTCATGATTGTGCCAGCTTTCCCTTCACTCCACTAGGCCTTATCTGCTTTCGGTTAAAGATAACTTTTGGAATGTTTTTCTTGAGTGTAAAGTCGGTGGAAGAGTGATTTGCAAATGGAGCGCAGACATTTCGGCAGCGCAGAGGGATCTAATCGAGTCACGTGAAAAATACTGTCTTGTTACGGAGATAATGACTTTTCAGTCATTTCACTGGAGTCACGTCACGGGCAACGACTCAGTTGGTCGTGGAATGTTCTCTTTTTTATTAGGTACTCTGTTTGTTTCCTGTCTATGGCTAATTTTGTCATGCAAATTATTTTCTTAGAGAATTACGTACTTATCCATAAGCTCACGCCTGAATCCCAAAGGGGTAGTCAGAGACCAGGGAGTGCCACTTGTTACGACCCTGACAAATCACTTTCGCTTCATCGACATTCATTAGTCGTTGCATGCACGCACGTCGGTTTCGAGCACTATCTTGTCCTTTGCCAATATATCCCCTGTTTAGTCGAATTATATCCACCTGGGGCATCCTTTGCCGGCTTTTCCACTCACGTTTGCTCTATATATTTGCTTCATCGGTTTTTCATTCTTTTTTCAATTCTAGTCACTACATCCTCTTTCAGTCTACAACTTTTTCTAATCACACTATTGCGCATTTTGTCATTGAAAGTACCACTACAATTCTCGAGGACCTCATTTCTATTGCAGTAATCCTACCTCCATGATTCTCTGCCATACCTAAGTTTCGCTACCATACATCAAAGAAAGAAAAAAAAGTTACTACATTACTAAGAACCTCAGTGGGTCCAAGTTCATTTTAGATACGTCGTTGAATAGTTTAATTTAATTCCTCAGACGTTTCGTTTTAATCCTACGCAAAGTCTTCCTTCTAATCCTGGAAGCATGACTCCTTCCAGGATTGTTTCAACGCTCAAGTTGGGGCTTTTCAGAAACTATCTATCTATCGGCAGCAGCGCAGTGAGTGCTCAAACTTAGTAAATTAACGCGAGTGAGCGCCACGCGGACAAAGACCTAGAGACTCCACCCAGCTGGAAAAAACCAAAACAGTAAAAAATATCCTACAGAGGCAGTGTAAATTATACAAGCAAAAGGATGTGGATAGTAACTGTGCGTTCATTTTGGTGTGTTAGGAGCACGCGAGTTCGACAGTTTCCGCAAAAGATAGCTCGGCAAGAATCTCCCGGGAAAGTTGAGGGAACTATTGTAGTGGATTAACCGAGGGCGCTGCAGTTTTCTGCCGTTGTTGTGGTGCCGGATGTGGCTCCAAATGTCTATATAGTTGCGGAGGAGTTGAGTGAAGAATGTGAACATACTGATTGAACTTGAGGTCGGTGCGGTTCTAGGCAAGGAAACGAGCTTAAATTCACGTCATAGTTAAGCATTCATTTGTGGGTGAGAATGGTGAAACCGTATTAATTCTACAAATTTAAAAAATACGAAATTAATTTTGTTGTTTTTTCCGTTTTCACGCAGCAATAAATTACGATATTTTTTTGTTCTTTAATGAGAGCTTATAAAGGGATTTTTTTATCCGAGCCACAGCCGCGGTAACCAAAACGAATTCGCGTGTAATCTCGAAAACCTTGAAGAACATATATTTATTGATATATTATATATTTATTTATTTTTCCTATGTTTTTTTTATTTTATGAAAACAATTTTACTCCAATGAAAGAGAAACGTAAAATTCTTACTCCTGAAACACATCAGTCAACAACTTTAGCTGTACAACTTCACTTTGCTGACATTTCACAAAATGTTCGTTTGTCCTTCATACTCGTATTGGAAATTTTGTGTTGCTTAAAAGACAAAGAACCTCCCGGATTTAATGGGTTAAACTAAAATACACACAGACATACATAAACTCACGCCTGTATCCCAGACAGTAAGGCAGAGACCAGAGACTGCCACTTGCCACGATCCTGACACATCACTTTCGCTTCATCGACATTCATTAGTCGATGCATGCAGGCACGCCGGTTTCGGGTACGCTTACTAAAATAGTTTTTAATTAATGATTATTTTCCCATTTAAGTAGCAGATTAAGCATCTGAAAAAAGGTACGCAAGAAAAAAAGTACCCGAAACCGGCGTGCGTGTATGCAACGACTAGTGAATGTCAATGAAGCGAAAGTGACTTGACAGGATCGTGGCAAATTGCAGTTCCTGGCCTCTGCCTACCCCTTTGGGATACAGGCGTGAGCCTATGCGAAAAGATTTTTGTTTTGTAATTCACAGCAAATTTTCCAAGTAGCAGTAGTATGATGGTATACATCATGAGAAACCCTGAGTGTCAGGGCTGTTCATATGCCTCAGCACTTCGTGAGGCAAACGCTACCTCACTTCTAAGTATATTATTGATACATAGGTAGATACAATTTATTAAAATGTTACAGAATTCTTGGTACATGGCAAGTTCAGCTAAAATAATCATATACTGACATTCTAATGTAATTTGTATATTAAACTAGCTTTTGCCCGTGAATCCGTCCGCGTGGACTTTAATTCAAAATTTTGCAACCCCGTTCACTCCCTTAAGGGTTAAATTTAGAAAAACGGTGAAGCACGGTGTTAAATCAATTGTGTTGAAGAGTATTTATTTTAAGTTTCAAGAAAATTAGACAACATTATTTGTACCTCCCATACAAATTTTGGCAACCCTTTTCACCCCCTTAGGGGTTGACTTTAAAAAAATCCGGTCTTATTCCTTGCCTACATTATATATAGACCCTCTGTGCAAAATTTCAGCTTCCTAGGTCCAACGGCTTGGGCTAGGCGTTGATGAGTGAATGAATCAGTCAGTCAGGACTTTGAATTTTATCTCCCTTCTTATCTCCATTTTTATTATATCCATTAACTTAATTTTAAATTGACATTCTATTTTATTTCTTTTACATTTTATATATTTCTTCTAGTCTTGGTGCCTTTTCTATAATTTGTACACCTCATCAGAACATGGCTAGAACTAATTTATATATATTTCCATCCTGTCAATGAACTCGTGCTTCACAAATAACCATCTTTGTCTTTTGATATTCATAAACTCGCAAGCCTCAAGATTGGTTTCCTAAACAAATATCAAACATCAGCAGCTGATTCGCCCAATAATCCCGCGGTCAGTGCTTGTAAAAATCCCGGGCAAAAACAGAGGCCGGGTCAAAGAAACAGTGTCCCCGGGCGCGGATTATTTGCCGACAGCCGCAGAAACTGCGTCCAGAGCACAATCTCGGGGGCGATCCCCGGATTCGAGACAATACCGGGAAAACTCACGCAGAAAACTAATATTTCTTTTGGCATAGTCTGCCACGAACATAGGCATAACTACACGCTGTCTCGGCCTGTTCGGTTTATGGACACCTACGAGTATGTCTCCCGACGCGGTGGGGTGGACTGAGTTTTTATTGGAGTAATTCTGTTAAACTGTATTACGATTGTAAGTACGTGGGTTTACTCCAGTGGCCCAGCTTCACTTACCATAAAGTGATACAAATACCAAGTGTCAGCCTATATAGCCAGCCAGGTATTATTTACTTATGACAACACGACAGTAAGACCAGCCACTATTCTTACAAGCCTCCAACAATCCGAACTTGGCCCCCGTGGAGGAGTATGGCTTATGCCTTCTTCAGGGAAGAGACCCGTGCCTCTCGGCACGGGTCCCTCTCGGTGGAGACATAATGGGTTGATGATGATGACTACACGATAGAAATACAAAATTATACTTTACTTAAAATTTGTATAATTCACTGAGTGATTGGAGCCAATATCCAATTTAGCGTCAGCAACCAATCAAAGTGTGATGGTTAGTATGCTGTTCAGAAAACCTGCGTCTAAAAAAGTTGTTGCTACGGAAATACGCTGTACCCATGGGAGTTTTTTTCGTGAGATTTATATTAAAGAGCATCCTATCTTTATCCAGGACATGGCTGGATATGTGTGTCAAATTTATTCACACCTGGGCCTCGATTCTCCTAATTCATTCTGCTCGTACAATAGCAGTTTCATGACTGCGTCGATTTAATTTTAATCCCGCTTCAAATCAAAGCGCGCATGCGTATTCGTATTCTAGGCGTCAATGGCAGCAAAGAACTTGTCACGTGACCCGACCATATAAATGTAATTGAACTATAATGCACTAACAGAATCGAGTCTCTGCTCTTTCGTTTAAGAGTATTTGCGTGTGATAAATATCCAAGCAAACTTTGTGTAGCGGATGAGATTTACCACACAATTGATTGACCGCCTACCTTCTACAACGCACTACAAAATACCAGTTGGTTTAATTGTTTGTAATTGTTTTTGTCGGTAAATTAAATTGTTTTATCATATGTTTATTGTCAACAATAAAATAAATGTTTGTAGTTCAGACGGAGTAACAAAACAACGTGTCATGTTCAAAACTAACGATCTCGCAAAACACTAGTCCAATTTCCCAAGATTAAGTGCGTGCATCTGCCTACCCCTCCCTGGAAACTTGATTACTTCCGAAACATGTGACAATTTGTTCCCTAAATATCATCTCTGCTCAGGACCCTCCAGTATCAGACCCTACGGCGCCCCCCGCCCCGCGCCTCTCACCTCGCGCCCCGCACCCTCGGGGCGGGCGGCAAAGCATCCAGATAAACTTTCCATTTTGTGCATTAAATATCTGCATTTATAAATGGCATGCAAGAGTAGAATCACAATGATTGTGATTTATTTCTTCATGAACAATCTAATCAAATCAAATATTTTTAATCATTATAAAAACCAAATGTTTACTTTATGAACGTTGAAGTTGTTAGTTTCACTATTAATAGATTATTTGGAGAAGAAGCTTACGAATAAACACCACATCTGTTCTTTTCAAAGCACTTTTAGCATCATCAACAAAGTTTTAAACTTAAAAAATATGCCTCATGAATTGTGTGGAACACTAAACAAAATTGTCCTTTGATCACCTTAAAATTAATCGCTTTTTAACACCAGACATCTTTGTCCTCTAAATAATAGTGAATTTTATAATAAGCTTTTTTTCCACAGAGGTTTGAAAGGTCATTAAATAAATAACAGTCAAATATGTTGTACTCAATGATTAGATGCTTTCAATGTAATGCACGAGATATAAGAATAAAATAAATAAACTCACGCCCGATATCCCCGACGGGGTAGGCAAGGGCACCAATCACAAGAACTGTGGGCTCATTATGTAATTTTCGCAACGGATATTCATACGTCTGAAAAAGTCATGTATACGACTACTGTATAGCACTATCTTCTTTTAAGACCCTATGTTAGAGCGAGACAGTACTCCGTACGACGTCGGTTTTTGTGTTGACGTGACTTTTTAAGACGTATGAATATCCGTTGCGAAAATTACATAATGAGCCCACTGGGCCCACGTGTTTGCACGAGATATAGGTTTGTGAAATCTATCCAGCTCCGAATTGTTCTGGTCAAAATCAACGGCGATGTCAACACGATGGATAATAACAGACCAATCAAAGGTAAATTAGGCATTAAAGATAACTTTACTATACGAAGACCACCCTAAGCCGCCATATACACGAGGCAAGTTTCTTGCCTGTAGCATACAATTAAATCGACGCAATAAATGAGTTGCTTAGTCTAAACAAAACGTAACATTGTTGATAACTCGAAAAAGTTTCCTTTCAAGACTTTTCTTGATGTAAACAGCACGTCCAATAATTTCTTACACAATTCTGCAATTCGGCATGTGCAATTATTTCCTTGTCAAAACTTGAATACAATGAAAGTCCATAAACGTCAATTATTGCGCTTCATTTATTGCATTCAATTATTGCTCTGGTATGTACAAGAAAATGGCATCGTGTAAATGAGCCTTTACACTGCCTAGTGAGACGGGTTTTGTACACTGCTAAATACAATTTCAGATCGGATCATATTTCATTTTGAGGCGAACTAAAACCCATGAATTTCCAGTAGGGAAGCCACATTGAGGCATTTATCTTGGGCCGTCATCCAGCGCTCCATAGGAGCAGAGGTCACACATGGCCCCTCCACAATGGTCATAAAAAGCCCTCCCCGCCGCGCCTCGCATGATTAATGGTTGCGTACACTGTGGAGGCGCGAAATGGGGAGATCAGAAGGTCCGAAGATTTCCTTTTTTTATGCCAAAAGCATAGGTCAGTGATTCTCTATAGTAGCGCATTCGTCTCTATAGTTCTTTACCAAACCACTGTTTTTGGTCCTTAGTCATACTGTTTGAAAACCTCAATCGCCAATATAAACTTAAACAAAATTATTTTGGCGATAACATAAGTCAAACCATCCTAAACCAAAACGGTTTGAATGCGAGCAATGCACGGTTCAAGTTTAAGTTAGAGTCCAAAAGACACAAGAATACACGTAATATTAAGTTTTCTGTTTTGTTTCTCCAGTTTAATTTAATTTGTCGTTAACGGTGCTGGTGGTACAATTATGTAATACTTTAAATAATTCAGTAATTATGTTAAATTGTCATTGTACTACTGTTTGTTTTCCTTAATAAATAAAAATAAATAAACTATCGCTTAAATGTCCTACATTAATTCTTGAAATTGGAAATTACAAGTAAGTCATAAAAAGCACGTACAAGCGTACACTATACACACTTTACATTTTATTTGTCATTTACATAGGTACATTATTATTATAAGCTTACGCCTGTATCCTAAAAGGGTAGGCAGAGACCAGGGATTGCCACTTGACACGATCCTGACAGATTACTTTCGCTTATATGTAGTCGTTGCATGCACGCACTTTGTCATTTGTAATTTTTTGCATGAAAATCAGTCAGATCAACCTTTTCTATGTTATGTTCTTGTCCGTAGGTAAGGCGCAATAACATACCCTGCTATGCTTTCATAGTAGAGTAAAATATCATTGTTGTCTGCCTTCTCCGCTCGCTATTCAGCAGCGAAGCCCGCGGGGCGCCCTCACAAACGGTGCTCAAACCCAATACAATGCGGATGAACCGCTCCGAACTTCCCGTAATATGATTAATAGAGATATTCGAGGATTAAAGGGAGGTCTCGCACTTTTTCGCGTGAAAATTGCTTCATTTCCGGACAATGCCGCGGAAGTTGGCGGTTCTCCAACACTGACTAGCCAGTCCACTGTTATACGTTAGGGTAACCGGCCCAAATGGATATTCATAAACATAAACATTTACATACAGGCACATACATTGCTTCTAGCCCCACACTAGGATACGATATGTCGTGGGAACCAGAAACAGCGACGTCACAAATATGTAAACATCCAAGACCTGAATTTTTTTTATTTTTTTTTCTTCCCAGCCGCGGATCGAGCCCGGGACCTCTCGCATGGTAAGCTGAACCGCTACGCCACAGAGGTCGTCTGAAATTCATGAAATTTATTATGTAGTGTATAAAACGGTTAGGACGTACAACAAATTATACAGCAAATTTTACTGTATCTCTGTGTAACATTTAATCTAACGTAACATTTACATAGAACATTGCTTCTGGCCCCACACTAGAATACCCTGTGTCGTGAGAACCAGAACAGCGACATCGTAAACATGTAAACATCCAAGACCTGGGGTTTTTTTTGTCCCCAGTCGGGGTTCTACCCTGGGACCTATCGCATGGTAGGGAGATGCGCTAACCGCTGTCTGTGGTACATAGGTGGTCTGTCTGTCTCACTCACGTCGTAAATGTTTAATATAAAGTGTCAATGGCTTAAAATTAATATTGTTGTTAATAAAGTTTAGGAAAGCTGGCCTATCGTACAATATTTCATCATCATCATCAGTCCACCGTTGCTCACTGCTGGATCTTTTCCCCCAAATGCAATGTCATACGGTCTCTGGCCAGTGTTCAATAAAATATTTTACTAGGTGCAAAATTTAATGACCTACTCTACTCTACAAATAGAAATCCAGAGTCCTAAGCAGATGTCTTACTGGCACTGCTTCGTAGGAATGGAATTCGCTCCCTTCCTCTGTTTTTCGGGAAAGGTACAATTTGGGTGCCTTTAAGGCTAGAGTGAATAGGCTCTTACTGAACCAACGAGGAACATCGTCGGCTCCATCTTCACTTACCATCAGGTGAGATCGGGGTCAATCGTTGGTCAGTTTTTAATAAAAAAAAATTAAAAAAAATATTTTAAAGAAGTTGCGGTTGAACCCAAGTGTACAGCAACTGACACTGACATTGCTTAACCAAACGAGAAAGCGTAAAACTAAACAGTAATGTGACCATTTGGTGTCAATTTCATTGCCCAATAACGCGTGTCAATGGTTTACACCGATACTTAAACGAGGCATCATCACCATAAAGTCGGTATTAATATCGTCGCTGCGGTGTTGTCAGGTGCACGGTATAATTACAGGAAAGCATGGTATTTTTTGCTAATACACGATCTATATTAATAAAGCACTGACGTCGACGTATCAAATTTGTGATAGAAAAATCTGTGATAGAAATATATTTTTTATTTTGTTTTTTTTTTACTTTTTTTTTCAACAAATATGTAATACAATAAAGTAAAAACTATATTCAAGGTATATTGAAGTTTTAAACTTATTTATGATATTTGAAGCTATACTAATAAACTTCTGGGGGATCACTGAACCTTAATCATTAGGTAAAGAAAACTAAAATGCAAAGGTGAAGTTATATTGAACATACGATGAGAACATCGGTTAGCTAACCATCCAAAACTGATTCAAAACTGAATTGTGCCCTACCGAAATAATATAGAGAGGATAGCCTTAAACCATCTGGATTTGCAGCAGTAAGCAACCAGAATCGGTACAAATATGGATGAACTTGAGTTGAAGTTTTATAATCGGTCTTGCGAGCCCCCGATGAGGCTTAACAGAAACTGATTATGACAATAAAGGAAAAGAAAGGTTGACTAATTTTAATTTGTAGACGTGGTAGTTTGTTTTTTTCAGCTGGTAACACTGCGTGGCTGTAATGTAACTCCGGACCGAACAAATGGGTGCTCCTACGCATGTTTCGTGTTGATATACGAGGAAGCGCCCACCTTCCTCTAAACTGAGATTTGCTGTAGAAAATTTCATATGACTAGAAAGTTCACTTAGTCCTCTGTGACCTCGTCGGATTTTAAAGAAATTAATTCGTGATACTTATGACCTGTTAAATGTTCATTTTACCTATGCTGTGGAGTGTAGGTACGACATTTTACACTTAAAAAGAAAAAGTCACGCCCGTTATCCCAGAGGGGGTAGGCAGAGGCACCAATCACTACAACTGGCCCCACTTTATATACATGTGAAATATAGTTCGGCAACTTGATGTGTCCGTGTTGACAGCTGGCCACGCTCCTGAAATACTTTTTCGGCATTAACAGAGGTCGCGTCGTCAAACAACTGCAACTATTGTCAATTTGTGGCTACCTCAGCCTTCCCGATATTTCTGTTCCTTCCCATGCAATGTAATCTACCTACACTGCCTACACAGACAAGTTGCGAGGGGTTCGGGAAACCCGAGACAGGGCTACACCGGTTGCCCTTTGTCGCGCATAGCAACAATTGATGTAGCTACTCAGCGATCCATAAATTACCCCCACAAAAAGTATTTAGTATGCTTTGTGCTTTTCCTGGTATGTACAATAAGGAATGCTAATCTGGACTAGGCCCTCGTGGTGGAGTATGGCATATACCATCCTCAGGGAATAGACCCGTGCCCCTCGGTGGGGACATATTGGGCTGATGATGATGACACTAAAGAATATTCTTATCTTATCTTAGTGATCTTTTTTATCTTGTCTCATTTTCAAATCCCTAAATCAAAACATCAAATCAATCCAAGTGCAGATTGGTTGTTATGTAGCGTTCCACTGCAGGGCTTTCTCTCAGGAAAAAAGTATGGGATCAAGCTGTAAAATGTTTGGTGGGCCGATCGGCTCACCGTTACAATGTTTTTTATCAAAACTTTCGTAAGCTCTACACCCGTAAGTAAGTGTAACCGGAAAAAAAAACATTTTTCTTACTCGATTTTTTTGCCGAAAGAGTCCGATCAGGACTTAAATTCTGTTACTGCATTGTAGTCCGATGACAACTGCATGAAAGCGGTGATTTTCTTTCATTGTCGCTTTTAATCCACATCTGATTCACAGAGCTTAATCGTGGTGAGTAGTAATCAAGTAACTGTATCCCAAAAAAAAACCGTTTTTTTTACTATGAAAATCCTTTACTGCATTTTGGACTTAATGTCATTAGTATTAAGGGTACAAAAATGGGACTTACCCCTTTTGTACACTAGTTTTTGTGCAATAACAATAAACACACGGTTTTGCACGTAGCCGAGCTTAATGCTACTCGGAATCACGTAGCAGCTAACGTAAGTTATTAAGAAAATGTTAACAGTGCAACTTATAATTTTATATAAAAAAAAACAATAAATTTTGGGGTTTCCCCATAGGTACCTACTTAGAACTGAAACTCAAATTTTTTTTTCAACCAAACCCTTACGTTTGGAGTATCTATGGGTAGGTCTTTAAAAATGATATGAGGTTTCTAGTATAATTTTTTTCTTAACTGAATAGTTTGCGCGAGAGACACTTCCAAAGTGGTAAAGTGTGTGCCCACCCTCACCCGTTTAACTTCTAAAACAAGAGAAAAATAAAACTAAAACGATAAAACTAAAAAAATATATGATGTACATGCAGACTTCCAATGAAAATTGGTTCGAACGAGATGTTGTAAGTAGTTTTTTTAATACGTCATAAATAGTAAACCGCAATTTACCTTTCATTCAATCAACTTCAAAAATAAAAATAAAAATTAAGGAACCCTTCATGGGTGGATCCGACTCGTACTTGGCTGATTTTATTTATTAGTGTCATAGTTTCATACACAAACAACTGCCACACAACCAATCACTTATCTTGGTCCCAAAGTTTATTAATTAATAAGCCCGTACTGTGGTAACCAATCCGGACTTGGCCCCCGTGATGAAGTATGACCTATAGCTTCCTCAGGGAAGAGACCCGTGCCCCTTGGTGGGGACATGATGGGTTGATGATGATGGACTATGGTAACTAGGCAAAGACATCACAAAAATGAAAAAACACCCAGACTGAGGCCACATGCTCAAATGTACCGAACCTGTGTATGAATCGAACTTACAACTTCCAGCATGGTAATCAGACATGACACCGCTAGACGAACCAGACAGTCAAAAACTCCCGACGGTTTTAATATAATTAGTTAGGTAGTAATGTCCCGCTCACTTAACTATAAATTAAGTTATTGTCACGACAACAATATCCATTATCGTGACACTAATCGAATATATGAAGAGAAAATATTGTTATTTCTAAAAGTATCAAACATTACCAATAGTTATTACTTAACGGTTTCTAAATCACATTATTAAAACGGTGATAGCAGTTTAATAACAAAGTTTCGTTTAAATGCAAGGCACGGCCGAATCACATAAAAAACTTTAAAGACAAGTGGAAAAGTCAAACGCATAAAAGAACCCAATAGTAAATTAAAAACTTGTTACGACGCGAGATAAAGCGGTAATGAAGCCGTAAAACATCGCCGCCGCGACAAAGATTAATTCAGAAGACTCACTCCATTTTTTCTTTTCCGATTTACTTTACAAGTTAACCTTTAGAGTAATAATATGTGTTAGACAAAGGATGACGTCCACACACTTTTTTAGTTAAGTTGTGTCTATAGGCGAGAATCTGTTATTAGCTCATAGTTACCTATTTTTATTCCACTAGATTAATTTTATAAGCTGATGATTCTCCTAACTGAATAAATAAATAAATAAATAAGGAAAAAAACGTTTATCTGACTACAGATAGACACACATAATAGGATAGTTTACAGGGTCAAAATAATTAAATTCTATTTAGTCCGTATTTTAGATTGTAAAAAATATTGGACACGTATTTTTTCTTTTTTCGATTAAACAAAAAATAACAAAGATATAGCCCATTAAAGTTACGTGTGACGTCACTCCATGCTAAAAAATGCAGCACGGCGTGACGTCACACGTAACTTTAATGGGCTATATCTTTGTCATTTTTGTTCTAATTTACAAATAAAAAAATACGTGTCCCTTATTTTTGAATAATCTAAAAGATGGACTAATTACATTTTTTAGGGCAACTAACTAGGGTATAGGACAAGAGTAAAAGAAATGTGAAGCTACAGTGAAAAAGACAAAAGCTAAGGGTACAGTAGAAGTCCGCTGTATGTCGAGGTAAGGCAGGTAGTATTTATTGCAAGAGATCATACAAACAAATAATAGTGTAAATTGAAGCATACATAGATACGTTGCACCATAGGGCATAGGCCTTTTTAGAGACATATTATGGGATTATTCACCACGCGATCCCACCGCGGAAATAGATATTTACTTTGTATTGTTTGATTTCTCTGGAACTGTTAAATAAAAATATAATTTTACTTATTTGTAAGACTTATTTGTAAAATAATGCCTTTCTTAGAATCCTCTTAAGTAAACTCTATTTAACCTTAGTGGTCGTTTTAAGTTTTCTTGACTTATAAGAAGTTCCAGCTAAAAAGCTGGTGTTTCTTTTTCAAATATCATATTACGCATTTCATTCATTTATAAGTCTGTGGTTGTGTCAGAAACTATTTGTTGGCGTTAATTCCTAAAAAATAAATGACGAAGGTTTTGCGAGGTTTTTTTAAAACTCGAAGTTAAATTGTACGAAACTTTAGTTCCAGAGGGCTCTTACTTGCAGATTTGACTTTATAAATCATAATTTAGTTCTGGTCAGTTTTTCATAAGACTGACGTAAGCCTCACTTTTAGTGGAATCGTTTATTTAATACGTTTATTAAAATTTAACTTATTTAATCCCGTAAATAAACAAGCGACATTAAGGCTAGACTTAAGGAGCTGATAAAAAATACCTCTTTAACCTTCTGTGCCTATTTCATCACCATGGATGATCGCGCTCCGCCGCGACGGTAATGAAATGTATAAGGCGGTAATGAGCCGCGCCGCATATTGAGCCGCTGCCATCGGGAAACTGTAAGCCCATAAAGCTTAGCTGTAGTACAAAAGTTTGGAGCTTTCTGGCATGCAGACATGCCGGTGTCGGATACTTTGTATCTTGCCCTTTCCTAATATCCCCTATTTGGTCGAAATATGTCTGCCTGGGGCGTCTTTTACCGGCCCTTCTCTCCACTCACATTTGCGCGATATACTATTTGTTTGGTGAGTATTTCTTCCTTCATACTCTCTACAATGTCCAAACCGACGCAACATTCCTTTCTTAATTGTAGTCACAGAAATGTTCTTTCAGTCCGCACGCTCTCTTATCAAACTATCGCATATTGTCATTGTAACACCACACATATTTCTAAGCGACCTCATTTCTACTGCTTTAATCCTACTTTCATGATTCTTCTGCCATACCCAAGTCTACCATATATTTTATCATTGTAAGGACCAATTATGTATGTATTAATAATAATTACTGTATATTAACACATCCATCCACATATAAAATTAACACATTCTAGATAAAATAAACTAGGGAACTTTGTTGATAAATAACTGTTTAACAATCACAAAGATTAAGTCGAGGTGTCTATTCAACTCTCACTTCCAGGTATTCTTTGTAACTACTAACCGATTTAGCTGTGTTATTTTGGTTTTTCACCCAATATTTAGGAAACTTTGACAAAAACTTGTTTCAAAGGACTATATAAAGAAGCAGTGTTCCGCAACAAAGGCTGAGCATATTATCAAAGACCGAAGTCTTACCGAGCACGAATAAAGGAAATATGAGAAATAAAAAACACTTCTTTACCGCAATAGCATTCAAAAAAAACGAGAAAGTATCGTCACAAAACAAATACGACGGAAGCTTAAGTCCACTCCTTGCCTTAAAGCCCTTAATTAATGTATTTAATGAATACTGAAATGTTAAATTAGTGTTTTGTAAGTTTCATCCTTAAAATGATTAATAGCTACTTATGTTTTAACCTCCTAAGTCTTGAACATAAAAATAACAGTTGTTGTTGTACTTATTTTAGTACTCGGGGACTTAGGAAGGTCACTGGAAGAATTTTACAAATTTTAAATAATTTGGCTGTACCTATTAATTTTTACTTTTGAATTTAGAGTTTTAAGAATCTTATTTGCATGTTTTCTATTTTATCAATATGTGTTTTAAATGTTGCTCCATACGATTTCAAATCGTATGCAACTATTGATTCGACTAATGTTTTATACAAACATTTAAGTACAGGTTACATCGGTTCTTTGGCAGCTGTGACCAAGTGACTCCTTGAACTCGCTAATCATTCATCATCATCAACCCATTACGTCCCTACCGAGGGCCACGGGTCTCTTCCCTGAGGAAGGTATAGGCCATACTCCACCACTGGGGCCAAGTCCGGATTGGTCCGGAACTCGCTTATATTACCTGAATTTTTCTCAGCTACGGAAAAATAAAAAAGATGACAATTTTAGGAAACTTCCTAGTTTAATACTTGCTTAAAAATATTTTAATACTCGCCATGGACGCTTTTCCACTGACGGGTGAAAATTTACTAAAGTTTAGAAAAGTATCATCATTGATAGATAGATAGATAGAGAACACTACATTGTGAATAATAAAGGAAATTACAAAGGTATTTCTCAATCTAAGAGTACAGACGACGGCCTTATCACTAAAAGTGATCTGATAGCGGAAAAAATTGTGTGAATATTTTTGTCCGCCAACATTTGCGACCTTATTACTAAGACTCAACTGTCCGTCTCTCTCTCGGCTGTCCATCCGTCGGTCCGTCCGTCTCTCCGAAAGACCGGCCGAAACCATCCGTCCGTCCACCCGATATCTCATGAACCATGATAGTCATAATTCTTACAGATGATGTATTTCTGTTGTCGCTTTAACAAAAAAATGTAAAAGCTGAATAAACTACACATCTGAGTGGGGCTCCCATACAACAAACGTGTTTTTTTGCTGTTTTTTGGCCGATATTAATAACGGTAACAGGTAGACGATTGAAATATTCAAATAATGGACGGAACCCTTGAGCGCGGTTTTTTTATACACTGTACTGTACCTTTTGTTAAAAAAATGATCAAAAAGAAAAGCTGTAATTATGAAGCCAAAGCCGTCTTTCTGATGAATGGATGCTTAAGCGGGAATAACGTTCCAAAGAAACGCGTAAGTATGGCGAGGATCTTTGAAGATTTGATATATTCATTCATACATTTGTGTGAGAGTTTACGATGCCGCCGCTGGTCGGGAAACTCATAAACAAGTTTTATTTTATAATCTTTGTGAACGTGGCTGCGTTTCATTCGACTTTTATTGCCTTTCCTTCCTTTTTCCTCGTCTTGGATAGTAGATAGATAATACTTTATTGCTCCACCAGGATACAGAATTATTGTAATTTCCTTATATCTAAGTAATGGTAAACAATTGGCGGACTTATCGCTTTGAGAAATCTCTTCCAGACAAACTTTGGGATGTCAAACACACACACACACACACACACACCATACAAACCCCAAGGTTCCCATAACATTGGCAGCATTACCGCGCTGCACTGCCAGGGAGATCCGTTGCATCAAATATGCCCCAGAGCTGTAGTCCAAGCCACGGTTCCTCAGACGACACCCTACCACCTCTTTAATAAAGGTTTTTCCCTTTGGATGGAGAGAATTGTAGGAAGAACATAGTCGGTAGGTATGGATATTTAGGATGTACATGAATAAGAAAATCGAAAATATATTGAGAAGTAGCAAAAGAATTAAAGAACATCATCATCATCAACCCATTATGTCCCCACCGAGGGGCACGGGTCTCTTCCCTGAGGAAGATATAGGCCATACTCCACCACGGGGGCCAAGTCCGGATTGGTGGAGGACTGGTAAAAGTTAAAGAATATAACTACTCTTACTTGAGATAATAAAATGCCCATAAAATAAATACATAGTAAAATATACACCTATGCAACAGTTTTATAGTTTAAGAATTAAGATATTGGTGTTTCACCAAAGCCTTAAAACAATTAAGTCCGTTTTTTAATTCGTTACAAAAAAAAATGACGCGGTGTTACCGCTATAAAATATATAGGTTTACTCGGTAGACCAAAAAAAAAAACACCTACGTAGCACACACAATTTTTACTTGGAAGTAAAATGGAGTTATTTGGTTTTTACGTACTAGCAACATTCAGACATTGACAGCCTTTGGCTTGATATTGATTTGTCAACGTGACAGTTTTTTTTGCATTGAATTTAAAATCAGACTTTAGACTGAGTAATTGTTTAGTACCGCCTATTAACAAAACCCTCCCAGAGGAATTATTATAATATCCTATTTTTTTTTTTTTTGTGTGTGATGAGTAAGCTCTTGACCTCAAACTCGCCTCCTTATTACACACACATGCAAATCCTCGCATTGCCACGACCGCACTCATACGTACTTAAATTTACTATTTTCTTTTTGAAGGTACTTGAACTTTAATGTTGAATTCATTTGTAAGGCGCTTAGTAGCAATTTTGACAGACTGAATGTTTATATCATCGCCTTACAATATAAATGCTTGAACATTGATGCAATAATTGAGGTGAAAGTAATGTTCCCGTTTTTTTCCAGCTATTTAGCAGGACTATTTTTTTAATTATATTTTATCGTGAACGGATTTGATAGTTTCATGTGACGGCAAAAGTATTAAATGGACAATAATAATATCCCTGTGTACAGCGACAAATTTACTTTTGTATACGCTATTTAATCCACATTCAACTAAGTGATGCAAACCGGCCCGAATGTTTTAAAAACCTAGGACTGTCAAAGCAGGCAGCACTCTCAAGAGGCAGTAGATCGATCGGGGCTTCGCCCGAGCCGGCTCGGGCTCCATCCAACTCTTGCGTCGGCTAATGAGCTCAATTTGCAAAAGTCAGAACAAAAAGTTACGCCATGCAAATGGAAGTTTGCGAGGGACAGTGCCGCCGCGCGACGCGGGACCGTGCTAGCCTGCCGGGTTTAGACCCGCTGTTGGGAAACTGGCCTTCAAATATATCACTTTAGTGCTAAATGTAAGTGAAAAACACTAAACGCTTTATGCGGTCTCAATTTTATTAACATGCAAAATCGACACTTTTAACGACAGAGAACTAGTAGTTAGAGTGATTAGATAATGGTGTGGAGTGACAGAAGATGTAGGGCCCCTTTCCGAGTTGAGAATTTTCACTAAATACTTAAGTAACGTGCTGTCACGCTCTTTTCTAAAGAAATTTGACGAGACAGCACTACAGATAAGTAATTACCGAAATTCTCAATTCAGAAATCGTCCCTTAGTGACTAGAATTGAGCAAGGAATGTTGCGTTGCCTAGGACATTGGAGAGGATAAAGGAAGAAAGACCTGCAAAACAAATATATCGAGCGAATGTAAGGGGAAGAGCCGGTAACAGGCGCCCCGGGCGGACATACGACCAAATGGGGGGCCTATTTGGTCGTATGCCCGCCGTAGTAGCAAACAGCGTGCTGCAACGACTAATTGAATGTCAAGGAAGCGAAAGTGATCTGTAAGGATCGTGGAACGTGGCAGTCTCTGCTCTCCGCCTACCCCTCTGAGATACGGACGTGAACTTATGTAGATATGCAAAAAATATGTTTAAAGTCAAAGTCAAATATTTTATTCATAATACAAATAGAACATTTACTTTATGAACGTCAAAGTTGTTAGTTTCACAATTAATAGATTACATGGAGAAGAACCTAACAAAGAAACTCCACATTTATTCTTTTCAAAACAGTTTTAGCCTAAATTACAAACTTTCCAACTTACAAAATAATATCTTGGATGTGTTGAACGGATTACTAATGGTTGACCAAAAAATTATTGACAAATGGTCATTCGACAAACAACGTTTAACCAAATGTTCATTTGGCAAACAAACGAGACATTTGACAAAAGTATCATCTTACAAAAACTCACTTAGCAAATGATCCATTAGCAAACACTACATTTGTTAAATGTTTTGAATATTAAAATGTCAATTGACCTTTTTTAATTTCACCAAATAAAATGTTTCGCAAATGAAGCATTTGTCCAAATGTCATTTAACAAAATGTTGAACGCATCAAAGTCGAGTCTGTTTTCGATCTTACATCCGCTTCGCTACGCGCGTCGTCGCACCTATATTTCTGTTGTCACGTATTCTTTACATCGCCGACCCCCCGTTCGTAAGATTGATTAATAAACGAAACATTTGTCAAATAATACATTTTATCAAACGTTTTTAGACCAATAGTAGTTTTGTCTGATAACTCAGTTGTTAAATGTTCATTAAGTAAAATAATTATTTGTAAAATGTAAATTTAAGTGTTGATCATTTGGATAAGTGAGTCATTTGTAAAATGATTAGTAGTAAAATGATCAATTGGCGAAAGCATTTTTTGTCAAACATTGTTTGTCAAGTGTAATTTTGCCAAATGACTTTTGGTCAAACAGCAGGACCCCGTGTTGAACACTAGACATATTTAAAAACTTGCCATGTCGCAGACTGGATATTTTTCTTATTTTTGGGACGTCTGAGATCCGGTTTCAGAATTAAAAATTTCACTAAGTAAATACTTAAGTACCGTCTGTTAGCTTTTAGTATATACCTCGGGCTCTAGAGTAGGCTTCGGTTTTTGCCGAAAGCCCATGAGTGTAATACTACTTCCTGTGGGCTCATTATGTAATTTTCGCAACGGATATTCATACGTCTTAAAAAGTCACGTCAACACAAAAACCGACGTCGTACGGAGTACTGTCTCGCTCTAACATAGGGTCTTAAAAGAAGATAGTGCTATACAGTAGTCGTATACATGACTTTTTAAGACGTTTGGATATCCGTTGCAAAAATTACATAATGGCCCACTGCTTTGTATTAAACTTTTCTTCAATATTTTGAAAAGTTATGTAATTTAAGTGTCATATTAGTTCCGATATTTCTATTACACGAATATATCCGATTCTATCTGATATTGGCCGAGGTAATTCTAAAAGCGAACAGACTGTAACGTTCTGTTACTCTCTTATCGGAGAATTTTGAAGAAACAAAACACTACATAGCGAAAATCTCAATTCAGTCACAGCGCGTTCCAGTTTGTCACCAGTGATTGTCGTGTAATTAAATGATTTCAATAAAGTATTTGGGTTTATGCTAATTAAAAAGTAATGAAAGACTCAAGGTACGATCAAGTTGAAGGCAATAAAGCTTATGGAGAGCCTTTTGATCTGGTCTCGAATTCATCTCCCTCTCAACGACTCTAAAGTGATTAATTGTCATTTAATCTCAAAGTGTCAAATGATCCCGCGAAACTTAAACAAAGTTACTTGACTCTAGGCACGAAAGTTGTCAAGGAAAACAATTAGCTCAAGGTTCACTGGCTGCTCTGAATGGGGAAGTTTACCCTTAAGTTGGGAACAAAAGGATTTAATAAGTTTGGAACGGGCTCGGCTGTCGCGCGATTGTTAATAATCACATTGCTGGAACTAGGGCGGGCTGATACCAGGAAAGACGTAGACTCGACTCCCACCTGAGCGAGGGAAGGCAGAATGTAAAAAGTTGAAGCGACCCCCAAGAAGAAAGTAATTAGTACTGACGAAAAGACAATCATCTTCATCATCAACCTTTTATGTCCTCACCGAGGGGCACGGGTCTCTTCCCTGAGGAAGGTATAGGGGGGGGGCAAGTCCAGATTGATGGAGGCTTGTAAGACTAGTAGCTGGTCTTACTTTCAGATGTTTTCAAGCCACCCTAAGGCCTCTGACTTGGCTTAACGACTGCCATCTATCGACGGCAGCCGGCACCAACTGCTCAACGTGCCTTGCGAAGCACGGAACCGGTCTGAAAAATGCCACTAGCGTTAGTCATAGACGGTGACCCATCCATGCACTGAACGCGCCCTATGTTGCTTAACCTTCGTGATCGTTTAAGACCACTCAGGCAGCCGGGGCTACGAGCGATTCAATTTCTTACGACGACCTCCAATCTACCATGCGAGAGGTCCGGGTTCGGCTGGGGACTAAAAAAAACCCCAGGTCTGGGATGTGTACACATTTGTGATGTCGCTATTTCTGGTTCCCACGACACAGGGTATCCTAGTGGGGGGGCTGAAGCATTGTATGTGGTTGCTTATAAATGTTTTTAGTATAATATTGTGTACCATAAAGTACAGTAAAAATACCTTGAAATCAAAATCAGAAATTTATTTCAAAGTACCTTAATAGTTTACATTCTGTTTTTTGAATGTCAATGTACATATACGAGTATAATGTTAGGCGCTGCAAAAAGGCAGCAAATAAAACTCCACTCTCACCATATTTTCTCAAATCACCTTAAATGTAATGCATAAGTTGGTACGAATATCTATCTATCTCATGAGCCACGAGTGCAATCAACACTTATCTTGCTATATCAAAACAATAATAGCATAGTTTTTGGTATGCAGTCACAATGTCTGTACAATTTTGAAAAACTTATTAAACTTATTAAATGAAATTATTATTAAATTATTTACATAATAAATTAAAAGTTTATTATTCATATAAACTTTTAATTTTAGGCCTTGCATAAGCAGGACTAATGTTGGTTTCTGAGGTTTTTTTTCTTATTTAAGTATTGCGTGCATTTTTGTTCTACACATAATATGTTGACTGATCGAAATTCTTCTTAATTGCCAATCTAACTTAAATCTATGTAGTACAGGTACCAAAGTTGCAAAAATCACTTACAGAAACCATAGCATCAAAAACTTGCTTTCAATTTCAACGGAACGCAAAAACAAAACACAGAAAATAAATAGCTGAAAAGAATTGTGTCTGATTCGTGCCAAGTGACCGTCCATAGTCTCTATCTACCGCAGCAGGGCTCGGGCGTGAGTTTATGTACGCAAGGCGCTGATATCGTAATTGAATCTCGGACTAGTATACCAAAATGTACAGAAGAATGACCTATCCTTAGTTGGTTACCTCTTGAAAATGCGTAACTGAACATCAACACCTTTTGACATCGATAGCGTGAATTTCAAATGTGTCCATTGAAGTGTCCATTCATGCAAGCGATTTTGGAAATCATCTATTTTGTCTCGGTACGAGGTTGGAACTAAATAATAATTTGCTTTTATCTATATCTATATATATAAAATTAAAAGTCCTGACTGACTGACTCACTCATCAACGCCCAGCCCAAGCCGTTTGACCTAGGAAGCTGATATTTTGCACAGAGCATCTATATATAATGTAGGCAAGGAATAAGAACGGATTTTTTTTTTATTCAACCCCTAAAGGTGCGAAAAGGGTTGCCAAAATTTGTATGGGAGGTATAAAAAATGTTGTCTGATTTTCGTGAAACCTGAAATAAATACTTTTCAATACAATTGATTGAACACGTGTTTCGCCGTTTTTCTAAATTTAACCTTTAAGAGAGTGAACGGGGTTGCAAAATTTTAAACTAAAGTCCACGCGGACGGAGTCGCGGGGGAAAGCTAGTTAAGTAATAAAATGACGGTGTTGTCCCGACCAGCTGCTGACACGGCAAACGTCGTTTAGCCAGATAAAATTCGATTTCGAGTGGACCACCCTTATCATATAGGGGTATGAAAAATAGATAATAACCTATTGTCAGACCTACTGGACATACATATAAAATTTCTTCAAAATCGGTCAATCCGTTTCGGCGCAGTAACACAAATACGAGAATTATAAACATCAGTTAAAATATATAAATTTTTATGTATGTACACATACATAAAAATTTATATATTTTAACTGATGTACAAATAATTGAAGTATTTTTATTATTATTTTTATATAAATTTTTACATTATTATTTATTTTTGTATATTATTTTTATGTATGTTTTGATAGTTAACAGGTATAACTTGGTTAGTTAGTTAGGCAAATATAATGAATATTAAAACAAACTCGAACCCGTTATCCCCGACGGGGTAGGCAGAGGCACCAATCATTAGAACTGGGCCCACGTTTTGCCGTGTTTATTAGGTCTCAAACGTGACAAGTGGCAAGCCTGTCGCCGTTATCCGGGCACAATTTATCAGCGAATGGTGTTGCTGTACAAACAAATAAATGTTCGTAACTAAAAGTCATTGGTACAAGCGTGGTTCGAACCCAGACCCTCATGATCGAGAAGCAAGGGTCAACCCCACTACGCCATCACCCGCTCCAATAATGAATATACTCGTAATGTCTCAGAAATTAATATTTTACTTATTTATCCGAAGTTTGTCTGGAACAGATCACTTTTAGTGATAAGGCCACCATCTGTACTCTAAGATTAAGAAATACATGTCTTCCATACATTTTAGTTTGAAAAGCTTACACTCTCACGTGCACACACCCGACAGCACGTCAACCTTCACATTTTAGTTGCAAAGTCGCCCGTAATGCAACGGAGTAGAGTGCATGGATGTATAGGATGATGCGCCGTCGACTGTACCTTCTGTACGCCAGTACGTAGGGCTCCGTAGCAACTAAGCTACCGGGTACACTACTTAGTCACAGCTTATACTCGTATTAATGGGGCCAATTGCACCACGGCTTAGCCGGCACAGACTTGACCAGAAGGCTCTAGTTCGCTTTCCTCAAATGAATAGCAAGAAAAGATAAGATAAGATAAAAATATTCTGTATTGCACACAAGAAACAAAAGATAGAAACAAATGTTACAATTAAAAAAATATATATTGGCGGCCTTTACTGTTCTTCATTGTTTACAGAAAAGTAGTTGACGATTAATCTACTCATACCGATTGTATTCGCTAAAAATAATATCTTTCGGCCAATCTTAGAGTACCTGAAAAACAGTCATGAAACAATCCCCCTAGCAACAAAAAAGTTTTGCGCAAAGGAAACTGAATGTTTTGTATGATGTTATTTAATACGTGACACATTTTTACAAAAACATGATTTCTTAAAATACTAAATAGTAGTCAAGCGTACCAGCAGTGAAGGAAATTCTACTACAGATTATTTAAAATGCATCTAAAAATTGTCATAGAGAAATCGTGTTTTAATACATAACAGGGTTGGTGTTTGACTATCTATTATTCTAATAATTGCCCAAAAAAGTCTATCTCTTTATTAAAATTTTTCCTATGCAAAGGTGATGGACAAGCCTAGTCTATCTGACAAATGTGTTATAGGGACTACAGCGTCTGAGCCGTAACTTCACTAGTCTAGCTTAGGTATTTTGTACTTACTTATCAATAAAAATAACAAGTTACACTTGTTATATTCAGAGAAAAATTTGTGTCTAGTGTTCAACACATCTGTGAGTAACAATTTGAAAGCTTGTTAATTAGTTTCTTCTCCACGTAATCTGTTTATTGTGAAACTAACAACTTTGACGTTCATAAAGTAAACATTTTGTTTTTACTGTGAATAAAAATATTTTAATTTGAATTTGAAATTCGAATTACATAAGGCCCGACAGAACCAAATGCATGGTTTGGCTGTGGGAGCAGTCTCGTTTACAATAGTTTTACCTCGGTCTTACACAGCGCTTTACTTAAGATTTTTACAGAAGCACTTTCAAGTAGGAGTTGTCTCCAGACGATATTTATATCGTTGGCAGCAAATCGGTAGAGCGCTGACGCCTATTCTTTGTTTTCTAAGTGTCCATATAGTTGGCTTTCACGTGGTCAATTTCAGTAATTTCAACTATGCCACCAAACTGTGTAGTAATAGTGCCTAATAGTGCTACAAGGCACAATTAGCTAGGACAAGTGTTTCCGGAGATATTCAGGCGTCTCACTGAGGTAATCAACTAGACAGTCTACTTAGCAGACACATCACGAACGAAGCTGAAATTTTGCACATACATAATGTAGGCAAGGAATAAGACTGGATTTTTTTAAATTTCACCCCGAAGGGGGCGAAAAGGATTGCCAAAATTTGTATGGGAAGTATAAAGAATGTTGTCTAATTTTCTTGAAACTTAAAATAAATACTCTTCAACACAATTGATTGAACACGTGTTTCGCCGTTTTTCTAAATTAAACCCTTAAGGGAGTGAACGGGGTTGCAAAATTTTGAACTAAAGTCCACGCGGACGGAGTCGCGAGCGAAAGCTAGTATTCAATATAATATGTCTTTATAGGGTGTTAATTTGTAATATTAATTATATTGTTAATTGTTAATTTATATGTTATATTAATTTATATTGCATTAATTTGTAATATTACGAGCGTCACTTACACAAGTATACAAAGGTTATCACCGTGAAGTTCCGTAAGTAGTGAATCTGTCGCCGCGGCTCAAGACTGCAGGGCAGAGGTTCAACCTTCAGCTTCCGGCGTGATCGGATCAATTTGTATCGCCTCCCGCGCGCCGCGCCGATTGAACCCCTAACGCGGGCGGTTACGGCTAATTTTCCCTTGTCAATTCCGTGACAGTAGTCCAAAGTCACAATACAGCGGCAAATAGGGATGGTTACTGACCAGTGGTAGGTGAGCTCTACATGCGCTGTTAGTGTTGTCGCGACGGTCTGTGTTTGTTGGGCTGAGGAGAGGGGGTGCGGGTCATTGGTGGGTGGTGGCTGAAGGTTGTAATTTGTCTGCATGCGAGGTGGAATGCTTATGCTTCGTTAACGCGGCAACCGTGAGCCGATTGGTGCCGTGATTGCATTTTTAAACATATTGCCCGCGGCGCTTATGGCGAATTTGCTAGCCATTTGTCACATTGTTAATTCGTTTTTGTACAGCAATAAATAACAACACGTCTTTGCCGCTAAAAGGGTAGGCGTCGAGGTTAATTGCATAAGCTCACGTATGAAAAGGACGTCTAACGAGGTTAGGGACAATGCTTCGTCGTCGTCATTCAGCTAGTTAAGGACACTATATGACAATTCGAAATACTAAAACGCTTTATAGTATGAATCGCAAAAATAGCTTCAACAATTATGATGAAATTGGTAATTCGTATGTGGAGATCTTGTGGTGATGGTGAGAACAATTAACAGAATAATACATATACTCGTATAAGAAACAAAGACGAGCTTATGTTTGTAAGAGATTCCTTCCAGCAAACATTTCCACCACCACAAGTCCACCACATCATCATCATCTTCAACCTATTATGTCTCCACCGAGGGGCACGGGTCTCTTTCCTGATGAAGGTACAGGCCATACTCCACCACAGGGGGCAAGTCCGTCCACCACAGGGGCCAAGTCCGGATTGGTAGAGGCTAGTCAGTGGCTGGTCTTACTGTCAGAAGTTTTCAAGCCACCCTAAGGCCTCTGACTTGGCTTAACATCTGCCATCTATCGACGGCAGCCGGCACCAGCTGCTTAACGTGCCTTGCGAAGCACGGAACAGCTCGGAAAAATGCAACTAGCGTTCGTCAGAGAATGCTCAACCATCCATGCACTGAATGCGCCCTACGCTGCTTAACCTTAGTGATCGTTTAAGATCACTCAGGTGGCCGCGGCTACGAACGATTCAAGCTACGAGCCTCCCTTTTAGGTCTCTACTACTGCCTATTCGTGACCACCAAAAACAAAAACATCGCAAAGTCCAGCGGTGATGTCAGCCCACCATTTGGTTATTACCATTACCATCACCATTACCTATTCGTAATATGACTAACGTGACCCACCCAGTATAGTGAAGTTTACCTATCACATATTTTATTAAAATGTTCAGTCAACTCTGTTCATTCAAACGTCAGCCCACAGGTGAAGAGGGTCGTGGCTTCGTGAAATACCAAAAATTCAGAGCATCAAATATGTAACCACATCACAAATCAAATATTTATCGAATCTCACAAAACACATGTAACGAACCTCGCATTGTCTCCCCTTCGTCAAATAAAACTCGCGAGAGACTGCCGTGTTGGGAAAGTGGGAAAAATGAACAGAAGGTCGGAGTACCGCATGGTCCTTATTGTAATACTAGCTGTTGCCCGCGACTACGTCCGCGTGGGCTTTAGTTGAGTAAAGTGTTTGCAAATAAGATAGGGATACTGTTAGCGCATGCGAAAGAGCTTTCATACTAACTTCACAACCCCCTCGACTACTTTACACGTCTTTCATAACTTTCAATGAAGGACCTTCATAATGAAAATCATTCGAATAACTTCAAAAATGGCAAAGTTTGATACTAACTTTGCACCCCCCCTTTTATCCCCATAGGAGATGATTTTCGAAAAACTATTTTACATGTGTTTCAAGACATTCAATGAAGGACCTTCATTCTGAATTTCATTCGAATAACCTCATAAACGGCAAAGTTTCATACTTTGCACCCCCCCCCCCTTTTTACCTCTTTCAGGGATGATTTTCGTAAAACTATTTTACATGTTTTTCATAATTTTTAATGAAAAACCTTAATATTGAATCTCATTCGAATAACTTCAAAAACGGCAAAGTTTAATACTAACTTTGAACCCCCATTTTACCCCCTTAGGGGATGAATTTTCAAAAATCCTTTCCCTTAGTGCTCCCCTGCGTTATAAAAGAAACCCCTATGCAAAATTTCAAGTTTCGAACCCTTATAGTTTAGGCCCTGCGTTGATATGTCAGTCAGTCAGTCAGTCAGTCAGTCAGCTTCTCTTCTATATATATAGATTGTGGCGAACTCCTCGCTGTCTCCTTAGCTTTTTTATATCGTTTTTGAAGACTGTTCTTTTATACGTCACTTTTTGGTTCTGTTTTGAAATATTAATTTGTTGTTGTTGTCATTCACTTATGTGTTTCTGTCCATGTTTACTTATTATTACATTAAAATCATAATATTGCGGGGATTTCGATACGCTTTTATTATCATTCATACAGTCCACAGGTTTCCATCGTGTTCATTTGCTAAGGAGACAGCGAGGAGTTCGCCACATAGATAGATAGAAGATAGATATAGATAGGAAATAAAATACAAATTAACTGAAGTAGACAAGGTTTTACATACATATCTACATAAGCTCACGCCTGTATCCCAGTAGGGTAGGCAGAGACCAGGGACTGCCGCCTGCCATGATTCTGATAAATCACATTCGGTTCATCGACATTCATTAGTCGTTGCATTTTCGCACGTCAGTTTCGGGTACTTTTTGTCCTGCCCTTTGCTATTCGAAGTATGTCCGCCTGGGGCATCCCTTACCGGCCCTTTTACTCACATTTGCTTGATATACATATTTGCTTCGTCAGTCTTTCTTCCTTCATCCAAGAAATATTTTATTTACTAGACTTTTCGATAGCGGGCTAGCGTTTGAACTCGTAAGTACTCAGATAATATATATCAGACGTGATTTTGCAATGAAAATGTAAATGTCGATCACCTGTCAAGTGTCGACCCGTATCCTGTAATCTGCGGGTCGTTAGATAATTCAGTTGATTTTGACTTCATTAAGAGAAAGAAAGAAAGAGAAACGTTTATTGCACCAACAGTCACACACAACAAAAATACGAAATACAAATGAGAAGAAAACATTAAAGATAAAAAGAGTTACAAACATAAGGAAATACATTTATACAGTTTTGTCGCGGTGTGTAACCGCTGCTGCAAAAGGCAGCTGACTCAGCATAATGCTGAGGGTGTAGGCCCTCAGCGCTGGTTTTCAGTCATTAATATGGAAGTACTGTCAAATGTTAATTGTCAGTGGACTTATTTAATGGCGTATTGGATATTTAAATGACGCATAATAACCAATAGTTTTTATTTGAAATACGCATATGGGCCAATACGCATTTTGAGCAATACGCATAATGACTAATACGCGAAATGACCAATATTTTATTCGTAAAATAACCAATCCGCAGAATTACATACCTAATACGCAAAATTACCTATAATTATCACTTATCAGGTTATTCCTGCCAATCCTGTTAACTTTGAAAGAGGTTGAACTTCCTCATTATCTAAAGTAGGTACAAGCCACTTCATATGACAAATGATGTTTAATTATTATGGTATTTTCCAGTTTTAACAAATGTCTCGTAATACGAGTATGTCATTTTGCGAATTGCCATTTCCCGTATTCTTTTCTTGACAAAAATGCGTCGTAATGCGTATATATGACATTATGCGTCGGGAGCAAACTGACACGGTCAAAAGCAGATTTGGAGTCTAACGAAATGAAACTTTTACATCTTTCCATTTCGTGTGAGGAGCAATGCGCCCCGTCCTTCTTTGTTCAAATGCCCGAGTCGGCGGAAATCGAGACGTTTGTCTTTGAATTACATTACAATTGACAAATATCTGTAGAGTTCCGTTTCGATAAAAGTATATTTCGATCCCCTTATAATTTGATATGGCAGCCGATGGGCTGGCTGTGGCTCAAACAATAAGATGCTTCTTCAAAAGTTTGTGTTAGCATTTGCACAATATTTATCTGCAAAGAGATGTAGATGATGACTTGATGATCTGGTTGTGTTCTCAGGGAGCCGCTGGATGTATATTTCTTCAGAAATAAAATGGACAAAAAACTCCACACGTACTTAGTCTTTTCAATAGTCCTTAATTAACAGCTAAGAGTTTATTTAATGATCTGGAACTAGCTTTCATTCCAGACGTCAGTTTCATCGAAATAATATTTAGAAGTATAGACACCAATATTATTTTTTTTGCTTCTGGGCCCACAGTAGGATACCCTGTATTGTGGAAATTAGAAACAGTGACATCACAAACATGCAAACATTCAAGACCTGGGGTTTTTTTTTCTCTCGCATGATAGGCAGATACCCTTACCCCTGCCCCACAGAGGTGGTCGATAGTACAGTCCACCGTATATGGACCTTAACGTGAATGCATTCTAATCAGCGGTGTTACGGACGACTTTACAACAATTTATGGGCCTGTAGTCCAGCAGCTGTTAATCACTTGAAAGGTACTCGGATCCTTCAAGAAATTGACTTGAGATAAGCATAATAAATAAAATTTGAATAAGTATCAAGCATTGGTCACGCTTTTTTGATGTGTGTCTAAATATGTATCCAAGTCGAATCTGTTCTGGAGCGCATCGAATATTTATCTCCCTACACGCCCTTTATTTATACGCGTCTATACATATATTGCAGGGAGTATTGTTTGTTTATTTCTAAGGTCTGCACAGTTTGCTGTCATAAGGATCTCAAACTTTTTCGTTATAGATAGGTTCGAGAGCACTTTATTGCACAACCAGGAATTTGCTGATTTATCCGACGATATGACCTGTGTGTGGCGAGCACATGTCAACTCTGCGTGTGCACTATAAAACTCTGACATTCCTGAATCGCGCAATGTAAGTGTTACATAATAATATGACATACCGTAAATCCAACGTTGTTGGTTTCTGTCTATGACTTACGCTAGTGGCATTTTTCCGAGCGATTCCGTGCTTCACGAGGCACGTTAAGCAGTTGGTGCCGGCTGCCGTTGATAGATGGCAGTCGTTAAGCCAAGTCAGAGGCCTTAGGGCGGCTTGAAAACTTCTGACAGTAAGACCAACCAGTAGTCTTACAAGCCTCCACCAATCCGTTCTTGGCCCCCGTGGTGGAGTATGGCCTATACCTTCCTCAGGGAAGAGACCCGTGCCCCTCGGTGGGGACATAATGGGTTGATGATGATGATGAAATCCAACGTCCACGAACCTCAGGCGGCCGTCTCCAGGCATACGATTTTCCTTTATTGTGGGAGAGTATAATATGGGAGAGCTCTTTCTTAAATGCTATAACTATTCGATTCCAGTAAGACTAGTGAACTCAAATGTCCAAAGATCCATTTGACGACCTCTGTGAAGCAACGGTAGCTGATTTGTCTAACATGCGACAGGTTCCGGGTTCGAATTCCGGCTGGGGATAATAAAACGCCAGGTCTTGGATGTCCACTACAGATGGCCCCAAGGCAGCGGCTAACATTATACATAACTGTATGTACATTGACATTCAACAAGCAGAAAGTAAATTCTTTACGTTGAAATAAATTTTTGATTTCTGATTTCTGTGATGTCGCTGTTTCTAGTTCCTACGACCTAGGGCTTCCTAGTGTGGGGCCAAAAGCAATGTATGTGCCTGTCTATAAATATTAATTTTTAATACCATCTCTATATTGAAAATACTCCACTTTAAGTCCCAAGCAAAGATACCTGGGAAACTTAAGTAACTACTTAAGCCTCGATGAATCCTCGTGTTATCTATCGATATCCGGAAAAGCTCAAGCGACGCCGGGCGGCGTCCACTAGCGAGTATTTGCATTCGACTAACCGCCAACGTCTATAGACTCGCTCGATCTCTGATGAGTCTCAACGATAAGGCACGTTGAGTCTACGGTCCACAGGGTGGATAGGCACAGAAGTTCCGCTTTTTTTTGCTATGCTTGGAACTGATATTAAGCACATACACCGCGAAAAGGATTGTGTGATACTACTGGCGGTACGACCGTGTACGAATGTAATTAAGTAGTACTACGTTTAAGTTCTTCGTAGCACTTCAGTGGTTACTGCGTAGTAACTAATACGTAGTATTGGTTTATGACTCATGTTACTCATAAAAAAACTAACCAGCCCAAAACCGCACGAGGTGTCCGTATCACCTCACTTTTTTTGACGCAATGTAAAGCATTTAGAGAGTCTGACTCGCGCTCTCTTCCCACAATCCCTCAGTCCCACAATAACACTAAGTTTTTGCGATAAGTAGTAGAGATAAAAATGGCAAAAAATACGTTTGTTGTGTGGAGGATCCTTTGTTTATTATATTTTGGTATTTGATATGTAATAAAACAACTTTTGTTAATATTTCAACTGGCCACCTACAGTCTGTTAGCTTTTAGAATATACCTTGGCTACTATAGGATAGAATTGCATGTATTCGTGATAGAAATATCGGAACTAATATGACACTTAACGGAATATGACACTTAATTTCGAAATCGGAACGAATATGACGGAAATAAACTAATACAGAGCAAGAAGTAATATTACACTCGTGTGCTTTCGGCGAAAACGACTCTAGAGCCCGAGGTATATTCTAAAAGCTAACAGACTGTATGTAGGTGGATAAAGTCCGTTAATGGTCAAACAGTCAACGGATGCAGATAAATAGGGTCCCATCTAGCTCCCATCGGGTGAGGAACTCTAAAAAGTTGTGTTTAACACTCTACAAAGTAGCATTGATAGATCGGGCATTCTGTGCCAACCTATACGATGCCGTGAGTGGAATTCCCTTTTAAATGGAACTCATTGATTGAGATGGGCGATAATATTGTACAAATGCCTCACTTTACTCCTCTACTCCGAAGCTGTGTTGGTACAAATGAGATCGAACTATACGAATAAGTAGAGTCAATGTCATATCTTATAAACGAACCACTTGGTCTAGCTAGCGAAGATTTCAAACTGTTGGCATTATCAAAGACGAAGATTACTCTGTTGTATATTATTTTAAAATTGACGACCGCTGTGGGGCACTGCGGTTAGGGCTTCCCCCTACCATGCGACAGGTCCCGGATCCGAGCCCCGGCTGGGTACAAAAAAAACCAGGTTTGGGATGCTTACAAGTTTGAAATGTCACTGTTTTTGGTTCCCTCGACACAGGGTATCCTAGAGTGGGGTCAGAAACAATGTATGGCTGTATGTAAATGTTTTGTTTATTTAAAATATAAAAATTCATACACATTATAGTTAAAATATTAAATATTCACTTAAGGGTGTAACAAGGGTTAATGTTACAAAATTGGCTAGCTTTAACTGAAATGTTAGGCAAAAGTACGCACTAAAAAATTCAGAATAAAATCTTTGGTAATAAAGGATATATCAGTGACTAATTCGTATGGAAAAAAAATTGTATTTAAACTGTCTAGATGGCAAAAAAAAAAATTTTTTAAAAAGCTTTTTTTTCCACAGAATCTAATTTCGCTGGTAAACGATAGTAGCTTTTCATTTAAATCTTTCATGCAAATATCGGCCACATAAATCTCTGCAATCCTAACCGCTCATATATTTTTTAATTTTAATATTAAGCGTGATTAGTACAAAATTGTATGATTTCTTACTTAGCGCAGGGAACAATCGCCATCGAACATCCGCCATATCTCTTATCTGTGTAATCTTTGGATTATGGATTAGCCTTTAAAGTATTCGCCGAAGAAGTACAACAAACATTCAAGAGATTGCGCTAGTTTATTATGCTTTAACTCAGAGGTCAAATGCTCAAAGTCATTCGCCCTTGTTACAGCCTTAAAGCTTCGTCGTACAAAGTGGTACAACAAACAAATAACATTAAAGTTATAAACCAAATCAGACAAAAATACCGCCCCGGGACACACCCGATACAAAAGCTCCCATGACGCTAACAGCGTTCCCGCTCTGCACTGCCAGGGTAATTCTCTGCATCAGGTATGCCCCTGCACGATGGTCATACCCACGACTCCTCAAACGCCTGCTGATTTACCGAAATATTTATTTATAAAGTGTTTTGCGGATACACTTACTTGACTTTTTGTCGGTAGAGTCCGACCAGGTTTTGCTCTGATACGCAGAGCTTAATCACGGAATCATCTTAAACGATCACTACGGTTAAGCAACATACGGCGCGTTCAGTCCATGGATGGGTTACCGTCTATGACTAACGCTAGTGGCATTTTTCCGAGCGGTTCCGTGAAAGGCATGTTCGCAAGGCACGTTAAGCAGTTGGTGCCGGCTGCTGTCGATAGATGGCAGTCGTTAAGCCAAGTCAGAGGCCTTAGGGCGGCTTGAAAACTTCTGACAGTAAGACCAGCCACTAGTCTTACAAGCCTCCACCAATCCGGACTTGGCCCCCGTGGTGGAGTATGGCCTATACCTTCCTCAGGGAAGAGACGCGTGCCCCTCGGTGGGGAAATGATGGGTTGATGATGAATCACGGTGAGCAGAGACGGAGCTCGCGTCGTCGGTTGCTCGTCTTCCTTCCTCTTCCGACATAAAGTCAAGTAAGTGTATCCGGAAAACAGATTATAATTATTATAATGTCTAGTGCTCAAGAAAGTTTAAGTGCAAAAATACTAATATTATTTGATCATATTCATATAGGGCCACCCCGTTGGTCTCGCGGTATGACGTCTATTTACCTTACTAGATTTCGTGGCCTCGATTCCCACTGGAGGCCTTCGAACATTTGTACAAAAAGTCTCACTCCGGATGTTTTGCCATATTTATGATGTTTGACCTGGTAGCCATGGCACAGAGTTGGTTTTTAAATGTATTATATGCGCAAGACGATGGCAGCTGCATGGTATGCGAGAGGTCCCGGGTTCGAATCCTGGCTGGGGACAAAAAGAAACCCAGGTCTTTGATGTTTACATGTTTGATACGTCGTTGTTTCTGGTTCCCACGACTCAGGGTATAATATAGTGTGGGGCCAGAAGCAATGTATTATGTGCCTGTATGTAAATGTTATGTTATCTTATGTTACGTTAAGTAATAAGAAGTGATAAGAAGATTCGACAAGAAAATTCTATATTTCTTTCTTTTCTTGAATTTTCTTTTAGTAGTATACTGGTCTACTTATACACCAGCGCAGATTGGTATCCGAAATTCCACTCTAAAATTTTGTCTAAAGAAGAGCATTTTGAACATAAAACGAGATAAATTTAAGCAATTGCCATGAGTGTTATTTAAATTGGACGTTATTTTGAGAAGCGCTAAGTGAATTTAAACCTAATTTAGCCTCGGTTCAAACGAAAGCGTTTACTTGCTTTTAGAACGAAATTCACAAAGATGAAAAAATTGTGCCAAGTGCGAGATTGACATATGGAGGGTCTCGTGCAAAGCTTTCGGCCACTTTGGAAACCGAAGGTTCGAAACTAGCTTTGACAACAGAATTATTTTTCATTTTAGGAAACCTGGTTTCGAATAAAGAAAAATAATTCTGTTTTCGAAGTTGGTTTCCAATAGAGAATATTAAATCTTCTTTTGAAACTCATTCAATATGTTATATAGATATTAAATGACATGACACACCATAGTACTATAAATTATCGGCCCTGTGACTAAAATTAATGTCTTTCATGCAATCATTGACAGAAAAAAATTAAGAAGCTAAATGGCGGGTAGTCGGCACAACTAAACAATCATCTAGTGCGCATACTCCTCCGAAACGCCTTAACCGATTTCGATGAAATTTTATGTGTATATTCGGTAGCTTAGAGAGTAGGTTGTAATATATTTTTATACCCCTATCTGGTAAATTACCGTTTGCCGGGTCAGCTAGTATTTTAAAATATAGAGTAAAGATAAGATAAAGAGATAAGATAAAGTGAATCAAAACTAACCATTAATCGTATAATTAATCATGTCACTCTAAATATCAACCACTAACTAACACTAACTATCAACCAATCATGATGAACATGAGTTTTATCGGTATTTACCCACCATTACATAGCCAAACTATTAAACAATTCGTCTCTTACAGAAGCGCAAGATTTTTGTATGCTTTCACATAAGGTTTTCTGATTCATAGCCTTACGGAACCCCAAGAGATAAGAGGCGAGTTTGAATGTAAATAATTTCATCTGCCGGCTGTTCCGAAGAAGCTTTTAGGTTTTGCAACTGAAGCGGTGGCAAATACTCTCACTCCATGTTTGATATTCCATTCCCGAATATAAATAGCAAGGCTGTGGCAAAAAACTCATAGTATCTTCGACGACTTCTGTGGCGTAGCGGTTAGCGCATCTGCCTATCATGCATGAGGTCCCGGGTACGAACCCCAGCTTGGGAAAAAAAAACCCCAGGTCTTGGATGTTTACATGTTTGTGATGTCGCTGTTTCTGGTTCCCACGACACAGGGTATCCTAGTGTGGGGCCAGAAGTAATATAATATGAGCGAGCATGTATGTAAATTTTTATGTTAAAAATGTTTGGGCTAAATTAATATAGCGTTCAGGAGATTGTGTCTTACAAACGCAAAGTTTTCAATTGAAATTCTGTTTTAATGGCGCCGTTTGTAGTCTGCTAAGCAATCTTATAAGCGAAGCGCTGGTAATATTCGCACCGTTTTTATAAAAAGTAAACAATAAATAAATAAATAAAATGTGTTATGATAACCAGGCAGGAACATCGCAAGCGTGAACATAAACCCAGCCTAACACCATTTTTTACGGCGACCCCCATTGGGAATCGAACCCACGGCCTCTGTCACGGTAGTTAAGCGCCGTAAATGTTATACCAACGAGGCAGTCGAAAAAGAAAAAGAAGGCTCAAAGTTACGCGTCTGATACGCACTAACAGTTTTTAAATATTAATTAGCTTACGACCTTTTCTTAGACCTACCAAATATACACAAAAGAAATCTGTGACGCCTTATCAGGGGAGTTCAATAACGAACAATGTACCACGATGTTTTCATAATTAGGATAGATAACACAGAAAATAAAGTAAAGTATTTTTTGCAAAAGAACGAAGTACTTTGTTTTGATAGATTGATAGATGGATAATACATTTATTTAACGGCACCATAACAAAAACACTTTACCTATACATCACCAACAACAGTAAACATATAGAAATACAGATTCTCAAATATTAACATAACACAAAAACGAGAGTTACACATTTACACTATTTTCAGTTTCATTGTCAAGACAGGCTTTAAAGTATTCAGCCCCTAAAATGGCTCCTACTCGGCAGTGTTGCAGGAGCACCGAACTACGCACAACGCTGATATTCTGTCGCGTCAATGTTCCGGTTAGTCCTGTTTGTGAAAAGATATTAAAACCTTAGTTCCAAAGTTCAGTGGAGTATGTTATTATGATCTTGTCTGTGGTATGTGTACAAAAAGTAAAATGAATAAACGGTGTGTAAATTTATTAAAAGTGACCCACCTCTGTGGCGTAGCGGTTAGCGCATCTGCCTACCATGCGAGAGGTCAAAGATTCGAATCCCGGCTGTAGACAAAAAAAAGAAATCCAGGTCTTGGATTTTTACATGTTTGTGACGTCGCTGTTTCTGGTTCCCACGACACAGGGTATCCTAGTGTGAGGTCAGAAGCAATGTATGTGCCTGTACGTAAATTTTGTTAATGTTGTTGTTGTTGTTTTGGCCGGAGTTTTATACTGCGCCTTGCTATCCAGTAGGTATGCTTAGTTTTCAGCCCGTTCTGAAAACCCGAGCGTTAGTTTTTCAACAATCAATTGTCGACCATTATCTGTAAAGTAAAACACGATCAATCTCGCATTAACTCAACCGAATACGATAATAAAATGTTTTTGCCCCGGGCGGTGCAATTTACATGACCACAACACGGCTGGTGTCCCGGTCGCAAAAGGATTGCGACCGTAAACAAGTGACGAGTCCCGCGGGATAGGCCTGGACACACCGGGTACAACGGCACGCCGCCGAAGTTGTGCGACAGTTAGGCTGCGGTCCCACTGCGCGCGGTCTAGCGGTCAGAGTTCCACGTTCTGCGTTCCACGGTCATACTTGCGCTGTCAGACTGCGAGTGGTCCAGTCTAGTTTGGAGTTCAGTTTTAGTAGGTAATCTTTGAGCTCTGACACACCACTTTTTTTTCCGGCGCGGCTCCGGCGACGCGCGTTTTGCTACGAGTGTCACGCTTTGCCGACGCTGCTAAACGTGAGAAAAACAGATTATTTGCGATAACATCGCGTTTGCAGCGCGTTACAGTTGCGTGCAACGCGCGTCGACGGTCCACAAAAAAAACGTGGTGAGTAAGAGCCCTTTGCCACTACGTAGGTGACGCGACACACGCTCTATCAAAAATTAAAATGTCACTCTACCTCAATACTAGTAGTTCATCTTCGGAAGATGAAATTTTATTACTTTGGAACCTTGCCAATTCAAAGAAAAAGAGAAAATACTGGGTGCATCCTATTAATGAATTAAAAAAACGCAATGGTGATTTTTTTCACTGTATTTCCTAAAGTAACTCGATAAAATGTTCGATATCGTCGGACATCATGTTTGAATTTGGTTTCGATAAAAATATAGTGAACGTGTGTTTGAAAAATATAGTGAACGCACTTTGACAGTCGCGGTCGCTGTGTGTAGGATTCTATGGGCCCACATAGGTTACAGTGAACGCGGAATGCAGAACTCAGAACAGTGAGGCCGGCGCCTTACAAGCCCGGCCATTAAGCGGCCGTCACACTGAGGGGTCTGTCGAGAGACGACTCGACTTAATTGTAAAATTTCACGCTTCGTGTGGACCGGTCCTAAACACACTGACGTAGACTCCCATGTATGTTTACCTTGTGCGAATAAACAACGAACCCTCTATTAAAACTAGTCTATTGCATAAATAACCTAGAATTAAACAAAATGAGCGTTGCCCAGCGCCTCCTTGATAGCTTATAGACACTGCGCCTTACATAAAATATGTCTGGCACAAAAGCGTGCACGAACTATAAAGCCATAACATAACCAATCGCGGATAAAGAGCTTTTTTTTTTTTTTTTTTTTTTTTTTTTCGGGTCAACACCAGACCGAACAGCTGTTATTGAAAGCAGCTCAGTAGTTTTATATAATTTTATTTGTATTTCTAATGTTTATTGTGTCATTTAAAACGTAGTTATTGCTAATAATAAAGTGTATATTGAAATAAAACAGTGAAAACATACAAATTCAAGGAGAACTTGATAATTTGTACTGGACTATCGAACTGTCAAACAGTTCGAATTGCAACGGCATAATCGGGGAAGTATTGTTTTAACATTGTATATTTCACCTAATACCGCACTTCATACTCCATAAAGTCACTGTACATAACCTCACATACGTGAGATACGTCCTATACATACACTCAGGCACTGTTTTGACTCTCTTTACTTGACGAAAAGTGGAAGAAAAGTTGACGACAAAACCAAGCCTCAGCCATCAAAAAACTCACACTGCACATCTACAAACGTGTTGTCAAGTCACTATCGGCAAATACCTACTATTTCAACGATCAGACACTGACACCGATTCCCGGTTTTCCAGGCTAGTAACATGCTGACCCAGGGCAAGATGACTGCGCGTGACATAGAGCTGAAATTAAAGGCGACCCTGCTAGAGCTCAAGAAAAGTAAAGAGCTTTGCGATACACTGCTTCTAGAACGATCAGACAGTGAAGAAGAGATTGAAAAACAAATAAAAACAAACAAAGCACTCAAAGAAGAGCTAAGCGAGTTGGACATCCAATGCCAAGACCTTACTGCCCAGCGAGACGAGCTACAACATGAACTCGACTCATTTAACAAGTGCCACGATGTCCATGATATGGCACTACAGCGCATAAAATCGCTTGAACACCAGCTTGCTGAGGCACACCACGAGATCCAGCAAATCAATGAGCGAGAAGAACTAAAGGAAACATCTAAAACCTTGTCTTTGTACAATGAAATGATGAGTGAAGCTGGGATACCAACTATTGACTTAACTACAACCAGCGATAAGGCCTTCACTAACGAGAACAACAGCGGTATGAAAATGAACAGTGCAAATAAAATCAGAAAGTATATAAAAACCAAGAAATACATTCAGAAGGTGCAAAAACTGATAAAACAAAGCCGGAAAAGTATAGAACGTGTACCTCTTTACCGCCAAAAGATGCAACTAGAAAAAGAAATGGCTGAGTGTCAAAAGGAACTATTTGACAACAAAGTGGACCATGAGCTAGCGATGGCTGAGCTACAATTGCAAGTGGAAGATCTGAGATTTCAATTACTGGACATCACTTGTAAGTACTCAGTCTCACAGACCCAGAACATTGACTGCATTTCATCTGTAAATGGGTTGATTGCTTTAAGCAAGGACAATCTGGAACGCATTGAGTCGAACATGGTCCACATTTCGGATGACTCTGAGGAAGAACTAACCTTGTCACCTCTGCCACCACCGTCTAACCTGCCTGGAGACCCAGCCCTTCTACATCCGAGCTCCAACCAGCAGCTGATCTGTGAAAAAGTTAGTCCACAGCCAAGTCTACAGCCGTGCATTGTGCCAGACATACCAGCCTTTATACAGCTAGATTGTGCACAACGGCATGGAGGAAAGCCAAGCGGACGACTTGAAAGCGGGGGCAGAGCTACAGCAACCAAAGACACCAAAATGACATCACCACAGTCGGGCCTCACAAGCAGCTTGGTTGAAGACAACAACACATCCTTTAGAACTCTAATTTACTCTGATAAAATAGGTGTAGGTTTAGGAACTAGGCTTCAGAACAACTTAAAACAGCATGTAGAAAATGTATGTATGCCAAATGCATCTTATATTCAAATAGTGAATGTTTTACTTAACAAAAAATATGATAGAAACACAACTATTGTTCTATTAATGGGGAACAGCACAGGAATAAAAGAAAGGGACTTAATAAATTATTATGAGTCCATAGTAGCTCTGCACATAAGGAAAATTATCATCTGTGCTTTTCCCTATTCAAAAACTCTTTCAGAAGTGCAAAATTACCGGATATACAAATTAAACCGGCTATTACATAATTTGACCTTTGGTCATAGAGACCAAGTCCATTTCTTTGATACGAATAAATTTATTCAAGACTTTATTTTAACCCGGGACACAATGAGTGTGCCCCTCTCTTCTAAGCGACTAATTGCCAAAATGTTGGCATTCAATGTTTATGACCCTATTATTGTTAATACAATAGCACAGGGACCTCCAGGTCATACAAATTGTAAGACAAGTGACACTTGCCAACCTCTGTACTCAGAGGTTGTGAAAAGAACTAGTAGTAGGTTAAATTTGACCGCTGATTTAAACTGCCAGCGCAGACAAAGGAAAAGCCCTCCTTAAAAAAACTTATTTTAGCTAATCAGAATATACAGGGTGGCTTTTCTGGAAAATTATTAGAACTAGAGTTGTTTTTAGAACAACACAGAGTGGATATACTTTGTGTCACAGAGCACTGGCTACTAGAGACTCAAATGAATTTTTCTGTGAATAATTATCAAATAGCCAGTTGCTTCAATAGAAAGTCTGCAAGGCGTGGGGGGTCCTTGATACTAGCAAAAAATAATTTGAAATTTAAAGAACGGAATGATATTTGCAGACTTTCTGTTGAAAAAGTAATTGAAATATCGTGTGTTGAACTGTCTGGACACATTGTAGTAGCCTTGTACAGGCCCCCTACCAGTGATTACAGTTTATTTGAAACCATATTAGAGGATGTTTTAAAGGTAGCTTCTAGCAGCAGCAAGAAAGTCATAGTCTGTGGTGACTTCAACATTGACTTGATGGCAGACACCACTTTAAATACAAAATTGACAATTATTTTCAAGTCGTTTAATCTAGCAAATATTTTTTTGGAGCCTTCCAGGATAACTGAAACTACTGCCACCTGCCTAGATAATGTTTACTGCGATTGCGATTTTTCCGATTATTCTACAGTAAATTGTCTAAAGTCAGACCACAGCGGTCAAGTTGTGCATTTTGAAATAGATACAAAAAAGGCCGAACCTGTTATCCTCTGCCGGCCCGTAACAAGTAAAAAATTAGTTTCATTTAAATCAGACCTAGAAAGTAGTATAAGGACTCAAGAAAATTATGAAAATGCTAATGATCATTACAAAGAGTTATTCGAAGCGGTGTCGGGTAGTTTTAAAAAGATTTTTAAATTGCGCCATCTAAAAAGCAAGGACAATAGAGTAGGATTCAGTGAATGGGCTACGTCAGGTATTCGAAAGAGCAGAGACACACTTTATGAATTATATGACAAAAAGACTTATACATATGACGCCAACTTCATACAGTACGTAAAAAAATATTCAAAATTATTTAAGGCCGTCTGCCATAAAGCTAAATGCGATCATATAAAAGGTAAAATCCTACAATCACCGAATAAAGTAAAAACAATTTGGACCATAATAAATAGAGAAACGGGTAAAGCAAAGTTAGGAGACCGAGATATTTCACTTAAGATTGATGACAAAATAATAACATCAAATGAAGGTATCGCTGCAGTTTTCGAACAGTTCTTCACTAATGTCCCAATCATAACTACAGCTCCGTTAGACTCGTCACCTGATCGTGCGGCGACATTATTAAGGGACAATGTCCCCGCATGCGAACACGATTTTACGTTTAATTACATAGAGCCCCATGACATTGTTAAGAATTTTAAATTATTAAATCTTAAAAAAACCGAGGACTTATGGGGTATGTCAGTAACAATAGTTAGTTCAGTGATAAATATCCTAGCTTTGCCGTTAGCACAGATTTTCAATAAATGCGTAGATGAAGGAGTATTTCCAGACCTCATGAAATATAGTAGGTTAGTACCCTTATTTAAAAGCGGTGATAAACAAGATCCAACAAATTTTAGACCCGTTTCAGTCCTACCAGTATTAAGTAAAATATTTGAAAGAATTATCTTAGATCAATTACTTACTCATTTCAATAATTACGAACTCCTCCATAGTCAGCAGTTCGGTTTCATTAAAGGGCGGAATACAACAGACGCTGGAGTCATGTTAGTTAAACATATTTTCAGTGCGTGGGAGGATCATAATGATGCGATAGGAGTATTTTGTGAACTGTCAAAGGCATTCGATTGTGTAGACCACAAAACATTACTCTCAAAGTTAAAACACTATGGAATAAAAAAATTAAGTCTAGATCTTTTAAAATCATATTTAGAAGGAAGGGTTCAAAAAGCAGAAATAAATCGTATTAAATCGTCAGGCTCACTTGTAAAAATGGGAGTCCCGCAGGATCTATCTTAGGGCCGTTCCTTTTCCTAGTCTATGTAAATAATTTACCGTTTTTGGTACAAAAAATGTGTGAGATAGTGCTATATGCTGATGACACGTCACTTGTTTTTAAAATAAAGAGACAGGAAAGTAATCTTGCCGAAGCAAATAATGCTCTCTCGCACGTTCTAGATTGGTTTACAGTAAATAATCTATTGTTAAATTCAAAAAAGACAAAATGTGTGAAATTTGCCCTACCTAACGTAAAATTAGTTGAAAAGAACATTGTAATTGAAAATAATAAGCTAGAATTTGTTGAAGATACTGTATTTTTGGGCATCACAATCGATGCCAAACTACAATGGGGTCCACATATTATAAAATTGGCACATAGACTAAGCTCCGCAGCATATGCCGTGAAAAGAATCCGAGAACTTACTGACGTTGCAACTGCTAGGCTTGTTTATTTTAGTTACTTCCATAGTATTATGTCCTATGGTATAATACTATGGGGCCGGGCAGCAGACATTGAGACTATCTTCATCTTGCAGAAGAGAGCGATCCGATTTATTTACAAGCTAGGTAGTAGGGACTCGCTAAGAGATTTTTTCAAAGAAACTAACATCTTAACAGTTGCAAGCCAATACATTTATGAAAATATTATGTACGTTCGGAAAAATATTAAGGACTTCGAAACTCTTGGTAGCCATCATAACGTTAATACTAGGAATAAACATAAATTGTCATTTCCACGATTTAGACTTGCAAAAGTTAATACTTCCTTTATGGGGCACTGTATAAGGTTCTACAACAAGATACCCCAAGATATATTAGAGTTACCCCCAACGCGATTTAAGAATTGTGTTAAGCACACTCTTTGCAAAAAAGCTTATTATAAAATCAACGATTATTTAGAAGACAAGGACATATGGCATTAAATAGTAGTTTAATATTAAATTAAATCAGAGGATAAATGTGTCTAGTGTTCAACACATCCAAGATATTATTTTGTATGTTTTATTTGTATTAGCTTTAAGGTGATTTGAGAAAAGATGGTCAGAGTGGAGTTTTTTTTTCGCTGCCTTTTTCTCCACTACAGACGGCCCCAAGGCAGCGGCTAACGTTATACATAACTGTATGTACATTGACATTCAACAAGCAGAATGTAAATTCTTTACGTTGAAATAAATTCTTGATTCTGATTCTGATTCTGATTCTGTTTATTATCGGATAAGCTTCAGTCTAGTCTGTAACAGCAAATAACCCGAAGGTTGTTGTGTTGGCAAATGCGGACACTCTTGTTAGCCGACCACGCGACTTTCGCGACCACGGAGTCGTGATTAATAAATTTCACCAATTGTTTACTTGCTTTATTCCGCATACAGTTACTTGATTTTTTGCCGGAAGAGTTCGACCAGGTATTGCTCTGATTAGCATAGCTTCATCATGGTGAGCAGAGACGGAGCTGCTGGCGTCGTCGGTTGCTCGTTTCTGACGTCTCAGACCGAATGCTGGTCGGACTCTTCCGATAAAAATCAAATAAGTGTATCCGAAATAAAGTTAATATTGTTGTATGATGGTTACGAAAGTTTTAGTTCAAAAGTTGTTCACTATGTGTATTTTTGGCAATTGATAACTAGTCACTCAATCTAGGCAAGGTGATGCCATTGTTTGGTGAACATTTTTCCTATAAGCATGGTATATATTTATGTATTGTACAGGTATACTTACTACCAACTTCCTTTACCAATGTCACAGCATGCATATAAATATATCCATTCTATTAAACACATACGGTTTTAAGCATTACACTATATCAGAAATTGCCATCACAAAGCAGAAAAACACCACATTTTTTATACTATGGTGTACCATCTGTGGTCTGTTTTGTTTCAATGGATTGAAAAAAATTTAACAGTAGAAAACAAGTTGTTGTAAATAATACAGCTCTAATTGACATGTTTCAGAAGCTGTAAAATTTCGAGGTTGCCCTATTTTTATATAATTTTTTTATTGTTATTTAGCTTCGTTGGTAAACCTAAAAAAAATTAAATTAAATACGGGCAACCTTTGTGGGTTTCAAATGCAATTATGATTTTTTGCAATGATATTATCTGAAGTCAGCTTTCAATCAAAACATTATTAATGCAGTTATATCGAATGTTTGTGTAAGTCTTGTTTCTCGCGCCGCCCAATAATTGAGCATTTCATTTCCAAGTTCAATTTGGTTTCTGATGAAAAGTACATACGATTGAGATGGACGGCGTTGTTCGAAACGGAAATGGTAGATTAACATGTCCCGGGAACCCTGTTATTACAAGAATAACATTCCCACTTCGGCTAACAATGGCGACACATTTTTTGCCGAGATCCGAGCCCCGATTGACACCCATATCGTTATGCCGGCCGCGCGGCTGACACGTCCCCAAACCTATTGTGTTCTGTCAATAATCTTTTATTATTCACTACCAGCCCCCTAATCATGTAACTTCAATAGCAATCGAGGCTTGAAAATATTGATTGCAGAAGATATAATATGTTCTTCTTAAAAAATATTATATATTTCCAATAAAAAAGTCATGCCAGTGTACATTCGGATTAAATGTAATTTTGGCATAAATAAAAATGTATTTATGCGTGAACTAAGTCAAAAAATAACTTGTATCTCAAGCGTCTTAATGTATATGAAGTTGAATTTAATTTAATGGTGTATGAAACAGGTAATAAACCATCTATACCATACAGAGAGAGCTGAATAGAGTAGATCTAGAAGTTCACCCAACGCAATACACACCCTTGAGATAAGGAAAATGTAAACAAACTTAACCAAACGACGTTTCAAACTAATTGAGATTATTGTAGGTTGCCCAAAATTCTTTTTGGAGGTAATTTAAGTACGTTTAGAGATAGTGATATAACATTTATGTATTTACTTTTATCCATACCAACCTGCACGGTTGCCTACTTAATCTGCAGTCAATACAAAATTGCCAAGTTCCCAGAATTATTGGTTTGGGTGGGTAACTATCGATAGCCATTGTCACCGCGTGATAGCGCGACACAGCGTGCATTGTTGTGAGTTTCGGCTAATCTATGCACGCCCCGCGCCGCGCCGGCCGGCCCAATCGGCCGATAACGATCGCGCGTGATACAACGATCACACAATTCGATGCGGGCGTCACCCGAGAGTACGAGCCTTCGGGCTTACTTAGCATCTAGGGGGGAATTCTCTGACGACAAACTGTATCGACAGTTACGAAACTCAACACGTGAAAACAGTTTTTTTTAACGACTTAAATCAAGGAGGGTCTCAATTCGTTGGACTTTTCTCTCGTTAGGTATATGTATGTACTTAAGCAATTTGCAATAAACTACATCAATTTGTGTTGCCGAGTCAAATTTCAAGAATTTGCCGACGGAAAATAAAATATAAAGCTTTGGAAAATGACGGGATGACGATCTGCGAAAAACTGAAGGCAAATGCTGGATGCGGCAAGCTGAAGACAGGGCGCTATGACGCTCATTAGAGGAGGGCTATGTCCAGGAGTGGACTATTATTAGCCTGATGATGATGATGATGATTTGGAAAATTGTGAAGTTCAGCTGAGTGAAAATGTTAATTCATACTGAAGAAACTGTTTTCAGAGTTTCAGTTATTTCAATAATACGTTGTATGCCGGAACCGATACCAGAAAACCGTAATGATCGCATAAACTAAGTTCCGTACGAATGCCACTTACTCGGCAAACACTCTGCAAATAGCCGATAGAAATGGTTTCATCGAAATCGATATTCGATTCCTACGATACTTGTACCAGAAAAAAAAAATACTGCACGAAAATAAGTCAAAAAGTATTACCGAAACTCAAACGATAATAGAGCAAATTGTCAATGTCGTTAACGAACAGGATATCTGGTACAGAATCAGGCGGCGAGTCGAGTTAGGCCGATGCATTGTGGAGCTATCTCGAGGTACATAAATTATCGGCTATCGGCGATCGCGATAGGCGAGTCTCGTTAGCGGCGACAAATTGTCGCTTGTCGGCGGGGGGAGGCAGAGACAATAAACGTTATTAAAATTGTTTTTTCCTCTCACAGAGAGATGCAGAAGGCAAGATGTCCTCGTAGAATAAAGGATACATTGCACTGAGAAAACTAATTAAAAAGCAAAAATCACCGAAACACAGTAACGAATGCCTTATTAGACTAGTTTGTTCCCAGTTGCTAAGGCGGAGGCACATGAAAGTCGCATCCTAATTTCATTTAATTAATTTAATTTAATTTTTAATTCGCGTCATGATTTGACTTCTTTATAGACATAGCTTGAAACAGATAAATAGATAGATAGAATATTCTTTATTATATGTACACCAAGAATTGTCCATGGTGTTTTGGAAAAACAACCAAGGTGATATTTTTGTATTTTTTTTTCTTTTTTTTGTTCTATGAACTATTTGGATATTCATACTATACTTAAGGTAAAAAAAATTTTTTTACTAAAATGTGACATTGATTATTTTTCCAAAACACAACGATTATTTTCGTTGATAATTTGATATATAATAGTGTATATGACCAATTCCATTTAAAACGCATTTACGCATTTAAAAGAACCCTCCTTTGCTTACGCAGATGGTAGGTATGATGTCTGCTAAATTCTGCTAAACTAACTGCTTCATTAATCATTTCGATCTCGTATTAAGATATTTTTCGTGTAAGCGGAGAGGATGACGGAAGAAAGACTGACGAAACAATCAGCGTATGTGAGTGGAAGGGCCACCCCAGGCAGACATACTTCGATCAAATAGGATGTATTAGCAAAGGGCAAGATAAAAAGTACCCGAAAAATGATGAAGCGAAAATGTCTGTGTGTCAGGATCCTGGCAAGCCCTGATCTGATCTGGGATACAGGTTTGAGTTTATGTGTGGGTGTGTATTTAGTGCAGATTCTACTGGAAAAGAAATAAAGTTGAGATAACCTTCGGTTGTCTTCTTTTGTCTTTATGAACAGTGTGGGCAGTGGCGCAGTCGTAAACCTCGTATTTATTTAGACTATCTTTATGGATAATATGTTAAGAGCCACAATACCGGTCCGTAATACAACTCGGTATTTTAATATAATGCGCTAAATAAAACGAACGCTCAATGTGAAGGAGAATGTGAAGGTGCAGCGCCGAATTAATGTACTCGTAGGTTACAGAGTCGAACGTTCTCGTATTACACAGTTTATAGCGACAATTTACTGAATATCTCTACCTCCGCAAAGACTATACACAACAACTTGCAGATTGCATGACATGACCTATTATTTACATACATACATAATCCTCTTTTAGTCCACAAAGTTCTCTGATCACACTATTGCGTATTCTGTCATTCCAAGTAACACCACACATATTTCTCAAGGATCTCATTCCTACTGCATTAATCCCACTTTCATGACCTATTATTTATTTCACTATAAATTCGAAGCAAACTTTATCGAATACGTCTAAGAAGACAGCCCCAATAATAGCTAGCAGGAGCTAAATCATACTTAAGTTGACAATTACAGTGCGTAATAGTTACCGGTTCCTATTGAGGCAGTACACAAAGCACCTTCAAGTCTCGTAAGTCCCCTCCGGCGAGACAAGGTGTCAGGGCCGGCGCGCGATAAACTGATCAAAAAGCCGGAGGGGAGGGAACTTCCAAAGTTAGTGCAAATTTGAGGCCTCGGCCGCCGACCATGTGTGTTTAGGACCGCGCCAACAAATCCTCCACAAGAAAATTTACTAGCACCAGGAGAAGTTGGTCCACAACTGTGGGTTAATTTCCCCCTTCCTTCCTGTAAAAAGGCAGGGGCGGGACGGGGGGGGAAGATCCTCTTCGACTGGTCAGGAGACAGTTGCGTGCGATGCTTGCGGCGGGTTTAATTTCCCCACCGCTAGTTGTTATCGCTCACAACAATTACGCGACTTGCCCAAGCTGCGAAGGACTTAGCCTCGAGTTGAGGACTTAGTGGAAAGTCCCCGAAAAAGGTCCCGCTGAATTACGGACCGTTAATAAAGGAATTATTAATAAAGACTCGCCCTTAATTTGATTACGCCGAGGGAATATTAAGTAATTCTTTTCGCGAGCAACTTTATTGCGTTTGTTGGGGCACAGCTCTTGCAAATTGATGATATTATCGCTCTAATAAATGTAAGTAGCGATGTAAATTGCCAAATGAATGGCGGTACTCTAGTACGCAGCTGAATAACAGTTTTTTACAGAGATTCATGTTACTATAGAAAGACTAAACATTGAGCGAGCTCCGTCTCAAGTCGCCGTGATTAAGCTCTGCGAATCAGAGCGACACCTATTCGGGCTCTTCCGGCAAAAAGTCGAGTAAATGTATCCGGAATAAAGTTAATAAAGTCAGTTAAACGTGGGATTGCAAATAACATAACAGTATCATGTGTTAATAATTATCAGCATTAACCAATTTTCTATTTAGTACAATAGTTATTGTACTAAACAGGAAATTTAATAATGCTTACAATTTTAAGTCAAACAGTTAATTTAAGATTCTGAACTAAAACTTTCGTAAGCACTACACATTATAGGTAACCTGTTTTCCGAACTGTTTCTATTTTACAGTTGACTTTTTGTCTGAAGAGTCCGACTAGGTTTCACTCTATGTCTATCCGGAAAACAGTGTAAAATTGAAGTTTGCTTGAATACAGACATTCTGCCCGTTGTAATTTATTGAGGAGAGAACGGTTATTTGTTTCTGTTACTTGTTAGTTCAGTTAGTCCTATGAACCCCCTCAGAGCCGTTCCAATATACACTGTGCACAGCGCAGTCCTACCTCACTGCAAATTTTCAACGCGGAAGGCTCTCTTCAACGTAAGATAAGTTAAAATAAGAATATATTTTTTATTGTACCAGGAAAAACACATACAAAACTACAGTACAATTGGCGGCCTTATTACTTAAAACAATTTCTTCTTGGCAACTGATGATGAAGAGTAGCACTGAGGAACCAGTTGCATATTGAAAATGCTTACAGACTTATTGAATTTTTAATAGACCTTAATTTTAATTACTTGGTTCTATATAAAACACATGTTAACTTCCTACAGTTAACTGTAGTAAGTGAATACCTTAGCAAAGGGCAAGATAAAAAGTACTTGAAACCGGCGTGCGTGCATGCGACGACTAATGAATGTCGAGGAAACGAGAGTGAATTGTCAGGATCGTGGCAAGTCCCTGGTTTCCGCCTACCCCTCTGGGATACAGGCATGAGCTTATAAATGTATGTTGTTAAATATGTTTTGTGTTAGTATGTCATATTTTAAAATGTGAAGTCTGCATTCTATTCCTTGACGGTACAGGAGCGACTTTGTAACAAAACTGCACAAGAATATTGCAATAATTTGTAGCAATAAAAAATATCGTTTATGCTGTTAATTGCTGAAAACATTTTATAAGTGTGAACTTCACCCCTCAGCCGAAGCATAGCAAATTGCGTTTTTTTCTGTCGCGCGTTTCAGAAATAGTAAAAAATTCCCCGTTTCCCGTGCTTAGATAGAATCTGAGGGCGAGGACTGTAACACATTGTCATAAGGCCATCAAAATGCAACTTCTTTTATCGCTCGTTTTGACACAAAATAGCGGCTTAGCACAACACTATGTCACTTATTACACTTGACATGCGTATATTATGGTATTCTAGACAATATCGCGGACAGCATGCTCCACTAACCCGAGAAATAGTAAAAGAATCGTCGCATCATGAGAGCGGGTATGACTGCAAGTCTTTATCATAAGGGCGCAAGTCTTTGTCAGAAGGGGGCATTCTGTTAGTTCCCTGTTGTGTCAGTGCATTTACTTATTTACTTTTATTGGCGCTCGAACGGACTCGAGACGATTAATCGATATCAATTGATTAGCCCGCCGGCCCGCGGCCTCTACATTTAATTAAAACTTTATTGTCTCTCCCTAATGAAAACATTTAAAACTCATCCATTTTACTTTGCCTCGTTTGTCCTTTGCAGTTCGAAAGAAAACCTAAGGCACAATTTGAGCTTTGAACACAGTTCCTAGTGGCTATTTCCCGAAACCGACGTGCGTGCATGCAACGACTGAAATCGACATCGCAAATGTCTATGCAGTGAAGGTGATTTGTCAGGATCGTGGCAAGTGGCAGTTCCTGGTCTCTCTCTACCTCTCTGGGATACAGGTGTGACCTTATGTATGTTGTCTAGCGGGTTTACTGCAATTTCAGTGCTATGACCATGCAATTCACCACTTATGATGTGGTAAGTTCCCTCTGAAAGCACTATTCATAATTAAAGTTTGTGCATCTGTGCACTAGCGATAAGGCGTGTACGAGTATGAGGGTGCTTTCAGTGATGTAAAAAGTATATATTTTCCTTTCGGGAGCGTTTCTATTAGCGAGTGTCCGGCGGCACATATCTGCGCCCGCCGCGCTTTGTCCGCACGCACCGAGCTGTGTAAAGAGATACAGTTCCCCTATTTCATTTATACTAGCTTGTTTATATTTCACAACCCTCCCTGCCGCTCAATAAATTGGTTTCATTTAGGAAGTAATTTTCTTTTCACTTTGATCTATCTTGACGATCGGATTGTTTATAAAACGCTCCACTGAATCGCGAAGACGGCGACAAGAAAAAATAATAAAGCGTCACCGAGCTAACGGAGCGGCGGCGGCAGATGGCCGGAGAGCGGATTGCTCCAGCGATCCGACAATGATAGATAAAGCTGCAAAGGTAGCAAATAACAAATGTCATAGGAAAATGGCAAACCCGAGTGCGGGGATGGGAGATGCGATTTGGAACGATTCCTCGCAGCGGAAACAAAAGTAAAACGTAGAAGGCTCTTCACTTGATCTTGAATATATCAATGATCAATGCCATAATGTAGCTTTCTCATTGTAAGCCTCGAAAGTCTGAAAGCGCAGATGCTCCGCGATGTGTGCTGGAAAAATAAGTGATTTTGTTAAGTAAAAGGAGCCTTATTTGTGCTTGCCACTAATCGGAATTTCTGTGAGTTTCTTTTGTGTCGGGGAGCAGGGTGGGGCCCCAGACCATTTATTTCCTTCTGTTTGATCTCTTGAGGAATTTCTTTTATCAGGTGCCTCGTTCATGCGAGTCCGTGCCAACCGCGCTCCCCGCGGCCTCGCGCACAATTTATTATCAACTTTCAGCCGCGAGAAAAAGATGAGTCGACCATTTTATCGACACGCTTTGTGCTATGTTGCACTTCTCTACCATTAATTGCGTCCATTAACCGTTCAGTCTGCGCCACGGCTCCATTTTCATTTTCGGGATAATTTCATTCCGGATTCGACTTGAATTTATTGGCACCAAAAGATGATTAATATCGGAGCGTCGGTATTTGAAAACTGGAGTTATGAGCTCGCTCCTGAAAAGATTTCAGTCGTTACTTCGAGTCCATCACGCGGCGTGATTAATGAGTCGTTCGAATGTTGATGTATAGCGCAAAACAAACTTATTTATTGACCCCGCGGTCTCAGTGGGGCTATAACGCATCGCTCTCGGCGCCCCACAAATAACTCCGCGGGCTAATAGACTCGAAGACATCTAAATAGCATCTGCTGTCGGCGAGAGCGGAGATGCACTCTCCCTTCAACGTCGGCGGCGTGTGTTGGGCGTACGGTAATGTTTGGGCAAACATTTGCTTGTGAGCCTGCCCCTGCACCCGCGTGGATAGCGAAATGCTTTTGCTACGCCCACACTTGCATACAAGGAACCACAGTCTAAAAGTTCTGCTGTAAAACGCAGCAGCCACTTCACGGTATACTGTTTCTAAAGTGTTGTTAACAGGGTTTGGCAGTGTCGCTTACGTGTATTCGCGCCTGGGTGTCGGGCGGATTACCGCGGGGCTCACGCTGGACTTAACTTCCTTCAACACATTAGGGCCCTTCTGTTGATATTGGACGCTCGCGGCCCCACTGCCGTGTTATTACAGATTACGCCGGTTCATTGAAGTTCGAGGCTTAGCATTATCTGTGCACGTGGGCTGCTTACCAACTGAACAACGTATTACGGTGATTCGCCGCTCCACTTCTGGGCCTTTATAACGCAATGCGAAGTACCGACTGGGTTCGGAACAGTCGCATTAACATAGTAATTGTTTCACAGAAAAGGTCGACAGTCAAAGCTCTAAACTGCTCAGTAATAGCGTCCATGCTGCGGAATAATAATTGCCTTATAGAGATAACAAACAAATAATAACAACACCGACTTTGGAAAGCTTTTCAAATTCCTGGTCAACAAGCCTAAGATACCTTAGGAGTAACTAATATAAATTACAAACAATGTTACTGTAATGTAACTGAATTCTTGACCGAAAGATAATGGCTTAGACGATTAATGGCATTATTGATTTTAATTCATTTTTCCCTGATATTTATTAATTTATTTTGGTTAGCACATCTGCCTACCATACGAGAGGTCCCAGGTTCGAATCCCGGCTGGGGACAAAAAAAAAACAGGTCTTGGATATTTACAAGTTCGTGATGTCGCTGTTTCTGGTTCCCACGACACAAGGTATCCTAATGTGGGACCAGAAGCAATGTGTGTGCCTGTATGTAAATGTTTATTTTAAATTTTTCCTGTAATTGTGTGGTGTGTATTCATCATCAACCCATTATATCCCCACCGAGGGGCCAAGTCCGGATTGATGGAGGCTTGTAAGACTAGTGGCTGGTCTTACTGTCAGAAGTTCTCAAGCCGCCCTAAGGCCTCTGACTTGGCTTAACGACTGCCATCTATCGACGGCAACCGGCACCAGTAGCAGTAGTAGTTTGTATTGTGATAAAATTTACATCATTTAGACTACGACGACGCAGAACAAATATTAGACTACGTACGATCTTATTCGAAACAGACTCATGTTTGACAAATAAATATCTTTACCTTTATCTCTATCTTAGTAACTGAATTCATTAGAGTCCACACAAATTTATATTCGCCACGTATCATAAATAGCGCTGGCTTAATACGCGGCCATCAGTATGCAGGGCAGGGAGGAGCAATTAGGGCGCGTATAGCTTCCATCTGAAATTTCAAATGGCCCGCGATAGCGACTAATAGTCGTGGACCCTTCAAATTGCTTCAGCGACGCGCGAGGCGATCACTCGTGTCACTGAGTTTTGCTAATTGTTTTCATGTGCCTATCTATCCGCACACTCCACACAAACATATAATGAACAAACATAAATATTTACATGCAAGCACATACATTGCTTCTGGCCCCACACTAGGATACCCTGTGTGGTGGGAACCAGAAACAGCGATATCAAAAACACGTAAACATCCAAAACCTGGGTTTTATTTTATCCCCAGCCAGGATTCGAACCCGGGACCTCTCGCATGGTAGGCAGAAGCGCTAACCGCTGCGCCATAGAGTATGTATGTATGTATTTTGCATACATACATACATACATCGTATGTCTGTATGTATGTATACAAAATTATGAGTGAATTCGTCTGACTGTTTAATCGCATCCGAACAAACTTTTTTCATTGTAAAATTCAGAGGGTTAAATTGAAACCCAGTGAAGCATGTAACTCTACCCTAGGACCGCACGAGTCTACACGAGCAGAGCCGCGGGGGAAGCTAGTCTACGTATACAAATGAGGGCAGCGTGTGTGTGTGACAGGCTCGTTACTAGTCTGACTAATTTACAAGTTGCGAGTTTGTTACAGCCATGTCTGTGTGACAAGGAAATATTGATTTAAAGTTATGTGCGTTTGCCGTTGTCAACCAAATTGAATTGGGATGGTGCCCTAGTTATCGGATTGTTGATTTCTCCATTTGCATAATAATTTGAACCCTGATTTTGGTGAAATCTGGTTGGTACGTTGTAACTGAGTACTGAACTAATAATACTAAACTCCACACAACACAATCACTTGATGTGGTCCCAAACAAGAATACCCTGTGCTGTGGTAACCAGGCAAGGACATTACAAACATCGAAAAACACCCAGACTGAGGCTATGTGTACAAATGTACGGCAACCCCCAGTGGAAATCGAATCCACGTCCTTCGTCTTGGTAAGTAATCGACTTGACGGCTAGTCCAACATGGCAGTCAAACTTTGCATCTAAGTCTCTTCACCCAAGCTAAACGATTAGAGGGATCACTTGGACAGGATCGCTGCAGGGACATTTACCAAAGCTAAGACATTTGCCGGGGACTTTTAAGGAACCAAATCGAAGTATCTCGAATTGATCAGAAGATACTCGGGCCGGATTAAGACACCCTATGGCATTCAAATGTAAGAACAAAGCAATAGGGCACAAGCCTCCAATCAAGCAACTAACACAGCAATTAGGAACTGTAAATGCCGGAGATAAAGGTGAAATCTGAGGCAATAAAGCCATCATTGGCTGGGCGGTGGCAGACACTCGTAAATCACACAAATACAACGCGCGATACGGAATGATAAATATAACAGAAGGCTGCCAAAGACTTAAATCTAAGATTACGAGTAATAGTAGGTCAAAGTCAGACGACCTCTGTGGCGCAGTGGTTAGCGCATCTGCCTACCATGCGAGAGGTCCCGGGTTCGAATCCCGGCTGGGGACAAAAAAACCCAGGTCTTGGTTACATGTTTGTGACGTCGCAGTTTCTGGTTCCCACGACACAGGGTATGACACAGGCCTGTATGTAAATGTTATGTTATGATTTTTTTTATTATTGTTCTAAAGCGCCTTTTTCTCCACTACACTCGGCCCCAAGGCAGCGGCTAACATTAGCATTATAAGTACATTGACATTCAACAAGCAGAATGTAAATTCTTTACGTTGAAATAAATGCCTGATTTCTGATTTCTTCGAAACAAGTGATATGAATATGTTCTGCAATCAACATTTGTAATAATAAGGATTGAATTATTGACGACCTCTGCGGTTAGCGCATCTGCCCATCATGCGAGAGGTCCTGGGTTCGAAACCCGGCTGGGGACAAAAAAAACCAGGTCTGGAGTGTTAACGTGTTTGTGATGTCGCTGTTTCTGGTTCCCACGACACAGGGCATCCTAGTATGGGGCCAGAATTTATAATTATTATTTTAACAAATGACCTCAGTTTGGTAGTTTTCCCACAGACACAGTGTCCTAGTTTGGGACTAGGATAAATAATTGTGTTAAAATAATTCTTGTTGTTGTATGTATACCTGATTTTGAATGATTTTGCACTACAGGCGATTGGTTACAGCTATTACTCAGATTATATCTAGGTTATAATCTGAGTAATAGCAGATTATATACGATTCTATCTAAAGTAGTATTACTGTTGTGTTTATTCACTGTCTGATTTAGCCCCGTGAGATAGTCTCAATCTGGTAATTGTTTCCTTGGGCCGACTGCCGTCATAACCCGCCAGGCTTTGCGAGCTCCCGCGCTTGACGCTCGCAAATAGATCGCCAAATTTATCGCCTTACTTCATTAGGTGTTGTCAGATTCTCGTTTGATTTTGGATAATTATCTCAGTAACTGTGAATGCCGAATTCGTATCGGTTTCTAGTTATGCTAGACATGATTGATTGTTGATTAGGACCTAGATTCTGTTAATGCATTGTAATGACAACCGCACGAACATGGCACACTGTCAAACAAGCTAGGCGTCAATGCTATGAAAAAATACGTCACATGACCCGACCGTGCATCTGTCATCGCACTACAATGCGCTAACAGATTCGAGGCCTAGAACTCTCTAACTATAATAATACTAACTTCCACACAACACAATCACTTGACCTGGTCCCAAACCAGGATACTCTAATATGATAGTATTTAGTATCTTTCTTTCTTTACTTTTCTGCAAAAGTAGGCTATTTTTGTAGTTTATGTAGTCTATTTTGTACACGTACCTATATAGGCCCGTTTTTATACCGCTGCTCCGACTCTCTAAGGGTTGCTGGGAGAAATCTCTTACAGAGATGAGCTCGCCTTTGTACATTTTGTTTTTTATGTGAAGTTCTGTTCAATGTCTCGTGTGCAATAAAGTATATAAGATAATGTGTTACAAGTCAATGTCGACCCCGAGTTAAACATAATATGTTTGAGTGGTCTCTTCAACCATCTAACGTAGCGTGAGGTAGGGTGCCACTGGAAGCTGTAAGAATATTATGAAGTAGTATGAAGATGCAAAGGACAATGTTTTTTTTCTAAAATGCAGTGCTATCTATAATGCAATGCATGTCCCAACTGTCATGGTAGCGAGACTTTGCTATGCCAAAATAATCAAGAAAGTAGCTTTAATGCAGTAGAATGGTTGATGACTTACTTTGACATGCGGACTGAAACATAAACAAAAGAATTTACATACAGGCACATACATGGGATACTCTGTGTCTTGGAAACCAGAAACAGCGATATCACAAACATGAAAGAAGTAGCATAGGAACAACAAAGACACAAATTCGATTCTCTCTTGGCTAATGACTCAATTTCGGTTCAATGCAATTCGAGTGCTGGTGGGTGCTAGGTATATAGACCCGTTCAATGACAGATATCAACCTTCTTAACGACTGTTGGTTAGGCAAAGAACGATGTATTTATTATAATACTAGATGAAGTCCCGGCTTCGCTAGCTATGTGCTTGTATGTAAATCTTATGTTATGTTATGAATGTCAAGGAAACGAAAGTGATTTGTCAGGATCGTGGCAAGAGGCAGCCCCTCTTCTCTGTCTACCCTTTGGGATACAGGCGTGAGCTTATGTATGAAGGGTCAAAGTTTCACAGTTAAGATGAGACGGGAGTCGTGTCTAGGACTGACGCGGTCAGAGATAGCAAAGCGATATGAAAGTGTTTATTACAGGCGTTAGTACTCTGGAGAGAAAAGCTTCTACCGTTGTAGGGAGGCGAAGAAAGACCACCTCATTCGGTTGCTGGTCGCTGGTAAATCACCCTACAATATGCTGCAATCCTAATTGGGAATAAAAGTACGGGGCAATTAAAGGATGATGTATCTATGTGAAAATAAAATCAAAGTAAAAGCAAAATGAAAAACAGAATCGAGGCAGAAGTATTATCCTTTGCCTTACTTACAAAAAAATATTATCAAAATAATCAACTGACGTTGATGACATTAATTTATTTTTTGAACTAAAGACGAGAACTAAGAACTTGAGACGAGCAACCGACGACGCGAGCTCCGTCTCTGCTCACCATGATTAAGCTCTGCGAATCGGAGCGAAACCTGGTCGGACTCGCCCGATAAAACAACACCCGTAAGTTGATCCGGACTAAATGTTTACAATTTGTTTTTTGTGTATGTAGGCAAATACTATCTCTTCAACCATACGTGAAATTGACGTCACAAGTACCAAAATTTAGGCGATAATTTTTTTTAAATAATTTTATGTATAAAAGACAATGTCAAAAATAAGTAGAATGGCCAATTAGAGAGCTCTGCATTTATAACCGTCTTTGGACACATCCTTCGGGATGTTTCTCCTCTGGGGACGGTAATGCTCGGATCGTGCCTCGCAGGGTAGTTCGGGTTTCTGTTACCGTTTCCGAGCATTCACGACTTCATTGTGCTCCTGACTGGCCTCGCCACTCTCGCGGAAGAATGTGACTGCAGCATGTGGAACATGTTTTAGCAAATACTGGATGGTGCATTGTATACCGCTGATCAGCCTACATTTTGAACTGGTTTTGTTTTCAGAACATTGAAAAAAACCCACTTAAAAAAAATCTATTCCAAAACAAATTATGTGAACAAAAAAGTACATAAAAAATAACTGTGTATTCTTACCTACTCGCGTTACAATCAGGGTTGCCAACTCTCGAAAGGACCAACACGGGAGAATTTTAAAAATCGAGGGTTAGGAGGGGGAGGGCTGAAAGAAAATCATTAAGACGGCGAAACAAACAGGCTTAGATAGGCCGCCTAGTAGCACTTTCACTCACACTAGATGGGTGAAGGACCCACTTGGACGCTGTAGTGCATGGAACATGTTTTTTTAGCTGGAGTGGGCTTGCCCAGCATCTATACTATCCTGACATTCCCAGACTAGGATACCCTGTGTTACGGTAACCAGGCAAGGACATTACAAACGTGGAACAACACCCAGACTGAGCCCATATGTACAAATGTACGGCGGCCCCTAGTGGCCATCGAACCCACGACCTCTGACTTGGTAGGTAAGCGCCTTAACGGCTAGACCAACGAGGCAGTCAACGATGACAATAACGATGTAATTTCAGAAATTATTAAAGACCAAACATAAACGATTTCGTTTGCATTTTCCACCCACGGACAATAAATATGAGGACTCGCGAAAAAAATTCTTCTAATCGTCAACGATTATTATCGGACGTCTCAAATATTTTTATCGTGGACTAAATATTTAGCTGTGACAAGTATACTCGATGTTTTTATTCATGAAACGAAAGTCTGGAGAATACTTACTTCAGTACGGCCACCTAATTTCGGATTTTCTCCACAATATAAATCTACACGACTCAAATTGATCCACAGTGCCGCGACTTCAACTAGACGAATTCTCGCGACTGAATGAATCGCTCGTAGCCTGGGCTGCCTGAGTGATCTTAAACGATCACTAAGGTTAAGCAACATACGGCACGTTCAGTCCATGGATGGGTCACCGTCTATGACTAACGCTAGTGGCATTTTTTCCGAGCGATTCCGTGCTTCGCAAGGTACGTTAAGCAGTTGGTGCCGGCTGCCGTCGATAGATGGCAGTCGTTAAGCCAAGTCAGAGGCCTTAGGGCGGCTTGAAAACTTCTGACAGTAAGACCAGCCACTAGTCTTACAAGCCTCCACCAATCCGGACTTGGCCCCCGTGGTGGAGTATGGCCTATACCTTCCTCAGGGAAGAGACTCGTGCCCCTCGGTGGGGACATAATGGGTTGATGACGATACAAATACAAATACAAATACAAATACAAATACAAATACAAATACAAATACAAATACAAATACAAATACAAATACAAATACAAATACAAATAAACTTTATTTCTCTATCCACAAATTGGGTACAATAGCTGATGTGATACAATATGGCACAAAAAGAATAATTTGTGGAAAGACTGGGTCCTAAACTAGATCAAAGATCTGTATCTTAGGAGGCCAGGCCTCCCAAACACTAGAGCAACAAAGTATGGAACATACTGTAGACACAATAAGTCAAGACCAACAGAGAAATTACAGAAAACAAGGATAGTATACAAAAATAGACACAAAAACCAAATAAACGGGTACTTACACTCATACACTCAGCCCTACGACTAAGTCTTGGGATCGGGTTTCAGCCACTGAGTGTATGAGTGTGTGTGTGTGTGTGTGTGTGTGTGTGTGTGTGTGTGTGTGTGTGTGTGTGTGTGTGTGTGTGTGTGTGTGGGTGTGTACGTGTGTGTGTTTGATGGTAAGATAAAGTAACTGATTACGTTAGGTTTTCACTTCAATTAAGCTTTCAGTTCTGGTATAATCTAGTTCACTTAGGTATGTGAATAATTTCTGTTTCAGTTTATATTTTGTAACATCAATGATGCTAAGTATTTTATTGAAAAACTTATAAGTTTTATAAGAGTTTGCAGATCTATAAAGGTAAAAACGCTGTGCAAATGACGTTTTTACAATTACAGCTTCGCACACAGTGTGGATTCTTCTGCGGCTAATTGTATCACCACTATTACCAAAAGTAGAGGCGGTAGAATGCCTGTGAAGGACAGTATTCACGATATACAGTTGCCTGATCGTTAAGACCTTAGCGTCAGAATACAAGCTAGCAGTGCTGCAAAGTCTAGGTTTGAAATAAATGACCTTAAGTAACATTCTCTGGGCTCTCTCAAGTTCGATCAGCGTCGTCTTGGGAGCACCGCCCCATGTTCTTATGCAATAAGTTTGAATAGATTGAGCCAAAGCGAAATACACCATTTTTATAACCTCCGAATCTGCAACATGGCGAAGACATTTAAAAAGGTAGCTTAACTTTCGGGTTTTTTGAGAAAGCACGTGTATGTGTTCCTTGAAAGACATTCTTAGACTTATGCCTGAATCCCGGAGAGATAGTATAGTACTGTATCTTCTACATACGCTTTTGCTAATTTATCCCGTGTCTAGTCGACGCACGTCTGCTCGGGGCTTCGCTAACCGGCCCTCCCACATTGGCTCGGTATATTTGTTCCGTCACTTTTTCCTTTTTCATCCTCTCCATAAGTGTAATCCAAATGCACATTTCTTTCTCAGTTCTAGTGATTTGAAGTACGTTAGACAGGTTGACAAATTAATGACAAATAAATGACTGACCGAGTAACAATGCAGTTAGCAAGCCAATCAAGCGTATTCAGTAACAAAAACACTTAAAAATTCCCCGATACTTTTTCATGATGACCGCGACACTTTTATTGCTGACGGAAAACATGAAAGAGCCGACCAGCATTGTAGCGTTTTGCTAATTGTTCAAACAATATTGGGACGGCTGCAGCGGTGTGGGTGGGTAGAGACGGCTGCAGTGGTGTGGGTGAGCAGCGAGCTACGCTGCGGTGTGAAGCGACTGCGGCGCGCGGCGGGCGAAGCCGCAAAGTGGGTGACCCGGCTCGGGGGCCAACAATTCATAAAATAGAGGAAGTGGCTCAATTTACGCCCCAACTTTTGCGTCGTTCGCCTCGCCCGGCCGTGCGCTCTGTAAACAACCTCGCCCCAGTGGGAACACGCAGAAGATTGTTGCAATATCAACTTGCTTACGCTACTCTTGTAGACCAGCTTGACTGGAGCATCCAGATGAAATGCAACTGTTGTGGCTTGTAATGCAAGCTAATACAATGTTGATGAAGAGGTTTGTCAGGATTGTGAAAAGTGGCAAATCTTGGTGTCTGTTTACACCTTAGGGATACAATCGTGATTGTATAATGGTTGTTTGGAAGAAATTACTTTTAGTAACAAGGCCGCCAATAGTACATTACTATGTTATTGTCAAATCTCATAATAATATCCAATTCTTGGTGTACATTATTAGAATAAAGAATATTGTATCTATCAATGTCTGTAAATACAAAACTAATGATCTGCTAATAGAAAGTTGAGTGTTCAACATGCTTGAGATTGATCGGAATAGCCTCGTTACCTTCCTCTTTCTCATTCCTTTTTCTCTGATAATTCTTTAGTTGTGTATATTCGATAATATATAATATTATTAAATTCATGTAAATTGTGATTTCAAATTCCTAGTGTATTATTAGGTAGTTACTAAAACAAGTTAATTAACTTTTAGCAACCTCAACATTCTACAACGTCTTAAAAAAGCTTTGGTCTTTGTATTTAAGCGATGAGATAATTTATACAACGTCCAGCGGCACCTTCACTCACTAGATAGGTGAAGCAACCACTCGGACGCCGCAGTGCCTGGGACATTGCTACAAAGTCTACAGCTGACAAATAACATTCAACACGATCACTACTAAATTCAATGGATGCCTAGAAACAGCGACATTGTTTCATGATTTAAACATAAACATTTACATACAGGCACATACATTGCTTCGGGCCCCACACTTGGATACCCTGTGTCGTGGGAACCAGACAGAGTGACATCATAAACATGTTTCAGATCTGGGGTGTTTTTTTTTCCAGCCGGGGTTCAAACCCGAGACCTCTCGAATGGTAGGCAGATGCGCTAACCACTGCGCCACAGTGGTCGTCATTTCAGAGATAGTAAGGGAAAACGCCTTATCACAAAAGAAGGCAGCGGTAAACTGAAAATGACGACAATAGTTGGTCTTGTATCAAAAGTAGATTGTATTGGTGATAATGATAACATATCCCTTTAATTTCAACAGGACATTAACACGTTCTATTAATTACAAATTACAAATTTTATTTACCAATAAGGTTACAAGCGACATTAAATCTTTGATATTAAATCTCACTTATAACTTTATGCTTCCACAGAAGTTTTTGTCTTTAACTGTCGGACGTTTAGAGTTGAGCCGCAAAATATTCACATAATTTTCATCGCATTGCAGCAACTTCAGTCCGTAGCGTCGCGACTCAACATGTGCGCCCTCTGATTACTTCCGAACTCGAAAGTTGCAATAAAAATGCATTCAAATTACCTCCCCTCTTGACTGGGAGTTTCCCGCATTAGTATGCGCGGGAATGGCTGTACGGTTTAATGTTAAACTTTTACGATTGCAGGGGCCAATTCCGAGTTTCGAACAAATACGAGACTAAGCGTATAATGCTAATTCAAGTTGAAGATTTCCCTCGACACCCGTGGGGATCCCATAATCATTATCCGAACTTGGCGGAGTCTGCGACAACTCCGGGAGCAGAGCTGCCACCGCCAGCTCGTGTCTTCAATTATTTAAAAGAGCGCGCTGGATTAAAAATTTAAAGTACTGAGCTGTCAGCGGCCGGCCGTGCTCAAACTCCAGTTTTGACGAAGTAGAAAAGTTTATATTAAATTTAAATAAGCGCGCGTGAAGATGAATCTTGAGCACACGTCCTCCGGCTCCCCCAACGTTGCTAAATAACGACAATCTAGTTTTAATTGCCGCTATTTGTCTGGCGCGCGCGGATTGCGCGGGGATGGCCCGTTTGCCGCGCTTAACATATTAATGAAGGCGATGTGCCAAAAATTAGGGAAACCTCACTAAACTTTGCCCACTCAATCTTACCGCCCAGTGGAAACAAGATTATAAAGTGCCGCTATAAGAGTTTTCGGCCGGGGCGTAATGAAAGCAGCACGAAAATGGGGCTCGTAAATAATGTGAATAAAATGCCCGTCTAAGTATCGATAAGATGGGGCTTTAATGCGGCAATATGCGGTGATGCGCGGTGTCAGAGGTCCTTTATTTCTATTTCCTTGCATAGTGCAGCCTCTCAATAATCAACTGTAACAGAAGAACCATATATATTTTTTATTTTTAAATATTTTTAACCAATCTAGCACACCGGTACTGCACACACGTGTGAGAACCCACTGATTCATCCAAGACCTATTGATAGATTTTTAACTAGTCATAAATGCCAACTAGCTAAAAATCGTTTTTATAAAATGCAACCTCGTTGCGTTATAAATTACATGAGCTTAAGGGTACAACATTAGATTAGATTAGAAAACCTTTATTAATTAATGTCGATGGACCAAAGTGATCTGTCAGGATCGTATCAAGTGGCAGTCCCTGGTCGTGTGTATAATGGACGAGGTGCGCTTTATGCAGCAAACACGCACACAACTGCAGTGTATGCCCGGTGGGCCTACAGCGGACGACCGCTACGTGATGGCTTGTCTTGTCTCTAGTATTTAATGCTCTGAGGCCTACCCCCTTACTGAATAAGAGCTGTACTTCGGGCCGGCAACACGGCCAGCGGCGGCCGCTCCGCCGCCGGCGCCCGCGCCACTTGCTCTTTAATGACTCTATTAACAAGATTAATGGCGGCTATCCTCTAAAAAACATCTCAGCTTTACGTTGCCGTACAAATTTAATTAATGTCGATACCGATCTTTTGAGCGGTTCTTTTTTTACATTCATCGCTTTGGTTAACTTGAAGCTTCGATATTGTCTTTCTATTCTTTGAACGGCGTTCACGGGTTATTCAATGAAACTGTTAGTGCATTAATAAGACAAAAAGTACCAGAAACAGGCGCGTGTGCATGCAACGAACATGAATTTCGATGAAGCAAAATTGGGTCTATCAAGGTCTAGCTACGAAGTGACAGTTCCTGGTCTCTGCTTACCCTTCTAGGATAAAGGCGTGGGCTAAGGTATTTATAAGCTTGTACATTGTAATTCCTTCCACTAAATTTTTAGTAATACATAGTATGTATGAGAAGTATCCTCAATTAGAATGTACGATGGCAAAATACATAAACATTTTCATACAGGCACATACATTGCCTCTGGCCCCATACTAGGATACCTTGTGTCGTGGGAACCAGAAACAGCGATATCACAAACATGGAAACATCCAAGACCTTTTTTTTTATCCACAGCCGGGATTCGAACCCGGGACCTCTCGCATGGTAGGCAGACGCACTACCGCTGTGACACAGAGGTCAGCTGAGACGATTAGTTCTTCTGTTGCGACTCACTATGCTAGCGGATCTATAAGCGAAAATAGGTTTATAAGAATGTCCCAGTCGTTTTGCTTCGTTTATCTGAGCTCATCGTCTTCAGCCACGTATCGACCGGTGCCGACCACGCGAGCTGGCCCAATTTGGCGCTGCAGCTTTTTGCACGCGTCCTGCTATGGCTGTGAGGCTGCTTCAAGCTCCGCGGACAACGCTCCCTCGCATGCCTGTACAAGAATCAACTAAGTGGCCTTGATAGTCTTGTAGATTTAATGTCAAATTTGAACAAAATATTCCCTTATGCAACGACGAAGAATTGTATGTCTATGGGAAGAAACAGTTCAGAATGTAGGTTAAGGTTAAAAACATACCCAGTTACGGTAATTCATTTTGTTATCTCAAAAAACCAATGATCATTAGTAAAGTAAGAGTCATTATAAATGTTTAACAGTCGTCGCAATGTGGCGAGTGTTTCCTACTGGGATGGCATGATATTATAGGAATTGGATTATTAGATAATTATCTGCTGCAATACGCTACTTGACTCGTATCAAATTTGACGCGATAAATGGATATTTCCTGTAGTATTAATTGATATATTTTGCATGTAAACTCGATGAAATTATGAATGCGTTGTTGTTATTTCACTATGCTCACAGATCACTAACAGATTTTAGGACTAGGTAAAGATCGTTTCACCAAACAAGTCCCAAAGGCCATAACAATAAAATCCAAAATTTATTAACTCATACTTCTTTCGTGGCACGAACTCTACCTATGTTGAATGTCAAACTTTGTTTACTAACCTTTAGGACTTCAAACCATAGACAAAAATGGCGGATAGCGTTTTTGGCTGTTTAGCAAAGCAACGTTTTAAAATAATGTTTTTGTTGCTTTTAGGTCCTCAAAAAATATACTAACATATTTTTTGGTCTAATGGAAGAGATATTCAGCATTTAAGACTTTAAAAAAAATACTTGAAAAAAGAGTCAAGTAGCGGATTCTGAATCTAAGTTATTTATGGTATCAAGTAAGTTTTCTACGTATTCTAAGTTGCATTACCTGCTAATGTTTTCCTTATAACTCAGATTAACTGGCAGATCATTCTATAGCATCAAGCTCGCTTATGTGTAAAACCATAACAACAATAAGTACAATAAGTCTCAAAGGTGTCTGTATCACTTGACAATTCTCACGCGGAAATCACTCAAAACGGTACAGGAACTTCTAACAGTCTGCCTAAACTGTAAACGTTCTTGGTAGTTCCCAGCCACCTGCTCCCAAACCAAGTAAGATATGGGTTTCTTGGAACCGTGGGAGCAGTGTGCATATCTAATGATCACGTATATACCTGTGTGATTCACGGCGCGTACCGGCGTCGATGCGCAACGCAACTCGCCGACAACTTCCCAAGTTACTCGAATAAGTTTAAACGGGAACTCACTGGAAATTCAATTTGCATTCGTATTCCTGAAGGATATATTGGATTCAGACGTGTAAAAATACAGCTGAAATGTCAATTCGGTTTCCGGCTGCTTGATTCCGCGATTGCTTTGATGTAGAGCAGCATTGTGTATGTCTATTATTTGCATTTATAACTTGTAACAAGTATAAATTCAAATGGCTTTGGTGGCCCACTCAACGAAACAAAATGCATATAAGGTACTTGCACTATAATCAAGTTATTTTTCTCGTAAAAAATGCCTAACATGGCTTAAACCCCAAGATCTTAAATTTCATGGAAACCACACTTTGACATTATAATATGTTTATCGTAAACTTGAAGGTATTAGTTCCTCTGTTCACTCCCAAAGTCACGTGAGCGAGCCCGTGGGCGTAACACGACAAATTATTCACTTCCTTGATTTCCATCTGCACTGTTACATTACTTCCAACTCCTATCAATCCCCTCTCTGAATACACGTTCATTTAATCCTTGTCCTGATCAAACAATATCATACTCAATCAAATTCGCCGCGGAAATATATCAAGTGAGATATCGAGCTGGAGATGTTTAGAAAGGAGCGTGGTTCGGCTCGGTACAATGGAGTGGCGTAGTCGGGAATCGCGGGTCGGGAGTAGGGCTCCGCTGTTGGGAGTCGAATCGCGGAGTCTCGCTCGGCAGTGGCGCTCCGTCTGCCGACCGCACAGGGCGACTCCGCGCGACCGCGCTCGCTCCGCTACGAGCTCGAACACGCGTCACCGACCAAACGTTCTCAAAAAGTTCTCTCAACAGTAATTTCTGAATTATAAACTGTTTTTCTTCCTGTGGCAAGAGTCGCTAGTTTTCGCGCACAATGTTTCGTTGTATCCACAAGAGATAGGCCCGGAAGCCCCAAGGGAGCTGAAGATGTCGCGGCCACAGAAAGCGAGCCCAATTTCATGAGAGCGCAGCGACGATGATCGTGAAAGTGGGCGGGAAGGCCGCGGCGAAGCCGCCGGCGCCCGAGGTCAGCAAGGAGAAGGAGGAGAAGAAAGAAGAGAAAAAGAAGAAATGGGAGAGGTGCACGGAGCGGTGCGCCGGGGACCCTTGGTTGTACTGCTGTGTGTTGTGGTGTGCGTGCGCGATGAGTCTGGTTTCGAGCGGGTACAGCCTGCACCGGCAGCAGGCGCTGGCGGGCCGGCTGGCGCTGCTGGAGGAGCAGCAGCGCGCGCTGCGGGCGGCCGTGCTAGAGCCGCAGCAGCCGCTGCTGGAGCGGCTCCGGCGCGAGGTGCTGGCGCGCCCGCACCCGCACTGGCGCCCCGCGCGCAGCATCCGGGATTACGGGGACTGCGTGTGCCCGCCAGGTCAGTCTCCATTGTGCTTGTATGCTGCCGTGTATTTTGGGTACTGGTTCTGAAATGCTTTACAGACCGAGTAGTTGATTGCACTCATGTGATCTCGTTAGATGTGTACTCGCAACTTTTGTATTAGATTGAAGATGTCTTGAAAAAATATTGTCAGATTGGAGTTTTTTGGCCGCTGACTTTTCTCTACTACGAATTCAGCCCGAAGCTCTACTGCATTTCAGCCCGTAGGCAGCGGCTAACATTGTACTTTTACATTCAATACAAAGAATTTCTTTACATTGAAATAAATGTCTGATTTGTGTGTGATATCCGTCTTCGCTTACCAATAGGCAAGACTGGCGGCAATAGGTACCTTATCGTGATAAAAAAAACGTGCTAAAGTGCATGCCTAGTAAAGACCAGTTTGCAAGCAGCCTATAATATACCTACGTCGCAGTATAAAGCACACGCCTTCTCTCGGGGAGAGAGTATGAGTAGTATTCACACTCATCGTTTACTCTTGTAAATCTAACAGTTTATTTACTCTTGTAAAAAAGTTAAGGATGAAAACAGACGACGGTAATGCATTCAACATCTTTGCCGTTCTACTACGAACAAATTCGCGATTCGTTTGTTGTGAATTAAATCCACGGCAAAATCGTACATTAGATGTAAGAGCCCGCCACCTTGTCATAAGTGCCCAAAAAATTCCGACATGCCACGCTAGAATTTTCTTATAAACTAAATCACAGCACTCACAACTCTCATACTTAATTATTAATTTAACAGTTAAAATCGCATTACGTCATTATCAAAACTTAATAAAAAATCTAGATTAGATATCTCACTAGGTTCTATGACAAGATTCCCTACGAAATATAGAGTTACCTCCGATACGGTGAAATGTATTAAGCACAGTATGTGCTAAAAAGCTTAGTATAAAATCAACGATTATTAAGAAGATCAAATTAGTCATTAAATATATTAAGAGGAGAATCTTGTCTAGTGTTCCACACATCCATGGGTAAAAATGTTTTAAGTTTGAAAGTTTGTTAGTTCAGCTAAAACTGTTTTGAAAAGAATAAATGTGGTATTTCATATTAATCGTGAAACTTACAATTTTGATGTTCATAAATTAAACATTAAGTTATTAATGTAAATAAAAAAAAAATTAATTTTTAATATATGTATAAATACGTAAAACCATTTGAATCCATAGGTGATTGTAAAACATAGTAATGTAACAAAGGCCATGAACATTAACAACATTCATTGAAAGTAAATCCCAGGAAGTTACTCGTATTCGTTAAAATAAACAAAAAAGTAGATTTTTGTAAGAAGGAACATATAAACATTATAAAGTCACGCCTGCCTCCCGGAGAGGTGGGCAGAGACCAGGGTTTTCCAGTTGCCAAGATCCTGACAAACCTCTTTTGCTTCGTCAACATTCATTGGGACACACGCCGGTTTTGATTCCCACTGAGTGTCGCCGTACATTTCTACATATGGCCTCAGTCTAGGTATGCTTTTATGTTTGTGATGTCCTTGCCTTGTTACCACAGTACAGGGTATCCTAGTTTGGGACCAGGTCAATTAATTGTATTGTGTGCAAGTTACTATTACATTTTTAAAGGGAAAACGCACTAACTAGCTGAACCGGCAAACGTTGTTTCGCCATCTAAATTATTTGTAGGGATTATAATTTAAAAAATTGGGGTGAACCACACTTATCACTTAGGACTATGAAAAATAGGTAACAACAACAACCTATTCTCAAACCTAAAAATCATGAAAAATCGAAAGTGTACGTTTTAAGATGAAGAAAACTACTTACAATTTCAATTTTGGAAGCCATAATTGGCTCATCTGGCAACACTGACAGACACATTGACATTCACTCACTCGCGTGTACAGTGCCCACCACAGATTGAAGACACTGCTTAAAGAAGTAAATTTAAGGGACATTTAACGAGACTTTAGTTGCGGAGGGCTCTTGAAGATTTGACTAAATGTTTTAGTAGAATCGATTTTTTGTAACACTTCTCCATTGATACTGAAGAAAAGTTTGGTGTTCTACTATTCCTACACAGCGTTTTGGACGAAAATTAGTGATAGGATCGTGTTACCGTCTACTTTTTCGCTTTAGCCTGTCGTACGGACGTGATGAAAATATTGTTTGCTTCTTATTTCGCGTTGCTTCTAGCAACATTGCAGGCGGAGGTGCAAACAGGAATATTACAAGATGAGACACCAGCCAAGATACTGAATAGAGAACGGTCATAAAGTAGAAAATAACGTTATTATTGAAACTAGCAAGAAGCTGCATAAACAGGGAGAATATAAGACGCTGTTGTGGAGCTGGATGCTGTCAGTTGTCATTTGAAATTTAAATTCCACCTACGGAGTATCACACGCGCTGCGGTGAAAAATGAATTTAATTTTAATAAATAAATTAATCTCGTATGTATGTGGACTCACACATCTGAATATTTTACGTGTGATGCGTTTCGGATAGAGAATTCAGAGAGGATAAATATTTGGTAAACATGAATAAATAAATTCAATCATGGAAGCTAATTCGGTCGTAGAGAACCTCGCTGTCAAAACACAGTGGTGTAAAGGTAGTTTGTCAATATTGGCCTCCTATTGCACTCATGGGACAATCCGCGCTCACTCATACGCTAGACAGCAAGTCAGCTTTAAAGCTTTGTTTCCATAACTTTATTCATGGCGTCCGCATCGAGCCCGGATTCGCATTCATGACGACTGATCTCATTATAGTTGTTAATGCCGCGCCCATTAATGATACAGATTAAAATTTCCACGAGCGAATTGCCGCCATGAATAATACAAGTTTTACGATGTAAATGAAATTTAAACACAATAAAGGCTTTCTGCCGCCGCCGCCCATTGAGTTTGAATTTGTCGAAACATTTCCGAATTTGTGCGTAATTGTTAAACAACTACTCCCGACGTTTTGTAAACGGAATTATCTGTGTTGCTCTGTGGAAGTTCAATTAGAATTTGGGTCGATTCATACAGTCAACGAGCTGCGATCAAAAAACAGTCTAGCGCTGCAATTGACTCTCCCACATGCACCCTCAACCCGTCGCCTGCGCCCACTCTCGGCAACACTTAAATATCAAAGCGCTCCCATAGGGCCGTCTCTTCAAAAAAGCTATTAAATATATTTCGCGAGTCGCCGCGACGTAGATAATCCGTGCTGGAAAGCTGTCACCCCGCCCCTCGCGCGCCGCAGCCCCCTCCCCGCGGGCCCGGGGGCTCTGATCGAAAAAATGATAAACGCCTGCTGTCGACGATTGCGCTGAGGGTGACAGTTTTTATTTAAAAGCCAGGATAAGCCGTGTTAATAAAGAAATAGAGCAGCTATTAGCTGAGATCGAGTTGCACTATTAGTTTGATGAAACATCTGCCGGTGAAGGCGTTTTAATGAATTTAAAACGAGTCTTTTTCGAATTCCCTCATTATTCACGTCGGTTTATCTGCAGAGTAGTTACGTTTCCAGTTGGAGCTAATCCGCCGCAACTCTACCATTTCAAACACTAAGCCGAGAGTAATAGCTAGATCTATCGCGTTAATGGTTCACTTAGCAGCACATGTGCCACTCTTAGATAACCATTTATCACTCATCTGTGTGACACTTTTTTGCCGAATTCTCGTAAAGTGCCTAAAACCCGCCGTAAATCTCTCAGCGCTGGTGACTCTGACAGTTTCTACAAATTCAACGGCATAAAAACTTGTTAATAATGACCAACCAACGACAAGCGGGATAATAAAAAGCCCACACGTTTAAAGACTACAAACTCCAACACAAAGAATAAAGAGAACCAGTCAAATAAACAAATCAAAACCAATAGAAGAGGGGTAAAAAAGCTCTCTCACACACACACACACGGGGGTGACACAGCGCACTAGAGGCGATAGAAGTGACGCGTGCGCGTGACAGCGACCACCCCTCGATACGCCACGATTATTGGCAGGACGCAAACACTCTGTATAATGTAACAGAAGATTCGATCGGCCCAGCGTTGGTTTCAATTACCTGGATAGCTGGATTTTTTTCATAAATGATGCATGATTTTTGCGCATTTGCTATGACTACGTTTACGACCGAATATGTACTACATTTTAAAAATATTTTTTCAGATGTGTAGATAAAACCAATGCATTTATTTGTAAAAAATAGGTACAGAGTTAAGATATTGTAGTATCTTTGTTTTGCAATTTGATCGGCCTTTTATATTGCTAACTCAACAATTTAAAGTTGATGTACATAACGTTCATTTTGTGCTAGACAAGCGTAAATCATTTTTCTCGTATCACTTTAGATACAGTGAGTGTTAATATTTCATTATTCTGAATTCATGCTTGGTTTCTGAGAGCACAAGCATTGTAATTTAATTGTTAACTTTGTTCCCCCTACACTTAGATTCGCAGAGCTGAATATAATCAACAATCTTTTCTTTATTTCATGAAACTCTTCCAACATGAAAATAAGTAACTATATCCGGAATTAAGTTAACAATGTGCACTACACTACACTACGAAGGAAATTAGACCAAATTCATGGGTCGCGTGTCCAAAATATGACTAAATAAATAATGTGGTACTTTAGGAACGAAAACTTTTGTGAGTTTTCAAAATCACGGACCTTCCAAATACTCGTAAGTAATTCCAAAATTTAAAAATTTTTGAAAAAAAATTATGTGTGTGTGTGAATTAATTCGATTATATAGTAATTTTCAAAAAAATGTCAGAAATCAGAAATTTATTTCAACGTAAAGAATTTACACTCTGCCTGTTGAATGTCAATGCACTTATAATGCTAATGTTAGCTGCTGCTTTGGGGCTGAGTGAAGTGGAGAAAAAGGCAGCAAACATTGTGTTAATATTGAAAGACAAGTGTCCAAACATCGAACCTTCTGAAGTTGTCTGTTGTCGGTGGTGTGCTCGGTCCCACGCTCGCTCCATCGCTCACTGCGACAGAACGACCATAAGCTGAATTATGTGCGACGATTACCGCCACAGACCGGATTTCTGAGTTATTAGGCGATAGAGAGAAATATTTACACGTAATGCGGGGGAATCGGCCATCAGTGTACTTATTGGCTGTAATTTATTAGGCATTTACACATATTTAGCCGCATTTTGCCACTGTGCAGATGGTTTCTCGTTTATGTAAGTTTATTTTTATTTTTGCTGTTTTTTTTTTTACTTCACCTTTGCGTGCCATTCTTCTTGTAACTGTGATTATACTGTTTGGGACAGTTCTTGTTCTTGAGCGGAAACATTACGTTGCTTTAAGCGTTTTGAGCAAGGGGAAGATGGCGTGACGACCTAAAAGCAATCTTACCGGGATGATCCGAGGTGGGTGAGGACAGAGAGAGATCAAAAAGCAGGAGGAGAGGCCTTGGCTCAACAGTGGAATACAAAAGAGTAATTTGAGTGCCTCGTTGGTCTAGCCGGTAAGGCGCTTAGCTTACCTACCAATACAGAGGTCGTGGTTTCGATACCTACTGGGGGACAGACTATTTAATAGTCTCAGTCTAGGTGTTTTTTAAAAGTTATCCATGTTCCAGTTTTTCCATTTCCATGTTCCAGGGTATCCTAGTTTGGGACTAGGTCATCTGATTGTGTTGTGTGAAAGTTATTATGAATTATAATACGTGTTGGTCGTGTAGATTATGAAATTATAAAGAATTGAACCAAGATCTTGCGGAGAAACTGCTTAAGTAGTTTGGCAATTACATTGTCATCTATTCACATTATCTTACTAAGACGACCTCTGTGGCGCAGCGGTTAGCGCATCTGACTACCATGCGCGAGGTCCCAGGTTCGAGTCCCGGCTGGGGACAAAAAAAAAGAGAAACTTGGGAGTCTTGGATGTTTACATGTTTGTGACGTCGCTGTTTCTGGTTTCCACGACACAGGGTATCCTAGTGTGGGGCCAGAAGCAATGTACGTGCCTGTATGTAAATGTTATACGACGACCTCTGTAGCGTAGCGGTTAGCGCATCTGCTTACTATGCGAGAGGTCCCGGGTTCGATCCCTGGCTGGAAAGAAAAACTCCAGGTCTTGGATGTTTACATGTTTGTGACGTCGCTGTTTCTGGTTCCCACGACACAGGGTATCCTAGTGTGGGGCCAGAAGCAATGTACGTGCCTGTATGTAAATGTTATAAATAAATAATGCTAGTATGGGCCTGTACCCTTGCCAAACTTGGCAACTTCTCGGTGACAAATAATGACAAACGCTGACCCGTGTTTGCGCTAAGCACGTGGCGTTATTGTAGCTGACACAATGGGAACCCTAATAGCAAGCTGAACTTTCAATGAAAGGAATTCCTTGGCCGTTGTTAATGAGTAAATTCATTAAGGCCACACTATATCGCGAAATTTACATGCCATTAATAGAACAGAAGTACCAGCATTAGGCGTGGGTTTAGACGTCACCTTTAATGTATCACTTCTTGAAGTACGACGAGGCTTAAGGAACTTTATGCTAGGTGACTTAACTGTAATTTTCTTTTAGCATCTTAAGTAAGTTATACCTATTATTGTAAACTTTTTGTCCGGATTTACTTACGGGTGTTGTTATATCGGAAGAGTCCGACCAGGTTTCGAGGACGCGAGCTCCGTCTCTGCTCACCATGATTAAGCTCTGCGAATCTGAGCGAAACCTGGTCGGACTCTTCCGATATAACAACACCCGTAAGTAAATCCGGACAAAAAGTTTACAATGTGTTGTGCTTACGAAAGTTTTAGTTCAAAAATATACCTATTATTATTTGAGCGACAATTAATCGGTTTTTACCCGAATTTGAAAGTTGAAAAGTTTTAACACGACAAAAACGAGTGCATAGAAATTAAACTTTAATAAGATTTTTTTGTTATCATCCGGGCTTTCCTGGAGGAGCTTTGGGCAGGACGAAACTTCTTTGGATGTTACATACCTTTATCCAAAATTGTAGTGTAAATTTTAAATGTTGGTTATGTTAAATTGAATTATGTATTGTGATTTATTTTTCCTGCTTTATCGAATTAGGCAAGCCTGTAATGGTAGTGATATGTAATTAAATAATAAATAAAAAAAGGCTCATTCGTAGTAGAGTTGCGGAAGCCCAAACCGTACCAATACCGAATACCAATTAGTTATCAAAGCCGAGACAAGCTTTAATAAAGTTTTAGTCAAAGCGCACTTCTGTCGTATAAAAGTGGAAGCGAGTTTTACTCCCCACTATTACGGGGTCTCCTTACATCGACATTGTTGTGGACTCAAGTTCCGGGTCGGCTTTACTCAGCTTTTGCTAATTCCTTCCATCGTAATGACAAGGCAAGCAAATTATACAACGAATCCCTTCACCCGCTTGCTGCTAGGCTTGCTCTGTAACGGTGTTAACATATTCACCATTAAACATTTTTTAAATTATAAAGCATATATCTTTAAATTATAGGGAAGATCGTGCTCTTCCACTATAAAGGGTATTTTTCCGCCAGGCAGATGGTATGCCTGGGAACGACTGGTCCGACTATGCTTCGTCGGACGTTATATTTACGGTATGTCACGTGTAACACTTTGATTACGCGATTCAAGAATGTCGGAGCTTAGTGCGCGCGGAAAGTTGACCATGTCCTCGCCACAAAATCAAAATTTAAAATTACGTTACATATTTCCAGATTTGTTTGGTACTTCCATTCCTATTTCACCTTTTGAGGAAACACCACTATTGACAAATTTAATGTTCAAAATTATTTCTAACCGGGTTGTCCGGGCAAACTTCGCACCGCCAAGGTTTCGTTTTTTTTTCATATTTTCTCACCATTTAAACCTTCCCCTTATTTAGGGATTTTTTTAAAATTTTCTCTCCGTAAGAACTCCTATCCTCGTACTTTAAGGAATATTGTAAAAAATTAATTAGCGAAATCGGTTCAGCTGTTCTCGAGATTTGCGCTTAGCAACACATTCAGCGGTTATTTTCTTATATTATAGATTACATTATTCCGAAATAAAATCAGAGTTTCGAAGCTGGGCATAATATTATTATTATATAACATTATAATAATATTATTTATTATGCACATAAATTACATACAGCAAATTCACAAGAAGTTTCTACCACAATGTCAAAAAGTAAAATTTATAATAGGATAATAATTAAAAACAATGTCACAAAGCGAGTCAATCGAATAAACCGGCCCGAGAGACATAATTATATTCAAGGATTTAGCAACTCTGTTTCGGCCTGTCATTTCCACTTTGTTTCAGACTCATTGAATAAGTTTGCGAAAGTTGGGACGTTCATTAGATGCCATTTTCGTAATACGCAGCAATCATGTACTGATAGTTCACGAACGTTATTCAGTTATGAAGGCATCGGCGAGTTGTTTGCAGACGGAGGCTTAACGGGGGAACTAATAGTTAATCAAAACAAGCGGTCGTTAAACAAGAAAATACGTAAAAGCTGAGGCGGCGGAAGCTGGGAATTTCGGTAGTTAGGACAGAACTTCAGCACGAAAGAAATTGGTTCCTAAGCAGTTAAATATCGCTTTCGGATATAAAATACTTTATACGATTACCTCCAATATTATCATTACTCGTGTTTCTCGATTGAATATTTACGCTTGTTCTACTTATCTTATTTCAATTTATTCTTCCGAGTAGTATAAAAACAACATTTGCCTCGTTGGTCTAGCCATTATTGCGCTTACCTACAAAGTCAGAGGTCGTGGGTTCGATTCCCACTGGAGGCTGCCGTACATTTGTGCAAAGAGCCTCAGACTGGTTGTTTTCCGTATTTGTAATATCCTTGCCTGGTTACCATTGCGCAGAGTATCCTAGTTTGGGACCAGCTCAAGTAATTGTGTTGTGTAGAAGTTATTACTATTATTGTATTTCCCGTCCGTCGAAATTATTCAAAAGTTAAATTCTTCGCCCTGGAAGGACGATCTTCTCCAATTTCCATATTCATGCCAGTACTACGACTGTTCACACGATATATTCACGTTTACACCTATTGCTCGTTACTAGTGGATCATTTGCAAGCTTGTGCAAGTACTCGCGAAATCGCTAGAATTGAGAAAGAAATGTTGCGTTTGTTTGGACACGTGGGGAGGATGTATACTCCGATTTTTCATTTCGTGTACCAAACTGACATTTGGTGGGTTGCCAGTTTTGGATTTTGTTGTACAATAATGTACTCGAAGACTATCGAGATATTGAAACGAGATAATATGATTCGAAAGCCAAACTAGTATTCGGTTTGGTAATTTGAAAAAAAAGTTGCATGTTACATTATGATTTTCTTCCTTAAATTAATTTAACCATTTTGAAAATGTCACTGTAGGTAGAAATCAACGCTACTTTTATTACTGATCAACGTAAATTAAGATTCTAAAATTACTTATTTTAGTAAATTTAAAAAAGAAACGACTTGATCACTCAGATGATACGATACTATTTTTTTCATTACGATAAGTTCGCAACGCAGTACCTTTCAATAAGAAAATAAAAAGTAGAATTTTAGCTGACAATGTTGAGATCGAGACCGCCGAGACCGAGAACTCGGTCGAGACTCCTTGAGCTAGCAACATTTTAAAAAAGAAATGCCGCTTGCAGCTGTCAGTTTGGTAAACGAAATTAAAAATCAGAGTATAGGTAGAAAGACTGACGAAACAAATATATCGAGCGAATGTGAGTGAAGGGTCGATAAGGGACGCCCCAGGCGGACATACCTCGACGATGGGATGAAAGGGCAAGATAACGACTCAAGAATGTAGATGAAGCGAAAGTGATGGGTCAGGATAGTGGCAAGTGGCAGTCCCTGGTGTCTGCCTACCCCTCTGGGATACATTCGTGAGCTTATGTATGTATGTAGTTTTGCTCTAATAATTTTATAACTAGGGCTATCTTTTGAATCTTTTGTATGTCTCTGTTCATTGTGGGAGCCGCGCCTACCGCCGAACTGATGAATTCATAATCAAGTTGGGGGCAAACGAGCGGAGTTGCGACCGATATCGGAACAATAGTTGCCGCAACTTTTAGCGCCGCGACCACCTAACTGCGGGATCGTTATGAAAATAAGCGTAGTTTCTCAACTAAACTAATCAATGCTTAAAGTGAAGACGACAGAAAGACTTGTGGCTTTTGTTGGTTTTATGTCTAAAGCTAGTCTTAGGTGCGTCTGAAACTTCATTTGGGTGAGATTTGGATGATATTAAAAGAAAGAAAGAGAGAGAAACTACTCTTGTATTCTTAGTTTCAATTTACATCTTATTGCACTTGTTTTATATTCGTTCTTGTATTTCAAAAACTAATAAACCGACTAACCCCCGGTTTCACGTACGCTAACAATCTCTTAATCTGCTGTTAACAGGTGTCAAATGTTTTTTTCTGTGCACTCTGGCCAACTGCCAACTGTTAACAGTAGATTAACAGACTGTTAGGGTACGAGAAACCGGGAGTAAATCTGACAAGTGCGTGTGTTGTCGTTTGTACGGTAGAGCAGAAACATAATCCAAAGTAAAAAATACGTTTATTGTTATGGGACCTCTTTTATTTTTCAATGTTTGTGTTTTTATTAATTACGTCTTGAAAAATCTGCCATCGTTATAATAATTATAACGATGGCAGATTTCTTAATAATAATTATTAATAATAAAATTACAAAAGTTCAAAAGACAAGACGAAGCCCTTTTATAGGACAGACAGACAGACGTTGTAGGCATAGTAATGGGGTCTCATTTGAATCCGTAGCATACGGAACCCCGTAAGATAAAGCTTCTTAAAAACCGAGAGTTGAGAGTGGGCGGGGCACATAGCTCAGAAAACTGCGATGAAGTAGTGACGTAGCGAAAAAATATTTTAAATAAAAAAAACCCTATGACCACGCGTCATTTTCCACGCTCTCGTCTCACTAATAATTTGAGTTTGTTTTTTTTCTATTATACATTATACAATATTCTTACCTTATTTTATATGACTCTACGGGCTTGATTTTCACGTATGCCCAATTGCCCACATCCTTCTTATGTGCCGCACGTCATAGTCTCATAAAAGGCATGTGTTCTTCAGTGGGATGTAAGGGACGCGAGCATAATATATATTATTATACCAATCGGCTGAGGTTTTACTGAAAGTAGTTAGGCATAACCTGTAAAGCTGGCAGCCAACCTGCCGAGTGATTTACATGCAAATGCGCTCCTTGCGCGCAATGAGTTCGCGGTCGAAGTGGAAGATTGATTGAAATGAGATTGAAAAGCCTCATACGTGCCGCGTACCTACATACACACGCTGAATAATGGAGCGTGCGACTTGGAACAAGTGCTGCAGATGCACAACTTTGCTATTGGCTTGGTTTGTAAGTACCTTCTTATTCTGTGGCGCAGTTTTCAACCTACCATGCGAGAGGTCCTGGGTTAAAACCCCGGCTGAGGACAAATAAACCCAGGTCTTGGATGTTTCCATGTTTGTGATGTCGCTATTTCTGGTTCCCACGACTCAGGGTATCTTATTGTGGGGCCTGTTACATACATTACAATATATTTTTCGCCTCCCGCTCTCACAATACTACCGTCCGTTTTGTGTGAGTGAAAGACAAAGTTATCAGTAAGTAATTGTGTTAGAATAAAAATGCAAAAGACGGACAATTTCCCTAAAGTAGCAAGTTAATCCAGTCTCATGTCTGAGATAACAGTCCGTAGACTGTGCTATGCATCTCTTTGCAGAGCGTACAATATACGGGAGAGTATTTGAAGATTTTTTGAAAACGACCTTCTGTTTGTAATATTTTTGTCATTGAATAATGGAAGGTGCCGACTTGCTTTAAAACGTAATTGATTTCTGCTCACCTCCGGACGTGGTGGTCCCATTATGCATTAGTTTCTTATGAGTTCTCATTACTGAGTTTAACGAATCTTCTCTTTTCTGGTCGACTGAAATACATATCGAAAGTATTGCTAAGAAAGAAATGGTCGCCAAGGATGTGCTGGTCAAAAAAATACCACTTCTAGTACCATTCCCAATGCCACAACTGGCAGCTACATAAATTACCAAAACTTCTCAGAAAACTGAAAAAAATCCTTTACCGTTCGTTCTCTACAAATCTTTTGTTCTGTATTATTTGTACTATGTAGGGTTATGTTTTCGTTCATCTCCTCCTTCCATATGACATTTTTTTATTCATGTTTGTTGGATTGTTACGGTTTATTACGCAACAAGTAAAAAAAATCTTAAATAACAGGAAAGTGTCGATGCACGAAGACGGACTTATGAATATTTCTTTCATATTTATTTATGAACTTTATATATACATAATAATATGTGAATTAGATTAGAAATATCTTGTATAATATTGTCTAAATAGTTGCACAGTCTACCCGTCATTTAGTTTCTCAATTTTTTCCGTCAATGGTTTTCTGGAGAAATTACTTTTAGTACTTTTATTGTAGAATTTCATGTGCAATTCCTAGTATACAAACAATAAAGAATATTCTGTTTATCAAACTTCACAAATTATAATCGATTGGCGTTTTAGCCAGTATCGTCGACAACGTATGCCTGCAACATTCCCGATTTGAATCTCAAGTGAGCAGTAAGGCCGTCAACAGCTCTGTGATACCAACCTTCATCGAAGGAGCCCTTTCAACACAGGAATTTTGATGGCCGTGGTCCCTCGTCGCACGATTCCCGAGAATCATGTAAAACACTTGGTTAGTCCCATCAGGCGATCCCAGCGGAGTACAGATATAAACACCAAGCGACACCAGGGTGTCGGCGGGTGGGGCGCCGGTGACAGGACAAATGAAGGCAATTCGTTAGAGGCGCTCGGCCGAGACGCGCTGAGATCGAACCCCAAACCGTCTCCCCGGAATCTGCGACGCTGACTCTTGTCTGTCGCGGGAGTATACTCCCAGGGGCAAGTTAGAAGCTGGAAGCGGTTTTTACTGGTACGCTCGTCGTAAGGTCTTACGAGTATATTTCATCATCATCCAGCCATTATGTCCCCACCGAGGGGCACGGGTCTCTTACCTGAGGAAGGTTTAGGCCATACTCCACCACGGGGGCCCAAGTCCAGATTGGTGGAGGCTTGTAAGCCTAGTGGCTGGTCTTACCTCAGCCGGCACCCACTCAAATAAATCAAAATCTTGTACATCATTGGACAACAAAAACATACAAAACACCCAGACTCAGAGCATTTGTACATATCGAGTGTGGCGATTTCCATCGGAAACCTAGCCCACGACCTCTGGCTTCGTAGATAAGCGTGTCATCGCTAGACCCGCTGGTCTCGACGACAGTCTCGTGTAAAGACTCTCCCGCGCGTGTCTCGTGGCGATGCCCCGAAGCATAGAATCCGGATCGCGCCCGCCGCCACCGCCGCCGCTAATGGCGCCGCGGTGTGAACTAATTGATTCCTCTCCGTAAGCTCGCACAAACCGAGGATATTCTGCCTGAGGAATTTAAATACGTGTTGAGTTCAGAGTTCCGATCGGGAGCGTGTTATTCTTGGCTGCGAAGACTGATTGATTAGTTCGTCGGAAATTATATTCTCGAAGTTCCATTCACTGGTTTTATTGCTGTGCTGGGCCTCGAGTCTGTTAGTGCATTACAGTTGTATTACAGTTACATGGTCGGGTCACGTGACATGTTTTTTGATTCCATTGACGCGTAGAATTATTGATTCGCGTACTCGCATTGACTTGAAGCGGCAAGGAAATTAAATCGACGCTTTAACCCTTTCAGACCTGACCTTGAAAATAACAATGGTTTTCTATTGTTATTTTCAAGGTCAGGTATGAAAGGGTTAAGGCAACTGTCATTGTACTACAATGCATTAGAAGAATCTTGGCCCTGATCCCAACACTGGAATAAGGTAGCGCGACTTGGAGGATTTATTATTATTATTATTAATTCTTTATTGCACAAACAATAGTGTACAAAAGGTGGACTTAATGCTAATGGCATTTATTATTTATTATATTTTTTTTTTTTTTTTTAATTTCTTTATTGGAGTGTAGAACAGGTAACAAACAATCTATATAATATACATAGAGAGCTCAATAGAGTAGATTAATGCAGTAGCAAACTTTCAAACTTAAACATTATTACTCATTGATGTGTTGAATACCAGAGACAATTCTCCTCTGAACAGATTTCATATTAATGTATTGTTTAACAAATAGGTAAAACCGTTTTGGAAAAGCTCGATAACAAACACTGTGACACGACAATTTTATAATATGTATATAATATAACATAACATTTACATACAGGCACATACATTGCTTCTGGCCCCACACTAGGATACCCTGTGTAACATACATGTAAACATTCAATACCTGGGTTTTTTTTGTCCCCAGCCGGGATTCCAACCCGGGACCTCTCGCATGGTAGTCAGATGCGCTAACCGCTGCGCCACAGAGGTCGTCTATTAGATACCTAACTGGAGTAACATATCTATTTGTAGCATTAAGCCACTAGCTGTTATTGTTAGAACAAGAATATTGAATAGTCTGTAAAGCCAATAAGCACGAGAAGCACAAAAAGCAAAGTACTTGGGAGTTTTAAAAATAAACACTCGTAATTGGTAGGGCCCTCATTACACGCCGGAGATGTTGACTCAATCAATCCGAGGAGGCTGTTAGGGTTCCGTGCAGTCGATTATAAAAATGGAACCCTTAAATTATAATTACTGGCGTGTCTGTCTCTCCGTCATTTATCTCTATTATCGCGAAACTATTAAGACTTTTTTTAAAAATTAATTCTACGTAGCGCATTTAGTTTATAAGAAAATGAAAGGTTACGGAATGAGGAAAAAAGTTACTTACCACCTATTTCTGAAGTTTTATATTTTTGGGGTTCCGTACCTTAAAAGGAAAAAAACAGATCCCTTCTATCCCGTCTATCAGTTAAGGCTCCTGATCTAGAGAATGCGTGGAGGTATCGAGTTGAAATTAAAACCATTCACTCAAGTCTACGGCCCTAGAAAGCTTTGTGAAAGTTAAACTTTTAAGTTAGCGTGAAAAAGTAAGTATATATTAATGTGTAAGTTTATTCAATAAATGTATGTTTTTAGATTTATTTAATGACTTTTGCAGGCCTACCAACTCTTTCGTTTTACCTCCTGCGGTTGACTGGTAGTAAATGCTTATGGCATTAAGTCCGCCGCATTGTACTATATTTTTACTTAAAATTTAAGTGCAATAAAAGTATCAATAAAAAAAAGATACGATTGCTTATGCTTATACCGCCAGGGTATCCAAATAATAATGTACTTTCCGTTGACTTAGAACTATGAAATTCGGCGTGTAACATTGTCTTTTACTACAAATACAGGAAAACATATAAAAATATCGATCTGTTATGAAATTAATAATAATAATAAAATTAATGTAAAGTTAAAGTTTTTTCTTGTCCTATATTTAGTTGTTTCTCTATAATGTCTTATATACACTTCTTCTTCTACCGGCCTTCTTCCCAGTTTAGTTGGGGTCGGCTCTCCTAACCGCTTTTCTCCAGGCCTGGCGATATCTTATATACATATTATTTGAATATCCTACCCTATTACGAGTATTTATAACGACATTGGACGCAACACGACAGTATAAGTAAAATGTCTAAATGTTTATGTTGTTGTACAGAACCCTCTGTGCGCGAGTGTGACACGCACTTGACCGGTCTCCTCAACGAGCTCGACTGTGCTGTGGCTTATTACTGGTTTAACTATGTTGAACCGTTAGCCCTTCGATTGCGTTCTCTCTTTGAATAGTTGGTAATTTTTTCCTCAATGAAATGCTGCTTTTTATTGATTTTCTAAAAGTGCTGCTAGGAGAACGGTAAATCGCCGGCCTCACATCCGGGAGGTTATGAGTTCGAACCCGGCGCACCAACGTTTTCTATATAAGTTACATACATTTACAGATTTTGTAGTAGCAAAACCACTCGCTAACTGTGAAGGAAAACATCGTGAGGAAACCCGAAACCCCGTCTGAGGTATTTACATACCTCAACGCTGGCTACGATCAATGACCCAACTATAATAGGTACTTAGTAGTGTGGAAAGTCTCGAGTTTAACTAACTGTTATCAATTTTCTGAAGACTCTTTGCTCAAGACGTTTTGCAAATATCGTACATATTTACTTTTACTGGTTACATAGCTTACTTTTGAAACACTACGAGTATTTTATTAAAATTATGAACTTTATTTCGGATGCAATTACTTGATTTTTATCGGAAGGGACCAGTAAGTGTATCCGGAATAAAGGGAATAATGTGTACTGCTTAAGAAAGGTTTAGTATAAAAATATCATGCGGTATATTTTGAGGTAAGTCTGTTAGCTTTTAGAATATACCTCGAGCTCTAGAGCCCGAGGTATACTCTATTCTCTAGAGTAGGCTTACTCTAGAGTAGGCTTCGGTTTTCGCCGAAAGCACATGAGTGTAATACTACTTCCTGCTCTGTATAAAAGAGTGGTTGGTTTTTCTTAGTTCCGATTTCGAAATTAAGTGTCATTAGTTCCGATATTTCTATTACACGAATATATCCGATTCTATCTGATAGTAGCCGAGGTATATTCTAAAAGCTAACAGACTGTACCTGATATTACGTGTAGTAACATAATATGTAGGTGTTTAAGTTATATAAATATCTTAAACAAAATATAACACGAACTTACGCTTGCATCCCATAGAGCTAGGCCTCTGCCTGGTTTTAGTAATGATGGTCTCTAAGTCTCTACCAACATTGCTAAGCACGATCCTGATAATGACAATTAGATATATTAGTAATAATTTTATTTACACACCAAAACAAACACTTATACGTTAGGATGAAATAAAACCTAATAAAGGAGACAGAAAAATTAAAAAAAAAATTAATAAACTCACGCCCGATATCCCCGAAGGGGTAGGCAGAGGCACCAGTCACTGGAACTGGGCCCACGTTTTGGATGACAGAAACAGAAGAAAAAAAACAAACAAAAAGAAATTTTCTTATTTTTTTTCTGTTTTTGTCGTCTTTTTTAGATAAGATAAGAATATTCTTTATTAACATATAATATTTAAAAGGTAACAGTGCAGTACATAATAATATGACATACCGTAAATCCAACGTTGTTGGTTTCTGTCTATGACTAACGCTAGTGGCATTTTTCCGAGCGATTCCGGAAAACGTACCAGTAGTCTTACAAACCTCCACCAATCCGGACTTGGCCCCCGTGGTGGAGTATGACCTATACCTTCCTCAGGGAAGAGACCAGTGCCGCTCGGTGGGGACATAATAGGTTGATGATGATGAATACAAGCTGACCTGGCCAACGTTTTTTTGCCTTGTTTTATTAGCCTAAAATTAGCGATTCCGTGCTTCGCAAGGCACGTTAAGCAGTTGGTGCCGGCTGCCGTCGATAGATGGCAGTCGTTAAGCCAAGTCAGAGGCCTTAGGGCGGCTTGAAAACTTCTGATAGTAAGACCAGCCACTAGTCTTACAAGCCTCCACCAATCCGGACTTGGCCCCCGTGGTGGAGCATGGCCTATACCTTCCTCAGGGAAGAGACCCGTGCCCCTCGGTGGGGACATGATGGGTTGATGATGAACAGTGCAGTCGACAGCACATCATCCTATACACCCATGCACTCTACTCCGTTGCATTACGGGCGACTTTGCAACTAAACTGCGCAGGTTGACGTGCCGTCGACTGTACAAGTAGCGGCCTTATTAAATAGAACAACAGATATAATTCGTGTATCAACCTCCGTACAACTCATTTAAAGTACTTAGCAAGTGGTTTCTGGGGTCAAACAGTGCCTTCCCTGGACACGGATGCCCAAATTGGGTTCCGTCGGGTTCGGCAGCGCGTGGGCAGGTTATAATTGAGAGGTGGCCGGGCTTGCGCTCATTAGGCGGAACACTGTGTGCTCGGTATTCGATTCTAGCTCGTCCGGTAAATATTACCGATAACCGGCCTTCCTAATACCGAAACAGTATTGACATGAGGTTGCATTTGATTGGCTGTGAGGCGTTGTAAGTGTTGAAACGTGGGCAACGAGGCAGTCGCTTCAATCGACCAATATCGACCCAAGCAACTGCCTCGTTGGTCTAGCCGTTGAGGTGCTTACCTACCAAAACAGAGGTCATGGATTCGATTACCATCGCCATGTATTTGTAAAAATAAATAAAAAACAAAGACATATGTCTTTCCATTGCTCATGGAAGAGAACAACAACTCATAACTATGCTGATATCAACAGTCAAACAGGGAGTTAATTATACCTACTACAACGGTAGATAAATTAACGTACGACTGAGAATCCTGGTGCAGGATGGACTGTATTATATTGTTGCTTGCGTTGTATGAGCTTTGTTTGATGCGCCATTGATGTTCTGTGGGATCATGGCGTTTCTTTTTTGCCCCACAAAAAAACGCACTGCTCTCCCATAATTGGGTGTTTCTAAAACGAGAGTAATTTAAAAGTTTTTTAATGGAAAAAGGAAAGTTTCTTTTAATGGCGTCAGTTATTGACTAGTCCCTCGTCCGTCGTTAAAGTAATGTCTTCATCTGCGAGTGAAATGAGTAAACATAGAAGCTAAGCCTTACTGAGAGACGAAATCGTCTACAGCAAAATAAAAACCTTTATGTATTTTGGAAAAGTCTGCTTACAGCAAAATACTGACGACCTGAATTCAACTCTATGTCATTACGATAAAAAAATATACACCAACGTAAATCATGCATTAATACTTAAATTTAACGTTTTAAGAGAACAGTCGATAGCACTTTTCCTAAACGGTTTTTTTATTTTGAAATTTCTTTATTGCACAAGAAAAGATCTGCACATAGGCGAGCTTAATACTAAAAACTATTTTCTTGTAGCTTACCATGATTAAAAATCAGACTTTGCCTCTAAAAACGTAAGAGTTGATCTGCTTTTATCATTGCAAAAAATTACAATTAATTAACTTTTTTTTTTTAAATAAAACTTTCGTAAGGATTACACATAATTTTTTGTAAGTAGTAGTCAAGTAAGTGTATCCGGAATAAAGTGAAGAATATTATATTGTTAGGACAGAAGTGAAATTACAATTAAAAAAAAAGATTTATTTATTAACCTAAAAACTAGTCACATTATTTCATCAAAATAATTAACAAACAAAGGAACAAAAACCACAGAGGAACAAAATCATTAACAATCAAATAATAAATCAACACTAAACTAATAAAATACAGAGATACCAGGCTAAGTAGATTACACCGACCGACGGGCAGCGCTTCCGCACGCGACGAAGTCCAGACGAAAAAGAGACCTGCGCCGGCGCTCGCGGCAGTTTTATAGAATCAACCCTCCCGCGTCGCTGCGTGGGGACGTAGTATCCAACACGGCCATCCTGATCATGCGTCGTCCTCGACCGCATCAGATAGATCGGGCAGGCCCTGCATGGGAGTCTCGGGGGCTTCGCTAGCTTGATGGGAAGGACCAACGGTTGCCTCTTGGTGACCAGAGGCGGTAGTGTCCTCGATCGTATCATCTTCTGAGGAAATAGAAACTAATCATTAATGCGTCTAGAGCAATTACATCTGCCTATTCTGACACGTTCATTCAACTCGTCTTACAAGGCCTCCTTCATTCCTCAAACAGCCAAACTTAGTAACTTAGCTAGACTATTTATGCAGTACCAAGTCATCATCTTAGTACTTCATAAATTTTCATTCATCACACATCACAAAATGTTTACATCATGATTCATACATCGTCACTCAATCATCTCACAACACACATGGATCCATGTTCATTCGCTGTCATGTAGGGCTTTTATCGCCAATAGGATCGTCTCGCAGTCCGTCCTCTACATGACCCATCGTGTAGGGTGATTACCAAATCACCGAAAGGATCGTCTCGCAGTCCGTCCTCTACACGACAAAACACACGTAGGTATACAGGAACGACATCTGTTGTACGTCTACACGACAAAACACACGTATACAGGAACGACATCTGTTGTACGTTTACACGACAAAACACACGTATACAGGAACGACATCTGTTGTACGTTTACACGACAAAACACACGTATACAGGAACGACATCTGTTGTACGTTTACACGACAAAACACACGTATACAGGAACGACATCTGTTGTACGTTTACACGAAAAAACACACGTACACAGGAACGACATGTGTTGTACGTTTACACGATAAAACACACGTATACAGGAACGACATCTGTTGTACGTTTACACGACAAAACACACGTATACAGGAACGACATCTGTTCTACGTGGGTGGCATGGCTACTCTTTGTGAGATGGTCAGGTACCTCGCAGTTTACCTGACGTAGACGTCTCGCAGTCCGTCTACTATCTCACCGAAATCTGAACGAACGTGCAGATTACTCACAGTACGCAAGCATACTCACGCTCAAAGAATACAGCGCAAGTCTCAGGACACCAGGGCACCATATACTGGGCAGCCGCTTGCGTAGTTTTGCCGTAGGATCCGGCCAACAGCCGAAGCTCATACCGCCCATTGGACAGCGCGCGTATGACCCTGTACGGCCCTCGCATTCCATGGTCCATCTTCCCCACAACCTGGGAAAACTTAATCACAAAAACCAAATCATTCACATTAAACATCTTTGCCGGATGACGGTTTCGATTCACATACTCGTCCTGTCGAGACTGGTTTTGCTTTAGTAGATCGACTGCGCGAGCACGGCGTAACTCCCTTTGTGCTTCATGATTCGCTTGTCCATCCTCCAGGGCTACGTCACGGACCAGTGACCTGATTACGGGGGTCGCAGCATCAGTCCCCACCAGCCGATTTAGCGGTGATGCCTGGGTCGTCTTTTGTTCGGTCACGTTGAGGGTCAGTTGAAGTCTCCATAGCGTTTGGACCAGGCCGCCCCTCTATGGATGGTCTCAATACGAAGTAAATTGAAAACGATGCGAGCGTACCTCTCAACCTGCCCGTTCGATTGGTGCATCTCTGCTGTGATCAAATGTATCTCCGAGCCCATATCTTTTACAAATTCTAGGAACCTAGCTGACTGATACATTCTACCTCTATCCGTTACAATTATCTTGGGTACACCAAAAAGCGAAACTGCATTTGTGAACACTCGTAAAAGTTCTTCTACATCTTGTCTATAAATGGGGTAAAGGAGAGAGTGTACTTGGTGAACGCGTCCACGATCAAAAGAACAAACTTAAAACCGTTTGACTCAGGTAGAGGACCCAGTACGTCTGAATGAACCACTGAAAAGGGTTGATCGGGTTTTTCCCATGAAATTAATTATCTGCTGTTGAGCTCTAGGTACACGCTTTTTTGAGATACAAATCAGGCAATGTTCGAGGTATTTTTTAACAAATGGCCTTATGCCAGGGAACCAAAAGTGCCTTAGAATGAGGTCCAAAGTCTTGTCGTAACCAATATGACTATGCTCGTCATGAAATACGCGAAGCAGGCTAAGACGGTGGCCTCGAGGAATATAGCAAAGGAACCGCGGCTGCTCGCCTATCGGGGTGTACTTATAGCACAGGAGACCATTCTTCTCAACGTAGCGATTGGGGTCTAGGCTGCCTTCTATGAGTTTTTGAAGAAGCTCTCGCGTCTCTTCATCTGCAGCTTGTGCTATCTGAGCCCAATTGCGAGGTTGAGTAATATGGAGTACCTTACGAGGAGGGTTCCTACTCAGATAATCGGCATGTGACATCATCACCCCTTTTCTATGTCAAAGGTAAAATATTGGAGGTAAATCCACCAGCGGACCACTCTCGGTAGCAGATCCTTCTTACACTCGGTGGCTTTGAGAGCATTGCAGTCTGTAATTAATTTATATTGAATCCCGATTAAATAGTGACGAAAATTCTGCAATGCTTTCACAACCGCCAGCGTCTCTAACTCATATGAGTGATATCTACTTTCTGCGCCTTGAGTGGTCCGACTGAAGTATGCTACGACTTTCTTATTACCGTCTAAGTGGGTCTGTAAAAGGACGGCGCCATAGCCGATGCTGCTGGCGTCCGTGTGAACCTCTGTGGGTAGTTTTGGGTCAAAAATAGATAGCACGGGCTTGTTAGTCAAAATTGAAATTATGTCCTGCCGCCCCTTTTCTTGTTCGGGACCCCATTTGAACGAAACGTCTTTTTTGGTTAGTTGGGAAATACAGAACGTTTTTGTGGCATAAGCCTCAATGTACTTTCGGAAGTATCCGGCTAGACCTAGGAACTGTCTGACTTGTTTGACACTTTCCGGAGTAGGCGAAACCACTAAAGCCTGAATCTTGTGAGGGCTCGGCCTAACCTGACCTTGGCTTATTATTCGGCGTACGAGACAAATTTGTCAGAAGTCATATTCATTGTTTCGTAAAGTATAGTCGCATAGTCCAACTTTCGGGGGCATAACGGTTTAAACTCACGCTTAAAACTACTCCAAGACCTATCAGAAGTTACCCATTCGTTTAACCACGTCTTTGCGTCACCTTTTAAACATCCCGCTACGCGTGATAAGCACTCTCGATCATCCCAGCGATTAGTTAGTTGTGCGCGATCCACTTCGTCGCACCAGGAGTCCACGTCGTGGATTGATGGGTCAAAGTTCGACACAAAGTAATGTGAACGTGCTAGATTAACGCCACTGGATCGCGTCTACTATAGCCTGAGCTACGAACGGCGCCGACTTTTCTGGTTGCGGAACGGGGGTAGACGTGAATTTGTTTTTCAATCATTTCTAAGCGTGACAAAATCGTATCAAGCGTTTGCGATTCAACTGGGATAGACTGTGTGGACTGGTTAGTGTGATAGGACGCAGCTGGGGTCGCGCCAGGTGATCGCGCCCGGGAGGGGGTCTGTTCGCGGCGGCTACGTTATTTATTCCGCGATCTTCGTGAGCTATCTCGCGACCGATCGTGCCTACGACGCCGTCGGTGCGATCTACTACGCGATCTACTGCGTGAACTTTGCGTGTTAACCATGTTCAAGCACCAAAACAAAGTCTAAGTACGCAAACAAAATTACACACGTGGGTAATGACAAAGTTCCTCTGTTTCCAAATTACACTAGTCAAGGGGCCCAAATGTGGGTGAAGGATTGGAATCCCACTTCTGATGTTAGGACAGAAGTGAAATTACAATTAAAAAAAAAGATTTATTTATTAACCTAAAAACTAGTCACATTATTTCATCAAAATAATTAACAAACAAAGGAACAAAAACCACAGAGGAACAAAATCATTAACAATCAAATAATAAATCAACACTAAACTAATAAAATACAGAGATACCAGGCTAAGTAGATTACACCGACCGACGGGCAGCGCTTCCGCACGCGACGAAGTCCAGACGAAAAAGAGACCTGCGCCGGCGCTCGCGGCAGTTTTATAGAATCAACCCTCCCGCGTCGCTGCGTGGGGACGTAGTATCCAACAATATATTTTTTACACAACACACGCGTGTATCACTGAAGGGTAGATAAAGAGCAGTTTACCTTACCTATGATAAATATCACTTTAATAATTGTATCCAGTGATGCCTTTTCCGCCACTATAATAGTTCATGGATGAATAGACAAATGGCGTTTTGTTTTTCTCTACCCTACGTTAAGAGGTTGTTTGCTTGCCAATTTGAAGGCCCCAAGTCAACAGAGAGATATTTCTGTGCGCGTGTGAAGTGATTAAACCTATTCCCGCGCGCAGGCTGTTAGCACTCACTTACTGACTTATTAAGACACGCGCTAAGGCAATGCTTTTACACCCACGAGGGTTATCTGTTGAAACGATTACTGCACACACTTACCGTTGGACTCGACGGTAAATGTTATTGGTGAGGATTTGTGGAGCTGCGGTACTGTTGTGAAATTCGAAGTATCGACATTCATTTCGAGATTGTTCTGATTTCAGTTGACCTTCTGTGATATGTGTGAACGTTTTAAAACGAATCGAGCATTGATGTTTTTAGTAAATTAATTTGTAATGATATCCCGAAACCGCAGAGGGTAGTAGCCCAGTGGGTAGAACAATGGGCTCGGAAGCGGGAGACCTAGGTTTGATTCCCAGTGCGGGCATGTACGTATGACTTTGTTTTCTAAGTTATGTGCGTTTGTGAAGTTACAATAGCAAAGTCACTTGCTGACCGTGAAGGAAAACATCGTAAGGAAACCTGACTGTCTGATTTATTCACATATCTCAGCACGTGACCTGCTCACTTGCTAGTCTCAAAGGTTTTGTCAATATGTACGAGCGAACGTACAATGTATTTCGGAATTTCTAACTTAAACTACGGAAAACTGCGCAAGTTTTTCTCCTCGGCTATTTCGTAGAACTTTAGGGTCTACTTGAGATTCTATTAAGCAGATCTTCAAGTAATTCTTTCAAAAAAATTACGTTTGTTGCCCTCCTTAAACATTTATTTTATTTTAATTAAATAATTGTTTAAGAGAAATATGAACTAACCTTCTGTGAATATTTCAAGCGTCTACCTGTTGCCGCTATCAATATCGACCAAAACCGAGCAAAAAAATCACGCTTGTTGTACGGGAGCCCCCTTAAATGTTTATTTAATTCTGTTTTTTAATATTGTGTGTTATAGCGGCAACAGAAATACATCGTCTGTGAAAATTTGAACTGTCTAACTATCACGGTTCATAAGATAAGTTTAAATGTTTATTTAATTCTGTTTTTTAATATTTTTTGTTATAGCGGCAACAGAAATACATCATCTGTGAAAATTTCAACAGTCTAACTATCACGGTTCATGAGATAAGTTTGAATGTTTATTTAATTCCGTTTTTTAATATTTTTTGTTATAGCGGCAACAGAAATACATCATCTGTAAAAATTTCAACAGTCTAACTATCACGGTTCATGAGATAAGTTTAAATGTTTATTTAATTCCGTTTTTTAATATTTTTTGTTATAGCGGCAACAGAAATACATCATCTGTGAAAATTTCAACTGTCTAACTATCACGGCTCATGAGATACAGCCTGGTGATAGACGGACGGACGGACAGCGGCGTCCGTTTTACCCTTTGGGTACCTACGGAACCCTAAAAACATGTCACATGGACCTACCATGTAACTATCATTGAGCTTGAACTATAGTGCATTAACAGAATCGAGGCTCAGGGCCAAGATAACTGCATGATCATGGCGGTTTAGTTTCATTGCCGTTTCAAGTCTACGCGCGCACGCAAGTTGAATTCAATCAGTCAGTCGCAAGTCAATGGAATTAAAAAAACATGTCACGTGACCCAACCATGTAACTGTAATTGAACTATAATGCACTAACAGAATCGAGGCCCAGGTCGTCAGACAACAAACTTAATATTCTTAATATTCTTCACTGCCGACAAAAGAGGGGTATCTTTCGTCTTATTGGAAACTAGATATCATAGCTTTCTTTGGTTTTTCTAGGTAAAAATTCTCGGCAAAATTGCAACTAAGAAAGTAAGAAGCAGGTATTCGAAGTATCTCGCAGATTATGAAGGACCGAATGAAATTAATAATTAATTAGATAATTTCTGCTTATAAGCGTCGGTGGTCCTATCTTCTTCTTTTAATATAAAATCCGGCCGTCAATAAGATAACAAAGTTTACTGATGCGCGGCCATCTTCCCAATAGGTCAATTAGTCCTAATTGCGGTCCTGGTCGATCGCTTCTTTACATTTTATGGGCCAATCATTGCCTCCATGTTACATGCCTTATTTTAGACTTAATTTGCTACCGTAATAACCGTGGGGTCTTCGACTAAATTGCTGTATAAGGTGTTGTTTTTATACAAAAAACGCATCAAGAGTGTTGGGCTATTACTCAGGACCACAACATAAATTAAGCAAAATGCCAGCTTTGGCTTTCGTTAAGTTTTAGAATTTTACAACATGTATTCTTCTGTATGTCTGAGTTTTCTCTTATGCCCAGTTTACATTATATAAGCTCACGCCTGTATCTCAGAGGAGTAGGCAGAGACCAGGGACTGCCACCTACCACGATCCTGACAAATCACTTTCGCTTTATCGACATTCATTAGTCGTTTCAAGAACTTTTTATCTTGCCCTTTGCTAATACATCCTCTATTTGGTCGAAGAATGTCCGCCTGGGGCGTCCATTCCTCTTACATTCGCTCGATATATTTGTTTTGTCAGTCTTTCTTCCTTCATCCTCTCCACATGTCAATTGAAACCAACGAAACATTTCTTATTACATTACACTATTTAGTACGCAAAATTAAATTTTGTTCTGTTTTTTTTTGTTATAAGTACTCCTCGTTCATATTAACTATCACTAAAATCCTAATTTCACTTGAAATTTAATAGTTTTTCGATATTCTTTATGGAGAAAAGCATTACCTTTTTGTTAGCACTGTACATTATTAGCTTAATCTAGTCGGACTCGACCGATAAAAATCCGAGTAAGTGAATCCGGAATTAAGATAACGAAGTTATTTAACATAACATAACATTTACATACAGGCACATACATTGCTTCTGGCCCCACACTAGGATACCTTGTGTCGTGGGAACCAGAAACAGCGACGTCACAAACATGTAAACATCCAAGACCTGGGTTTTTTCTGTCCCCAGCCGGGATTCGAGCCCGGGACCTCTCGCATGGTAGTCAGATGCGCTAACCACTGCGCCACAGAGGTCGTCAAAAAACCTAGGGATGGCAAATATTGAATGTGTAGTATTTCTGTTCCACTACGTCTGTGTGAAAAAGTTCCGTTGCAAAACCAAGGGATTTTTTGGTCGCTTAACACGAAAAGCCAACAGCAATCAAGGCTGCGGGATGACGGACAAACATACGGACGTGTCTCCCATACGAATCCTCTGACGTAGCCTGCAGTCAAATTCACAAGGACTTTCTTCCCTCGCAATAAAGGCGATAATGTTTCGCCCCGTGACACCTCACAATTGATAGCTCCTCCGGGACTGAATAGGAATTAAAATAATAGTTTTGTTGTCGCAGTGATTTACAGCTTCCAGATAATACTGTGGGCCCCACTTCAATGGAGTCGTTTGGAATGGGGAAATGATAAAGTTATACTTTTTAATAAAATGTTACAGTAGTTAAAATTATCAATATCAAATGGTAACGACCTTTTTTATTTATATATAGTTTATGATAACAGATGATTTATTTTCACATTATGTCATCGTCCAGCTGTATGACTTATTGTGAACTGGCTACACCCAAAAGTTGGCTCGAATAGGATTTGAATAAATGCTCTTAAAAATCTAAATCATCATTGTTATATTATTATTTTAAGTCAGTAGGTAGCTCTCCTTAATTAACGTGATAAGTAAACATGTATTTACTAAAAACAATGCTTAAATGTAATTTAAGTCGACGTTATTAGAGTTTTTATCCTTACTACAGACTATTTAAACTGCATTCGAGCAAGGGTAGCACGACGACGCTAATTGCGAGTTTCAAAGGTAAAAAAATACCTTAAGAATCGTATTTTATAAATAAGTCTGTTAATCTTTTTACTGAAACGACGATTAAACCAAAAGGGGTATTAGCTGATGTCTGCATCAGAGATGAAGGCTTAGTTAAATTAAATTCAAACATGAATCCGCCGGTTATTGTTAGGAACTAATCACAATCGGCGACAGAAATAGGGCAAGTTCCCAACAATAAATCGTGCAATAATGCGCAGCAAGCACGGCAGTCACAACATCGATTTAGCCCAGTGAGAAGTGTAAACACGCGGTCAGCGGAGCCCTAGGGCTCCATTGTGCGAGACAATGACCCGGCGGGGCCCGGTCAGATCGATTTGGCACAAAAAGTAGGGGCGCGCCTCGGTATCCATACTCCGTACCAGCGATTCCTAAACTGTGGTCTGCGGAGCCCATGAGTTCCATTGAGAAGCCGTTGCGAAATTACATTTGTCAACAAAAACGGCGCTTACATTGTTTTGTTGAATAATCCAGAAAAAAATATAGTACTTGTATTATTTTACAGGAATATTTGTAACTGTAGGAAGATGCAACACAAAATTAAAAAACTATCGTATGAACGTAAATATCGTGTCATCATCATCAACCCATTATGTCCCCACCGAGGGGCACGGGTCTCTTCCCTGAAGAAGGTACAGGCCATACTCCACCACGGGGGCCAAGTCCGGATTGGTGGAGGCTTGTACGACTAGTGGCTGGTCTTACTGTCAGAAGTTTTCAAGCCGCCCTAAGGCCTTTGACTTGGCTTAACGACTGCCATCTATCGACGGCAGCCGGCACCAACTGCACGTTAGCCTTGCAAAGCACGGAATCGCTCGGAAAAAATGCCACTAGCGTTAGTCATAGACTGTGACCTATCCATGGACTGAACGCGCCGTATGTTGCTTAACCTTAGTGATCGTTCAAGATCACTCAGACAGCCCAGGCTACGAGCGATTCTTAAACTCTTAAATATCGTGTAACTAAGTATAATTAGAGCATCGGAAATCAGAAATCAGAAATTTATTTCAACTTCAAGAATTTACATTCTGTTTGTTGAATGTCAATGATGTTAATGTTAGCATCGTATTCATTTTTTTTTATTTATTTAATTACTTTTCTTTTGCACGTGTCTTACTTCTACCTCCTGACTGGTAGACTGGTAGAAAATGCTTAGGGCATCAAGTCCACTTTTTTAATGTAAGTGCAATGAAATTATAAATTAAATTAAATAATAGCGCAAACAATGGAGAGAAAATATATTTTATGAACACAGTTTACAAGAATTCGGCTCCAAATATAACACGGTTTTACATGAGACGATGGCAGTAACCGCGCTTCATCTAGTTTCGTATATTTAGTACGGAATTAGTCAGAGAGCCGTCTAAAAAAGTACACTTATAGTATAGCTTTAGAAAATCAGGATTTGTCAAGTGTTCGGTTCCCTTAAAAGTTTAAGAACCGCTGCCCTATAACAACCCTTTGTTTGTTCTACCCTCGGGCTCCATGTTACTTGTTATAATGTTACTCAGAAGTTACGCTCTACGCCGCTCTCAACACTAGAAAAAGTATCCTGTCGCTTGGAATACTACTATGGATGAAGTAAGGATGTCGTTATTAAAATGAAAATTAACAACACGAAATCTTGAATAATAACAGGCTGAACAGATTTGAGGAAATTAGGAAGCCTGGTGTACTGACAAAAAAAAGTATCGGATTCGTTTTTACAAATAAAGCTACTACAAAAATCAAATATAGAGGAAAATGTGATAAATATAATAATTATGAATGTCGATGAAGCGAAAGTGATCTGTCAGGATTGTGGCAAGTGGCCGCTCCTGGTCTCTGCTTATCCCTCTGGGATACAGCCCTGAGCTTATGTATGTATATAAATGTTATAGACATTGTTTGTTACTTTTTTTCTTTTCTTGTCTTGTTGTAGCATAACGAGACAAGATGTTGTAATTCAACTAACTACTAATTATGAAAGTTTTAGGCCAAAATTTTAGATAAGTATAAATTATATTCTATTTTTCTTTGTACTGGTAACTATGTCAACTTGTAGTATGTAAGTCTTACTTGATATAATTGTAAATGCTGTGTTTTTCAGTTACTGGATTCACACTGTGGCTCGATTTATTGTAATTGTTCTGTAAATGTAAAGTGTGTTTCTGTTGAAGAACCAAATAAATAAATAATTGTTGCATATTGTCTTACTCTCTTGTTGTTAGCATATAGTTGTGTAATCTTTTTCTCATATTTGTTGCGTGTGTTATTGGTATGGCAAATAAACTTTTTATCTATCTATCTACAGATCAAGAGATCTATGTCTTTCACCAAAAATTCAGCAGATAATCGAGATCTTGGCACCAGGACCTTCTGCTCTCCCTGTATCATGCGCCAGAGCTGATAGCGTGCAACAATAAACACGCTTTTTATTCCAATCAGCCGGCAGCCGCGCGGCTCACACCAGCTCTTGCCCCCAAACTTGCCCTAAACTTCCCCTTTGGCTGGAAACAAAGCCATCGATCGCTGAGGACCTAATTAAAGCTCCATCGGTACTTTTTGCAGGAACTTGGACCACACAACAAGTATCGATTAAATTAAATTAACTTTTTTTTTTATCTACACGATTGGGTCACATTCGTCCACCTCTGTATCTGATACCTTATGTATGTATCAGATACAAATCCTTGCTTAGCAATCGTTTAAAACAAAACAAAACATAAACACATGAACATACATTGCTTCTGGCCCCACAGTAGGATACTCTGTGTCGTAGGAACCAGAAACAGCGACATCACAAACATCCAAGACCTCGTGTTTTTTTTGTCCCCAGCCGGTATTCGAACCCGAGAGATCTCGCGTGGTAGTCAGATGCGCTAAGCGCTGCGGCACAGAGGTCGTCACGTAGAAAACTACAGCTTTTTTTCAACAAAGGTTTCGATTCAAGTTTTGTTATTCGTGCGTTGTCAGCCAGTCAGCCTCTATTTGACTGATATTTTCTTTTTTCTGTCACTCTCCATTCGGGAAAGTGTCCCTTCAATCATTCTGATAGTAATCTTTTTTCTCTGCATCCAAATTGGGGAACTATTTTTTGCCAGTGTCCAGTTCACACATTCAGTGGAGTCCTGCAGTTAGTCCGGGTTCGATTTGGCGTGTGATAGCAATTTGCCGCCCCGTCACGGTCCACTCGCCGCGGCGCTGCAGCGCTGCGTCCAGCGCTACATTTGTACAAGCCTACAATTTATTGTCCAGTTAGACGCTTGGTGCGTCAACCAGATGGGGAGAGATAGACGGACCATTTCGGCTGACTTTTGGATTCCTTTCGAAAGTTGTTGGTAACTTAAGTCCGGTTAAAGCGAATAATACTGGTCGTATTTTTCTGTTAAAAGACTCAAGATTCAGAAATTTCTAAGCAGTACTCAACTGGATGTTGCAGTAAGTGGCCGAGTTGCTAAATTAACGGTGGGCGGAATGAAGTTCATTGAGGACTAGGTACCTATCTTAGCTCGTAGGTACTCCAGTTTTCAATGCCAATTTTATCATTGCCTACTTCGTCAATGCCAACTACGTTGATGAGCAGGCAATGATCTTTGATCTAGCCGTCTAGCGGTGACACATGTTATTACCATATCAGAGGTCGTGCGTTACATTCCCGGAGGGTGCAGCAGTACTTTTATGTGTATAAATGTTCCCGCTCGAATACTGTTAAATAGTGTGTCCCATTTTTGGCCCAAGACATGTGATTGTGTGTGGGTTTTATACTACGTTATGTTATTTGATTTTTTGTCGGAAGAGTCCGACCAGGTTTCGCTCTGACTAGCAGAGCTTAATCATGATGATTAGGGACGGAGCTCGCGACCAGGTCGAGCTCTTCCATCAAAAAATTAAGTTAGTGTAACGGATTAAATAAAATTAATAATTTGTAAGCGCTTACGAACATTTTAGTTCAAAAAAGGTTTGTCAGAATCGTGCCAAATCTTCGCGTGTCCCTCCGCGATATGAGAATGATTAAAAAAAAAATCCCAGGTCTTGCATGTTTACATATTTGTGATGACGCTGTTTCTGGTTCTCACGACACACGTGGGGCCACTGTGAGGCCAGAAGCAATGTACCTGTATATAAATGTTAATGTTTATCTTTATGTAAGACTTTCTATCTTCAGTTTTATTTTGGCCACAGTCATGATAGCATGTCTGTACATCGAATCCGCCTTCTGTGTTGTAGCTGGCGCCGTTCACACACTCCCCTACGCTGATGCGCTCTCATGTTAATTTTATGACTGATTTCGATTCGTTTCCCATCGTTTATGTTTTGTCGTTTGATGTAGTGTGCAGTTGGCTCCATTCTGATTTAAATTGTATTTCTTTCACTTGTTCGTGTCAAATGGGACGTTTAACAATGTTCTATTGTGCCATCTGGCGTATCTAAGCATGGCCGTAGTCGAGTGGTAATACGTTTTCAAATTATGTTTGCTTTGTTAAAAAATGTTTGTCTATTTTAAAGAATGGTGCGTTGGTTTGGACATGTGGAGAGGATAAAAGGAGAAAGACTGACGAAGAAAATACATCGTGCGAATGTGAGTGGAAGGGCCGGTAAGGGATGCCCTAGGCGGACACACCTCGAACAAATAGGGGATGTATTAGCAAAGGGCAAAATAAAAAGTACCCGAAACCGACGTACGTGCATGCAAAGACTAATAAATATCGATGAAACGAAAGTGATTTGTCAGTATCGTGGTAGGTGGTAGTCTCTTGTCTTTGCCTACCCCTCTGTGATACAGGCGTGAGCTTATGTATGTGTGTTTACTTCATCATCAACCCATTATGGGCACGGGAATCAACATTATTATCACGGCATCAACATTATTAAAATGGGCACGGGTCTCTTCCCTGAGGAAGGTATAGGCCATACGTTCTACGGCCAGGTGTTTACTTAGTTGGAGGGTATTCTCGAAGGCATCCGTTCCATTAATAAGAGAAGTAAATATCTGAGGACTCCATCAATGTACAAACCTTCGCGTGCGGTGCGTGAGTGCCGTAGATGTGTAACTAATGCCCATTTGTTTCACTCGGTGTGTTCGTAGAACACAATTACAAAATAGTATAAAACAAAATGTCTTACAAACGCACGTGTGTGTCGTTAATTAGAGATTTCTTTAAAGAAACTAACATTTTAACAGTTGCAAGCCAATACTTTTATGAAAATATTATGAAAGATAGAAAAAATATTAAAGACTTCGAAATTGGCAGCCATTATAATGTTAATATTGGAAATAAACATTAATTGTCATTTCTACAATTTATACTTGCAAAAGTGAATAATATGTACTGTATAAGGTTCTACAACAAAATTCCCCAAAATAATTATGGAGGTAACTCTGACGCGGTTTAAGAAATGTGTTAGGCATACTCTGTGCAAAAAGCTTATTATATAAGTAATCGATTATTTAGAAAACAAAAAAGATGTCTTGTCTGGTGCTAAACAGTAGATTACTATTCAGAGGACAATAGTGTTTAGAGTTCAACACATAAAGCAGTTATAATTCTTACCTTAAAACTTTGTTTGTACATTTTTGTTCCTTTTTTTATTATTAGTGGAAGCTTCATGACAATTTTTACTGACATGTAATATGGGCTGCAGTAACATTGTAAGTCTCGAATAAGGGAGTATTAATTATAAATATGATGATGATGATTGTTCCCACCGATTTCGGCCATGGCGACCACAAAATCGCCACAGGACTTTAAGCGTACTCGGAGTCCAGGAACGAAAGCGGTCAGATGCGCAGGATATATTAAGGTGCACAAGTGTATGCGCAGGACACAGGTGCACATACTCACCCTTGTCCTTCTGGACCCGGTGGAACGGAGACCGCTACGACCGGAGAAAGACTCAGACAGATGGTACAGCATCACGGTGAGAAAGTTAAAATGGGTCGGTACTTTCTCACACTCCCATAATCGCCTTTTACGATACCCACGGGAAGATATGGGGTGGTGCTATTAAATATATTATTATTGGAAAAGATCTATATCCCAAGAGGTCAAGTCGATCGGCACTAGCTGGCCTGAATTGGAAGCTGCCGCGAACGACCGTCAGATGTGGAAATCTGTGGTTAGGGCCCTATGCTCCCTTGGAGTTAAAGGACCGAAGAAGAAGAAGATCACTATTTTTTTATTGCATAGCAAATGGTGTACAAAAGGTGGACTTCATGCTAATGGCATTTTCTACTAGTCAAGCTGAATATAAATACTTATGGTTAGTGACATAAAAATCATCACATTTGCATAATATGCAAGTGACAAAGCAGGAAATCAGAAATCTGAAATTTATTTCAACGTAAAGAATTTACATTCTTTTGTTATTCAACAATGTACCTACTTATAATGCTAATGTTAGCCGCATAGCCGTCTTCTCTATTCTTCCATTATAGAGCAGCAGATCCGTTAGTCTGCGGCTGTCTAGTGGACACGTAATGCAGTCGCGCCGCATTAGCAGCGGATTACACGCCACCGCTGATGACTTCGTGTGTACCATTAGTTGCGCCTTCAATTAATGCACTTCGAATTGTATAAGCAAATGCGTGTTCTACTAGGACTAATGGTACGGACTTACTGGCTGTCACATGCCTACGCAGACGTTTTTTCTGTGACACGACGTCGTCATTGAGATAGAAAACAACTGTGCGGTATATTTCCCTATTACTTTTTTTAGATTTCACGCATTAATCCAGGCTGGATAATAATATATATGCGAATTTGTCTTGAAATTGGTGAATATTGAAGGATTCCGCTCCTGTTCATATTGTTGATATTATATAGATAAAAAATTCCAAATTAACAATCAAATACACGTTACTACACGTCTAGACGCATCATTAAAGTTTTTTTTTTACTTTTGCAAGAAAAGTATCTAATGATTTGCCATCTAAAGATTATGGCAATTATGGAATAACTAGCTGTGCCCCGCGGTGTTACCCGCGGTTCATCGATTTTCCCGTAGGAATAAGATATTTCCCCGCGGTAAAACGTAGCCTTTGTTTTAATCCAGGGTATCGCCTAACTCCATACCAAATTTTATTAAAATCCGTCCAGCCGTTTCAGCGCTAAAGACTGACAAACATATAAACACACACACAAACTTTCACGTTTATAATATTAGTGTGATTTCATGTAGATAGCAACTACTGTATTCAGCATATTATAAGACTATTTGGATAAAGACGGTGTTTTTTTACGTTTATCTATCTATCTCTTTAAACGAGCAATTCTTGTAACTATATTTGTATATAATCAGAATCTCGGAAACGGCACCAACGATTTTCATGAAATTTAGTATGCAAGGGGTTTCGGGGGTGATTAGTCGATTTAGTTAGGTTTCATTTTTACAAAACGTCGTTTTAACCGTGTTTTTAGGCAAATAAATAACTGCTACACTATAAGAAGGTAATTTTTGCAACAATATGTCAGATTGCAGTAGCTCAAGTGGGAAGTAAGACGATACCGTAATCAGAAGACCCTGGTTCGAGACTTGGCAAATAAATTTTTCTTTTTTTTTTTCAATTTCCTTTTTTTGTGTGAAAACCTATTATCAGGAGCCCTTTATCAACGCACCTAATTCGTATCCAAGTACCTTTTGTTTCTAAAAGAAATGCGAAAAAAAACAGGACAATGCTCATCAGAGATTAAACGTTGTTATTTAGAACAATTTTTATTTTGTTTGTTATTTTTTAAGGCGCTGTTTGATGGACAATGCTTGAAACCATACTTTTTAATCGTGTCACAACCCAAATTATTGTGGCATTTATTCGAAGCAAAGCAAAACAAACATTTTCCTAAAGCTGTGGCATTGGTGCAAAGCTCGAATTTATCTCGGAAACAGCTCTAACGATTTTCATGAAATTTAGGATGCAGGAAGTTTCAAGGCCAATCAATTGATCCATGAAGGTTTCCTTTTTAGAAAATGTTCTTTTATCAGTGTTTTGGGCAATAAAAAACTGCTCATTAGAATGCGAAGGCAAATTTCTCTGAGCTACAACTTGACACCTAGCGCCATCTGTTGGAGATTTATATCAACCCAACAGGACATGACATGTATAGCCATCTATTATCGAAAATAAGAACTAAAAATGCCCCTACCTATGTCGCTGAGAATCTACGTTTTTTATAGATACACTACTTGCTTGTCCGTTACCTGTTCAAATCTAACGTAGCTTGAAATAAACCGTTTTGCATTTATTACGAATAAAATAAAATTATTGAAGGAGCCCTGGAAACCCCCTGATACTACACAAGGTTGTATTGGCTCAGGTGAGAAATCGGGCGGTCCCGGAAGCATAAGAAACTTTGATAAGGCAAAACCAGGACGAGGAACTCCACCGAGACGAGACCAACGGCCGATCTCCATCCAGTACCAGGTCGAAGGCTAAGACATTGCGAGTTCCAGCGTAAAAGAAACAATGCAAAATCCACATCGAACAAACTTGCAAGGCAAACTTGAAAAAACAAAGGAGACTCGCGAAGCGAGCACAAGAAATTTGCCAAGGCAAAACGAGGACGTGGAACTCCACCGAGGCGAGGCCGAATGCCACCAGGTCGAAGGCTAAGACGTTGTGAAGTCCAGCGTAAAAGAAACAACGCCAAATCTAGATAAGACAAACTTGCGAGGCCAAAGGCCGAGCCTCGCGAAGCGAGCACAAGAAACAATGCAAAATCCAGATGGGACAAACTGCGAAGTGAGCACGAAAAACTTTGATAAGGCCAAACGAGGACGAGGAACTCCACCGAGGCGAGGCCTAAGGCCGAGCTCCATCCAGTACCAGGTCAGGTTCCGGTGTAAAAGAAACAATGCAAAATCCAGATGGCATAAACTTGCGGGGCCGAAGGTCGAGCGATAGAACTCAGTTCAGGCCAAGGCTGAAAGCCAAGACATCCCGTGTTCCGGCGTAAAATTAACAATGAAAAGCCGGATGAGACAAATTTGCGAGGCCTCAAGCTCCGCGAAGCGGGCGGGCAAGAGAAACCTCGCTGAGGCTCCGCTGAGGCTGAAGGCCGAGACCATACATGTTTCCATGCGTCAAATCTCAATCAAAAGTGTCTAGCGAGGCCCTAGGCCGACTGCAACGGAGAGTGCAACTCGGTGCGGCTGGGGTTTTCGCGTGAAAGCGTGCAGGGGCTTGCCCCTTAGTTCGAGTGTAATTTCCAAAAAACACGATTTATCAAAAAAAATACCGAGCAAAGCTCGGTCATCCAGGTACTATGTATTTAATATAATAAGAATCTCGGAAACGGCTCCAACGATTTTCACGAAATTTTGTAGGCAGATGCTTTCGGGGCCGTTTAATTGATCTAATTAGGTTACATTTTTAGAAAACGTTGTTTTATCCGTGTTTTAAGCCAATTGAAATTAGCTTTGATAACATACACAGGTAAATTTCGCATCCATCTGCAAGGTTGGAATAGGTCTGACGAGAAAACGGGCGACCCGTTTCGGGCAGATTTCAAGAGACCCGGTTCGAGTCATGATGTTTTTTTTCCAAGTTCTTTTTTTGTTGAAAAAGGATTATTTTAATTTTATATTACAAAAAAAGTACCGAGCAAAGCTCGGTCACCCAGGTACTTTATTTAAAATAGATAACCCATTATTACAAGATCTTGCCAAACTGCAAAACAGTTTGTTGGCAAAGCGTTCTATATTATATCAAAATTACTCATACTATACCTATATTACCCTGTATACATAAACAACGTAATCATTCGGGTTTAGTCCATACGCAAACAAATTGTTAACAGAAAGTTGACTGTAGTTTATTCGCTGCTTTATTCTCCTCCACATATACGGCCCGAAGGCATTGCACATTTGACAATGTTGTCATTGCACATTGACGATCAACAAACATAATGTAAATGGGAGTCGTATCTGAGCCAAGTTTTTAAAATGCGTTTTTTAAACTCGTCAAAAGAGCTAAATCAAACTACTTTTCGATAGATGTGCTCAGCCGCTATAACAGAGGAGACATAGTAGCGCTATCTGGCTTTATGTTGCGACTAGGGGCGTGAACCCGCTCAATACAGCGGTCGTCTCTACCGGGCAGATTAGACTAAACATCCTTACCAAATCAGAAACCAATTACCACTTATTTCAGCTTACGAGAAGTGGGTCTAACATGTGAATCCACCTCCGCCGTCTGTGCGAACAATTGCCGCCCACGCTGCGCTACATTCCCGCGTGTATTTGTCATAGGCGCGATTTATTCCTTACCGGCACTCGCTCCTGTCATGCTGGCTAAATATAGACCTCATGCCATTGTGATAGAGGTCAATCAACCTGAATATACAAGCCGGTGTGTTAGCAGCTGGCACCCCGCTGGGTTGCAGGTCGTCCGCTCCAGATGCGCCGCAAAAAGATATCGCAAAATGCGTATAATAGAGGCAGCGGGTTATTGTTACGGTTGAGATTCTACTGCTCTGGCAACCAGAGAGAATGTAGGTACTCTCTCTGGCTGGTAAATCAGCAACTATACTATTATAACCATACTAAATGCCTGTAAATTAGGGGTTATACTCGTCACTACGAATAACATTTATTATGTAGCCAATTGCATTATTGGGATATGTTCCGTACATTTTGATACCGTTCGTAGTAGGTGGTAACCTCAATGCGGGCCCACTGATATGTATTAGTTATTACTCAGCATACGGTCAAAAGCTCTCCATTCACAGAATGTGTAAAATGTACTAAGTAAAGCTTTTATTCACTCACCCTGAACAAGGACTTGAACGCGCCCGCTAACTCGCGAGTTCGAAGGTCATTTCAGGACCTTTGATCTAATCAGCCCGTAAATAGAGCCCACTGTTAGTCATAAACTACTCCTGTTTCTCGCCGACCCATCCGGTTCAGAGCTAGTCTTATCCAATGCTTCCCAGCCGCTTTCACAATTTTCGCCGGCCCATCGGGCTGGTAGTCTGCCCACCGACCAGGTCAGGTGCGGTCAGGTTTCAGGTCTTAAGTGCTTTTCAAATAGGTATATTTACAAAATAAAATAGAATCTTTCGAGTTTCAACTCTGCTAGTCATCGAGCAGAGCACTGCGCCAGTCGTAGCGGGCTTTCTTCTCCCATCTGTCTCATGAAGCGGCTCCGACTTGTACTAGGTAACTCATTGGATTTATTAGACAGCCGGACACTCTGTTGTCGGCTAAATATCGCCCACGACTCCGTCGGCCGTCCGTTTCGAAACATTTGCTGCGCTGCACTTGTCTGGTACCGCCTTATTGGACAAAGTTGATTTACTAAGAAGTTTGCCAATACTTAGCTTTCACCAGACCATTTCCTTAGAGAAAAGTGATCGGGATCATTTGACAGCCTATCCGAGAGAGAGAGTGTCAATAACTTTATTTCAAAAGTGTATTTTTGTACCAACACCTAGTACGTGACGAGTGCGCGGCATCGAGACCAATATTTTGATAAAATTAGGTTTATCGAGTGACGCGGCATCGGGCGAGCGAGCGCGACTGCCCGGCTTCACATTGGACAATATTCGTAATTGCAATTTTTAACATCGTCAAACGTCCTATATAACATAACATAACATTTACATACAGGCACATACATTGTTTCTGGCCCCACACTAAGATACCCTGTGTCGTGGGAACCAGAAACAGCGACGTCACGAACATGTAAACATCCAAGACCTGGGTTTCTTTTTTTTTTGTTGTCCCCAGCCGGGATTCGAACCCAGGACCTCTCACAGGGTAGGCAGATGCACAACCACTGCGCATACGAAATCCTGAAGTTTTCGTCCAATTGTCTAACTGTCAAATTCCGTATTAATAGGCTACTTACAGGTTTCTGAAACCCATCTCAGATTTTTTTTTTAGTTTCCCGAGTTCTCAGTAAGTGGTATAACACTTATAAGCCACCAAAACGCTATCTGGGGCAATATGTTGTCGCCCAGGAATCAGTGACCTCACTGGTCAGTAAGTAAAACCAATGAACGTAAAAAAATACATGAATGACAGATGCCATATTTACTGACCTGTGACGTCCACATCGTTATTATGTGACGGCCAGCCAATCCAGGCCGTTTTCGATAAAATGGCTACAGATACAAAATTGTCAAATTTTATTGTGTTTTTTTGGATAAATATAAATGAACCAATTTTTCAAATGCCTTAAAGACGTTTTACGGCTCAAAATTTATACTATCATGTAGCAATCATACAATCAGCCTATTCCTATCATAAACGTTAGGATTCCAAAAGGATTAGGTATACACAATTAGGCCCCTGATCATCTTATACATTTTCTAATTCCATAGTATGAACATTTTATGAATAAGTACACCCAACGACATCGTGTAATGTGAAGTCGGCCAATCTCGCCCAGATGTTTACTCGACTCGTTTCGCGCGTTCCTTTTGTTTTGTTATTTCATTCGGTCCGCGCCTCGTCGCGTCCCGGAGATTTTTCATCTTTATTAAGTTGAGTTCCCGTTTTTTGTCCAGTTTGTTTGGTTAATTGAAACTGTAACTCATCGCGCGCTCTGTAAATAAGGAGGGTCCTTGATTTCGAGGAGTCGGCCTCAATAAGGGAGGCCCTGCGAGTGTTCTACGGAGTTTAATACGTTCCTTTTTGCGTTATCTCGCAAAAATTTAATTCCGCCAGAATGTGGAGAAGGCGGGTGTGCCGCGCGGCATGTTTACGGGTTCCGTACATCACGCCGTGACGTTTATTGCCCGGGAACCCTTCCGGGAGAGAGCGCTGCGCCTGGATGAGATCGCATCCGGCGATAACGCCGCCTTTGTTGAGGTGATGAATGTTTGGTTTTTATTTCGAACGTGGGACCGCAGATAGCATCAAATTGTCATTTGAATTTTATTGTCCGGAATCTAGTGACGACTTGGCTTTGAGCGGCGATACGTCATTTTGGACAGACGGTATTCCGGGGTTTAATCTAGAACTTCTACTTTTCTATTACACACATACACAAACTCGCACGGTCTGTATCCTAGACGGGTAGGCAGTGACCAGGAATGTCCACTGCCACGATCCTGACAGATCCACTCTCGCTTCATCAACATCCATAAGTCGCATACATCTCCAGAGTTTTTCTAAGAAACAAACGAACTTTTCAGTTCTGCAGTTTCATCTTTATTTTCTTTTTATTTTCTCCTCGTGTTAACTACATAATCGTTATTGTATTGTATCAGATCTCTGGTTCATAGATAAAAGCTCAGCGCCGTCCGTGACATTAACGGGTTATTTCTGACTTCAAACGTCTCGAGTGGTCTGGAAGGGTGCCGCTCGTAAAATTTCAATATCCGTCGAGTTGGTGACGCTTTTAATCACAAGTGAATTTGTCTTCTTTATTGGATTAGTTCCGATCCGGCAGCTTTCTAAGTCAGCTTGATCCTGTTTTACGTCGTTGTCGTTCCACTTCTGCATCGAGTGTCTTATAAAATACTTTCTTTTGAACGTTTCTGGCAAAGTTAGTGTCAAGACGGGAAGTGCCGCGGATGACAATCAGCGCGAGTTGTCTGCCGTCTGTCGCGCCGCCGCCGCGCGATAATTTCATAAGCTCGCGTCTAATCGCAAGCGGCGCTTTGTGTTCCGAGCCATGAACCTCTTCAAAAAGATTAGTTACACACAGAAGCATCGTGCGTGTACGGGTTGAAATCCACCGTCATGGAATAACACTTGTAATTTTGTGTACTGTAAGTACTGTAACCGTTACCGTTCGCACTACGTCAAATACCCAATTATATAGGATACTAAGCATACTATTATAATAATGCAGGTAGGTAGGTAGTGTCCCAGGGTGAGCTATTTACTGAGGGTGACTTTAAGGTTTCCTTCTTCTATGGTGCCGACCTTTTTAAATTTGATTTGAGTAAGGGGAACGTTGCAAACAATTTTCCTTAAAAGGGGCGAGCGAAAGTGTCAGCAACACTTTCCTGCGATGAAAATAATACTTTCCAGGCCGAAAATTTCGAAGTACACTGCCACAGATATTTGGTTTTATTTCCATGTAAATAAATTACGACTATTTCCATATTTCACTGCCCTTTCACCGAACCATAACCGTTTTTAATACGTAATGTCAGCAATTTATGGCTCCCCTCGCGACAGGCGCACAACGAGTGAGTTCCGGAAATTAACATAGAGTACTTACGAACCCCTTAACTAGGATGTGAAATTAACCGTTACCAGCCGGGTATCGAACCCGGCCCGCGGCAATTCATTACCGGCGACAGGTGACACGGCGCTTGCTGTAATACACCCTAATTAGGGCGAATTGTTTACAAAAGTGTAACTGAAAACACGGGTTGCTCCACCTCCCGCCACTGATGGCCTGCGCTGTTTTAAGGCGGGAATATTGTTTTTTAATTTTTACGTTTCAACAAAGTGAAAGTTTCTGCAATAACAAACTGGCTGAAATAAAATAATGAACTGTTTTACCAGCGAAATTAAAAGTAAATGCAGTTGCTGCCGTCGCCGCCATTGTAAGTTCAGTCTGCAACAGCGTCTGCATCGGAGTAACGATATGTTGATGCTTTGTTTTTGTTGAACGAGACAGGAGCTGCTTTTCACGCTTCAAATACTTTGCTGTCTTCACAAATCCCGAGTTTTCTTCAATAAATAGTAGCAGATTTACATATTTGGCAGAGCTCCGCTGCTGGGACTGCGGATGATTGAAATTCAAACAGTTATCGCTGAAAGAAAAGCATTCGACGTCTGTCTGTGGCCGCCGGCGACTCTCGGCTTCGGTGGGAAGTTTGTAGCTGCGGGCTATAACTGCCACCGTTACTCGTTTTGGAGATACATTGTATTGTACTTGTTCAAAGATCGATGTTGCTTTCTTTTGCCGAAGGTTTCACTGAAATCTCTCAAATGCTTTGGTCCCTTAACTTTTAATAATGACTGACAAACCACAGTTTTCCGTATTAAAAATTGCACGAAGTATTTAAGAACCGTTCTGTTTCGTTCTTTGTGAAAATTATGAATTTGAAGAGACATACAGACTGAAAATAAAGTAATATAATTTGGTCTTATGGCGGTAGTAAATTTTCTTTTCTGAATTAAAATCCATTCAAGGGCGCGTTGTTGGGGCTGTAGTGTAGTTTAAACTTGTTTTAACTTAATATTACTTGCTCTTTTTTGTCAATTGTTACGATTTCATTTTGTTTTGCACAAGAAATTGCTTCCAGCAAACTTTTTACATTCTGACAAGCAGGAAAAATGGTTTTAGTTTTTATTTCTTCTTTATTTTGTGCCTGGCCGTATCCTATTGGAGATTGGCAACCATTTCGGCTATGCTGATTTTGGAGGCTGCCAACACAATGTTTGTATTGTTCAAATCACTGTCATGTGTTGTCCATGATGTCTCCGATCTCCTAGGTCTCCTTCTTCCTAGAATTTTACTTCGTATAATTAAGTTGCAGGCGCCGGTACTTTGTTTTACGCATTACATGGCCGAATTACTCAAGCTTCTGTTTCTTGAGGTATTTAAACACCTCTGTATTCTTTTTCCCCTCTATACGGAGAACGTTGGACCTTTTGAACCCAATAAATTCTTAGCATCTTGCGGTACACCCACATCTCAAGCGCTTCTATACATTCAGACATGTAGCTCAGACATGTTTAGAGTAAGTGTCCATCTCTTCTCATCGTCCTCACTCCGTATAGATTTACGGGAAAGATTTTGGAGAACAGCTTGCAACTCTAACGGTTTTAACGCTTAGGTTTTGACTGCCTCGTTTGCCTACCCGGTAAGAAGCGTACCAAGACACAGGTCGTGAGTTCGATTCCCACAGTCTGTGTGTTTTCTTCATAGTTGTGATATCCTTGCCTGGTTACTATAGCATAGGGTAGAAGTTATTAATTTATCTAGGTTTCGATCGCAGAGGACGTGTACCGGAAAGTTTTTATTCCTGACTTTTCACTAAGCCCAAGCATAAATGTCTATAGATGAAAAATGGGAATGAACCGCATTCCGAGACTACACGGGTCCCAGCCATCTGGCGACCCTAGCTGCGTGCGGCTGAGGCTGAGGGTCCGTCTAGACGAGCTCTCTACAGGCCGCCGCCGCCGGCTCCGGTAATACATTTAGCGCGCAATTTACCTGTAGTGTCAGCCACCGCCGACCTGCAGGTGAAAAGTTGCCGCCACTGTGTAAGCCGAGCCTTTTTGTTGCGGAGACTCGTCGCTATTTGGAGAACACGCTCTGCAGTGGAGCTGCAGCACAGCTAAACGTTATTAGCGCGCGCGATGGACATTGCTGTACGAATTTTACAGTTTCATTTCCACAAGTGGGGGTGTTTTGTTCGATGTTAACAGTCTGCCTTTAAACCCGCATGTTACACACATATACAAGCTTAATGCTGCATCTCGGAGAGGTTTGCAGAGATGAATGTTTGTGACATGGTTCTGACGTACCTAATACAATATAAGATGTCTATAAATATTCTAAATCAGACATTGACATTTTTTCTATCCTTAACCCCTTCATGTCTTCTATAAATAAAGCTCTAGCCATTACGTAAATTAGTAAATCTATAGAATAAACCTTACTTGCTACAACTTGCGTTACATAAATTATTATCGTAATTTTTACTACGTAGGACTGCTCACTTTATATTTTTTATGATGTTACTTTATTACTAATATATGTTGTGGTTACAAATAAGTAAAAGTGCTAATGCTCTTTTAGGTTTTAAATTTTTTAAATATGTCACTTTTTAATTGTAATTTTAATTTCTACTCACCATGATTAACTCGGTGGCAGTCGCGCCCCTTTTAGCTACAATGATGATCGCACTGGGTAAAAAATACCCAAGTCCAAAATCCGACATTTTAATATTAAAATAGCACACTATGTTTCAAACATTGATTTTAATCGAATGAGTGTTTATTAAATATGTAAATAAAACCAAAATAATAACTTTCATATAGTAATATATTACAGGAACGACATTTTTTTTAAATATGTCATTTTTAATTGTAATTTTAATTTCTACTCACCATGATTAAGCTCTGCGAATCAGAGCTAATCTGATCGGACATTTCCGACAAAAAGTCAAGCAAGTTTATCCGGACTAAAGTTAATATTATGTAATTTTTGTGTAACACTCGTTAGTAATCCTTAATAAATCAAAATAACATAGTCGTGCAATAAAATACACTTACTACTTTAGACTAAATAAATGTATCATTGTTTCTCATTCACAATATCAGCATTAGGGATAATGCGCTGTTAAAATGAGTGTAGCGTGACATCTTCACGTGTGGGCGAGCTACTTCAGTGACTAAAGTAGTTTAATAAAGTTATACTTGACTCTATATTGTGTCACTTAAGAGCCTCTCATCCGACTTAGCACATAATCAGGCATCGTACAGCCTTTACGCCGGTCTTACGACTGACACAATCCCTACGTCTCTTCTCTCTCACACCTGCGAGTGAGACAGAGAGGTATTATTGGCACGTAGCCGCAGCGCCTCGATTCTGTTAGTGCATTGTAGTCCGATAAACGGGCAGACACGTGATGTGATTTTTCATACCATTGACGCCTAGAAGGTTTCATCAGTGCGCGCGGGTAACTTAATCACCACGTTCATGCTGTTGATATGGTACTACAATGCATTAACAGAATCAGGTGTCTCTTTATAAGAAAGAAATAAGATATAAGAAAACTTTATTGCAAGTAAAAGTGTTACAATTTATGTCCTGGCTCACAAAGTAGAGTATGACGCTTTATGGGATGACACTCGTTTTGTTAGGCTGCATGGTCTATGATCACCCGTCTTCATCGTGCTTCCGATATATGCCTTGAATACTTTACTAAATCTAAAATATAGTATATTTACATACATACATACATATTTAAGCTCACGCCTGTATCTCGGAGGGGTGAAGAGAGACTGATTCTGACAAATCACTTTCGCTTCATCGACATTCATTAGTCGTTGCATATTTATAGTATGTTTAATATTTTCATTAAGATTAAGATCATCAAGGTTAAGATTCTGGTATTATTTCCTAGTTTCGATGGTAGCGAATTGATAGATCGAGGTAAGCAGCGGCATCCATCAAACTTGTCGCAATAATATTTTTCTTCTGTGACCATGATAATGTCACAACTTAATTTCTTCACAACAACCGCGCAGCGCAGGTCTAACAGCTCTATTCATCTCCGTCTGTAATCCGGAGAGAGTTATTAGGCCGTTTGAGAGACAAAATAATTAAAATTCATCGATTTAAACGACGCGAGGGGTATTATTATCACTGTATTGTAATTAATAAGTTAATCAAGAATCACGCAAGAGTGTCGCTTGAATATGCATGAGACTTCGATAGCATTAGGGCGGGGATTGAGACAACTAACATATAGGAATCATACAAAACGACTGCACAAAATGGGCGACGGAAAATCTAATCTATGGGTTTTTTGTCTTTTTAGGGTTCCGTGCTTAAAGGGTAAAAACGGGACCCTAATACCTTAGTATTCATAGTACCTTTGTACTCCACTGTCCGTCTGACATCTGTCAGTCTGTCTGTCAACAAGCTGTATCTCATGAACGGTGATACTTATTAATATTTTAACTCTCTATTACACAAAATTTAGAGTAATATGGGAGAAACATACGTTAAGCGTTCATGATAGCTAGACAGTTGACATTTTCACAGTTAATGTATTTATGTCGCCGCTATAATAGGAAATACTAAAAAAAGAATAAAATAAATATTTAAAGAGGGCTCCCTTACAAACAACGTCATGTTTTGCTGTTGTTTGCTCGATATTATGAATAATGGCAATAGTAGACTCTTGAAATATTCACAAAATATTTCAAGCTCTACATCAAGCACGATTTTTTTGCTCCATATTAATAAAATGTCGTGTACAATGTTGGAAAGGTAATGGTACGGAACCCTTATTGCGCGAGTCCGACTTCCACTAGGCCGATTTTTGTCATCTTCAGTACATAATTATTCAATTCTAAGGCCGTATTGCCCCACTTCCTTAAATGTGGCTTAAACTGTATTTTACTAAAACTCTTCATACAAAAGCCCATTTATAATGAGGGCTTTTCAGAGCGTCATTAAAAAAAAATAGTATCGTAAATTACCGATAGATGGTGCTGACGTCATGACATCACTGTACCTTATCTGTGGTTCCTGTCCTATGTTTTTACAAAAATGCACAATGCATGGGCTAGTCATAAGCAAAGACACAATTCACATACGTATTTATTAAACAAACTAAAAATACTTCGATAACTTTCAAGTTTCAACAGTTTCGAAACAAAGTGTAGCTTAGATCACAGACTACAAAGAGATGTTTAGACTATCGCAGATTAATAATGATTAAATCCACAGACCTAAAAACATGATGATATTTTGGTATTCTTGCAGCGCCATCTAGTTTTATTTCAATGAACTAAACTGACAGCTGTCATTGAAAATCCCTGAAGACGTGAGTGGATGAAGGTATTATGTCGCATTTTTGGTTGTCAATGTTTTTTGCGTGGAAAAAAATTGTAGAAAGTAATAAAACTTTAACTTCAATAATTTACTCAAAATCTAAAAAATTGCACTTATCACCTTCATCCACTCAAGTCTTTAATTTTTGATGGATTTATTATTATTCATTTAAATTTATTTATTATGAGACTTATTATTATGTTATTTAAGCTAAGCATCTGCTTATATCTTGTATTTTTAAAACTATTTGACGATATTGTTATCTAAAATGAATATACGTAAATAGCGCGACTGCCGCGCGTCCTTATTCTGTGTCGCGGCACCGCGGGGGGCGGGGCAGATGGAAACTATTAACATTTTAATTACACGCCGAGACACCGCGCCATACCTGCGCTCCGGTTTGGGTATTTATGCCGCTCCGGATATTAACGATATCATAATTCCCGTTTGCGGCCATTTATCCACCGGCCGCGACTGCACGGCTTTATCGGCGGCAGCGCCGCGTATTATCAGTGACCTGGTCCCGAAATATGATACCGTGTGCCATGGCAACCCGTGGAAGCCACCACAAACTACCCGATTGACACCGCACTGGGGGACCAAGTGTCTGTGACCTAATTCTTGAACGACATACCGAGGCCTGGGAATAATTGAATATTATATTTTAATATAACATAACATTTACATACAGGCACATACATTGCTTCTGACCCCACACTAGGATACCCTGTGTCGTGGGAACTAGAAACAGCGAGGTCACAAACATGTAAACATCCAAGACCTGGGTTTCTTTTTTTTTTGTCCCCAGCCGGGATTCAAACCCGGGACCTATCGCCCCAGGCTACGCTACGCCACCTAGCCCAGGCTACGCTACGAGCGATTCTGAATAATATCTTAACTGAATTAATTTTACAAAGTACGTATAAAGTAAAGTATAGGTCAGTTAAGTAAAGCTGGCACGTTCAACACATTTACACGTTGCGCTTGTGTAGTGTCTGTGAATAGCGCGCGGCGTGACGTGTACTGCATGCGCATCATGAAAAGTCTGCCCGTCTCTCTTGCGCGCGGTCTAGCTTATGAGTGTGAAGGGGACAGTTATAGTTTTACTTTTACTACTGTTTATATATACAGCGTGATCTTTTTGGTATTCAACCGTATGTGCGTTTCAATGAGGGATTTTTCTGACAGCTAAGAAAAGTAATTCCAAATGACCCGCTTTCAGAAGCACTAAAAAAAAACGAATGGCTGTCAAAGGAATGTAATTTTGGACCTCAGTCCAATACCCATGTGTGATACATCATCGAATAGGTCTCAGCGATCTGAATAAAAGTTACTAGAGTCTGACAAGTGAGTCCTCGGACGCGACTTATTTCGAATTCTTCATATGGCCACACTCTGACTGTCAAACTTAGGTATTTTAGCTGCAAGTAGTACAGCCCAAACAGTTTGATACTCGTCCTAGATTTAAACAAGAACTTTTGTTTCTATTCAACATAATTTTACCTATGTTTTAGTATATACATACGAGTAATAATGTTTTAAAACAAACATGAATTATTTCTTGTTGTAAGGTCTGTCGGATGACGAAAATTTTAAACGTCAGATCGAAGACTTAGTCAAAGAACTCAAAGATGTTGGAGAAAAAAGATATGAATCAGATTTTGATTATGGTTCAGCATCAATAAATGTTTATAAGTTTATGTGGTGCATCTTTATTATCCCTGTTTTTGGTGGAGAATGATGTTGCTCAGTTGATCACAGATTCCTTCCAGTTGATGAAATTACAGAACAGTAATAAAGTTTTTATCTGTGGCAAGCAATTAGAAATAAAGGTAGGGTAATTTATCCAGTAACTGACCACTGAGCGTCCGTTACCCTTTGTTACATATGTAATTAAATTATAATTAAATTGTTGAGCGACACGACACCACGAGCGGTGGTGGCGTAGTGGGGTTGACCCTTGCTTCTCGATCATGAGGGTCTGGGTTCGAACCACGCATGTACCAATGACTTTTAGTTACGTACATTTGTTTGTACAGCAACACCATTCGCTGATAAATTGTGCCCGGATAACGGCGACAGGCTTGCCACTTGTCACGTTTGGGACCTAATAAACTCGGCAAAACGTGGGTCCAGTTCTAGAGACTGGTGCCTCTGCCTACCCCTTTGGGGATAACGGGCGTGAGTTTTTTTTTTTTTTTTTTATTTTTTTTTTAAATTGTTGAGGATTTCTGGGATAATTATTTTCTGTTTTGGTAATGATTTTCTTAGGTGAAATTATTTTTGTTCATGTGAAAATTTATTGAAATTTAAAACTATTTTGTGACCATTGATTCCACCTTGTTTTTAATACTTTTCGCTCGAATTCGCTAAAAATATGTTATAACAAGTAACCCATATATTTGTATTTATTTATCTACAACGCACCTGTCTTACTAAAACCTAACTCTAGTCTACACTTAAACTAGAGTCGCATTTTGAATCAAAATCATATATTTTTAAACATCCTGTATAGTGAAATTGCATAAGTGTGAGTACTGTGAACGTGCCAGCTTTAGATAACAGACCTATATTTCGTTGACTGCCTCGTTGATCGAGCCGTCAAGGCGCTTAGGTATCAAGCAAGAGGTCGTAAAAATGGCCTCAATCTGGGTGTTTTTCGTTGTTTGTAATGGCCTTCCCTGATACCATATCACAGGGTATCCTAGTTTGGGACTAGGTCAAGTGATTGTGTTGTGTGAAAGTTAAATAACGGGAAAATAGGTAATTCACAGGTAAACCGGTAAATTGGCGAAACACCACTACTGAGTGTTGTTTTGCCTAATAAAAGCAGAAATGGGTGAAGTATTTCTGGCCTCAAACTGGGTGTTTTTCCATGTTTATAATATCCTTGCCTGGTTACCATAGCACAAGGTATCTTAAAAGTGTTTTTTTATTATTTTGACTGAAAAGTTATAGACATACAGAAAGACGTATAAAAAAATGTGTAAAGAGGTTAACAACATTACGAGTGTTGAAGACTCCTTGGAACAATATTTTTGTGTTTTATATTTTTGCTTTTATGACTTTTATCGCATTTCACTCATAATTGTAATATTTTATTTGTCACCTCATCTTCACCCATTTTGTTCTCTTTTTCTGTTATTATATTTTATTTTACCAATTTCACTACTTTCCTTTGAAAATACTGTCCACTCCCCAACAACGAGGTTTATAAGCAGTTGATAAGCCTGCCCATAGCTGCAGTCGACTGTACAGAAAGAAGTGCAGGAAAGCGTTACAGCGGAAAGAAGTTTTTATTTCCTGCAGATTGAGTTTGCGAAGGGAAACCGCAGCGAGCGAAGTTCCGCGCAGACCACACACCGACGCCGACGTCGAACTTGCTCCTTTTGCACTCGCCGAGTGAGATATCGATTTACAATCGCCCGCGAATCGATTTAATCGCTCTTCCTTTTGTGTTTTTTTATCAATTAACTCGAGAAGCCCCGATTCGACGCCGATTAAAATACTTTTGGCATCTTTATGTATTATTAGCTTTTCGCTTCGAGCGCGTGAGAATTTGCTTCCTGGGAGCCGATTCTCGCCCATGCGAATTGAAAGCGTAGACGCCAAACATTCGAAGGATTAGACATTTGTCGCATAAAAATCAGTTTCATGTATTCTCACAAAGTCGTATACGCAAATTTGCTAGTAATTTTCGTTCGCTTTGAGGTGTCATCTTGTCGCATGGTAATTACCATGCGACTCGCAAAAGGCGTATGAAATTTGAACGCATTCATTGATAGTTGACGTTTCTTGATTGGAAATTCCAAGAATAATTTCCGTACGACGTTGCCTGGCGCGAATCCACTTAAGTGCAGTAGGCACAAAAACCCTACTCCGTGCGAGATACTTTGGGACTACTAAATTTGGTCGGATTCGCGCTGTAATTGATTTTATCGCATTACGGAACGTAAGGCAAGTCCATTATTAATGGACTCGCCCAACGTTCCCTACGTTGACGTTTCGTTATAAGTAAAATTTCAGTTGAAAATTTTAAGAGTTAAGTGTATTAAACTTCTAAATAACGTATATTTTGTACCTAAACAGTTTCTTAGTTTATAAAATAACTCTCAAAGTAATAATTTGCCGCAAAATGTATCAATTTAAAAGTGAAATTGTAAATGTTTTAAGATTCGACTAGCTTTCAATTTACAATCGAGAAAATGGAACGTAGGGTTCACAGATTACTGTTTTAGTCGATAGACATTTCTTTTTTCATTCGATTTCAATGTCGCATGGTGTTCAGAATACAGAATTTGGGTGTCGTTCGACTTTTTTATGTAGAATTCAAGTCATACGCCTTAGAGTCGTATACGTCTTATTTGCGAATGAAGTGAGAATTGGCTCCCTGGGCGGTGTTACGACATGATCGGATAGTTTCATTAATGCGAGTATAGATAAGTATGAAGCCTATAAAGGACAAGAAGATAGATACATTGCTAAACTACAACTTTCGGAAGCACTACACGTTATTTACTTTCTTGCAGATACACTTACTTGATTTTCATAAATAGTTAAGTTGATAAAAGTAGAAGGAAAACAGGATGAAATATTAGCAAGTAGAAAGCTGTCAGTTCATGATCTGGTCAAAAGGTGAAGTAAGAATTAATGTCAAATTAAATGTAGAAATAGGTGACGCAATTTTAAATTTTTGATTTAAAAATGATAGACAAAATGAAAGAAATTTAAAAACAAGGCCTAGATTTTGTTAATGAATTGTAGTACAATGACATGCAATTATTGCATGAACATGGCGATTTAGTTTCATTGCCGCTTCAACTCATTCTAGGCATCAATGGTATAAAAAACACGCCACGTGACCCGACTGTGTATCTGCCATTGTACTATAATGCACTAACAGAATCGAGGCCCGTGTGTTTCTGCAATAAAGTTAGTACAGATAGATAAATATTCATTGGACCACCAGTAATAAACCACACCGTATTTACCGTAGAGATGTTCCTAGAAATATATTAAAAAAAACTGTGTTGACCCAATTGCTATTATTATGCTGTGATACCACGACAGATGTTATCATTGCAAAGGGTCTCCCTTCTTGGGTGTCTTGGACAATAATATATCATAGTTAGCTTCAACAATCGGACAGAAACAAGCTTGTTTGGACTTTTTACGAGATAAGCATCACTGCGCTCCACGCCGGTGGCCCCGACTATTGTCTAAAAGGAGACATTTATATTATTTCCCTCTTCAAACAAAAAGACCTATCAGTTACGAATAAAAAACATTTCATCGAAACAAATCTCATTTTTTGTCTCGGCTCTGTCCGCAACCAGGAAATGAAAGAAACAGAAGTTCCGCACCTGAATATCGAATATATCAATGCAGCGGTCTTGACGAGAGTCCTGTACATTTATTATTATTGTAACTAGCTGACCCAGCAAACGTTTTTTTGCCAGATAAAATATTTGTAGTGGGCCACCCTTATTATTTAGGGGTATGAAAAATTGATAACAACCTTTTCTTAAACCTACCGAATATACATAATAAAATTTCATGAAAAGCTTTGAAGCCGTTTCGGAGGTGTATGCGCACTAATACTGTGACACGAGAATTTTATTAGAGAGTTAGATTTATTGGTAACATTTTATAGTTTATTGTAACACCCATGGGAACAATCTAATCTTGAAGTCAAGACAATCTTTACATAAATATCCTACTTATTATTACAAATTCGAAAGTTTGTGAAGATTTTTCGATGCTTGAGATGTTTGGTTAATCAATCACACAACAACCGCTAATTTACACGAAACTTGGCATGCAGATGCAGTCCAAGTCGCGGCCACCAGCTATTATGTAACATTTATAAATCTCGTAACACAGTTTTTACTTTTGTCATAAAACTCCTCCGAAACGGCGTCACCGACTGTGTGTTTATTGTATATACATATTTGTTAGGTCTGGGAATAGGTCGTATGCTAATTAATCTGTAGAATTCTAAAGGACCCGATTGAGCGACCATAACAATGGTATCTAATTGCTCTTTTGAAGGTCATAATCTAACAGGCATGTCAAAACAACGTTTGTAGGGTCAGCCAGTATTTTTTAAAACAAAGCCACAGCTAATCTTCTGTTGTTACAACATTAATCCAATAAAGTGCTGCGGGCGGCCGGTGGACTCACATCATGAGAAGTTTATCAGAATATTGTGGAACAAACACAGTTTGGCTCTCCGCCGCGATACGGATCTCCGAGCCTTGCCGCAATAAAATCTTCGAGAGCTCGATGCCAGAAGTATTGATATTTTTATCAGGACTATCTTTATTGAGTACCTTTTACCGTCATCTGTTAATCAAGGGTTGAGGGTGACACTAACAACTTTTTAATTAAAAAAATATTTTAGGACTTCAATAGTTTACTTTTGACTATACTTTAAATGTTTATGTACTTTTTATTATACTCAGTAAGTTTTCATTTAAAAGCCTATACAAAACTGCGTTAAATATAATTTATGCACTTTTCGAAAGTACACACACTAAAAGCCACTTAACTCTGTGGAAATCCATAAAATCTACTTTGTACTCAGTATTATTTTAACGTTTCCGTGAACAAAGACAACGGTAATACAGTGTTTTGTCTCAATAAAGATACTATTGTTACCATATTTATGGGCGCGTATAAAATAACAAATCGGCGTGCGTCGGCGGGTGGCCGAGCCGGGCCGAACTTAGCCGATTGGACACGAAGATACCAGCTCATAGTAAGAAAGTAAGTGAAAGACTGAAAATGGGATATCTTATTTGACTACGAGTCTGTATGATGTTTCGTGCCAATTTAGGTCTTTTGAATTTTGACTCTAATTAGATTGACATTTCATTGATACTTTTGTGACAAAATTAAATTTTATGTGAATGTTATAATTATTTTGATCGAATTAATTAATTGACATGAAGGAATTGTAGTTTAAATTTAGTTTTTGAATTATTGTAAATTTTATATTAAATCTAAAAAAATTGTTAAGATGTATATAATTATATTTTGTGATTCTAATTTTATAATGTAAATAATGTATAATGTTTAATGCAATTAATTACGCAATAGTTTTATCTGTAATGTAATTATTTTTCTTGCAATAAATAAATAAATAAATAAATTGACCGGAAGCTCTAGAGTAGAGCTAACAGGAAATCTATTCAGGAGCTTACCAGCGCGCTTGTAGCTGGATGTCTGAAAGGCAAACGGTGACCATTTCGACAAAAAAGAAGAGGGAGAGATGTAAATAAAAGAAGTGAAATAAGTCTGTCTAAGAAAAGTCAGTCTTACCAGCATGCAGCAGTGACCACATTTTAGGAAAGTATGAAAGTTCTATTTCGGGGAAGCTGCCGTTTAGAACTGCTTCCAGATACTACGCTACAACATTTTCTGTATGAGATTTAATAAACATACATAACATTAAAATTGCTACGTTTTAGTAAGCTCCTTGTTAACGTTAGAGTATATTTTCAAGCTATGAGGATTACTTCTGTATTATCCTAGTCTATTCCAGCACTATATGACCACATCATAGGAAAGTATGAAAGTTCTTCTGTTTTAGAATTGCTTGTAGAAACCATGCGAACAACTTATTACAACTAAAAATAAACGGTGTTTGGTAACGTTGGAGAAAATTGTTCACGCTTTCAGGAACATTTCTGGATTATCCTATTCTATTCCTAAGTGCTGTCTCATTGTAGGTAGATAAATATTGCTATTTTGTGTTCACAATGTAATATGAATATGAATACCTGCTGTATGTTAAAGGTCACTGAAATTGCGGTCATCAGTTATACGGTACACCTTATTCTAATAACATACATACATAAGCTCACGCCCTGTACCCCAGAGGGGTAGACAGAGACTATATAGAGACTTCTACCTGCCACGACCCTGACAAACACTTTCGCTTCATTGACGTTTAGTCGTTGCATTCTTCTTATAAATAAAGAAACAAACAAACAAACATAAACATTTACATACAGACACGTAGGTACATTGCTTCGGGCCCCACAGTAGGATACCCTGTGTCGTGGGAACCAGAAACAACGACATCACAAACATGTAAACATCCAAGACTTAGGGTTTTTTTTGTCGGGATTCGAACCCGGGACCTCTCGCATGGTAGCCAGATGCGCTAACCACTGCGCCACAGAGGCCGTCATAAATGTACCAAAATTCAGAATTCTAGACATCTACAATAAACCTACTTAAATCACCTCGTATATTTTGTCCCACCACAAGGTAACAGATCTTACAAGGACCTTGGCGTCTTAATAGCGACTTTCATTAAAATTTCCAGGTAGCCAGGTATGGACAAAGCCTTTCAATTACGGGCCTTATTGTAAGAACGATTTTGTTGGGCAAATTGGTAGCCCAGTGTTTCCATCAATCAACATTGTGCTGCTTCGTGGCAATCTTCATTCTGAAATTTAATTGTAGCCAAAATATGTAAAAGATTTAATTTATAGCTGGTTGTCGTATTTCATTCGGTCACAGTTTTTGGGACTGAATAGTTTCACTAAAAGTTTTAATTATCAAATCGTGCAGAGACCTTAGAGTAGGTACAAATGAGTGTAGTCTTTGCACGATTAACACAAGAGATGTATAACATTGATACATCCTAAGAGCTATTTTAGCATACCGACGGTACCCACCTGACTCCGGACCCTTCCTTTATGTGTCCTACATACGCCGTGGCGTGGTGGCCGGGTCGCCTATCTCCCTCTAATATGGTTGAGACTGGCTTGTTTTCTTACTTTTGTATTCTTACAAAAGAAAACTTTACTAAAGATTTTTAATTAGTAAATAATGTTTTGACCTTGGCAGTGTTGATTGCAAAGATGGGTTACATTTTTACAATTATGTATTACATTTAAGGTTATTTGAGAAAATATGGTCAGTGTGGAGTTCTTTTCGGCTGCCTTTTTCTTTTCTTCTTTTACTTCTTTTGTACAAAAAAGTCGGTCCCAAGGCAGCGTGACCGTTATAATGGCGGGACCATAATGTTAAAGCCATGAGATTTGAAATCCGTCTATCTCATAATTTAGTACCTTTTTCGTACCTATTCGTACCTCCAATAAAAAAATTCTACCTCTTGCAGCCTACCTACAATTTAACGAAATGCGTGGTCCCGCCATTATAACGTTGGATAATGGCGGGACCATATGAAAATACTATAGTTACGCAAAATCAAAGCATTGTAGGTTATACTACCTAATTTCTACCTCCCGAATATCATCGACTTTTAGTTTTACAATCAATGTGAGCTTTATAACAGCGAGAAGAAAATTTTTAAGCCAGCAGAATTTAAATCTGTCTATGTCATAATTTCGTACCTTTTTCGTACCTATTCGTACCCGCAATAAGAAATTTCTACCTCTTGTAGTCTTCCTACAATTTAACAAAATGTATGGTCCCGCCATTAGCACATGGATGATGACGGGATCAATGAAAATACTGAAGTTATTCAAAATCAAATCATTGTAGATTATTCTACCTAATTTCTACCTCACGAATATCATCGTCTTTTAGTTTTACAATCAATAGTAATGAATATATTGGACAAAATCCGTACCGTTCCCATTAAAAATTTCTTTCATACTGAAGTAATGGCGCCATGGCATGTCCATTAGGGATGTAAAGCTTGATCTACCAAACCGGTTTGAGCCACAAACCGTATAACTCGGTTTGGGCCGACATCAAACCGATATTTAACGAGCTGAGCCCGCCGAGCGAGCGGTTTGTTGATATTGCTGACTCTCTCTCACTCATGCTCGTTGTGTCGCGAGACTTGCCGCCTGTGGAGAGCGCGCCCCCGCGCGGGCGATAAGGTTTGCACTTTGGATTGGAACTTGCGTCGCGTCGCGCCGTCTTAAATCAATCCGAGTTGTGGTTGAGCAAGTGCGCGATTATGACTAAATTAGTCGATTAGACATAAACTTAGTAACTTACTTAGGAATTACTTGTGTCCCTAGTAACTTTCACGTGGTCGATTTCAATATTTCAAGTACGCCACCCAACTGTGTATCAATAGTTCCTAATAGTGCTTCAAGACACAATTAGCTAGAACAAGTATTTCAGGAGATATTCTAAGCCAAGAATACGGATACAATTACTTTCAGTACTTACAAATTATTTAATATTTCTTGATCTGAATAAAAATACATGTGAGAATATTATTTCTGTGTTTTAACTCCCTCAAGGCTTTTGAAACGAATCGCTCGTAGCCCCGGCTGCCTGAGTGATTTTAAACAGCGTTAAGCAATGGATGGCGCGTTCAATGCATGGTTGTGTGACTGTTTATGACTAAGGCTAGTGGCATTTTTCCGTTTCGTGGTCTGCAAGGCACGTTAAGTAGTGCCGGCTGCTGTCGATAGATCGCAAACGTTAAGCCATGTCAGAGGCCTTAGGGCGGCTTGAAAACTACTGAGAGTAAAACCGGCCACTATTCTTAAAAGCCTCCACCGATCCGGACTTGGCCCCCGTAGTGGAGTATAGCCTATACTTTCCTCAAGGAAGAGACCCGTGCCCCTCGGTGGGGACATAATAGGTTGATGATGAAGGCTATGAAAAAGAAGTTCTGAGACTTGGAAAAGTTGATTTTGAATTGTAATTAGTTCTTTGTCTCTAGTGAAAACAAAACTAAGCGTATGAGTTAAATTAACGTTCATAATTCCGGTATCGTCATGAAACCAAATTAGCGTCAGCTCGTGCGGACCGCGGCGATACGGTTTACGTCGTCAAACCGAACGATAGTGCCAAATCGGTGCAAACCCTCGCACGGGTGTGCCGAATCGGTTAGAGACGACGCAAACCGTGCCACTGCAGATCGCAGCCTCGCATCGACTATGTAATTAATTGTGGCTTGTAACTCTGTTTCATCCCGGTTTACATAGATTTTTGCGGTTCTGTTTGTAAGTCGGTTTGCGCGTGCTATCAAACCGGTTTATATCGACCTGAGAAGAGATCGTGACTACATACCGTGATTTCGCTCATAAACACAGAATAGATTATTGACAGCTGTCAACATTCACTTATTATACAGGGTGTCCCAAAATTGACACGTCACAGTGATAAAGAAGGTAGACCTGCTCAAGAGGCATCGAACAAACCTAACATGACCTCAGTAAAAGTTGCCCGGTTTTCGAGATATTGCCAATTGGTTTTTTAACAAGTTGAGTACTAGCATTAAGTTAGATAGCCCTCGTGTTTGTTTTTGTTATTTGTATTCGGGCACAAATCGAATAGTTAAATAAGATGACCCTTTGTCGATAACTACCTATGTACAATATGGAAAAATACTGGATTAAACTTAAAATAAATTTTGTATTGAAAAATTATTTTCAACTTTGACCACTTGCCGTGAAAAAAAAATTACTACGAACAAATAACTCCAAAAACATGCGTGTATTATACCAATCCAAAATGGTATAACACATGCATCTTAATTCAGTAATGTACGAATTTTTAATGCTCGATTAAAACTAGGAACTCAGAAAGCCACTGGTAACAGGTAAAAATCATTGCCTCACGCTACGGTACGACATTATCATTCTACTTGTTAAAAATCGTAAAAATTTAGAAACAAAAGTAATTGGCAATGTTTTGAAAACCGTGCAACTTTAACTGAGGTCTTGTTACGTTGGTTCAGTGCCTATTGAGCTTGTCTACCTCCCGTCGTCACTGTGACGTGTCATTTTTGGGACACCCTGTATGCATCCTAAGATGGTCTATGCAGGTTATACTTAGTCTGTGGTGTTAAATTTTATTTATTACTAAAGTCCGGCCATTGAGAGAATACGATCCTGACAGGTCGCGATAGAACGGACGACGTAACTTTGAAGTGGCGTTGAATTTTCGATTAAAATATTTTTAAGGTCTATTTGTCCTATTAGCAAATAATTATGATTGAAACTATACCATTACGTAAACTTACAACCAATATTATATTTTGCGTGGTGATTAAATGTTAGATAAAAAAGGAATCAATATATAATGTTCGTGCATAAAATCCGTGGTATACGCTGTACCAAGGTTCCGTTTTTTTTTCTGGTGATGTACCAAAAATAACGAAAATAATAACGCTCATACGAACGCATAACGTGCATAACGATGTGAACGTAATTATCTTATGTTCACTTAGGTTAAGTTCATTTAATTAAGTTTTAGTGTTACTATTTTGTACAATAAAAAATAAAGTACCATAATTTTTTTGTTTTTTTTTTACATATTTGAATATAAATCGTGAGTCGTTGGCAAAAGCTAGCTAAGCGAATAACGTAAGGAAGGCTAACGTTGATAATCTCCCATCACTAGTCACATGAAATAGATAGGTGTCAGGAGCGTATTCTCCCAGCGACCAAGGTATTAATAAATTAGTGTTTCTGAACTACGGATTTTGTCCAATATATTCCGGGCAACTTTTACTGAGGTCATGTTAGGTTTGTTCGATGCCTCTTGAGCAGGTCTACCTTCTTTATCACTGTGACGTGTCAATTTTGGGACACCCTGTATAATAAGTGAATATTGACAGCTGTCAATAATCTATTCTGTGTTTATGAGCGAAATCACGGTATGTAGTCACGATCTCTTCTCAGGTCGATATAAACCGGTTTGATAGCACGCGCAAACCGACTTACAAACAGAACCGCAAAAATCTATGTAAACCGGGATGAAACAGAGTTACAAGCCACAATTAATTACATAGTCGATGCGAGGCTGCGATCTGCAGTGGCACGGTTTGCGTCGTCTCTAACCGATTCGGCACACCCGTGCGAGGGTTTGCACCGATTTGGCACTATCGTTCGGTTTGACGACGTAAACCGTATCGCCGCGGTCCGCACGAGCTGACGCTAATTTGGTTTCATGACGATACCGGAATTATGAACGTTAATTTAACTCATACGCTTAGTTTTGTTTTCACTAGAGACAAAGAACTAATTACAATTCAAAATCAACTTTTCCAAGTCTCAGAACTTCTTTTTCATAGCCTTCATCATCAACCTATTATGTCCCCACCGAGGGGCACGGGTCTCTTCCTTGAGGAAGGTATAGGCTATACTCCACTACGGGGGCCAAGTCCGGATCGGTGGAGGCTTTTAAGAATAGTGGCCGGTTTTACTCTCAGTAGTTTTCAAGCCGCCCTAAGGCCTCTGACATGGCTTAACGTTTGCGATCTATCGACAGCAGCCGGCACTACTTAACGTGCCTTGCAGACCACGAAACGGAAAAATGCCACTAGCCTTAGTCATAAACAGTCACACAACCATGCATTGAACGCGCCATCCATTGCTTAACGCTGTTTAAAATCACTCAGGCAGCCGGGGCTACGAGCGATTCGTTTCAAAAGCCTTGAGGGAGTTAAAACACAGAAATAATATTCTCACATGTATTTTTATTCAGATCAAGAAATATTAAATAATTTGTAAGTACTGAAAGTAATTGTATCCGTATTCTTGGCTTAGAATATCTCCTGAAATACTTGTTCTAGCTAATTGTGTCTTGAAGCACTATTAGGAACTATTGATACACAGTTGGGTGGCGTACTTGAAATATTGAAATCGACCACGTGAAAGTTACTAGGGACACAAGTAATTCCTAAGTAAGTTACTAAGTTTATGTCTAATCGACTAATTTAGTCATAATCGCGCACTTGCTCAACCACAACTCGGATTGATTTAAGACGGCGCGACGCGACGCAAGTTCCAATCCAAAGTGCAAACCTTATCGCCCGCGCGGGGGCGCGCTCTCCACAGGCGGCAAGTCTCGCGACACAACGAGCATGAGTGAGAGAGAGTCAGCAATATCAACAAACCGCTCGCTCGGCGGGCTCAGCTCGTTAAATATCGGTTTGATGTCGGCCCAAACCGAGTTATACGGTTTGTGGCTCAAACCGGTTTGGTAGATCAAGCTTTACATCCCTAATGGACATGCCATGGCGCCATTACTTCAGTATGAAAGAAATTTTTAATGGGAACGGTACGGATTTTGTCCAATATATTCATTACTATTGATTGTAAAACTAAAAGACGATGATATTCGTGAGGTAGAAATTAGGTAGAATAATCTACAATGATTTGATTTTGAATAACTTCAGTATTTTCATTGATCCCGTCATCATCCATGTGCTAATGGCGGGACCATACATTTTGTTAAATTGTAGGAAGACTACAAGAGGTAGAAATTTCTTATTGCGGGTACGAATAGGTACGAAAAAGGTACGAAATTATGACATAGACAGATTTAAATTCTGCTGGTTTAAAAATTTTCTTCTCGCTGTTATAAAGCTCACATTGATTGTAAAACTAAAAGTCGATGTTATTCGGGAGGTAGAAATTAGGTAGTATAACCTACAATGCTTTGATTTTGCATAACTATAGCATTTTCATATGGTCCCGCCATTATCCAACGTTATAATGGCGGGACCATGCATTTCGTTAAATTGTAGGTAGGCTGCAAGAGGTAGAATTTTTTTATTGGAGGTACGAATAGGTACAAAAAAGGTACTAAATTATGAGATAGACGGATTTCAAATCTCATGGCTTTAACATTATGGTCCCGCCATTATAACGGTCACAAGGCAGCGGCTAATATTATGACACCCGACAAACAGAATTATTGATTGATTGATTTCCACTTAAATTTCTGATTTCTGCTCTCGAATCGCACTTTTGAATTATTCGAGAAAGTGTCAAACTCGATACTACGTTAAATCGTGCATAGGTAACGGACGCAAAGGTCTATAATGATGATTTCAGCAAATAAACGTGTCAAAATTGGCTTCCTATTGGATCCTTCTCCTTTTCGTACTGCGAATGATAAACCTTGAATTGAACACTAAACAATCCTTCTGTCTCCGAAATAGTTTAGAATCTTACCACATGATTTTACCCCAATAAATGTTACAAAAACCTTGCAAGATCATTTCTGCGCACCGGGCGGTAGACAATGGAGTGACAAGTAAGGGAAGCTGTCACAATAAGGTGACGGCGGTGAGCGGGCAGGGCGCAGGGAGAGCACATGTGACCCTTACCGAGAATCCTGCTGAGGCAAACAAAACGCCATCAAGTCAAATACAAGTCAAAAGATTGAACAAGGAGTTGTAGAAATCCCAGCTCTCTTTAAAGTCGATCACTATACTTAAAACAGAGTTAAAACCGGTTTATGGCAGAAATACCTCTGCTAAGCCGCCTTCAACTCCCTCTTAAGAGTGCTTTAGTAGATTCGACATTTTGTTTAAAAGACTGTTTATCTACAGCATCTTCAATACTTGTCAACAACAGGAATACAAGATTTTTCCTTTTACGACTGACTTTATCTTTTTTTTATAGGAAACAGTTTAGTTTATCAGTGTTGTCTATACGTGCACCTACTGGCCTCATGCATTCGGATTCAAAAAAACAGACAAATCTCAGTAATTTTGGGCGTAAATTTTCCAATGGAAATGTAGGTAAAAAGTAAATGACAGTATATAGAATTTTTACTTGGAGTCTACTTGACTCTATTTGGCCTTCAGTGTAATCGAATCTAATTGGCCTACTGTGTTTTATAACGTGTTTACTATAGCAACCTAGAATGTTATAAATGGTTATTTTGTAACAGTAATAGATGTGTGCGTGTGTATGGGGATGGTGCGGAGCCGGGGGCTATGCCATATCACGCGCTCGATCTCGCGGGGTAGCCAGAGACAATGCCAGATCCTATCGCGGCCCTATATGCGGCCGGGAATGAATGCGGTGCTCTGATGGTGTACACACGACACCACATCGAACTGGTGGATCTGGACACTCCACTCGGTTACGTTTCAGGCGATTTGCAATTAAATCGTTAAGGTGGCTGCTCTGCCGACTGTCAGAGATTTAGGGTTCCCTGTCCGAATTTTAAACCCGTAGAGTTTATTATGCTATATTTTTGTAAGGTTGGACACATCGTTGGATAATTAATTGAATTTTGTGTAACGTGTAACACATCAGGGATCTTTCAGAATTAGGGTTGAAATTTGTCTTTGGACCAGCGATATTCTGTTCTAAACCTTTCTTAAGTTCCTAACTTACGAATCTTACGAAAGTTAATTATTAACTTTATTCCGGATACACTTACGTAACTATTTTTCGGAAGAGACTATGATTAAGCTCTGCGAATCAGAGCGAAACCTGGTCGGACTCTTCCGACAAAAACTCAAGTAACGGTATCTGGAATAAAGTTAATAAAATTCCGTTCTGTTTTCATCTCGTATAATGACTAACATTTGTACAAATAATTGGCGTGGTAGCTCAAATAATGTTGAGCAGTTAGGCGCACACCGCGCGTGCAGAAAAAGGATATATACTCTTTCACCTGTATTAGGTTCGGCCGAATAATAGCGATAACAATTTCTCGGGTCGTTCGATCGTTATTTCCTCATAGGAACGAGAGGAAAAGTACGGAAAAAAACATGGAAGCCCTTATAGACTCTCGGGCTCCGTGAGACTCCGTCGCGGAGCGCCGCCGGTGGTCCCCGGCGGGGGGCGCTTCAATGGACGTAGATCATTGTCGATGTATCGGGGTGAGGGCTATGCTTTAGACGCCTATTGTAACTTTCGCTACAGCAACTATGTTTATGTTAAACGATAATGTTGCAAACAAAAGTGGTTCTTATGTAGCCTCGATAGTATGGGGTACATAGGCCTCTCTCTTTAAACAACAAATATTTTGATATTATTTTCTACCTCTGACCACTCCGGCAAGCATTTGAAGAAACAGTAGCAAATTATTGTTTTAATTGGAAGTAAAGCTGCAGAATATATCTGAAAATTGCAGAGTATCAATATGTACGTTACATAAACTTACGCCTGTATCGCGGAGGAGTAGACCAGGGTTCCTCACTTGCACTGGCTGAGTGTGTAAAACGTGTAAACGTCAAGGTGCTGTTTACTGTAGGTATAATAATCGTAATAAAATTGTTACTCTATAAAAGCGCGCATTTTGCTTTACACAAAATAATCCGTTTGTCTACTAAGCTCGATTTATCCAAAATATGTATTTTTTGTTGTACAGACAGTTACATTATTTATGTTTCTTATTTTATTATTATTAATAATATTCATGAGCAAAATATGTTTGTTTCTAAGGAAAGCAAGTTAAAAAAATCCCCGTGCGTATCGGAAAAGGATTGTTGTAATATCTAATCTAATATCTTTAAACTTTAATTTTACTTGTTGGAATACGAAGGTTGGTTTTCGCGGAAATTTACAAGGTTGTCAGCGCAACTACAGCGCCCCCAAGTTATATGTTCAGGTGGGTAAAATTGTAACTAACTAATTAATTGTAAATCCTGTTCCCCATTTTTATTTTATTTATTCACCTAATAATATTTATAGATATATTTTCATTAAAATTGAAAGAACGGTTAATACGGATATTCTCATTTTTCTAGGGAAATTTCTTAAATGTTACTACTAAGTTCTCCACTAGCGCCGCTATCAACTGAACAGATAAGATGGTGGCACTGTACTATCTACTTCTTGACACTTAGCGCCATCTATTGGATATTTACATTACCGCAACATGTATCGCCATCTATTAACGAAAATATGAACTAAAAATAGCCCTACCTATGTCGCTGAGAATCTACGTTTTTTATAGATACACTACTTGCTTATCTTACCTATTCGAATCTAATGCCGGCTACACACGTAACGATATATCGTAGCGATTAAACTGCGCAAGCCGATTTGCGCAGATTTATCAATCGTGTGTATGACGAAAATCTGCAACGATTAGCTTGAAATAAACCGTTTTGGAATAACGAATAAAATAAATTATTGAAGGAGCCCTGAAACCTCCTTATGCTATACAAGGCTGTATTGCCTCAAGTGAGAAATCGGGCGGTCCCGGCAGCATAATCTGCCGCGCAACCCGCCGGCACACCCCGCCAGCCAGCCGGCGGCTCAGCTCGTGTGGCATTGCCGGCGGCTTAATCACCCGCCATAGCCGGCGTCATAGCCGCCGGCCGTGCCGATGGCATAGTGTGTAGAAGACATAAGAAACTTTGACAAGGCAAAACAAGGACGAGGAACTCCACCGAGGCCGAGCTTCATCCAGTACCAGGTCGAAGGCTAAGACGTTGCGAGCTCCAGCGTAAAAGTAACAATGCAAAATCCAGATGGGACAAACGTGTGAGGCCGAAGGCCGAGCCTTGCGAAGCGAGCATGAAAAACTTTAATAAGGCAAAACGTGGACGAAGAACTCCACCGAGGCGAGGCCAAAGGTCGAGCTCCATCCAGTACCAGGTCAAAGGCTAAGACGTTCCGACTTCCAGCGTAAAAGAAACAAAGCAAAATCCAGATGGGACAAACTTGCGAGGCCGAAGGCCGAGCCTTGCGAAGCGAGCATGAAAAACTTTGACAACACAAAACGAGGACGAAGAACCCCACCGAGGCGAGACCAAAGGCCGAGCTCCATCCAGTACCAGGTCAAAGGCTAAGAGGTTGCGAGCTCCAGCGTAAAATAAACAATGCAAAATCCAGATGGTACAAACTTGCGAGGCCGACGGCCGAGCCTCGCGAAGCGAGCACGAGAAACTTTGACAAGGAAAAACGAGGATGAGGAACTCCACTGAGGCGAGGCCAAAGGCCGAGCTCCATCCAGTACCAGGTCGAAGGCTAAGATGTTGCAAGTTCCAGCGTAAAAGAAACAATGCAAAATCCAGATGGCACAAACTTACGGGGCCAAAGGCCGAGCTCCGCAAAGTGGGCACTGTGGACCCTGCCATGGCGAGGCCGGAGATAGGACTCAGTTCAGGCCAAGGCTGAAAGCCAAGACGTTCCGTGTTCCGGCGTAAAATTAACAATGAAAAGCCGGATAGGACAAATTTGCGAGGCCTCAAGCTCCGCGAAGCGGGCAAGAGGAACCTCGCTGAGGCTCCGTTCAGGTTGCGGCTGAAAGCCGAGCTCCGTTCAGGCTGAGGCTGAAGGCCAAGACTATACATGTTCCCATGCATCAAATCTCAATCAAAAGTGTCTAGCAAGGCCCTAGGCCGACTGCCATAGAGAGTGAAACTCGGAGCGGTTGAAGGTTGGCGCGTGTAAGCGTTCAGGGGCTTGCCCCTTAGTCCGAGTGTAATTTCCAAAAAACACGATTTAACAAAAAAATACCGAGCAAAGCGCGGTCATCCGGGTACTGTAATTAATGTTAAAAGCCTTAGTGTTTTTCTGCTGTGAAATCTATATTATTGTAAATTTTCATTAAAATTCACTCAGTAGTTTTGCGTGGAGAATAAACGACTATATTGCGTTTACAATATTATTAAGGATTCTGTTACACCAACACACCGTTATAATAAAGCGATCTACCCTTTATCTGCTAGTTCAATGCAAGGACGTTAATTTCGCTAAGCAGTTGCTTGCACATGCGGCTGTCGCGGGCGGTCGCGGGCGGTCGCGGGCGGTCGCGGGGTCGCTGAGGTTACGAGCCGCCTCTAATGAAGCAGACACTCACCTCATGAGGTGAATGGGAAGAGACAGAACCGCTTTCAGCATGCTATAATATGAAGAAGAAGAAGAAAAAAAATCTTATAAAAACAGAACACATTCCACAAAACCAAAATTAAACAAAAAAAAATTATACAAAACAAAAAAATCAGAAGAAAACAGGAGGAAAATAAAGGTCACGGCGTGTCACTGCTGTTATAAATGGCAGCTGACTCAGCATTATGCTGAAGGACAAGCCTTCAGCGCTGATTTTCAGTCAGTGCCAAAAGATACGATGATGAAAGAACGATGAAGGAGTTTAAGGAACTAATACTTATGTACAGAATAGATTAAATACTTAAAATTGTTTAATACGAAGAACAGACAAGACTATTAAGGATAAATTAATTAATACATACAACAAAAATATATATGGTTAAATATAATTAAGAAGGAACCAAAATACAGAGAAATATTGTAGGTACAGCACTTTACAATATCAGAGCAATAGTCTTCTGATTTTCCCGTTTCATTTAAATTCAAACGTGGGCCCAGTTCTAGTGATTGGTGCTTCTGCCTACCCCCTCGGGGATTAGGGGCGTAAGTTTGTTTATATTCACCAAAATTTGTTATTTTTAGGCGTGACAGACAGTTACATTCGCATTAACAATATAGGATGGTTTTTCCAAAGCGTGCGGGACCAAGATATCATGATTCTAGCTTAAAAATAAGGATTTCCGTAGAAATATTTATCGCCTATTTCGTACTCGTTTGGGAGTGATGTCCAAAAAATGCCTACACCTTCCTCAGGGGAGAGACCCGTTGAGGGTGGGAGGGACATAATGGGTTGATGATGATGCAAACGGTCTACTGCCCGTCTATAGTCTGTAGCACTAATGGCCAACTACACGTCGCGGGCGCATTGTATGCAAAGGCATCGCTTTGTTCGCTCCGCTATAAAGTTTTATCTAGTACGCGCGAGCGGTTAGGCGGGGCCATTAGATTAGAAAACTTGTTAGTCTTAATTCGGCAACTCTATTACGTCTCAATTGCAGCTCCCACTCCAAGATTGCTTTCAAGACCTTTTTATAACTTCGCTATTTCGTTTTTTCGCAATTAATTGAGTTCGACGACAAAGAGAAACGATCTAGCTGTAGATCGGGCTGCGCTCGGTCAATTGGTCCAGTGCCGTCCGCGGCGGCAATTAGTTGATTGTCGCTGCTCATCCTCTCGACATAGACTAACATACGCACAGAACTACGTGCTATAAAAGAGCGATAAAAGGTTCTTCGTTCGAATTAAAAAATATTGATTGTTATAAAAGTCAACACTAACACCAAAAATAAAATACCTTAAGCTTATCATGGAACTAAAATGTCATATTGTGTGAATTGTGAAATGTGAATTCTTGTCAATATTCTAGAATATTTTGTGTTTTTTCTAGTGTGCAATAAAAAATATTCTTATCTCATCTTATCTTGTTATATTAAGTAGAACTTTTGACAGGCCGATCGGCTTCTGATTTTTCTTGTCTTGTCTATCTATCTTGCACCTTTTGAGATTTTTACTAATATTAAAATGTAAAGGTATGTTTAATTCGTCCGTAATATAATTGATTATCAATTTATTGTCGCTGTGTACTTTTTTAATGCCACAACGAATTTTTTATAAACAGTTTCATTCCAATCCTAGGCCACGGACTTCCGTGGCCGCGGAAACAAACATAATGCATACAAACAACAAATTACAACACACCATTTGGGCGAGCGTAGTCTACAAAGGAAAAGAGACTGCTTTTTTTAATTTAAATACTGTGTTAATACCGTGTTTCACTAGAATTTTGGATAGTATAATTATTGACACGACACATTCATTCTCGCTTTTATTTTCATGTTGCGGTAGGCGGGGCGCAATCGGGCCCCTTTTCTCTACATCATCTTTGCTTCGCTAGATGGCAAGTATAGCGTTCACACTCTTCAGCAATTTGCTATGGGTAGGTAGCGCGTGAAATATGTCGGATGAAACGAAACAAAACTGACTTTCTATGTGTAACAAGTTTGTGGCAACGCCACTAATTGCACTTGACACTGCTGCATGAAACTTGCGAGTTCTCTGGACGGTTATAGGCCGAAGCCTAGCCTAGAACTGCAATTGTCACATGTGGAAACTGGACCTCTTTGCTAATGGTTATTAAGATATTATATACCTCATAGATAGATAAACAGAGAAAAAGTTTATTTGCCATACCAATAACACACCCAACAAATCATATCTTATGTTTTGAAATTATTATTTTTAATTTTAATTCTACATTTTACCTTTTTTGTATAAACGATAAGCCTGCTGACTTTAACATGACTGTTCTTCTGTAGAAAATTACGTCACATATTGACAGACTGTAAATATTTTTACCCTTATCTATCTATCTATCTATCTATCTATCTCTTTAAACGAGCAATTCTTGTATATATGTATTTAATATAATAAGAATCTCGGAAACGGCTCCAACGATTTTCACAAAATTTTGTAGGCAGATGCTTTCGGGGGCGTTTAATTGATCTAACTAGGTTACATTTTTAGAAAACGTTGTTTTATCCGTGTTTTAAGGCAATTGAAATTTGCTATAATAACATACAGAGGTAAATTTCGCATCCATCTGCAAAGTTGGGATAGTTCTGACGGGAAAACGGGCGACCCGTTTCGGGCCGTTTTCAAGTGACCCGGTTCGAGTCATGATTTTTTTTCCAAGTTCTTTTTTTGTTGAAAAAGGATTATTTAAATTTCATATTACATATTTTATATTACAAAAAAAGTACCGATTAAAGCTCGGTCACCCAGGTACTATACTAAGATATAAGAATATTCTTTATTGCACACGAAATAGATAGAAATAAAAGTTATACTAATTTAATATTATATGTAAAATATTACTAGCTGACCCGGCAAACGTTGTTTTGCTAGATAGGGCTATGAAAAATAGATAACAACCTATTCTCAGACCCACAGAATTTACATATAAAATTTCATCAGAATTGGTCCAGCCGTTCCGGAGGGTTTGACCAAAAATAACCAAGTGCAGTGATAAGACATACACGCATCAGCTCTTATGTAGTAGTGTATCAAATAATAATAATAACTTTTATTTCTATCTCTTATTTTCTGCTACAAAAAGTAGATGCACATACCTACCTCAGATTTTTTAAATCTTACAATAGGCGTTCTTCAAGTATAGTCGACAGCATAACAACCTGTACACACGTGCACTTCACTTTACTCAGTTAGATATATACATTGTAGCTAACTTTGGAACGAAAATATCAAGGTTGATTAACAGCAGACATCAGTAATAGAGTGTTATATAGATTGAAGGCCTTATTAAGGACACGAAACAAGCCACTCCGAACAAGAGCCCAATTCGGCTTAGTGGGGAATAACTTGATACCCCCATAATTATCCCGAACATGATTACTGTCCGTAAATAGTAGATTACCCTCTGCCCTCTTTACTGTGTCCCCTATCGCGTTTCTGATTGGTCGCCGTAATTAATAGAGACATTCTAGTATAGAGGGCCTTTGTGAGTAAACACGTCGTGTTCATCGAGATAGTCTTGCTCCGTACTCGCCGGAGTGTTTTACATCTATGAGTAATTCTATACAACTACATATACATATACATCTACGAGTAATTGATTCATGCATCTTGGATTCCACAAATAAAGTACTTCTTTTCTCTTTTCTCCATATCCTGCCTTTCCAATCGTCTACCTAGAACTTTCTCAAGTAACAGTTCACTAAGTTTTTCCAACAATATATATTATGGTCGCCTGGCCCACGGAAGCGGCACAGCGTAACTTACAGTCGACAGCACGTCAATCTTCACATTTTAGTTGCAAAGTCGCCCGTAATGCAACGGAGCAGAGTGCATGGGTGTATACGATAATGTGCTGTCGACTGTACGCCATATTGCCACTCCTCGCAGCTCGTGACATCCAGTGACTTTCAGATTATGTCTTTTTTTATTACTATATAAAACATTTAGCCTAGAATTGGTCTGACATAAGCTATGTACGTCTTGCGTATTATTCAGTTTAATAATAACATTTCTTTAAATAAAACTTTCGTAAGCACTAAACCTTATTAAAGACAAAAAGTCAAGTCGATGTATCCACAATAAGTTTTATAAAAATATTATCGTAAAATATCTTGAGAGTCTGGGTTCGAACCACGCATGTACCAATGACTTTTAGTTACGTACATTTGTTTGTACAGCAACACCATTCGCTGATAAATTGTGCCCGGATAACGGCGACAGGCTTGCCACTTGTCACGTTTGGGACCTAATAAACTCGGCAAAACGTGGGCCCAGTTCCAGTGACTGGTGCCTCTGCCTACCCCTTCGGGGATATCGGGCGTGAGTTTATTAATTTAATTATTTTTAATTTTATCGTAAAATGTGGATAATGGAGCTAAATATACAATTAAATATTCTATTTTTCAACGCTTATTCAAGTTCATTCAAATTGTCTGTTTGAAATTAATTGTAATTCTGTTTGTAAAGGAAATAAAATATATTCATTTTCACTAACAGGATTAATTAAAATTTATCGCAAATTCTGGGTTTGTGCAAGGCAGAAATAGCCCAGCATGAAAACTACGGACATAAATGAAATAGACCGCCAAGAGAACAGTAAGTGTGATACATGGTGCTATTAACACGTGTTCATTATCTCCTGCTAATTCTGTACTAAATGCCGTTTGGCTTACATGTCGCCGCTACTGCACATTGTGAGGAGCTGACCGCCCACGCTGTTGTATCTGCCTATAGATAGATCTACAGCTTATATTGCCTGACGATCCTTTATTCCTTTGAGCAACATCAAAGTGCTACATACATTATTTGCCAAACACTAAATTGGGTATGCGCTCATCATCTTTGATCTGTGAAACTATATAGTTACTGGTCAAATTAACACTGACCCGCCGATTTCCCGGTAGTTCTTGTAGTTGTTTTCCATGTGCTAACAGGTATACTCATAGCAAAGTTATAAGTATAATCTGCCTGGACCTATGAGGTTTTATGCATTACATGCTTTAGGTAGTGGCCACTGGAGACGGCATTTTTAACTTTTGTAGCACATGATCAAGATTTAGCAGCAGATACCGTTTTTTTTACATTTACATACAGGCACATACACTGCTTCTGGCCCCACACTATAGGATACTCTGTGTCGTGGGAACCAGAAACAGCGACATCACAAACATGTAAACATCCAAGAACTGGGGTTTATTTATCCCCACCCGGGATTCAAACCCGGACCTCTCGCATGGTATGGTATTCAGATGCTCTACCGCTGCGCCACAGAGGTCGTTTATCCGTTAAATACTAACTCTATCGGTTTCTTTCAACTATAATTCATAGCAAATAGACGTATTACACAACGAGCTCCAGAAACTGTATCAAGAATTACTGGATGGCGATCGCGTTATGTCTTTTTCTAATCCAGACGTTAAAGTACCCTCTCATAAAGCGTTCATCGTAGATGGCTATCAGCTAATTTTATGCAAATTTTGCGACACAAAACCCTTAAAATAGTAGGCGTAAAGAACTAAAGAAAAAAGTATCGGAACTTGCTTTTCTGCGGTCTTTTTCTCGTATATCAGTGCCTGATATATCTTCAGAGTAATTCCACACTTGTTGGTCGTTTATCTCGCCAATGGGGTTCATTGCCGGCGTATTCCATCAGCTGAGTGGTGGCTCAAGTAAACGAGGTGCGACGCCGCAGTGTAGGCGGCGGCGGCACGGGGACAAATGCATCAATCACGCGGGATCAGCCGCTCGCTCTATATTTTATTTATTTATTCGCCGAGATGTCGCCGCAAGTTACTAATGTCTCGCGGCTGTAGGGGCTCCATGGCTTTGACAGACGAAAGGGAACACTTTCAAAAAATCGTTATACGACCACGAACTAAAAAAAATCTATTGATTGCAACAAGTTTCAGAGTGTGTCGACTGGAGAACCTACATACTGGCCAACTGACCCCAAGAAAAAACCCGATCTTCTGGACTTTTACATTACAAAAGGGCTCTCAACCTTGTATCACCACGTGGAGTCATGCCTGGATGGATCATCGGACCACACTGCTGTCTTAATGACATTAAGCACTACTGTAATATTAAGTGAAAAACCATGCACTCTCTATAATAAAGACACTGACTGGGAAACATTTCGACACCATATGGATAGCAATATCAATCTTGGAATACCACTGAAGTCTTCGAATGATGTAGAGGAAGCAGCACTACACATAACTAAAGTCCTACAAGAATCTGCCTGGAAGGCAACCCCAGATACTACAGAAAAGACCCAAAAATATAACTACCCGCTGGAAGTCAGGAAAAGAGTAGAAGAAAAACGTAGTCTAAGACGCAAATGGCAACTAAGCAGACATCCTGATGACAAATCCAAATTCAATAGAGCTAAACACCAGCTAAAACAATTAATTGAAGAAATAAAGAATAAAACTCTGCAAGACCGACTGGAAAAGTGTCACCCAAACAAAAACGACCACCACTCACTGTGGAAACTTACAAAGAATTACAATCAACCACAACAAGCAATACCCCCTCTGAGACGCAATGATGGCAAATGGGCCAGGAGCAATGATGAGAAAGCGGAAATATTTGCTGAATTCCTTGAAAGTGCATTCCAGCCAAACAAACCTTCTGAGTCAAGCAACGATCCAATGATAGACAGAGTGTTACAAGGCGACCTACAAATGTCTCTACCGTTGCAACCAACCAACCCCAGAGAAATCACAAACCAGATTCGACAACTAGCCAAGAAGAAGGCACCAGGATATGACCTAGTGACAACGGAGGTGCTCGAACGGCTACCGCGGAAGGGAATTGTATTCCTAACAGTTCTCTTTAACGCAATCATGAGAATACAATACTTCCCATCTATGTGGAAGATATCACAAATAATACTAATACACAAGAATGGTAAACCCCCAAATGAAGTCTCATCGTACCGACCAATAAGCCTTCTACCCGTCGTATCGAAGCTGTTCGAGAGAGTATTTCTGCGGCGACTAAAACCAATGCTGGTGAAAGAAAATATTGTCCCAGACCACCAATTTGGATTTCGGGCAAAACATTCAACAGTGGAACAGGTCCACCGTGTTGTCAGAAAAGTGAGACAAACACTGGAAAAGAAAGAGTACTGCTCTGCCGTATTTCTGGACATCTAGCAGGCATTCGACCGCGTGTGGCACAAAGGACTACTATACAAAATCAAAAGCTGGCTCCCACACACGGTTCATACACTTATGAAATCCTGCCTTTTTTTTTTTTTTTTGTTAACGGGGTGAAATGCTTTGTGCACCATAACCGCCACCCTTGGGGGAGGGCGACGGCCGTGTGTCGGACTCTCCTCTCCTAATAATAGGAGAGGCATACCTCCTAAAACACCCCGGGGGCCGTCCTGTCGCTCGTGTAATGGGGCGCCGCCGGATCTCGCAAGTGGTAGACCACAGTGCGAATGCTACAGCGGCGCCCCGGCGACGTCGACCCGACTCGCAAAGGAGCCGGGCCCACCCTCACTGGAGAAGGGGCATGGGCCCCCCACCCCCTTCTCCCGTCACGATGTCTGACGGCAGGTCCCCCAACCTGCCGTCTGTGACCCTCACTCAACCGGCGGCGCAAGGTCCGCGTGGGGTCCCCCGCGCCACCAGCTCTCCCGGCGGAGAGGCGCGAGCTCCCCAAGCCTCCAGCTACCGAAGACCCGTTTTCTGGCCCTCTGCCAGGTCTTCGGCCCCGTCTGGTCCTCCCCTCCCTAGTCCTCCCTTGGCCAAGGACCATGGGGTCCTCAATCCCTGGTCCCCGGCCCCCCTCCCAATGTCCCTCCCGGCCCGGCTTGCAGAACTCGCGCCCCTCCCCTCCCCGTCCGGCCCTCTTCCATGCCCTCTGCTGGACAGAGGGACATAAAGAGGGCCCCCACCGTGTGTTTTTTATAGAGGTTGTCTCCTCGCGGCCCGAAGGCCGCCGGCCCCGCTCAATGTGGGGTTACGGGTGATGAAATCCTACCTGGAATGCAGACTGTTCCAGGTGAAGTACGGCGGAAGTTGCTCCTCCTTTAGAGATTGCCAAGCGGGAGTCCCCCAGGGATCAGTACTGGGGCCGGTGTTATACACCATCTTCACTGCAGATATACCAGAGACGGAGAATGTACTATGTGCAACATACGCTGACGACACGGCCTGCCTCTCTAGTAGTAAAGATCCAACTGAAGCATCCAGACTGCTGCAATGCCAAGTAAACAAACTGGAACACTGGCTAGACAAATGGCGGATAAAAGCAAGTCCCACAAAGTCTGTACACATAACCTTTACCTTGAGAAAAGGTGACTGTCCAGCAATCACATTGAAAGGTGAGACTTTACCACACAAAACATGTGTTAAGTACCTCGGGTGCCATCTCGACAGAGGTCTTTACTAGAAGACGCACATCCTGGCAAAAAAGGAAGAACTCACATTGAGATACAGGGACCTCCATTGGCTTCTCAGTGGACCATCAAAACTCTCCCTCGAGAACAAATTGCTCATATACAAGACTATTCTCAAGCCTATCTGGCTGTATGCCATTGAACTCTGGGGTTCTGCCAGCAGCTCGAACGTTGAGATCCTACAACGATTCCAGAACAGGGTACTCCGCAACATTGCCGCTGCACCCTGGTTTACGAGAAACACCGAAATTCACGAGTACCTAGAGATGCCTACCGTGAAGCAGGAGATTGAGAACAGGCTGAGACACTACAAGCAACGCCTCCAACAGCACTCGAATCCACTAGCACAAGACCTGCTTAACACAAAGGGAGAGGAGGTGCGGTTGAAGCGAATGGATGTGGCCTCCACACGCCACGAAGACAGAAAATCTGATAAAGGCTATAAGAGCTGCTTGCAGATGGAAAACAAAATAGAGAAAAAAAAAATACGACCACGCTTAACATTGTAATATTTTTGTTACCACATTTTATTTTCTTGACCACATTTTTCAAAACTTATCGTTATGATTGTGCGAATGTGGCTCCTGACGCCGATTATTATCAAATCTTTTCACTGCGTTGCCGATCTTCGTTGAACTCGTTTAAAAACGGTAAACCAACCCCGAATGCTTTTTCCCTGTGGATCTCGATGAAGAATGGTGCTCCTATGACTAAGGAGGCTGCCGACGGAGCGATGGCGGATCGCGCCATGAATAATTCCGTCAAGCAGATTCCGAATGCCACCAAATGTTTCCTCATGACGTCTGTAGACCAACCGAACGATGGCATATGAGCCAGTGCTACAGTGTCCTCTCGCATAATCGTGCTTTATGGCTTAGTTATTAGAAGAGAATCTGGCAAAAGCGCTCTCGTTTAATGATATAGTCACTTACAATTCTCACTCTCAAGTCTTCTAAAGAGCTTGGTGATAACGAAATATTCTTTTGATCCTCTTTTAGACAATTTAATCTTCGGTAAATTACGTCTTTATTCAATTGTAGTGTAAACCAGTCAAAATGTTACAAAACAATCGTTTGCGAGCAATTGACCAAAATTGACAAATAATGTAGGTACTAGTTGAGACGAGAGAGGTTTGTCAGAATTGTGACAGGTAACAAACTCTGATTTCTGCCTATACCTTCGGAATACAGGCCTGAGTTAGTATACAAGCATGTTCGATCATGTTTGCCTGGTCTGTCCTCAAGGCAGAGGCAAGGCACGGCTCCCATCAGGCCGCGCATCAATCTCATGATGACCCATTGCTGACACCGCTGTGTCCTGTCTTATACATAAAACCATCTCCGGAGAAAGTGCATACCGTGCCTAAAGCAAATAATAATATAATCTATTTGCCTAAATATCAGACTTTCATGTATCCCATTCATTTCTTTTCGTCCCATATTAGTATTGTATCCTAAAAATCAAACTGTTCAATATCAACCTCTAAATATAACATAACAACATAACATTTTTATAACATTTACATACAGGCACATACATCGCTTCTGGCCCCACACTAGGATACCCTGTGTCGTGGGAACCAGAAACAGCGACGTCACAAACATGTAAACATCCAAGACCTGGGTTTTTTTTTGTCCCCAGCCAGGATTCGAACCCGGGACCTCTCGCATGGTAGTGAGTTGCGCTAACCGCTGCGCCACAGAGGTCGCAAATAGACTTAAAAATAAGTTACGCTACAATGGTGATAACGTGCCCTCAAGAACCTATCTACCATTGTAATATCCGAAGACGGTAGCTTTGAAACAAGCAGCAACGGTTTAACGAAGTGTCAATTAGACAACATAGGAACGCGAACGCGAAATTCCAAAATATAACAGTTGATCAACTGTCAGGTAACTGTAAAAGCATGCACATGGGTGCGAAGTGATGTGAGAGGGATATAATAATTTATAGAAAAAAACCGGCATCTGCCAAAGCGGGCCTTCTTTTTGTCCTTACCGTCAGTCTTGCTTAAAAACGGAATCAAAAAGACGTATTCAACTTGCAGTCTCTAGCTAGATAGTTGTCGGCTCCACTGAAGCCGTGTTCTCGCTGACAGATGTGCGGGGATATAGCGCGACTTGAGTGATTCTTTTGTCATGCTAACGTGTCTCCTTACCCTCAACATTATGAAGTACGTTGGTTACGTCACTGACTGACTATACTTAGGCATGTATCGGAATAAGTATCGCTCCGTATATTTTGCTATTTATTTTTGTACTTCTACTACCCATGCGACTCATTCTCTTCTCTTTTAAACTTTTTTAAGTACAAAAATAAGGTATTAAAGGTATAAAGACATTATAGTAAAAACCAGTTTATACATTCCCTGTGATTTCTTAGTCGACTCCATTGATTGAATGTGTAAGCGGTACTTTATGACCAAATTTATTGACATGAATATATGGTCAAAGTTACCTATAGGTATTAATTTGTCACTTTATCGAGCTTGATGAGTTTAAAAACTGAAATAGCTTGCAAGCAAGACTCATTTGTTAGATATGGATCAAATACTCTTACAAATTGTATTTGACAAAGTGGATGAAAAAGCCTCCTTCATAATTCGTACTAAACAGAAACTATGCAATTTATTACACTAGATGGCGCTGACGATATTTTTCCTGTGGTGTTTTGGTTCCCCTAATTTTTTTTCAAGTTGGAGAATTTGACGATTTTCTCATGTATCTTGTCAACGGATCTTAACAAAGGAGACGGAAACGCTTCCATACATTCTTGGGCCCAGATGTAAAAAGACGAGAGTGGTGTCAATAAACAGCTTAAATATTGTCAAGCCATCCTTGAAAATTTTGGGGATTTTAGCAATCTAAGAGCAAAGTTAAAAGAGATTTAGTAAAGTAAAGTGAGGCTATGCAACAAATTGACAATAACCTATAGGTACTTAACTGCTGATTTTATAACTATTATCATATGATAGACAGTTATTTATTACATTAATTGTAGTTCTTATTGTATTGAGTGGGAAAATGTAACGAAACTCACAAATAGATTAAAAGACAGGGAAGACAAGGTTTGTAATACCGCTAAAATAAAATACCGCTTTTTTTAAACCATATTTCAGCTTATTACAATTGGGCCCAGAGATCCCCGGCTCCTTTATATTGGACCACTTCTGACATACCTCATTTCGAAACCGAACAACGTGGTAACAAATTTATATTTGACTACTTTTGAGACACTTCATTTCTAACCCCTCGGGAATAACAGGCGCGAGTTTTTTTTAATTATTTTTCATTTCTAACATGCAAGAATCAATGAAATCAGACAAAGAATTATCGCTGAGCCTACACAAAGAATATATTAAGAATATATGGATGGATTGAGAACTCACACCGGTTATTGAAGTCGGTTAAGCAGAGCCGTGCGTGAGCTCAGCCGAGCCGAGCCGAGTCGCAGCCGGCCCGTCCCAAGTGAATTATTCACGATACTCCCCCGGTGCCGAAGATTCTAGCCCAGTAGCATCAGAACCAGTAGGATCGCCTGATAGGAGCTACACAAGCAAAAGGTGGGCATATAGGCTTTTTAAGCGAGTTAACGCCTCTAAGTGCATTAACCCTTCGGCTCGGCGGCTACCAAATTTGGTAGCGGGTACTCTGAGGCAAAATTAAACCTTATATTCATTAATCGTCTTTCGAAAGTCCCTTGTATCAAGGCAACTTATCGATTTACAGGCTCTGTTTCATTTGCAGCTGAACCTAGCAAAGTATTATATTTTAGGTTTAGCTGCTTAGGTGTTGTACCGGCGTTACTATTGCAGTCTCACTGGGAAATGTCTGAAAATTCACGCAAGCATGCAACAGTTATTGTTTTTGTATTACAAATTAAAATTATAATATTGAGGTATACAATGTCAAAACTAAAACTAAATATCTAAAAAAAAAACTAAAAAAAAAACTCTAAAAAAATAAATAATTCCGTAGAAGCATTTATCAACCATCTTTAGTCAGCAAATCTGTGTTACTTGGGCAGTAACTTAAATAAACTGCTTTTAAATGAATTATGTACGTTTCTACATAATTCATTTTCTGTGTACTTCTGTATTCTGTCACTGTCCGGCCAGTGAGCCTACAAATGACATGACCATTACTGCGTTTAGCACTTAGTGGGAGTATGTATCTGTAAATGCGCCCATTGACTCGCCTAATTCATTCGTGTTTAATCTTTGCCTTTGTATTCCACAAAAATGATGAAGGAAAGATAAACATTGACATAAAATTCAAGGCTACGTAGTCTGTGAATAGACGATAGGCAATACGCAAGCTACTTCCTTGCCTCCCCACGGCCACGGGACCCCGCAAGGCTGACGTACACCCCACGAACTGATTTCTCATGCATTCGTATTGGAGTGGTTTTTCTTTGATTTAATTCGATGTTTTCTCGTGTGTGTTTTCATCTCATTTTGAATGTTTTTTTTTCCAGGTAAGTGCACCGAACACGTTTTTTGGTGACGGAATAAATTACTTCCCCCATTGAGATGTTCCATGTTGACTCGGTAAGTGCTGTAGACAAAAAGTTTTAAGTGAAAATGCTTGTATTTAAGTCGAAAATTAAATGCAACAGCCTAGGCACTGTATTATTAAATTAGTATTTTGATCATCGATCGGATTACCAAGTGATAATCAAAATATTACTTTAATAATCATTATCCATAACCATTAAATCTAGTATATTGATCATGGTTTAAAAAAAAGCATTTGTTGTTGACGACTTCTGCGGCGTAGCGGTTAGCGCATCTGCCTACCGTGCGAGCGGTCCCGGGTTCGAACGCCGGCTGAGGACAAAAAAAACCCCCAGGTCTTGGATGTTTACATGTTTGTGATGTCTGTTTCTGGTTCCCACGACACAGGGTATCCTAGTGTGGGATCAGAAACAATCTATGTGCCTGTATATAAATGTTTCGTTTGAAAGACACAATTATATGCTTTTGTTTCTATCAAACTACATACATAACAGTAACGTAATGCTTCTTACAAGAGTACCATTAATGCTGCCATGTGTCGATACGACATTAAATGATTAAAATGGTAGTAATATTCTGTATTTTTTCTGTTCTATGATTTTGTACGGACAACATGTCGTGTTATAAACTTGTTTGAAGCGTTTTCCAGTTCCAACAAATCGTTTCCTCTCAAACATCGACGGCCACATTAATATTAGTTGTCAGCGACAAGCTACAACGACAAAGAACGCCGTTCTTCCGGCGTATGCATCGATGTCGAAACAGTGGATTGTAATCGGCCGGCGACCGGCGACCGGCGACCGACCGGTCCCGAGCGATTTGTTCGCTTACTTCGTTTTCGATAGCACACGAACATCGTGGTTCGAAAAGTCCTCTAACTTACAGCATATTTGTTCGTGTGCAAAACTGAATCAGCTCCTTCAGTAAAAATAAAAAAACCCGGCGTAAGCCACCCATGAATTCTTCCATCAGACTTCCTCGCCCATCATTAGACCAACGATTTGAGACAGGTTGCTAGTAATAGCTAGATAAGGATAGCAGAGAACAGAAAAAACTCGCATTCCATGCGAGAGGTCGATTCGATTCAAATCCCGGATGGGTACAAATAAAATCCCAGGTATTGGATGTTTACATGTTTGTGATGTCGCTGTTTCTGGTTCGCACGACATAGGGTGTCCTAGCGTGAGGCCAGAAGCAAAGTATGTACGTATATGTAAGCGTTTGTACCTTCGAGATCTATGTCCAGCAGCAGATAAATGTGGGCTGATCGAAACTGGAAGTTGATGTAGAAATCCGTAGTCTTAAAAGTGACAAAGTGCCGTTAATAGAATAGTTAATCAAACCAGTTATGGTTTTAGAAGGTCCGAATCTACTCGGACATTATGTTGAATTTAAAACATAAAATTCTCAGCCTATTGACGCCCACTGGCCCGCTCCATGGCTACTCCGTGCACGTGCCCACAGCCAAAGCTTTCTCAATTAGCGATGCATAGCAGATAAGTTGAACTATAGAGTCTGCGTTTTTAGTTTGTACTTAGTGTCGTGCTTTCTATTGTTTCAGGCATCCGAATCTCGTAAATACCTTTTCTTACATTGTATTAATTAGTTTCTACACATCAGCATTACATTCTAGACAGAGAATAATTACGCATAAAGGCAAGCTTATCTCTGAAAGAGATTTCTTCCAGCAAACCTATCTATCGGGTAATGCTGGCATACTTCTGGTAGTATCGTAACAAGTGATACAGATACAGTTTGCTGGAAGAAATCTCTATCAGATATAATATTATACACGGTATTTCTTATCAAATGCCCAGTTCAAAGTTTCGTGTGCATTCATGTATCATACATTAATTAATAGATAGGACAAGATTCTGAATCGTCAACATAATTATTATTTCGTACTCGACTAAGTTATATTCGATTATTTGTGTGGTCTGATAATTACAGTGTTTTCAGCCAAAAACTTGTCTTTCTGTCCCTTCGTAGTGTGTGGTCGGCTTGTGAGGTGTTTTAGTGCATTCGTGTAGGTGGCGAGACACGGTATCGTTTACGGATAATTGATTTAATGACGTCGATATTATTGGCCTCGCCCGACGCGCTATTAGTATGAGCTTTAATGAAATTATGGTGCATTATCAGATAATTGCGATCTCTTTCCTTTCCCGGCCTAATGCCAGAGCCGGGCTTGCAAATTAGGTTCTTAACGTGACTACAATGATTGCTTGCGTGTAATGATGTTGGATCACTTGTTGTTGGTGTTTTGATTCATGATAAACGTATCTTTTATAGCTGCTACACACTATGCCGGCGGCACGGCCGGGCGGCTTTATGCCGCGCGGCTTTGACGCCGGCATGTTTAGGCCGCCGGCACTTGCCGCTGGTGCCGCAGAGCATCATTGGCATCATTTTCTAGCACAACACTTTCAATCGAATGCCGGGAGCGAACTGCCGCCGGCTTGCCGCGTAACCCGCCGGCACGACCCGCCGGCCATGCCGCCGCCATAGTGGGTAGGAGCCATAAGACTGGGAATCTAGTTTGGGAAACAGTGACCATATTCAAAATTCAAATATTCAATTCGTGATAAAAACAAAATGTGTACTTTTTTAATGACAAAGTTGTTAGTTTCACAATTAATGGATTTTATGTGGATAAGAAGCTAACAAAGAAACTTCATGTTTATTCTTTTCAAAACAGTTTAAGCTTAATTAACATACTTGCAAACTTATAAACACTAGATAACATAAGATAAGATAAGAATATTCTTTATTGTACCAGGAAAAATAATTGCTAGAAACAATTGAAGACATGAATGGTGATAAGTGCAATTTTTTAGATTTTGAGTAAATTGAAGTTTTAACTAAAATTTTCTGCAATTTTTTTCCATACAAAAAACACCGAAATACGACCTATCACCTTCAACCACTCACGTCTTCAATTGTCCTCTGAATTCATTAATATTAATCTCCTGTTTAACACCAGACCTTTGTCTTCTAAATGTAACCGATCAATAAGTGCAATCATGTTTTAGAACGAAGCTTTTTTTATTAGTAGATAATTTTGATGTTGCTAGGTTTGTGAAAAGTGGCAAACCCTTGTACTCCTCCTATCCTGGTACCAAGATAAGCTTATGTACGTTAAAAGTTAATATGAAAAGTTAAGTATTTGATATAGCCAACCCTGTGGTGATGAAGGAGGGTGGTACCAAATAACTTCTATCCATATATCGAGCGAATGTGAGTGGACCGGTAAGAGACGTCCTAGGTGGACATCCTTCGACCCAATAGAAGATGTATTACCTAGCAAAGGGCAAGATATAAAGTACCCGCAACCATCGTGCATGCATGCAACGACTAATGAATGTCGATGAAGCGAAAGTTTTTTGTCAGGATCGTGGCAGGTGGCAGTCCCTCCGTCTCTGCACACCCCTCTGGGATACAGGCGTGAGCTTATGTATGTACTATCCAAAACTCACTATTAGACCTAAGCTTCATTTCGGAAAGTGATCTTGATCCTCCTCTTGTTTCAACCAATACTTAGTATTATTAACACACAAAATAAAGCACAAAGTCTTGGTGGGCAGACCACTACCAGACGGACTAAAACAATAAAAACATTTCCTGTTTCATTCATAAGTTTCATAACAGAGCAGTCTGTGAAGAGTGTTCGCTAATAACCGGCAAACATTTGGAGGGGAATATGTAACAGCAAATTAAATACAACATTGTCATCAACATATTTTTATGTATTTAGATAAATTATATATATATATATATATATATATATTAAATTATACAGGTATTTGTGTATATTATTCGTGTGTATCTATTGATATGTTATGTATATATTATGGTTAATTAGTCATGTATAATCAATATATCTCAGAAATTGTTATATTACTTATTTTGTACATCTACCTCCTTCTCCAATGTCTAGCTCCAGTCCATCCAAAGGTTGTCTGGAAGAGATCACTTTTAGTGATAAGGCCGCCGTCTGTACACTTAGATTAAGAAACACCTGTGTAATCTCCTTTCTTATGTACAATAAAGTGTTCTCTATCTATCTATCTATTGTCACAAGTTCGACGCTCGCCGTCGACCCGACTCCAGAGCATAGAAGCGTCGACCATACTTATACATCTTTTTGAAAGAAAGAAAGAAGAAAGAAAAATATATTTATTTGACGACACAATACTCAAAAACACAAAATCACGGAACATATATTTGGGGGTTGAATGTATTGTCTAAGAGGTACAGGAAAATGGTTATGGATGAAACGTTTGTAGTGTGAGGGAAGTAGGGAGTGTCATATTCCTACAACGCTAACGTAAAGGAAAATATCGTGAAGAAACCCGCGGCTCGGTTGGATTTCCATATTGTCAGAATGGTATAGGTGCTGAGCAAGCCTACTCAATATAAGGAAACTCTAGGCTCCTACAACCCTAGGCCCTACGCTCTAGGCACTGCAGCGCCCGAGTGCTCCCTTCGCCGATCTAGTGTAAGTGGTGCCACTGGACACTGTATAACTGATGTCATTAGGTAGATGGAAAGGCCAAAATGAGTTTTTATTCCTAGAGAAAGAATCAAGGAAGTCAAAGGGGATTTTCTTACATTTTCTCTGCACAGCGTTGAAAAAATGTTCTTTTGTATCCTCTTATTCGAGGAGATCATCCGTAACTGAAACTTTATCGCGCGGAACCACCGCGGTTTATCTGCCGCCGCAGTTTACGGCGATGGAACAAAAAACTAAACATCTCTACAGTCTATTTTTTGAAGCGAACGACTAAGTGTGAACATGTCAAAAATTTGGTTTTTCAATATACCACATTTATAACACTGCATAATATTTAGCAAAGTTATACAAAACGATATGCCTAATAAATACCATTAAGCAATTAACACAATAACGCTGTTATTACCTGATTTATCCCCCACTTGCAGTTTATTTAACTAATATTTTATTTTATCATGAAAATACCATTTGCTTAAGAGATCTATGCCCCAAAAAATAGCTAAAATTTCAGTGGTCCTCAAATAAAAGCGATCCTACTGCTGCCAAATATGTTCGCAACTAGGAAAGATGACGGACCATTGTATAAAGGCCGATTATGATCGACTATTTTATGCTAATGGGCTACGCGAAGTGTAGGAAGAAGTATGGAGAGCTGACTACGAACCTCTTTTTTAATTAAAGACAAAAAAAGTAAGATTGACGTTGTTGTTAATGGGAGTGCGACTAAAGAAAATAAAATAGGTAACTTATCTTTAGTCTGTTCATCATTGTAAATAAGGTACTGGTAAAGTTTTTTGGTCCATCGTCCAGTTGTTTTATACTTTTGTGTTTGTTATTACGAAACGGAAAATATGGGCGAGCGAGCCGGACCCAACGCTGATTCTGCCAAACCGATGTATACGATGCCACAGAATACATAATAGTACAACGATGCAAGCAAAGCTGCGTGCATGAGCTACTTTGAGTGAGATATAAGTTTGAGAGATGCTGTGTCTTTGTTTACCTTTAGTCGTTCGCTTCAGTAAATAGAATATACATTCCACTCAACTAAATGCTTAAAACATTTAACAACCCAGAATATTATTGTATTTTAAATTTGTCTTAAAATTCTACAGAATAATCAACAAAATAACTTTATCACATTTCCGAAATATTTACATCATTCGATTTGGCTGGTCAACCCTCAGTCACGCACCATTGCTCTCCTAATAATTTCCACGTTAAATCGCGAAGGTGGCTAGTAGCACGCCTCAAATCGCAAATTGTTGATGTTTGACGTGGACAAAGCTAGCATTGTGTAGTTTAGGACATCACAATGCGAACGTTTGCCTCGCACAGAGCGTGTCCAAGACATGTGTTTATGTCCATCAAGACCCTGACAGGCAATCGTCAACGCTTGCGGTTCCTTCACCTGGGCTTGGAGCTCTCAGCTCTGCAGTGGTCGTTTGCCACGTTATAGGCAGCCGGAGCCGGCGAGATAAATCTCTGTTTAACAGCCGGCAGTAACCCGGGACAAAGCGCCATCTCGCCGCGTTGTTTTTCGCCCGTAGCAAACAACGCAGAAGGTCACTGCTGGAGCTACAACTGCAGGAAATGATACTTCGAATCTCTCTTATCATCGATATTTTTTGGCTTGACACGGCAGATGCATCATCAATTCATCTAGTGTGGCCAGTGAATGAAATGAAAACAATGTCATAAGAACTGTTAGGTTTGTCGTAACACTCAACTTAAATATGTAACATGTATTGTTGTATTAGTGTTGGACTATGTGGCTATCGCACCCTGATGTTCTCCTAGCCTGCTAACACCTGAGGACTGTGGAGCTATTGTACTCTGCCAGCTGGCTATCGAATGAATCTTTTTTTTTTTTTTTTTTTTTTTTTTTCTTTTTTTTAGCCCTATAAAGGGCACCCTCCGGAGGACACGGGGGAGGGAGGTGGTGAATGCTCATGCATAACAGCACGGGCCCGGCCGTGCTGCCAATGTGGGACTCGCAGAGTGCGCCTACCCACTAAACACCGCCTTGGGGCTGGTTTGGTCCTAAGGACCCCTAAACCTACATCACCCCCCTCGAGGCCGAGGAGGGCTCGGACGTGCGCCCGTTTATATCCGCTCCTCGCGTGTAGCTGTGTGCGGGCTGCCGTGTAAGCATAGTAGGACATCAATGTGTTGTGGGTCCGTTCCATTTAATGCATACATGGAACAGCCTACAATATATTGTTAACCTTAAATATTTCTGTCTCAGTGAAAAGTTCAGTTTCTTGCTATGAGGTCGGTACTAACTGCAGTACCCCATAGTTACCCCATAGAAAGAAACTTCCTATTTTTAATTTGGGTTTAATGGTCAATAGTGGTAGCAGGGTGATAGAATACCAGCTTCTCATTTGGGAGGTAGTTGGCTGACTTGACGTCGTTTTATATAAGTAACGGTCATTTTTGAAGTTATAGTAGCAATACCATTCACTAACAGTGAAGTAAAACATCGTGATTAAACGTGAGCGTCTGAAGTGGTACAAACTTCGGCGATTAAAACTGCCAATCCGCTAATTTAATCAAGAGGGACTCTAATTCAAAATTGTGTTATGACTCATTGTAACCTTTCAACCAATAATGAATTCGCAGCGTGCAAGTTACTTGTTATCTTTTTACTGCGGAGACTGAACTGTATTTCTGTCCAGTGGCCTGTGAGCACAGAGCGTTGTTAAAGTTTAACGCTACCGGGCTAACTAACCCGGGGCTAACTTTTATGTGCATTCCCAATGGCTTCTATTTTCAAGGTTGTTAAGGCTCGCGCTTTACTGTTGCTAAGTGTATAGTGTGCTTAGTTCACACAAACACACGCAGCAGACATTGTACCTCACTCACTTCATTTTGACCTTTAAATGAAGCTGTGTTTCTTTGTTCATTTCCTTATTGGAAAATAGGGTTGTCGTCATGACTCATGATGAATGTTTAATATATATATTTTTTTTAACTTCCGCACAACAAAATCACTTGACCTGGTCCCAAACTAGGATACCTTGAATATGTTAACGAAGCAAGGACTTTACCAACATCTAAAATCACCCAGACTAATGCCATTTGGCCGGCGGCCCCCAGCGGGAATCGAACCTGTGGCCTCTTTCTGGTTAGCTAAGCACCTTAACGGCGAGACCAACAAGGCAGTCGATTAAACATGTAGTAGAAAAACCGACTCATGCAATATCTCTATTGGAGAATAGTCAGCCGCAGTCACGCGAAAGTATCTCGCAAGCTAAGTTGTTCATTTTCGCGAGCCTTTGTTTACTTTACGGTCAATAGTCGGTTGTGCGCTCGGAAGTTTTCCTAGTATTGTTTTTTTACGGTTTGTTTGTAGACTGCAATTTGTTCTGCAGCGCTTAAGTGCAAGAAATATGGACGGGGAAGTTAGCAGGATCGAGTGGCGCCTTTATGGTAGTTGTTAAGCCTGGGCTGGCACGTGTGTTGATGTCCACTGCGACACTCATAAAGTGGACAGTAAACAGTTTCCTCTTTTTGCCGCGTTGAATGCGCCGAGTCGGCCGAAACGTCGCGCCCCGGCTGACTAATTACATTCTCCTGGATAACCGGAATTAGCGCCGCACAGAAGGACCACACGGGATGAGGGTAGCGGCATGCGGTATTTAGTCATCTAGTTGCTGTGCAAAAAACACAAGCTTTTTAAACAAACTTTTACCCCGAACATTATCTTTAGCGCAATTTGTTGCGAGAAAGAGAATCTTATATGTAAAAAAAATAGGGAAAAAAACCCATTTTTGGCAGAAACGTTTCCGGGAATCATGCCATACTGGGTTTTTATACGGAAAAAAAATTCCTACTGTTTCAATCAAACAAAACAACGTGTATTAGCATTTTCTGGCTAAACGTTGCCAAAAATAGTTTATATTTTTCCGTGTTTTCTAATATTCTATCTATCTATCTTATTGCAATAATATGCGGTCTACGTAAATCTAGTATGTGTCGCGTTTATCTTTAAAAAGATTAATTTATTCAGAAGACAGAGAACTTATCTATCTATCTAATATCTTTGAACGAGCAATTCTTGTATCTATATTTGTATATAATCAAAATCTCGGAAACGGCTCAAACGATTTTCATGAAATTTAGTATGCAAGGGGTTTCGAGGGTGATTAGTCGATTTAGGTAGGTTTCATTTTTACAAAACGTCGTTTCAACCGTGTTTTTAGGCAAAGAAATAACTGCTACACTATAAGAAGGTAATTTTCGCAACAATATGTCAGATTGCAGTAGCTCATGTGGGAAGGAAGACGATACCGTAATCAGAAGACCCTGGATCGAGACTTGACAAATAAATTTTTCCTTTTTTTTGTGTGAAAACCTATTATCAGGAGCCCTTTATCAACGCACCTAATTCCTATCCAAGTGCCTTTTGTTTCTAAAAGAAATACGAAAAAAAATCAGGACAATGCTCATCAGATATTAAACTTTGTTATTTATAACAAATTTTATTTTGTTTGTTATTTTTTAAGGCGCTGTTTGATGGACAGTGCTTGAAACCATACTTTTTAATCGTGTCACAACCCAAATTATTGTGGCATTTATTCGAAGCAAAACAAACATTCTGTGGCATTGGCGCAAAGCTCGAATTTATCTCGGAAACAGCTCCAACAATTTTCATGAAATTTAGGATGCAGGGAGTTTCAGGGTCCATGAACCATGTAGGTTTAATTTTTAGAAAATGTTCTTTTATCAGTGTTTTAGGCAATAAATAACTGTTTATTAGAATGTGAAGGTAATATTTTCTGAGCTACAACTTGACACCTAGCGCCATCTGTTGGAGATTTATATCAACCCAACAGGACATGTATCGCCATCTATTATCAAAAATAGGAACTGAAAATACCCCTACTTATGTCGCTGAGAATCTACGTTTTTTATAGATACACTACTTGCTTGTCTGTTATGCTACGTTCAACTCGACATTCAACGTGCACATTCACATTCCCGAGCGTGTAAACGGTACGCCCGAGCCCGTAAACGCGCTTGTGAACGTGAATGCCGCGAACCGGGCGAAAGTCGGTTTTTTGGCAAAGTTCAAAGGATGAATGTGCGGGCACCCGGTGACTGTTTTCACGCGCGCGGGCAGTCAGTCCAGCTTTGCCAGAATGTTACAAAAGTAACATATTACGTTACTTTTGACCTTCTTATGTTACCTCCATGTTACACGACTCAACATGTTATTTTTTAGATTTTCTAGCAAACAAAAAAATACCGTAAATCAAAACGCATCCAAAAATGATAATTTTTTTGTTCGTCATGTTGGCGTATTTGATTTTGTGGACTTTTACCAATAAAAATAAGTTAAGCCAAAGGATATGGCAGCAACAACACCGAGATCCTCGCTGCTCGCCATGCTGGCACTGACTGACACGACGGCGTGCGTGTGAACAGCTTTAATTTTCGCCGGCCTGGGACGGGCTGCATGCCGCGCAGCCCGCCAGGCAGCCCGCCGGGCTGCACGGCGTGCATGTGAAAATAGCATTACCTGTTCGAAGCTACGTTAGTAGCTTGAAATAAACCGTTTTGCATTTATAACGAATAAAATAAAATTATTGAAGGAGCCCTGAAAACCCCCTGATACTACACAAGGTTGTATTGGCTCAGGTGAGAAATCGGGCGGTCCCGGAAGCATAAGAAACTTTGATAAGGCAAAACCAGGCCGAGGAACTCCAACGAGACGAGACCAACGGCCGATCTCCATCCAGTACCAGGTCCAAGGCTAAGACATTGCGAGTTCCAACGTAAAAGAAACAATGCAAAATCCAGATGGGACAAACTTACGAGGCCGAAGGCCGAGACTCGCGAAGCGAGCACAAGAAATCTGCCAAGGCAAAACGAGGACATGGAACTCCACCGAGGCGAGGCCAAAGTCCGAGCTCCATCCAGTACCAGGTCGAAGGCTAAGACGTTGCGAGTTCCAGCGTAAAAGAAACAATGCCAAATCCAGATGGGACAAACTTGCGAGGCCGAAGGCCGAGACTCGCGAAGCGAGCACAAGAAACTTTGACAAGGTAGAACGAGGACGTGGAACTCCACCGAGGTGAGACCAAAGGCCGAGCTCCATCCAGTACCAGGTCGAAGGCTAAGACGTTGTGAGTTCCAGTGTAAAAGAAACAATGCAATATTCAGATGGGACAAACATGCAGATGGGACCCGCGAAATGAGCACAAGAAACTTTAACAAGGCAAAACAAGGATGTGGTAACTCCACCGAGGCGAGGCCGAAGGCTGAGCTTCATTCAGTACCAGGTCGAAGGCTGAGACCAATAAACAATGCAAAATCCAGATGGGACAAACTTTCGAGGCCGAAGGCCGAGCCTGCGAAGCGAGCACGAAAAACTTTGACAAGGCTAAACGAGGATGAGGAACTCCACCGAGGCGAGGCCAAAGGCCGAGCTCCATTCATTACCAGGTCAAAGGCTAAGACGTTGCGAGTTCCAGCGTAAAAGAAACAATGCAAAATCCAGATGGGACAAACTTGCGAGGCCGAAGCCCGAGCCTCGCGAAGCGAGCACAAAAAACTTTGTCAGGGCAGAACGATGACGTGAAACTCCACTGAGGCGAGGCCGAAGGTCGAGCTCCATCCAGTACCAGGTCGAAGGCTAAGACGTTGTGAGTTCCAGCGTTAAAGAATGCAAATTTCAGATGGGACAAACTTGCGAGGCCAAAGGCCGAGCCCCGCGAAACGAGCACAAGAAACTTTGACAAGGCAAAACAAGGATGTGGTAACTCCACCGAGGCAAGACCGAAGGCCGAGCTCCATTCAGTACCAGGTCGAAGGCTAAGACGAAGAAACAATGCAAAGTTCAGATGGAACAAACTTGCGAGGCCGAAGGCCGAGTCGCGAAGCGAGCACGAAAAACTTTGATAAGACAAAACGAGGACGAGGAACTCCACCGAGGCCAAAGGCTGAGCTTCATCCAGTAACAGGTCAGGTTCCGGTGTAAAAGAAACAATGCAAAATCCAGATGGCACAAACTTGCGGGTCCGAAGGCCGAGCGATAAAACTCAGTTCAGGCCAAGACTGAAAGCCAAGACGTCCCGTGTTCGGGCGTAAAATTAACAATGAAAAGCCGGATGGGACAAATTTGCGAGGCCTCAAGCTTCGCAAAGCGGGCGGGCAAGAGAAACCTCGCTGAGGCTCCGTTGAGGCTGAGGGTGAAGGGCGAGACCATACATGTTCCCATGCGTCAAATCTCAATCAAAAGTGTCTAGCGAGGCCCTAGGCCGACTGCAACGGAGAGTGAAACTGAGAGTGAGTGGCTGGGGGTTGGCGCGTGAAAGTGTGCAGGGGTTTGCCCCTTAGTCTGAGTGTAATTTCCAAAAAACACGATTTATCAAAAAAATACCGAGCAAAGCTCGGTCATCCAGGTACTTACCTTTATACAGGTTAATTTATTCAGCAGACGAAACGTTATCTTTATGATGAATAGATTTGATCTGTCCAATTTGAAGATGCTGCGAGTAAAGTCCTAATTACTTTCTTTACTTTGAAGAGTTTCGAAATCTGTAATAGTAGCCTACAGACTTTTGGTGGCGTCCTGCATCTTATTGGACGTTCTGTATAGTCCTGTCCAGCATAAACGCAAACACGTACTGCACTGGCATGTGTGCGTGTGTGGGTGTGTGTGGGTGGACAGTGAAGGAGGTGCGCTTTGTGTTGCGCTTCTTTTGTTATTCTTCCTCTGAGTGATGGAGTTTGTGTGTCCGCCGAAGTGTTTCGGTGTAGCTAATTAATTGGCGGCGGCCGATGGCTGAGCCGCAGGTCAACTGTGGGCGTGGCTCAGAAAATAATGGCTCAAATATTGCAGCAGTTCAAATATTGAAATCGAGACGTCTAACTGTGAGAATGTTTATCTTTGGCTTTTCGCTGGTGATCAGTCTTATTTTAATTATTATCTATTGCGAACCAACAGAAGGCAAACAATATACAAGACTTATAAAACTAGTTAAAGAAACAATTATAGGTTTTCACCCATGGCAAAGAAGCGTTAGGCTTCTGAGCACAGTTTTTTTTGCATTCAGTTTATGAGTTCCGGAGACTGCAACCAAATACTGTGCTATTATTAAGGTTTTGACAAAACAAGTGTTGATTGCACTCATGGGTCTTAAGCTTCAAGTAGATATTCGTACCAACTTATTTATTACATTTAAGGTGATTTGGGAAGAGATGGTCAGAGTGGAGTTTTTTTTTCTCTGCCTTTTTCTCCACTACATTCGGCCCCAAGGCAGCGGCTAACATTAACATACAGTACGGTCGGGTCGGGGTCTAAAAATTTTTACCAGTTTTCAAACTTGATTCTTTGTCGCAAGATATGCATTATAGTCTATAATGCTTTAACAATGTACTCGTACTTATTACCTTTCAAAGTTCCAAAGCCTCGATTCTAACAAGTATCTAAATTCATTTCTTATTTTAAAATTATTGCATTTATTAAAATGACACAGATCAAAACTATGTCAAAATATAAAGATTCAAAATATATTGAATACTATTTTTACAAAATAAAGAAAATAAAACCTCCTTGAGGGAGCGAAGAAGATTTGCTCTAAACTTTGACAGGTTCTGAGCTTTATCTAATCAAATCAATACAAATATCGACCTTGTGTCGTATAATTGTCTGTACAATTATGAACCTTAAGGTGGTAAACATTTTCAGACCCCGACTGTACATTGACATTTAAAAAACAGAATGTAAATTATTTACGGTGAAATAAATTTCTGATTTATGCAAGGACATTAAAATAGAAGTTATAGTACATGGACTTTGCGCACATATTTTTCTAACAATACAAAGAAAGCTTTCTTTCTCTTGTAGCCCGGCAAAGCCAGTGTAATAACTGGCTTTGCCGTCTCTATTGATAAAACCTACTCCGCATCGAGTAAATAAAGCACATTTGCGGTGCACAGAATCCATTTTTGCCAATAGGTAATGACGCAAAACGAAATATTCGCGGCGGAGTTACCGGCGGGCCACGTGGGGCGTTTACATTGCCCGAAACGACACCGATAGTGTGCGCTAAAACCGCCTAACTCTGTTTTGTTGAATAAACGGCCAGGAGTATAAGTATACGTTTCTGGAGTTAAGTTAACAATTAGTAACAAAATTCCAAAAGTTTCCAAGAGCAAGAACCAAAAAGTTTTTTATATGCATTTTTAGTTTAGACGGTTGTAACTCTGCAATTCTCCAAACACAGGAACTGAGACCACGACACACTATGTACATTATTAGTTAATTAATTCCATAACCTTACGTCTGTATCGGAGAGGGGTAGGCAGAGGTCAGGGTTTGCCACTTGCCACGATCCTGACGCACACCGTCCCATTTAGTCGTTTAAGTATTATCAACTTTATTTCGGATACACATACGCGAAACCTCGGGAGGCGAGCGAAAGGTCGGACTCTTCCGACAAAAATTTAAGTAAATGTATCCGGAATAAAGTTAACAATGTGTAGTGCTTACGAAAGCTTTAATTCAAAAAATCATGTATGTGATTTTATCCGCGACAAGCTTTTTTAATATACACATACTCCATCTCCATCTATGTCAACTGTACTTGATTTGTGAATTGGGAAATAAAAGTGTTTGATTTTATATATTTTGATACAAAAGAAAAATATGCAGGGAAACACTGGTGTGGGATTCGTGCTGAATCGTCTAAAACAGTTCTCTCAGGCAGCGAAGGCAATTTAAACTGGAAAGTGTTTCGCGCGAGTCCGACGCACGCTGCGGCGTATCGCTTTCACGTTTGAGCTATTTTTTAAATCCTTGCGAATACTTTGCACCCTCGGGCCCGGCCCGGCGCATGCCGCGAGGTACGACGTACACAGAAGTTCCACTTCCATACGTCACGTCCGCATCCTAGAGGGGTAGGCAGACTAGGGAGCGCCACCTGCCACGATCTTGGCAAATCACTTTCGCTTCATCGACATTCATTAGTCGTTGTATGCACGCACATCAGTTTCGGGTACTTTTTATGTTGCCCTTTGCTAATACATCCCCTATTTGTTAGAAGTACGTCCGTTTGGGGCGTCCCTTACCGGCCTTTCCACTCACATTCGCTCGATATATTTGCTTCGTCAGTCTTTCTTCCTTCATCCTCTCATTTCCTTCAGTCTTTATTCGTCCACGTCCATCTAGGGTAATATCTCCTTAAAAGTGGCAAAAAAGGACGACGCAGACGAGGGCAGTCGCAGAGTGGCGGCAGAGAACAGGACGGTCCGACGGACGGCAGACCAACAGCGCGATGGTCGGATTATACAGTTTAGTCAGCGGAAGATCCGTGGATGAGGTTAGGGAAATCGCCTATACACAGCAGTGGGCTGGCTATGATGAATATCGTCTTAGGTACGACAGGACGAACGATGGACTAAAACGGTCACAGAATAATGATGGTCGGGTGAACGAACGGTAAGCAAAAAAGTGACCCGGTGAATCGATGATGTTACTACGCCGGACTTCAACGTTTCAAGATGGTGAGGATGAGTATTGTGGCTGTAAGAATAGGGTATAGGGTGTGTACTCTAAGGACTGAGTTCAGAGTAGACTGCTCTCCATCAGGCCGTACGTAGACGGTCTAGTGAAATTGCAATGCTATGTTGAAATAAATGTATGAAATCTTGAATCTTCTGCACAATATCTACACAAAGTCTTGAAGAAAACCGTTTCGTGTCTCTCTAGTTTTGGCGCAGGTGCGGGCAAGGGGTAGGCCCGCCGCCAGTGCATTCCCGCCCCTATCCCCAGCGACATAAACACCACTGTTACATTATGCAGTAACTCGGGTCACGGGCTCCGTGAATAAATAAGCAAGTGCCTTCGGGATTGTGTTCTGCGATGATAAAACACTGCCTCGTTCAAGCAAACAGCTGGGCCCTGATCAATATTACATTTTGATTTCTTACGCTTTTTCTCCCGTGAAGCAGATGTTAAGCCTCGCGATTTATTCCCAGAGTTACTCAAGCCTTGTATGTTTATTGATAGATGACTGGAAATGGTCGTCAAAAATGCACAAGCTCACATATCCTAATACCAAAATTTGGCTCTAGCCGCGATACGGACAAAGCACTTTGCCTTTATCAACATTCGGTGGAATATAGTTTAGATATTTGAAAGTCTCATTAGTAATAGTTTGTATTATATCTAATGACAACCAATAGCACAGGCACAAGCTAATGCACAAGCAATCAAATGCACAAGCCAATAGAAATTATATTACAATTTAAAGAATTTATTCGCAGTTCAGAGAAGGACTGACAAAGTCTGTACTGTACGTCAATTCAAAGCAGCAATGCTGGCTGGATCTAATAAAGAAGAAAGCCCATAGCTGAGGAGATATAAAAGTTCTGAAGTTCCGACCACAAAATATAAAATGTGGTCTAAAACATTGACCATCTTCATCTAAACGCATTATATGCATGCTTATTATATGCCGTAAGATATTGCACGATATAACAAAAAATAGCAATATTTCTAGTGACGACGGTTGAATAAAAGTGGTCGAATACAGAAACCAATAATAGCAGTAGACTAGTGGACTGCACAATACTTAAAAATTACAAAAAGTCCATGAGAAATTACCAATACATGCATTCCAGAGTGGAACGACTACGAGTGATTGCGCTTTATTTACTTTCTGTCTCCACATTGCATTAGCTCAGAGCAGTGTCCAGTAGGGACTGGCGAAGAATAGAGTTTGTCTTCCTTGCCCTGATCCTGACAAACGTATTGTGTATCCCTTTGACAAGTCTTAGACCTTCTTAGAACTTCTTAGATCGTATTTAGCTAATAGAGTGCAGAAAGTTGATATTAATGGACTTAAGTCACCCGGATCCGATGTTAAAATAGGAGTTCCTCAGGGTTCAATTTTAGGGCCGTTCCTTTTCTTAGTGTATGTTAATGATCTGCCGTACCTAGTTGAGAAATTGTCACAAATAGTATTGTTTGCGGATGACACTTCTCTAATTTTTAAAATCAAGAGAGGTCAATCTAATTTTGACGATGTAAACAATGCTCTCTCTAAAATTCTGAACTGGTTTAACGTAAACAATCTTATGTTAAATGCCAAAAAAACAAAATGTATTAAATTTTCATTGCCCAATGTCAAAAAAGTGGACATAAGTTTAACAATAGCTGGTGACAGACTAGACTTAGTTGAAACAACGGTGTTTTTAGGCATTACAATAGACTCAAAACTACAATGGGATCAACACATAGAAAAGTTAGCGGGTAGGTTGAGTTCAGCTGCATTTGCAGTTAGAAAAATTAGACAACTAACAGATGTAGAAACTGCGAGGCTAGTTTATTTCAGTTATTTCCACAGCATTATGTCATATGGTCTGCTACTATGGGGGCGGGCGGCAAATATAGAAACAATTTTTATTCTCCAAAAAAGGGCTATTAGAGGTATTTACAATTTACCTGCCAGACACTCACTACGTGAGTTTTTTAAGGAAATAGGAATTCTTACGCTAGCTTGCCAATATATATTCGATAACATAATGTATGTACGTAAAAACATAACTACATTTAAGCTAAACAGGGATATACATAACGTTAACACCAGAAATCGAAACGAAATTGCCTCATCTAGATTCAGATTAGCCAAGGTAAATACATCATTTGTAGGATATAGTGTACGTTTTTATAACAAAATTCCTGAAAGTATTCTATCCCTGCCAGGAAATAAATTTAAATTTGTTATTAAAACTGCGCTGTGTAAAAAGGCATACTACAGAATAGATGACTTTATAGATGATAAAAACCCTTGGCAGTAAACCAATTCCACAACGAGCTAGTTATTGGTATTCTAATAATATATAGGTTTAATAAATTTCATACATATGTACAGACGCTGTGATTGCATATCAAAACTATGCTATTATTATAGATAACTGACAAGAACTTTATCACACAAGTTTGCCAAAGGCCATGCGAATGGTGGCGCGGTGGCCGGGTCGCCTATCTCCCTCTAATATGGTTGAGACTGGTGATGGCTGACCTCTGCGTTACGCTCGTGAACGGGTGCCGTCCGTGTGTCTGGCCGCAGCATTGGTGTCTTATTACCTTTTAAGAATATTAAATGATGTTTGACTTTGCAAGTATTGATTGCACTCATGGATCTTGAGATTCTTGGTATACGAACACTCATACCTAATTTGTATTAGCTTTAAGTTGATTTGAGAAAAGATGGTCAGAGTGGAGTTTTTTTTCGCTGCCTTTTTCTCCACTACAGACGGCCCTAAGGCAGTGGCTAACATTATACATAACTGTATGTACATTGACATTCAACAAGCAGAATGTAAATTCTTTACGTTGAAATAAAAATTTTTGAATTTTGAATTTTTTTTTAATTTTTAGAATAAAGAATATTTATTTACTGTAAAGAAATTTGCATGGTTACAATACTTGCGGTAGCTGCACTAGACTCTAAAGTCTGTAGGGTATCGAAGGGACCAAGACAGGCTCGATGACGCTACAAGTAAAAGCTCAAGCTACAAAAAAGAAAACATTAAGTTATTATGAAAAAACATGACTTAGACTAGGTATAATTTAAAATTGCAATCATTGTTAAATAATTAAAAATAAAATAACTTATGTACGTACATGGCGTAACTGGTGAAAGTGTAAGTATATTTATGTGTGTGTGTTTATTTGTTTGTGTATATGTGTTTGTGCAATATGCGGGCGATGTTTCCTCCGTGCGTGGAGTACCGCTCGGCGCGGCATCGGCATAGCGAGCATAGTGAGTGTCAGTCGGCACACTGACTGCCATTTTGTAGCGCGAGCCTTTGTCGCCGCGGCATTGTGTGCGGCTGTGGCTCCGAAGGTGGAATAACGCGTTTTCAGAACAACCATGTCGCTAAATTAAACTGTGTTAGCAGATGAGACGTAGATGACTGAATATGCTTTTCTATCTGTCTATTCTGCAGTATTTTTTTCTATTATCTTTCGTTTTTCATTACGTGAACATTAAGTAAAGAAAGAGTTTGGAATTTTCGCTCCTAACAGGGGGTAAAGGAGGATAAAAGTGTGTACAGAAGGTTGTGAAGTCCATTCGGCATGAAGTTAAGCGGAGGCCATTTCGGTGCTAATTCTTAGTTCTGAAATTTTTAGATGATACTTTTTTGTTATGGTTCCAAATACACATTTTACTCAGTTACTTATTCGTGAGACAGAGAAAGCAGAAATTAATCTAAACCATTATAAATGTGCACATCTGTTAGTTTCCTATGTGTTTTTTTACGATTTCACACCTAACACATAACCAATGTTGAAATTTTTGTAACAATAAATTTAGCCGAATTAATTTTAATATTACATTCAGGGCAATGCTAACTTGATGTGAACGAAGTCGCGGGCACTTACTATGTTAACTCAGAAATGCCTATTGTTGAAAAACTTTATATAAACTTTACATTTCCAGGTACTCTACGTCGATGAGACCTTCTCTACATTATTGTATCTAGCACGTCAAACCTCAATGCAGAGACCTTATCAACAATACCAATCAATATTCGTGCGAAGCAAGCTCCCGACTTGTTTGTCTTCGGTTGTTTATGTTGTAACTTAGGCAGTTTACAAGTTTTCACTTATCAATTCGAAAGTTCGAAGTTCCCAATCCTAACCTAGATTTGAGTCCCGTCCCACTTTTGAACACAAAACGAGCGAAACGATGAAAATGCTGGCCTTTTATTGTTCTCAAATAGCCAGTATCGGGCAATAAGTTGATCTGAGCACGTTCCACAGTTTCTTCAATACGCTTCTTTTTACGACCTTTTTTATTGAGATAGTTTCTCTGTTTTATTATTGTATGAATTGATCCGGGCGATCGTCGATATAAAGTTTTACCATCTTTGATTCTGTCTTAGTTTGCTGGAGACGCACACAATAATGAGAACTAGTAGGGCTGCCTCCGCTACATTTTGATCCCGATAAGTTTTTTTAACATACAGGCACGTATGTTAACATAAGTAACATACGTGCCTGTACGTAAGACGTAAGACATGTTCTAATGTAATTGTAGTTAATTCGTATTACTCTAAATTGTAATTGTAAATTGTATTGATTTATTGCCCTACCTGCATGGTGTGTCTTTTTTATTTTGTAAGAAGGTGCTATTTGAAAACCAGCGCTGTTTCAAAAAGAAACAGCAAACGCTGAAATAGCACCTTTGTCACACGCTGTATGTAATATAATAATTATTATTAATATTAATTATTCTGTGAGCATGCTGTGACAATAAACATTCATTCATTCATTCACGTACATTTCTTCTGGCCCCACTTTAGGTTACCCTGTTTCGTGGGAACCAGAAACAGCGACGTCACGAACATGTAAACATACAAGACCTGGGGTTTATTTTTTTGTCCCGAGCCGGGATTGGGAGTCGGAACCTATTGTATTGTGGGCAGATGGGCTAACCACTGCGCCACAGAGGTCGTCTAAAGTTGACATTCACTCTAAGACATGTCACGCTTTGATCCACGCTTACGAATGAGAGTAGCAGAGTATGATTTAGGACTTCTGAATTGAGAATTGCGCTAAGTAACTACTTAACTCTACTGCTGCCTCTTCAAATTTCTCAGCAAAGAGGGTGACAGAACGTTACTTAAGTAGGTATTTACTTAGTGAAAATCTCAATTCAGAAACCGGCCTTTAGTTTCTAGCTGATGTTCTTTAGATTGAGATTTTCATAAAGTAATTAGGTACTTAAACGTTGCTACGCTCGACGTATCCTCGGCGGGAAGTATCTTCTCAGAATACGGAGAGACATGATAGCTGATAATGATGGCATGATGTTTGTTGAAGTTCGAAGTCTGAGGACAGTATTATGTTCAACAGAAGAAAACTGTTGATGGGAAGAAGTATAGGCATTCAAATCTCTCTATATTTGTTTTCAGTGCACAGTATTTTTTTAACTATGCAACGTCACCCACACTGTAATTGAGTGGAGAGTACCTACTTAAATCTAAAGATGGACTGTACTGTAAGCACAGGTCTATGTGATATTGCGTGGCTGCTCCGACGCTTGATGGGTCTGCGCGGCGCTCGTAAAGTTATGACAGCGGCACGCGCCTGCGTGTTAATCACAGTCTGCAGCGGTGTCGGGTTTTATTCCCCGGCTGACTTATGGCGCGATAAATGTCAAATATGATTGGGAGCGAGCCGAGAAAGTCCCAGGGACGATACGACACTCGGTGAAATAACAAGAAGAGCCACATTTGCCTCGTTGCGATTCCGCCCACGCCGCTCGTTTTATACTGAGCAGGACTTTTGTGTCATCGTATTCCGCATGCAGTGTATTTACATGATAATGTCGCGGGTGTATTGTAGATATTTTTAGTCTCTCCTTGGAGTTTCACGAGCGATAAACCAAGACAGTCACAATTCGCGGAACTAGCGTCTGGCGAGATAAAGGGATAACAGTAGCCCGTTACGCCGCACTATGAAAATTAATCGCCACTTCTGAAAGAGTGCGATAATGCCGCAGACGCCGTCAATTTCTTATTTACAGCCCATAAGTGCTTCGGTATAAGTCTGCGCATTTTGACACAGGATAAGCATTATTAATTTAACTTCTTTTCAACCTATCTTCTTTGCATGATTTCCCAACATAAATGATAATACTAATAGAAGCAAAAGTACAAAGCTTCACACAACAAAGCTTCAGCGCCCTATTGGAGGACTCAATGTCAGCACACTGTACTCAAGACTATATTGTAATCCTCTAAGATAGAAATCTATTCCAAGTCGTACAAGACTTGGAATCTCAATGTCAGCACACTGTACTCAAGACTATATTGTAATCCTCTAAGATAGAAATCTATTCCAAGTCGTACAAGACTTGGAATCTTGATTCAAACAGGATCCTATATCCGCTTAGTTTGATTTCTGTCGCTTTTGCTTCACGATATTTTGCCGCGTTTCGGCTAGACATCTAATCTCGTTAGAAAGCAGCGTCGTATCGGCGTTTACGATTCTATCGGTAAGTCGCAGGACAGTAGCCCGCTCCCCTTCCCCCTCCCGGCGCGGGAGGGGACATAAAAAGCGGTACTCGGCGTAATTTATCGACTATAAACGCTCGCTCGTCCGATTGTGCCCGCTCGGTCCGCGGCCCAGCGCCCCCGCCGAACACGCGGACTTGGAAAATGTACCGGAATTTCCTGCGGGGCTAAATTGCTGCGTCTCGCTGAATGCAGCGCAGCCAGCACCAGCCACGCGGACGGCTTTCAGGGGCTGCTGCACACGACGTAGTCAGATAATGCGCATTATATCGTCTGCATTACAAGACGTTTCATAAATGCATTACCTCCCATAAATTAAGGGGGTGTATTTCAATGTTCGATTTCCAACTATTACATCATAACCTTTAAAATAAATTTGCTCCATAATTTTACTCATAGCAACTACAAAATGAATTTAACTTTATAAAATATATCATTAACATTATTTAAGTATCAACTTTAAAGATAATAGTTAGGGACCAAACTCCGATTCTCCGTACCACGATATTGGCACAATACCACTGTGTAGCACACGCGTGTAGCTATGACTGTATTTGTTGGGATTAGCGGCTTAAAATTCATTAAAACTGAGATATACTATTTTTTGAGATATACTATTTTTAGGCCAAATTATAAAATCCACGAACGAGAGCGGCAAAGCGTATTTACAATAGTGACAACAATAAACGTTTGCTAAAATAATGTATGTCGGGAACAGAACTGATCCGCGAAGATTATGAGACTTCAGTAAAAATTCCACCCTTGAAGTCTCAGTCGCTTATTTATTTATTATTTTAATTCGTTATTGCATTAAGTACAATACAAATTAATACAAATTAAATGTACAGGAGCATTCTCTTCCAGCATACCTTAATTTAACCGTTAAATTTGAGCTTTATTTGTAGTGAGAATAGTCTATTTAAGAGTTGTTAATTTTGGGAATTGTTTGGGCCTCACTAATTGTATCTTCCTTGCCATTAGTCATATTATGTAGGCTGCTTGTATTTTTATACTACGCTCATGAAGAATTCCTTTTAAATGAGTTCCTTTGACCGAGGTCCCGCGTCTCTCTAGTGTGAGGATATAAATAGATCCGTGTGTTTGTATCAAACGGAAGGGCTCGTCGATTCGCGACCCTCCGATCGATAGGCTTCCGATGCAATCGCGGGACCCTTCTCTCGACACACACGTGTTTGCCGCCAGGGCACCCGAAACTAGACCTTATCCCCTCGAAATAGCATAAGTTAGAGGTGCCAAAGTAATTTGGCGGAAGGCGTAGGGGACATTTGGAGAAACTATCGCCTTGTAATGAAATGACGCACGCTTTGGTGTTTCGTGATTAGCTTTTTTGCGGCGGATTTGTTTGGTTGGGCTGCGCCGCTTTGTGGGGGGGACAACGTTTGTGTGACGAACAATAGGAAAAGCTATTAAAGTGTAGCTTTACTCATTCGTCCGTTCTTTCTTACTCTATAACAGACAGAGGGAATAGGTGTATTAGTAGAAAGAACCGCAAATACGAGTTGGCCTCACGCACGAAGGTGACAGCACTATTATCTAGACACTATAACTACCTTATATTATAACACTAGCTGCCCCGGCGAACTTCGTACCGCCTAACAGTCAATGTATAGCTATTGAGTTACAGTTTAACTGAACTTAAATAGGCTATTTGACAGGGTGAAAAAAACGTATCATACTTCATATCCTATCATCATACTATCATACTTCATACTAATATGATAAAGCCGAAAGTTTGTGAGTGTGTGAGTGTGTATGTTTGTTATTTCTTCACATCTAAACGGCTGGAGCGATTTTAATAAAATTTGGTATGGAGTTAGCGGACACCCTCGATTAACACACAGGCAACGGTTTACTGCGGGAAAATATGTTATTCCCATGAGAAAATCGATAAAAATGAATTCGCGGATAATGTAGGGAACTTTGTACGAAACTTTTTCAAAAAATTGTTTTACCAATTTATTTTACCTAATAAACCGTGGGTTAAACCGCGGGATACACCGCGAGGCACAGCTAATGAAAGCTAATAGCTAAACTATTTCACTATCCAAATCTAGCTGACCCGGCAAACGTTGTTTTGCTATGTTATTTGTAGGGTCGGCGGCGGCCGACATCTACATACATATATAAAAATGAATTCCTGTTTGTTAGTCTCGCAAAAACTCGAGAACGGCTGAACAGATTTATTTTATTGAAAAAAATGAATGCTGCGTTGGCTTGGACATGTAGAAAGGATGAACGAAGAAAGACTGATGAAGTAAAACTACGGGCGAATGTGAGTGGAAGGGCCGGAGAAGGACGCCCCAGTAGGAACACAAAGTCTATCTATTTCCCATAAATGTATTTCTGACCACATTGACCACTTATTTGCAGTCTACTGGGACTTGCGAAATTTTTATGAGTGTTAAATGGGGAAGAGCGTAGTTTTCATTATGTTTCTTAAATGACCACTGAGGGCGGCAAGATTCCAAAAATATGGTGTTTTTACCTCCTTGTCGACTGTAAATAAGTGGTCAATGTGGTAAGAAATACATTATGGAAAATACATAGACTTTGTGTTCCTACACGATTTCTTTCGGTCAATAGTTTTTGGGCGTTAGTGCGACGACCTTTTGGTTTTCGGCCTTATGAACGATCGGGATTTGAAGTTAAAGGTACTATAGGTATAGGTGATGCTTTGGTAAATTAACAAATCGTGCATGTGTCTTCGGGCATATTTTATTCGGCTATTGGTCATTCGGTCTTACGTAGGGTACCCGACGCCACGGTATTTTTCGACCACCAGTAGATATAGCTCTTAAATCTTATTTACCAAAATAACTAATACGTTCACATACATATATAAGCTCACGCCTATATCCCAGAGGGATAGACAGAAACCACGGACTGCCACCTGCCACGATCCTGACAAATCACTTTAGCTTCATCGACATCCATTAGTCGTTGCATGCACGCACGTCAGTTTTGGGTACGTTTAATCTTTCCCTTTGCTAAGAAATCCTCTATTTGATCGAAGTATGTCCGTCTGGGGCATCCTTTACCGACCCTTTCACTCACGTTCACCCGATATATTTGCTTCGTCAGTCTTTCTTCGTTCATCCTCTCCACATGTCCAAACCAATGCAGCATTCCTTTTTTCAATTCTAGTCACTACATCCTCTTTTAGTCCTCAACGTTCTCTGATCACTGGTCGCGCCAAACATTAATTTTCTTGATTTAAAGTGGACTGTATATTTTTGGTACGTACAACTGAACAAGGGGATGAGGAATACAGGGGTGAGAGCAGGAACACGCAGCACATACCTCGCAAAGCAGCGTCCAGGAAACGTGATCCCTCCAGCTAAGGCGGCAGCAGCCGCGGTGGGCCCACCACTTCACACCAACAGTAATTTAAGGTTTTTCCACGAACGAATCCTTATCAGCAGCAATAAAATAAAGTGTAGACAAAAAAAAAGTTTAAAATCTGTAATAAAAAAACATGTTTCTGATCGCATTAGGAAAACACTCACGCGTTGAAGGAGTATTATATTTAAAAAATGACTTTTACACGCTAGCGGATAAAATAGGCTTTTCCACACAGATTTCGCTATATAAAATGAGGTTTTCCGAGCGAGTGAGGTGAAAAATATTCTGACAATATTTCAAGCTACCTGTTGCAGCAAAAGCAAATGCAAACTTCAAAAAATATAATCAGAAATCATTCCGTGATATGTTTGCCATTTTTTTAAATGACTTCATATCGAAATAAAATTTAATTAAACAAATTAAGAGTAACGACAGCCACTAGCAGAACTCCATCCTTCGCAAATATGTGTTAAAAATTATGCGTCATCAAAATTATTTTTCAATACTCACTGTCATCAATTCATTGCACTAATAACAATCCAATACCGAGTAATAACTTACAAACTAATATTTTCAATACACTCACGTCGACATTGAGTCGGACAGGTCCGCTGAAATCCGGCGGCTTCTAGTCGTCAGCTGTCAGTGCGTCTTGAATATTGTAGAGCCGCCATCGCCACCCCGCTGCACTGCAGCGGCGGCGGCGGCGGCGGCGGCGGCGGTTGCATGCGGCTTATTATACTCGTAGTGCATTGACAACAATAACAGACAAGGTCGTGAATACTTTATGCTTTTAGGGAGCCGAATGTAACTACGTATTCGATGTATGTGATGGAATACATGCGAGGGAAACCCGAGGATTAGAACTGGTCAACTGTGCGTCGTTACAATACCTGATTCTAGACTGATGAAGCAAAATTGCGAGGAACCGTTGTTTGGCAACTGTCGTAATACGGTGATTCTACAATGATATATATATATTTCTTTTGGGATAATATAGAGAAAAATAAAAATTAAATCCTATTTCAAATATTTTGTTCACAATAAAAAAAAGTTTATGAACGTCAAAGCTATTAGTTTCAGAATTGATAGATTATGTGGAGAAGAAACTAGCAAAGAAACTCCATATTTATTCTTTCCAAAACAATTTTTATTTTAGCTTAATTAACAAGCTTAAAAAATATTACTCATGAATGTTGAACACTAGATACAATAATAATTCTCCTCCGAATACATTTAACATTAATCTACTGCTTAGCACCAGACATTTTTGTAGTAGTAGCAACATCTACAATTAGTTTTCTAGAGCAAACAATGGATGAATAGAGATCGCTTTTTCATTAAGTTTGTCGAGTATGAAATTCTAAAGTCATCATCATCATAAATACAAAAGCAATAATAGTATCAAAGTATGAAATACAAATATTGGGTAGTTGTAAAACAATTGTTAGAAAAAGCAACTCAAAGAAACTCACTCCTCAGACTTCTGACCGCGTCATAAAGAGTATTTAATAACTTGGAAAGCAATTCTTTGAGCTGATCGTTTTCGTTTTCTCACCGGTAACCAAGCTCGCAGTTTCCGAGAAAATCACAATAAATTCAACAGCCGCTTGACTAGACCGTAGTGCGGTTGCTGTTGTGTATTATAAATAGTACGGCAGTACCCCCAGCACAAGGCGATACAGAGGTTTCAACTCTTATTGCGTCTTCACTAAAAGTCTCATACTCTTGGATTAGTCAACTAGTCGAATTAGTCGACAGATATAGTGCATTCCGAAACAGTCTCATGGGCTCTGACAACCTCTGTGGCGCAGCGGTTAGCGCATCTGCCTACCATTCAGATGATCCGGGTTCGAACCCCGGCTCGGAACAAAAAAAACAGTAGGTCTTGGTTGTTTACATGTTTGTGATGTCGCTGTTTCTGGTTCCCACGACACAGGGTATCCTAGCGTGGGGCCAGAAGCAATGTATGTGCATGTATGTGAATATTTATGTTTATAATGTTAATGTAAATGTTATACTCTAGTACAAAGGAGAACAAAGGTGATTGATGTAGCCTTCAAGATGGCTGAGGACAAAAAGAAGTTGGATGAGTCGGGGGAGGTCTACGTCCAGACTTCGTACTTCGACTTTCATATGAAATGAAAATGTTCCCGTATGTTTGGTGGTTTATTGAATCGAAGCCTCTGTATGTTGCTGCCACGAGCGGCAACTTTGAGTGAGTGACAGTAATTTCCTAGCGGACGCGCCGAGACATATGTTGCAGGCGACTGCGACACGCGCTGTAAAAATACATGACACATGCAATGAAAAGCTTTCATAGTCACTTACCAATTTAGAGTCGTTGTCAGCCCATAAACGTCCTGCTGCTTTTGCTGATTTTCTCTCAGAAATAAGAGAAGAAATACAGCTTTGTACTTTGTGATATTAAGCGTAGAAATTATGCTATTTGTATCGCTTCAAATCAAGAACATAGAGACATGTCCGCAAATGGCTTATTCACTGCGATCTTGACTGGTGCCCTTGCGATCTTTCTATCCGCATTTCCAATATTGTCCCTTCTAGAGTAAAAAGGTCAGAGTCAAGTGCTTTTCCGATTCCTGTATTGCAATATCAGATTGAGAGACCGCACCGGCTCAGACATTCGATTACCACCGCTTTTCGATAAAATACTGCCTCAATATCCGGGTCTTAAAATTTTATTCATAGAGGGCGCGCAGGCCAGAGAGGTCGTCAACACGGACCAATAAAAAAATGGCATGAACACATAAATCGTGCGCCATTACACATGGCGGAGTATCGGGAAACGATTCCGACTTGCTCCTCTCGCCGGAGACAATGCGGCGGACAAAGAGAAGTTTTTATAACACTTGGAATTGCCGCAATTCCACGGCCACAAAATAGTAAGGCCGCCAAAGTTCGGTTCTACAGAAAGCTTGCTGAAAAGTAATTTCTCCAGTGAAGGTTTTCTGTTGACAATCTACCAATTGGTCTTATGTGGAGTCAACCGGCTGAAGAAGAAAGAGTTGAGTGAGTTCTTGTGTCGGTTGTTGGTTGTCCGATCGATTAACAGGAGTGAGAATAAATGTAAAACTTTATCGTTAGTTGCTTACTGTTGTGGCTTGTGCTTCTGTGCTGTGGCCAGTACACTCAACGCTCAAAACATTCATCGAAAAATTTTGGTCACGCGCGCTCCCCCTCGACCGTGGCGGGACGCCTCTGCTGACAGCTCGAGATAACTCACAATAAATAGAAAGACCATATTTTTCGAAGACGGCTAATTAAAATATCGCCTTATTTTTTTATCTCAGCTCATCTGCGAGCTCATACTACAGGATTATGCAGTAATAAAGTTATTTTTATTTATTTATTTGCCAAAAACTTAGAGCTAACATTACAGGGGATCCCTATTGCGTTAACCAGTTTCATAGTTAATTTGAAACTTAATTTTATCAAAACTCAATCTATTTACAACGAATACCTACTTATTACTATAACACAACACAAAAAGAGTTACTTTTGTGAATTCATTCAGAGAACAGAAAAATATGTCTGTAATCTCCGCGACTCGGTTTAAAGTATTGAAAGCCCGCGTGAGAGGCGCGTTCTGCAGCAGACAGGTTGAGTTGAGAGGCTGAACAAAAGCGCGCGCGCGGCACGGCCAGCAGCGGCGCGCGGCGCCGGCGCCACACGCAGCGCTCCGGCGCACACAGACCGACCGTCTGCAGCACTGCTGGGTTGCACACCACCCCACGCATCAGCTTCATTATGTAGGTGGCCAGAGCTAGATCCCTTCTCACCTCCAATGTATTGTAGCCATACCTAATATGAATAAGGTGGGGTACATTAACGGGTAGAAGGGATATACCCCATACAGCTTGAGATAGAGCAACCTGACAAATTTATTTTCGTTCCATCATGAGCCTATTTTTTTTTTTATTTATTTGTAACTCCACTTAACATCTATTATTACAGGTGCTGTACCTAATGCAATAGAGTTATATAAAAATATGTACCTAAGCTACAACAAATTAACACTTAACATTATACTTAAACATTGTACCTAACTCAACTTAAAATCCGAAAAATGGCCCTCTTGAAGTCATTCAGGCTACAGTAGAATAGATCTACATGATCGGCCACCATGTTGAGCGAACGAAGCGCGCGCGCGAGATGCGCCCGCTGCAGCAGGTTGGTACGCGCGCGCGGCACCGCCAGCAGCGCGGGCCGCCGCCGCCGCGCCGCCAGCCCGGCCGGCACGTTCAGCTGCAGCTCCTGGAGTATGGCTGGGTGGTGAAGCTAGTACAAACAAGGTAGGATACAGCAAAGGGTATCCTGGGTATACACCATATTTCTTTAAGTAAATAAACCTTATAAATTTAGTTTGGATGCGCTCCAGCATGGTTTTATATTTTATTTCGCTTGGAGACCACACCAGCGAGCCACACTCCAGGTGACTCTTTACAAGAGCCTCATATAACGCTTTTAGAGCATGGACGTTACTAAATGCATTTGCCTGGCGGAGGACAAACCCTAGGTTTCGGTACGCTTTTTTACATATCTCAGTGATGTGCTCCCTAAAATGAAGATCTGACTTAAATTTTACGCCTAGATCTTTCACATCAAACACTCGTTGAAGCGGCTCCCCTCCCATGTGGTATTGCGTTTGAATTGGATTATGGGCACGACTGAATGAAAGTACCGAGCATTTGGCTACGTTGAAAAATAATTTATTTTCATTTATTCCAATCTTCTATTCTATTAATATCTTGCTGTAGTAAATTCTGATCTGCACGGTCTTTCACCTCCAAAACTAATTTTAGGTCGTCGGCGAAGAGCAAACAAGTTGAGTATTTAACTAAATACGTCTGGTAAATCATTCACTAGAATAACAAACTGAAGAGGTCCCAGATTGCTCCCTTGGCTAACCCCTGACCTCGTGTAGTAAGACTCCGAGTGGTGCCCCCCGCAATCGACGTACTGCTTGCGGTCCCGCAGGTAGCTGGCGAAGAATGCGAGCGTGTGCGGCGTGCAGCCCACGCCGGCCAGCTTCGCAAGCAATACGTCGTTGTCGACGGTGTCGAAGGCCTTTCTAAAGTCAAAGTATGCTACATCCACTTGCACTCCGGCGTCCACCGCGGGCACAAGCCGTGTCATCAAATGCAGCAATTTTCCAACTGTCCCCCGCCCAGGACGAAAGCCGTGCTGCGCGTCGGACAATTGGGCTCCTACTTGTGCTAATAAGCTATGGTTTATTGCCGACTCAAATACCTTAGCCGGAGTGCAGAGAACCGCTACTGGTCTGTAGTTACTAGGTTCTGGGCCTCCTCCTCCTTTCGGTACTGGCACCACTCGGGTTAACTTCCAACGATCAGGGAATTTAGCAGCCGCTAAAAAGGTATTAAACACATATGTCAAAGGGTCTTCTAGTGCCATGCGACAGTCTCTAAAAATAAATGGTGGTATGCCATCGGGTCCGACCGAGCGCTTGGACGGCAGGCGGGCGAGCGCGCGGCGTACCTCCGCCGGCTCGAAGGCCGCCAGATGCGCGCGCGCGCTACTCGCCGCCGCCGCCGCCACCGCCGCCGAGACTTCTAGTGCTGGTGGATCCAAATTATACACAGAGTGAAAAAACCGAGCAAATTCCTCGGCGCACTCCTGTTTTGATAGGATCCGGCCGTCCTTTTTCAACTCTTGCTTACATACATTACCTTTTTTGAACGCATATACCCCCAGAAAGCTTTTGGATCTGTAGCCAAGTGATTCTGCACCCGGTCTTGGTAACGATCATGTGCGAGGGCTGTTTCCATTTTAACGTCAGCCCTACATCTAGCAAACTCTTCATAGTGACACTGCAACTTAGTTGTTTTATATTTTTTATGAAGTACATATTTAAGTTTGATTTTTCTAATTAGGTCTGACGTATACCAAACTGGGTAAGTATACCTAGAATCTTTCTTTACAGTTTTTTTCAGCGGCACACAGGCATCTAAAGCTTCATTTAACTTATCATAAAAATAATCTAAAACTAAATCTGGTTCTTGTAGAGTGTACAGTTTACCCCAATCTATATTTCATATTAAGTAATACAGATTATGAAAATCGGTCTTATTAAAATTCCATTGTTTTAATGGTACCTCAGTTTGTCCATCCGCCAAGGCACTGGGCGAGGCTGCCCGCGGTGCAGCCGGCGGCGAGAAGCCGCCGATCGTGACGGCCACCGCAAGGGGCGGGTGGTACGCGTCTACTGGCTCCAGCGCCTCGTCCGCCAGTTGCACCGTCACGCCGCCCGCGCCCGCGCGCCCGCCCAACACAAGATCAAGCTGTCGATCGTTACAGTTCGGTACTTGATTGCACTGAACGAGTTCACAGAAGGCCATAAAGTATTCATAATAATTACAAATGTTACTATTGCACGAAAATAAATTGAAATCTCCAATTATTAACACGTTGTTCTTAAATCTAACACATATTTTTTCAAATAGTTCAAACATAACCATATATTCATCTTCCTCTGTCTGCGGAGGAATATAAATTACACAGCATGCAAATAAAAAACTTTGTTTTAAATAAACTGCAGCACCTATCAATTCAAATTTATGATTGTCTAGATCGGGCGTCGGTATCTTCCGCAGCTCGAACCTCGGTGTGGCCGCTAGGAGCACCCCGCCTTGTTTGCGGCCATCTGCCCGGTCGCAGCGCAGTATGCCATAGCCGGGCAAAACAATCTCTGCATTTTCGATAGAGGAGTTGCATCCCGATTCTGTGATAGCGAAAATATCGCTTCCCGATGATTCCAACAACGACAAGAACTTCACTGTTTTGGTGCGGAGACCCTTTACATTTTGATACAAGACGTTAATGCTTCTGATTTTTGATCCAAGTCGGCGATTGTAGCTAGGACTTCGTGGTTTGGTCACGAAACCAAACTCATTCGCTATATTCTGCGTCTTTTAGCCATAGGTCAGAATTAAATAATTTTTCAAAGTCGATCTCCGCCACGCAAATCCTGAACGGACTCCAAATGACTGCGTTACATTCTGAATGGCTTTTTACAATTGCTTCATATAAGGCTTTGATAGCGGCAATGTTAGTAAAATTTTTGGTCTCCCTCTTAGGAAACCCGAGATTTCTGTAAGACTTCTTACAAACCGCCATGATATGGTCTCTGAAGGTCAGATCAGATTTAAATCGGACACCCAAATCCTTGACCTCAGTGACACGCTGCATTAAGACTCCATCTACTTGGTACTGATGGTGGTTCGGTAACCGTGCTCGGTTATATTATACATTATTTTCTTATCGCATGTATCAAAATCAATTTCTGCATCCCCGCACGTGTCTTGATGGCGTAAACAGAGACCATGGTTGCTACTCTCACAACGTCATTATTTCCCCACCGAGGGACACAAGTTTTTTCCCTGGGGAAGGTATAGGCCATTCTCCACCACGGCGGCCAAGTCCGGATTGGTGGAGGCTTGTAAGACTAGTGGCTGGTCTTACTGTCAGAAGTTTTCAAGCCGCCCTAAGGCCCCTGACTTGGCTTAACGACTGCCATCTATCGACGGCAGCCAGCACCAACTGCTTAACGTGCCTGCGAAGCCCGGAACCGCTCGGAAAAATGCTACTAGCGTTAGTCATAGACGGTGACCCATTCATGAACTGAATGCGCCGTATGCTGCTTAACCTTAGTGATCGTTTAAGATCACTCAGGCTAGGCTACAAGCATTTCCTTTTCCTTTTTCCATTTTCCTTGAGTACGGAACCCTAAAAATGCAACGGCTCTTTGTCTTCTACAACTGCACAAAACCGTTCTTCTGTCGTAGTCACTGTATAGTGACGTCTCCGAAACAGTTATGTTTGCCTTTTCTCATAAATCCGCACATAATTCGTGAATAAACTCGCAAGTGGATTGTCTGAGCTGAAATCCCCGAGGGGATGCGACGCGATGCAATTTTTCTCTAAACAAGTAACAGCTTCAAGAAAAGCTGAGCATTATTCCCAGTGAAATAGATCCATTTATCATCTGCCCCTGTGTACGTGGTTATTCATAAAACTTTCAGCAGTTGGCGATAAAAACTATTGTTTTCCAAAACAAAATCTGTCTGATCTTCTTTGAGTGCTTCTCCATTTCGGATACCTGCCATTATCTTGCTTTCAGTTCCTTTTCTTTGTTTGATATCATGTTGAGTGGTGCTCCTGTGTGCATTTTTTCATAGAACTTTATTTTTTCCGCAATTTCATTTGTCATCATGCGCAATATATTAGGTATATAGGAGACTCACGCCTGTATCCCAGTGGGGTAGGCAGAGACCAGGAACTGCAAATTTTCACGATCCCCACAGATCACCTTCATCGACATTCATTGTCGTGGCATGCACGCACGCCGTATGGGGTATTTTTTTGGTCTCCAGCCGAGGTTCAAACCCGGGGCCTCTCGCATGGTGGGCAGATGCGCTAACCGCTGCGCCACAGAGGTCTTCTATGCAAAAACCACTAAAGCAAAGCGATATTTTTAGTCACTTCGGACCATATATGACGCAAAAGGGCTGCATTACCACTTTGTACGACCAGGCAGATCCGTTGCATGAGCAAGCCCCAGAGCAACAGTCCAAGCCACGGTATTTTCGAAACTATTTCATCATCATCATCAGAAATCAGAAATCAAAAATTTATTTCAACGTAAAGAATTTACATTCTGCTTGTTGAATGTCAATGTACATACAGTTATGTATAATGTTAGCCATTATGTCCCCACCGATGGGTACGGATCTCTTCCCTGAGGAAGGTATAGGCCACACTCCACCACGGAGTCCAAGTCCGGATTGGTGAAGGCTTGTAAGACTAGTGGCTGGTCTTACTGTCAGAAGTATGAAGTAAGGGTGGCTTACCCTAAGGCCTCTGACTTGACTTAACGACTGCCATCTACCGACGGCAGCCGGCACCAACTATTTAGTGATTGATAAGTGATTCTGATACGCAGAAATTATGTACAGAAACCTATTCCTAGCTCAGTCCAACCCCCAAGTGGAGGTCTCGGTATCCGCAAAGTTTTGCTGAGGCCTATGTAAACGCTCGTAATTACTTAGTTGAGTATTCCCTCTAACCCTGTTAGGCTGCGGCAGCCGCGGTGGAACTCACAGAAGGTCTTTGCCTAGATTCAATTTTGCGTAGAATAATTTACGCGACGACCCGACCGATTTACTTAACCCACTAGGGATCTATTCAGTATTAATATTAGAAATTGAGTTCTACTTGTATAGCTGTTGGACTACTTGTATTGACGACCGCTGTGGCGCAGTGGCTAGCGCATCTGCCTACCATGTGAGAGGTCCCGGGTTCCCGCCTGGGAACAAAAAAAAACCTCAGGTCTCGGATGTTTACATGTTTGCTTACACCTGTATGTAAATGTTTATGTTAGAGGAACGCTGAGTTTGTTCGAGCTCAGGTTGAATGTTAGTTCAGACCAATACGTTTAATTTCATTATTGAATAATTGAATCTTGGATGGTAGCATAGTGACTGTGAATAGACCGCTCGAATGTTATCATGCCATTAACGATATTGGTTGACTGGTGTAAATGACAAAAGTGTAAAATCAAAATCGAGATATTAGATATTTATATAGATAAAAAAATTGATTCGAAAGCGGAAAACACAGGTTCGATTACCAGTGCGGGCATGAACCTATGACTTTGTTTTCTAAGTTATGTACATAATTGCAATACCACAGCTGTTCAATATGGCGCTTGAAATCGCCAATCCGCGGTGGGCACGCGTGGCGATTAAAGCCCACACTCTCTCTCTCTCTCTCTCTGAGAGAACGCCTGCGCCCTACGGGAAGTATGTATATAGGCTGCTTACAATCCTTCACAGCAGTGACACGCAGTGACCTTTATTTTCCTCCTGTTTTCTTCTGATTTTTAGTTTTGTACTAATTTTTTGGTTTCATTTTTGGGTTTATTTTGTTCTTGTGGTGTGTGTTCTGTTTTTATAATAAAAAAATTCTTCTTCTTCTTCATCTTCAAAATGAGTTAACTTCTTTTAGTAGGTACTTGTTTATTTAGGCAAATATATAACTCTTTATTGCTCATATAAAGCCTACATCTTGTTAAGAAGAGTAATTGTGACGTCGTGAAGCAAGTGGACCTTCTCTGTGGTCGGCCCTGTGTGCGGGCGGCGGCGGCGGCCGCGGGACTTAGCATAAACTGGTTCGGACGTATTGCTGAATTTCATGAATACGGAGCGCGTCCGCCGCCGCCGCCGCCGCCGCCGCCGCCGCCGACGGAATATGTTTGCCCGCACTTCATTTGGATTCGTTATCTCTTAACACGATCACAATCCCCATATAGACCACCTCAGTGGAGCAGCGTTTAGCGCATCTGCCCACCTTGCGAGAGGTCCCGGGTTTGGATGTTTACATGTTTGTGATGTCACTGTTTCTGGTTTCCACGACACAGGGTATCCTAGTGTGGGGCCAGAAGCAATGTATGTGCCTGTATGTAAATGTTCTTTCCCTCTCCGGCATAAGGCGTGAGTTTAAGTAATGTAGAGACAATCTAATAATGTTAAATTGTATTTTGTGTTTAAATTTTTGTCACGAAATCAGGTGTCACGTGTTAAGCTGACATTGGCCTTATATCATCAAGTGAATGGCCTGTTTGACTGAAAATTAAAAAATACAAACGTTTTTCTCTTTTTTTAGTAATTTTTTTCGCTGGCATACAGATAGACCCGAACATCATCTTCATTAATATCAGCCCACCTCGGCCCATTGCTGGTGTAGGCCTTTTCCCGTCACGCCATACCGCGCTCGCCATTCGCATCCGCCGCCATCCCCCGCCAACCCGGCCACATCGTCCGACCATCGGGCTGTTGGTCTACCGACTGACCGCCGCCCGCTTTCGGCCGCCACTCCATAACTGCCACACCATGCACTACACAATACTGCCAGACACGTTACTGATAGACCAGATAAAAATGATAAATCGGGTAAAAGCTATGCTTAATAGAAAATATTAGGATCCATATAGATGTGCTCTAATCTTAGGCGAATGAAACCGCTTACGCCATTTAGGCCCATCACAGCGTATTGTTGATGATTTATACGACGTTGAGTGGTACTTTGCCCTCACCGAGAGAGCGCAATATGTCTTTGTAAGCACCTATGAAGTGCTTAGACCTTGGATTAGTTAGGTTCGGTCTGCGGCTTTCTTACGGATATAAGGCATGATTACTTATAGATCACTCAATTGTGTTTTGAGAAAGGAATTTTGCGTGTGGAGACTGCCGAAACAAATATATCGGGTAAATGTGAGTGGAAGGGGTGATAAGGGACGGCCTAGACGGATTAACTTTGACGAATAAGGGGATGCAGTAGCAAAGGGCAAGATAAAAAGTATCCGAAACCGGTGTGTTTTATTAATTAATGTCGATGAAGCTTTTTAAAGAAATTTGACGAGGCAGCACTACGTATACAAAACAAAGCAAAGCACATCTATCTACAATTCACAGCACTAAGAAAGCATAGAAACAAAATTAATAATAATACACATAAATACATAAGAAGCAGAGATACACAAAATTGGCCATACACGATACGATAATGTACCTGGACAACTTAGTGAATTCTCAATTCAGAAATCGGCCCATAGGGTCAGTTTTTGACTTGAAAATCTCGCTTAGTAACTATTTAACTGTAGTACCGTCTCGTCAAATTTCTCAAAAAAGAGCGTGACAGAACGTTACTTAAGTATATACTTAGTGAATTCTCAATCCAGAAACCGGCCCCCTACACCTTAGTTGGGCGTTGCTTACGTCTTAAACAGGGATTCATATAAGCTCTGATACCCAGATAATACTGAAGTAATCTTAGAAGAAAATAAAACGGAAAGTACAACATATAAGCACTTTTACAAAGCCCTTATCGAGGCAGACGTTAAAATTATCATCCGATACAAAGTTGGTCTCCGTACGGCCGGGACGGTCCCTCGAGGCATTCCGGCGAGGAGCAGTAGCCTCGGCTTCAGGTACGACATGGGAATGAGCAAAATATTTATCTGTACTCTTGGTTATACGCAGCTTGCAAGAAACTTAGGATGTACTGGCAAAGGGTAAAATAAAAAGTGCAAGATGAAATCGACGTGCGTGCATGCAACGACAAATGAATGTCGATGAAACGAAAGTGATGTGTCAGGGTCGTGGCAAGTAGCAGTCCCTGGTCTCTGTTCACCCCTCTGGGATACAGGCGTGAGTCTTGCATGGACAAGAAAAGTTAGTCAGTGCTGATCTACCGAAATTGAGTAGGTATTCCCCTCACATATTCCTCAAGAAATATTAACTCTTTGCCAAAACCCGAGCTTATGGTTAGTCATTCATTAGTTAGAGTTTATTTGAAGCTCTTACCAAATATTCGGATTCATGTATCGATTTAGTTTTCGCACGAGTTCTTAAAGAAAGTAATTAAAAACTTTTCGCCCCTCGTTCGCACAACATAGCCGGTATTATTGTCCAGCGAGAGGCAAACAGTTCAGTTACTTTCTTTAAGTAACTGTGCACCACTTTGCATTAGCAGCAATGGCCGTGACAGCCGACTAGACGTCCTCCGGAAATATTTAAAGCAGCTTTACAGCCGCAGCGAGGTGATTGCGGAATAACAAATGAACAGTGCGCTTCAAGTCACTTCCGAATTCACTTTCGAGTTTTACGAGTTGAACTTCGGCATTAAAGAGCGGCGGCGGCGCGGATAATGAGCTCGCAACAACCTTGTTTGTAACTAACTAAGTGGGGCTAAGATGGATTTTTTATTAACTCTCGCCCTCGCTTCGTTTCAGCATCGTAACAAAGGAATTACAGCTTTTGTTTTCACAGCAACGTCTTGACTGAGTCGGACGGCATCTCCATTTGCTATGCTCACGATATCATTGCCAGCAACAAAAAAACAAAAAAAACGCCATCGACACGCTACGAATGCCGAGAATGAAAACTAAAATTGTCTTTAACTTTTTCTTGGAAAACCGACACAAGTAACTACTGAACTTTCCTCTTGTTCATGATCATAATGTTACTTTGTTAATGAGCCGGCGAAAATGCAGCACTACTTCGCCATTTGAAGTGCAACTTTAAATGAAGTTCGCTTTCAGCGGCACTCGCGGGCGTTCGCTCCTCGCGCTTGTAGAACGAAGAGCATTTCAATTAAACTGTACCTTCATTCGATCCGCCACTGAATTTAGTGGGGTCTTAAGTTTAAATCAACTTGGCATAATCAATCACAAGACAACAGCGAAAGCCCCGATTCCGTTGTACCACCACAGCACACTTGCTTTGAACAATGTTTGGTTTCAAAACATTCAAAAGGCTAGCAGTTAAGAAGTATGTACTGGTAACTCGCTTTCGTTTGCTGACAGAAATTAATCCAGCTAAAGGGGGATTTTAAAATATCTTTATGATGTCAAAACTTGTACATAAAAAAACATGTTTGAAACCTCTGCCCTTAATGTCCTTCAATGCTTTTACTTTTCTCTAGCCTTGACGGAGCCAACCGCAACTTTATTTTACTTTATTTTATTCGAGAAAACAAACAATTTTACAACAAATGTTAGCGTAACTTATGATAGGTGTTAATGTTAATTAGATGTACAACCAACAGCGTTTTCAACTTTAGCGCAGAATCCTATAAAATCATCGTCAATATTCACTTTATTAAGTACCTAACTATTGTAAAGTGAAGTTGGCGACCTCTATTACGCAGTGGTTACCATGCAAGAGGTCCCGGGTTTGAGTCTCGGCTGGGGGAAAAAACCCAAGTCTGGGATGTTTACATGTTTGTAATGTAGCTGATTCTAGTCCCCACTACACAGGGTATCCTAGTGTAGAACCAGAAACACTGTATGTAAATGTTTAAAAAAAACTGTTTAAAGTCATAGAAAACCTTTCAATATTTTGAAACATACATCTCAATTCGGCAATTACGTTATTAACAAGTTTAAGCCTTTCCTCGAAGTGCAAGTGTGAGCCGAAGCGATGCTCCGTCGGCGGCGATCAGTGAATCGCCTCGATATTGTTCCAGCCGGCAGGCGCTAAGGACCTGCAGGGAAATAATATTTCACGGGAAGAGCTCAGCTCTAGCCGAGGTATCAGTCCCGCAGGAGCAGGCGCCCAGATGGAGAGCAACAGAAGACACAAACCTTTAAAAAGCACAATCCCGGATACACCATCAAAATGTGACTAGGAACTGACTGACAATGGAAATGCTTTAAAATTCGCATGGAAAGCAGATGCGCTAACCGTTACGCCACAGAGGTCGTCAAGATCATCGGTCATATTACCCCCACTGTAAAACATAGGCCACGTCATGATTTTCCAAGCTTCCCGGTGTAGTGCCACCCGTATCCCGCGACACCTCGCCACCGTAATCAAGTCGTCAAACCATCTGGTGGAGCGCCTGCCCACGCTGCCTCCTCCACTTTTTCCTCTAATAAAACAACTATTATAATACAGTGTGATTCTTCATAAAGTGCACATATGAAAAAGGGCGATACTAGGCCTATTTTTATCGACAAAAAAATATATAAAAAAAATCAGGTTCAGGTTTCAAACAAAAAAGCTTCAGGTTTTATATATTTTTTATTTTTTAAGTTGCAATTGGATACCCTGTTTAAAGAAATTCTTATAACTTCGGTTCTGATTCACTTTATAGAATCACACTGTATATTCGTCGTCATCAGCCTACTGCTGCTTACTGTTGCGTGTAGGTATTTCTTCCCCAAACAACTAGGTACAGGTACAACTTGTTTTTATTGCTTTACAAAGGTGTCAGGGCAGATAAAGAAACTTCGTAACGTGTAAAAATTTCTAAATAGATAGCCTTACATTGTTTAATAGACTTAATTGTCACTTATCCATGACTAAATTTTGATCTGTCTATCTATACAGTCCATGAAGACACGCTTTAACGTTTGTTAATGACGCTAAAACTGTTTTGAAAAGAATACATGTAGAGTTTCTATGTTAGTTTCTTCTCCATGTAATCTATTTATTGTGAAACTAGCAACAACTTTGACGTTCATAAAGTAAACGTTTTGTCTGTACTATGAATAAAATATTTGATTATTTGATTTTAAAGAAAGAACAGCGGGATTTCTGTGCCTTTTCGTTTTGTTTGCGAGGCTAAGCGCTCCAAGTAAAGGTGAATAATTTATCGGACTTAACGAGGATTAATACGTCGAGGGAGTGTTACAGTATCACGGGCGCGGGCTGGGCCGCTACAGATTTGCTTCCTTCAGCCGGTATTTATGAAAACTCCTTTGAGGCTCCGTCGCGCTCAGGCTGAAGCTTCGCGCCGTCATTACGCTACTGGGATGGATTTCAAAGGCAATTTGGATTACCGCGGCCTGTTTGTAGAACGCTATTTTGTTGAGGCTTGAGAACCGGGAAAGCGCTTTAAGAATTGTATTTTTTTATTTTATAGTAAAACCCGGCAGATTCTGTCCAAATTTTGATAAATTTGTTTGTGGTTGCTTAGAGCAATCCATAGGAAGCTTTTAGATTTTCCTAAACTTTTTTTTTCGAGCAACGTTTCTAATGACACAGAGAAGACTGGGCTATGCTCAGCAGTGGACACTGGATAGAGATGTGATATAAAAATTCTACTAGTTGTCAGTCGGATTTCGGGTCAGTCGGGTTGTCAACGTGCATACGAAAGAAAAAAAACCTAAAAAAAGATTGTTAATGTATGAAAAATATGGAATATGTTAAATACATATCAATATATAGTATGTACTTAAGTTTAAGTATTTTTATTGGTGTAGTAAGTACGTCATTTTGTCAATGTACCTATCATCATCATCATCAACCCATTATGTCTCCACTGAGGGCCACGGGTCTCTTCTCTGAGGAAGGTATAGGCCATACTCCACCACGTGGGCCAAGTCGGGATTGGTGGAAGCTTGTAAGATTTGTGGTTTATCATACTGTTACAAGTTTTTCAAGCCACCCTAAGGCCTCTGACTTGGCTTAACGACTGCCATCTATCGTTGGCAGCCGGCACCAACTGCTTAACGTGCATTGCGAAGCACGAGACCGCTCGGAAAAATGCCACTAGCGTTAGTCATATAACGGTCACCCATGTATGCACTGAACGCGCCCTATGTTGCTTAACATTCGTGATCGTTTAACATCACTCAGGCAGCCAGGGCTACGAGCAATTGACCTATATCCTTATGTAGGTGAATCTCTCCAATGTGCCTATTATCCTTATACAATTTATGTACACCCATCTACTTTCTTCATATTTCAGTCCTATCCATTCGAAGGTTGTCTGGAAGAGATCGCTTTTAGTGATGAGCCCGCCGATTGTTTCGTGTATTTTTATAATGTATGATGTTTAATAAAGAGTATTAATTTAATCTGATCTAATCTAATAAACCGTGTGAAGCCTTGTAACGTCACAAAATTCACTAGCGCGAGGCAATAGTTTACGCGGTTCACAGAGGCAATGGATGTTTGGAGCGTTGCCACTGATGGGTCCGACATTCGGTTGCGTTTCGTTGCCATTCCATTGAAATCTTGTCCAAGACGTTAAACCAGCTGGATAACTTGAAATAAATTTTCTAACTTCAAGCTCCAGGGAAGCGTGATTCTAACGAGACAGATATCTGCTTGAACGAGTGCAGAGATGTTCTCGGGTATTGTAATATTTCAAGTGTGAATTCTCCGCCGGTCCACCGATCTGTCCGTTCGGCCGCCGGAAGCGACGACGCGGCCGTATCGCGCGTCCGGCGTCCGGCGCGTCCGGCACTCGAACCTGCCCCCGGGACTCGCGCCGCCCGGGACGTGTCGACGAGCGGAAATTAACAGCGAGAAACATGTCACAGCCCGCGTTTCCCATTTCTTTACACTTTTAACGTCGTCGTCGGCGGACATATAAAAATAGAAACGAGAGCGCTTCAGATGAGGTACTCGATGCCCCTTCAATATTGCTGGTAGGTGCACGAGAAACTATATATTTTACAAGGGAGGCGATTATTACAAGCTTTGAAAGAAAGAAAGATAGAAAATTTATATGTAAAACTATTGCTTCACTCTTCTTTTTATGAAGAAGAAGAAGAAGAAGACTCTAGAAATAAACTTTCATGACTTAAATCACCAGAAAAGTCAGCATTTCTAAACTGAAATAACTGCAAGCAATTTTAGCCAGATCCAGTTTCTTTTAATTTTAAAATTGGAAAGGGTCCTTATTACAATATTAAATGAAATATTTTATAGAGCTATAAATACTAATTAGTGCCGAACAAGTTACATCTGAGCATTTATAAATTATTACGATAGTTCAGTGGAGAGTCGAGTGTCCATTAAAACTTATATTTTGATCCCTTCGAATGGCAAGCCATTAAAACCAGCCGGTAAAATAACACATATAAAGTAACAACGCATTATAAGCATTCAGGTGAAACTGCTTTGTAATAAAAATAATAAACAATTATTAATTTTAATAACGAAGCCAAATACTAATTACCAAACAATAAATATATTACGGTATGAAAACTCCGTGCCTGAAAAGAGCACAGCACGCGACTCGGATCGTTAAAACCAAAGACGCATAAAAATTATGCCGCGAACTGTTTACTGCCGTCCGTTCGGTAATTTTATATGACACCGGGTTTAATTGGACTCGGGTGTGCTAACAAGATCTGCTCTCCGGCAACTTCAGCAGAAGGGTAGTTTGATCTTTCGCTAAAAATCTGAACTTTTTTTTTATACAACAGCTCAGCAATCTTCTATACAATAATAATTCTGCCTTAGTAACCTAAAACAAAGCGCCTGAACCGATGTGCGTGCAAGCTAAGTAACGATTAATGAATGTTAATGAAGTGAAGGAGATCTGTCAAGTGGCAGGCCCTGATCTGCCTACCCATCCGGGATACAGGATTGTATGTTATGTTTAACCGCAATATTGCTTGTCAATGTTTGCTTAGATTTATACTTTTGTATTTGTGCATAGACATAGGATACTTTTCCGCTCCGAATCAGAATAATTCATTTATTCATGAAAACAAAAAAAAAAAATATTTCATGGTCCATGCTCTTGAAGAGCTTATAAATATTCCTAATGGGAATTATAAATTTAAATATCACCTAACATACACCTAAATAAGTATCAAAAAAATTTTTTTTTCACACTCGATGTCGTTAATATTGTAATATCGTTAAAAGCATTTGTAAACATAAACAATTTAGTTTTTTAAAGTAAAGTAAGTATTGTAGGGCCACGCGTTCTTTACAGCACTTTAGTGGAGTAATGTGTTGTACTTCTGATATACTCTCAGCAAGTGCATCCTCAATTTACATCCTCGTTAGTGATGATTATTTTAAACGCGGTTATAAAATCATATTTCCAATTTTCGTGCGGACGTTTATTGTTTTAGTGTATAGTGACGTTATTTATTGCGGACACTCGCTGCATTTCCAATGTGTACCCGTGGAATTTACCATTAATGTATTAGTATTAAATTATTTATTTCGGGTGTTTTTAAAGGACGCCGATGCTAATATTATTGTGTAGTGTTTGTAATGTTTGTAAAATTCTGTTCCTAATACGATTTTCTTGCGAATCTATGATGACAGCCATAATAACGCCATGTGTAATTCCTGGTGTACATACAATAAAGAATATTCTATTCTATTCTATTCTAAACGTCACTTTGGAAAACCGTAATGGATAACAATTCTAAAGGGTTAAACAAACTACTTGGTTAACAAAGTACGGTTTGTGGAGTACCACCTCTTCTAAAATGTGACAATTCATACAGTCACAAAGCCATATTTGAACAGCGGCTGTAACAAGTGTCAGCGGTATTGAAGCGCTCCCCTCGGCTATGGGAAGTGGAAGGATCCAGAAGATCAGCCCTCTAAAGAGCCCGAAATCTACTCTTTCTGTCAAATTTGGCTTGCACAATGGCGACAGGATTGTAGTGCGCTGTTCTTTCAAATATCAGTACTCTCGATGGTTATAGTAGGTTAATAATGCCATAAACAAACTAATATTTACAGTAGTTTTCTGCCCTACATTTTATTTCAGCAAAAAGGACGAATAAAAGTTTCAAAATTTAGTCAAAAGTTAAAATAAAAACAAAGACACGTAATTTGACATTAGAAAATACTAAATATAAACTTTTGGCTGTTGCATCCACATAATGAAATAATTTATACATCGTCCAGTGGCACCTTCATTCACAACAGACGGGAGGATAGGACCACTCGGACGCTGCATTGCCTTAATGAAAAATGCACTATTAAAAAATTATACATTTTTATTTTACTATACCATATACTGTATACGGTACTGTAACACGGTATACTTGCTTTACTCAATAATTTATTGCATTCCACAAGTATCTACAGATATTATCCATATTTAAATATGGATCTTAGTGTACCCTGTAGGGCACACAATATAATAATTATAAGAGGTTTTTTATAGATTAACCGTAATTTTAATTCTATCGCTGCTATCGACGCTAATTGCAGCCACTAACTGAATATTTTGTGAAGTAGAGCTATTTTTAGCTTCTGTATTTTGTATCGCTGTAGTGTACGACTTCTGTGGCAAAGCAGATAGCGCATCTGCTTACCATGCAAGTGATCCCGGGTTCGAACCCTGGCTGGGGAAAAAACCCCAGATCTTGGCTGTTTACATGTTTGTGATGTCGCTGTTTCTGTTTCCCACGACACAGTGTATCCTAGTGTGGGGCCAGAAGCAATGTATGTGCCTGTATGTAAATATTAATGTTATGTTAAGTGTACCTCAACACCGTGGACAGGTGCAGGGCATGTTCCACACAAGTCGAAGTCTCCGCACCACGCACTACTGCACTCGTAAACCCTCTACGCAAGTGCTTCCGTAGGGTGTTTGAACAAGAACATGATACAACAGTATTTTTAAAGTACACAACGAGAGTAGAAGCTATTTGCTTGGAATTGGATAGTAGTTTTTCAAGCTTGTAAATTGTCTGTTTTTATTTTGTTGACGATGTTTTGTTCGCGTTGAATACCGGGATCGCATTTCATTCACACTCGGTAGTTAACTAGCTGACAGTTTGCCCATCTGTCTGTCGGCGCACTACTCTATTGTCGCGCTGATATAGTCGCTGTCACCGCAGGATTCCTTTCACTCCGCGAGTCCTATGTCCTCGGATTAAAGACCCTTTTCGTTTGCTCGCAGCGAGCGGCGCTGGTCGAATTACTCCGCAGGAACGTGATACTCCAGCTTTGTGGCAGTTTCTTTTTATCGGGTGACACATTTGTATTGAATACTGGTTTTTGTCTGCCTGCTGTGTGCTATGTACATTGTGTTTGCAACACAGTAGTTCTGTCGACAAACAAAAGGCTGTTAGTATTTTTCGGTGAATTCGAACAGCGTTTTCCTACTCGTTGAAATAAAGTGGTGCTCTGCGTAACTTTCGGGGAAAACGGTCCCGGGTAACACGCCTTAAATATTGATACGTGATTTGGACTAGGATTTTTAGGCGGAAAAAATCCGGATTCTGCAATGGCAGGTCGTAAGGCTCTGTAACGACCGCAACAGATGTGTCGACAAGAGAGGCGATAAAACTTTACGAGATCGCGCAGAGAGAGGCTCGAGAGTCCTCGGCTCAGCCGGTGGCCGGCGACATCGCATAAATACTATAGAAAACCCGAACAAACTTTACGCGTTTCTGTGGCTGTTAACTTCCGACTTTATCTCGAATCGAACGAAATTATATAGAGAAAATTCTCGCCGCCTACCGAGCTGACTTTCTACGTCGTGCACATAACACAGAGCCCGTCCGTCCAGCGCGTCATTCTATGAAGGGTTTGCCTCTTGGCTCGGGTTTACGATAATGTCTCCGGACCACACTAGCCCTAAAGTCTATTTGGTCTTTTATCTGATTCCATTCCTCGTGTTTTGTACGACTAAGCATTTTTTGCCCCGGGATGGACTCAATAGAGATACTTGTAAAATAATGTCGTTCTGTCCATCTTGCGTTCACCATGAAGGTTGAAAGAAAATACTCTTAGTTTGTAATTTGTAGTTGGTAAATAATTTTTTTAGGCACTTAAATAATTATATTTTTAGTCGCCGTGCTGTTATAATTCCACTTACGATTTTTGTTACTTTTTTTTTGTTATTAGCCACTGTAGTACCTACATTGAGAGAATGAAGGTTTTGATTTTGAAACAAGTTTCTGAGTGTAGGAAATTATTGTTTTATTATTTGCACTGCTTTATCTTTGGAACAATAAAAAAAACTTTCACACAACACAATAACCTGACCTGGTCCCAAATTAGGACACACTGTGCTATGGTAACCAGGCAGGGATATTACAAACATGGAAATACACCCAGACAGAGGCCTGTTGTACATATGAATAGCGCTGCTCCCAGTGAGAATCGAGCCCACGACCTCTAGACCAACGAGGCAGTCGCAAAGTACAATAATGTATCATTATTATAATTAGTTAACAATAACATACAATTTAATGGGCTGAATGAGTGAATCGATGCAGTAAATACCTGTATCAACTCTTGGAGCTTTATTTTTTGGGGAAAATATGCGAGGTTCTGTTCATTTGTCTAGTTTTTGCCGCCGCCGCCGCCGCTTGTGCGGAGCCGCGGCGCCACGCCTTCTCCGTGTTGCGCGCTCTTGGATCATTCCGCATTCACACAAGGGACACAGCGGCTAACCCCAATACTTTTTGCTCTTCTTCTATACACACGCCGGGATTTATCGCTGCGAGAACATGGTTGCTCCGCTATGCTGCTCCTGTCATTTAATTTAGCCAGACTTTTTAGTGCAATTTAAATAATAGATTAAATATCTAGAATTTTGTTTTGTTGCAGGTAAGCAAACCAGACATCGGTATCAATTAACAACTAAGAGACATGAACAGTAAGTTAGTTTCAATCTCTCTACACCTTGTAAAATACTAAAAATACGCCGAGTTTTCTCACATTATCTTCTTTCACGATCTTCATGGTAAGTAGTTCCTAAGCCTCGCGTGCAGCGCCGTCCACCGGTTGCATCCAGCCGCGGCGAGAACAGTTTATACTTTCAGATAAAATCGCAATTAATCCTTGGGTAATTCGATCAGTTAACGATAATGGATTCCTTGGGTTAGTGCTCTTTGATCTTTTATTCTGATCCCAAGATTTTGTATGTTATGTCTGGCCGCCATCCTTTAGGATTCCATAGGATTCTTTTTATAATGTTTTTTTTTTACAAAAATATATAATCTCCTTTGCTCGGGCTTAAAATGAAGGATTATAACTAATTGTAATAAATACTTACTGAACTAAAAACGTTTGCATATGCATCAATATACAGAAAACCCAATTACTTCATTTCAGCTTCACTGATTAATTCAACAAAACAAACAGAATTATTTCAAAGCAGTATCATCGCGTAGGATCCAATGAAAACAGCCCGATTCTCGGAAGCGATTCTATCTTCGACTGATGCCGAATGGAATTAAATCTACGAAACTATCAGCCGCCCAGCATGGCGTGTTTGTTTTAATTAGGACATAAACATTCCCGCCGACAACCTTTAGCCGTAGAAGATGTACTTAGTGAAGTTATTCAACAATCTCCAAAGAAAATTCGCGTAAATATAACGTTTATGAACCAATTTAATCGTTTTCGGTCGTTGTTCGAAATTGTTTTTAAATCTAGCACAAATAATTTTCCATTCGATTTAATCTACATAAATCTAAAGCCGCCGTCAATACTGTTAGATTAAGAAATATCTGTGTATCTTAAACATTTATGTACAATATTCTCTACTCACCTTGGTTAAGCTCTGCGAATCAGAGCGAAACCTGGTCGGACTCTTCCGATAAAAAAGCAAGTAAGAGAATCCGGAATGAAATTAATAATACAATAAAGTGTTCTCTACCTAGAAAGATATATTTCACTCAAATAAAGCGCTGTATCTTTTATCTTTTTATTTCCGATAAATATAGCATCGAAAAATACCGTGGAGATTTAATACAGCAAGCCCTTACGCGATCATTAAAGTGAATTCGGCGGACAGACGAGCCTGTTGTGAGAGACAACACGCTAACGAGTGGGACTATCGATAGCATCGGCCGCGGATACCGACCTGCGAACATACTAGCTCAGGCAGAAGGTCCACCCAGCCCTTTCAGCGTTATTTGTATGTGAAGCTTTCATCATCATCAACCCATTATGTCCCCACCGAGGGGCACGGTTCTCTTCCCCGAGGAAGGTATAGGCCATACTCCACCACGGGGGCCAAGTCCGGATTGGTGAAGGCTTGTAAGACTGGTCTTACTGCAGAAGTTTTCAAGCCGCCCTAAGGCCTCTGACTTAGCTTGACGACTGCCATCTATCCACGGCAGCCGGCACCAACTGCTTAAGGTGCCTTGCAAAGCACGGAACCGCTCGGAAAAATGCCACTAGCGTTAGTCATAGACGGGAAACTCATCCATGGACTGAACGCGCCGTATGTTGCTTAACCTTAGTGATTGTTTAAAATGACTCAGGCAGCACAGGCTACGAGCAATTCATGTGAAGCTTTATACAGATGGAAATATGTACATTCCATTCACAAAAACAGCTCGCAAAGAAAGTCGGCCATGTGACCTTCAATAGCCACTATACTACCCTATGAAGCGGACCGTCTTCTCTTATTATTTCGCTTATATGTAGTCGCGCGCATTGACCAATGAGATGAGAGAATTTGGTTCCCGGGCACTGAAATTAGTAAATGCATCTTGCTCTACGTAGTAAGTGAGAGTGAGATAACGTGAGTCTACGTCGCTGTCTGCAACTTGATAAAGCTGCCGTCAACATGTATCTTTTCTGTTTCTTAAGTTTCTTAATCATCTCGGAAAAATCTCCGTTGCAACTTATTTATAGCTCGTATCTGTCGGATTTTATTGCTTTTGTTGCAGACTACAGTCTGTAAGCTGCCAACGCGTGTAACTCGTCATACTAATTTTACCAGACTTTAAACATACATTTTGTGCAATAAGCGGTCTTAATACTAATAATTAGTATATTATTTTTGCCAACCTATGGGTGACGAGAGGCCATAGGCCAAACGAAGATGTTAAATAAATATTGTTTTAAATAGTCCTATTGACCAAAGGACCTCGCATTAGATGTGGATATTTTGTTAAAGCCTACATTTTGCAATTCACAACGTCCATACGTAAGCAACCTACATTATGTTCCACTGTAGGGGACAGGGCTTCACTGAAAAATAAAGGAAAAATGAAAATGGCATGAAAGGTTTAAGGTTTAAATGGAGTGAAAACCTTTATCTACCTAAAGACAATGGTAGTCTGAGGTGCGCCCTCTGTACTTTGTGACTCAGTGAATCGGCAGCTGCTGGAAATACACGCGACATTCCGCGGGTGTTATTCTAAACTTGCCGCACTGTTCGACAGTTGACAAGCAGCTATTGTCATGCTACATGTTGACGACTGAGATCGGATTGTCAATAAACAACCTTGATGTTCTTACATGTGTATGTATGTAAAACTATGAACTCTGCTTACGCAGTTCTAAACTGAGCCACTGTGAACGAGACTACAATAATTTGTAGTCTCGTGTCTCGTAACATGTGTCTGCGTAAGCAGAGTTCATAGTTTTACATACATACACATGCTCACGCCTGTACCCCAGAGGGGTGGATAGAGACCAGGGTCAGCCATCTGGCACGATCCTTTTTTTTTTTTTTGTAAACGAGGTGAAATGCTTTGTGCACCATAACCGCCAACCTTGGGGGAGGGCGACGGCCGTGTGTCTGACTCTCCTCTCCTAATAATAGGAGAGGCATACCTCCTAAAACACCCCGGGGGCCGTCCTGTCGCTCGTGCAATGGGGCGCCGCCGGATCTCGCAAGTGGTAGACCACAGTGCGAATGCTACAGCGGTGCCCCGGCGACGTCGACCCGACTCGCAAAGGAGCCGGGCCCACCCTCACTGGAGAAGGGGCATGGGCCCCCCACCCCCTTCTCCCGTCACGATGTCGGACGGCAGGTCCCCCAACCTGCCGTCTGCGACCCTCCCTCAACCTCCTTTATGCCCTCTGCTGAACAGAGGGACATAGAGGAGGGCCCCCACCGTGTGTTTTTTATAGAGGTTGTCTCCTCGCGGCCCGAAGGCCCCCGGCCCCACTCAGTGTGGGATTACGGGTGCGGGGCCCATAGTAGACCCCGCGGGACATCCAGCAGCGCAAGCCACTGGACGTCCCCCTCCCTCTGGTTTTGGTCCGCGCCGGCCGAAGCCGGCCGAAGCCCCCATATCTGGAGGGCGTTCCCCTATCCGCCACCCGGGGGACGCGTCCGATGGAAGACCAGAAACTCCGCACGGATCTGGCACGATCCTGAAAAATGACTTACCAAAGTTATCTTAGATATTATGTATATTTAGTTTGATTTTTTTTCCAAAAAAGAAAAAATATTTATTTTTACATAAGATGCAGCCGATTTACGACCGACGAAGACACTTATTAATTTATACATTAGGTGTGTCCTTCGTCACCACGCGTGCACACTGGGGACTGGCGATATCAAGCGCTGAGATAAGTGAACTAACTAACTCAGACACTCAGGTTTCCTCACGATGTTTGCGTTTACTTATCTCAACACCCAATCCACGCTTTAAAAAGTACGAGAATCTTAGGACTTTTAAATATATGTAACAAGTCTAAGAAGAGTAATGTCTGGTACTTAAAATGTGCACAGGATTGTTTGAGTTGGCAAACAAGAATAAGCAAAGGTAATCCGAAACCGCGACTGTTCACACCTGGCCAGGGCCGCACTGAGGCGTCAAATTGCAGGAGGGTGGGCGCCGGGTCACCCTTCATAAAGCAATGTTTATTTGGGTCTGTTTTTTTACTTTTACTTGAGCAAAATATACAAAAAAAAACTACATATGTATTTTCAAAAAAGAGGTTTAGAAACGCTGTAGTCGTCCCGATCACGACCAGTCTGTCTAACTCGTAAACGCTTTTGAGGAGGTAGAGTTTTCAAAATAAATTACATTGATTTTGAAATAGAATGAACTGCTCTTAGCTTTCAGATTATTAACATGATTTTAATGTCCACTATGTCACCACGTCTTCGCGTGTCACTATCCCCGGGTGACATGGTGACAGTGGTGACTTAACTTTTGGTAAACTTTTGACGTCACGTCTCATTTTTTTATATACTACATTTAGAGAAAGATGGTCAGAGTGGAGTTTTTTTTTCGTTGCCTTTGTCTCCAGTACAATCGGCCCCAAGGCAGCGGCTAATATTATAAGTAAATGTCAATACATTCAACAATAGAAAGTATTTTTTTACGTCATAGTAAGTTTCTTATTTCTGAACAACAATAAGGCAGACGCTTAGTATGGATATCATTTATCAATGATTATTAATGCGTACTTAAGGATTAAAGCAAAGAGTGTGCGAGGTAATTTTCTAGCCAGGTTCGGTGTGCATTATTTGAGCATTATATCCAATTCATACCCGTGCTAGTCCATGTCCATGGCTTCGTCCGCGTGGGAGTCGAATAAAATGTGGGGTCAATCTGTAAGTTAAATTTTATCCGTTTAGCCATTTCAGCCACAAATAGAATTACAGATGGACAACACTTTAGTTCAGGTACTTACATTGTTATAGATCTTAAATATTTCAACATGCAATCTTTCATAATCATAGGGTTTAAAAAACCCCAATCTTCTACTGAGGATTTTACTTGGTAATGCAGCTACTACTACTTCTTATGGGAAAAGCACACTGTATTATCATTTCCAAGATAAGGCAGCCAATATTTTCCTACTGCAATGATACCTGCAAGAACATGGTGATTTAGTTTCATTACCGCTTCAAGTCTACGCGCGCGCACATATCAAACCTTCTAGGCGTCAATGGTACGAAAAAACACGTCACGTCACCCGACCGTGTATTTGTCAATGTGCTAACAGAATCGAAGCCCAAGGCGCACGCATTTTTTGAGGGAGAGAGAAAGAACGTTGGCGGAATCACATCCCGTACTTATGTAGATTGTGTGAACACCTCGGCACTTGGGTCTCCACAATATTCACTTTCATCACCCACAAGTGATATAATTACGACGAGATCGCTATGTGCTAATTTTTTTCATACCCGTAAAAAATGTTTGGCAAACACCGGGGGAGATTGCTTCAGCCTCTGTGAAGTATATCTGTGTCACAGATCAAGACAAAAAGACGACTCATCCCTGATGAAAACCGCAAAAGCGTCAAATTAGACAGTCACTTAATAAGCCGCTGTGTGATCTTGAGTTTCAAGACAGCGCCGGCCAGCAGCGGTGACGATGACGGAACATACTAAATAAAAACCGGGCAAGTGCGAGTTGGACTCTCACGCTGATGATTCCGTATATCGTCCCCTAGCTTACAATACCGCCTTTACGAGCTTAAGTCATTTTTACCAACTTTACAGGTGTGACCAATCGTTAGACGCGCAATGAGCAGCTCCATCTAATGGCATTCAAATATTAAAACCGCCAATTTTCGACTTGAGCGGTGTTGTAAGCTAAGGGACGATATTACATACCTTTATATTTGTGTTACTTAGAACAACTGTGTTTTTTAAATGTCGTTGAAGTGATCTCTCGGGATCATTGCAAGTGGCAGTTCCTGGTCTCTGTCTACCTATCTGGGATGCCAGCATGACTTTATTTATGTATGTGTGCTAATGTTTTATTTAGTTTGGGACTTTTAATGGGAGTTTAACAACCATGTGGCATTTAAAACTGCGAATTCCGACAAAAATCTCTCTGGCACTCTCTTTGGCACACAACTCTAGCTCACAACACGAATTTGCGCTTTAAAGCTTTATATTGCGTTATATAAGCGTTATATTAAAGTGACGACCTCTGTAGCGTAGCGGGTTCGATCCCCGGCTGGAGAGAAAAAAAAAACTCCAGGTCTTGGATGTTTACATGTTTGTGACGTCGCTGTTTCTGGTTTCCACGACACAGGGTATCCTAATGTGAGGCCAGAGGCAATGTGGTGCCTGTATGTAAATGTTTATAATAAAAAAATTTGGAAACGGAACCCTTAATCGAAAATAGTCTTTCTACACCTAAAATAAATGTCAACGACCAATCTAACTATACTCTACACTATGGTGTAGGCGAGGTATCCTAAATCGATAGTTTCTGAGGTTTTATAGGCGTTATAAATGTGTATATCTGTAATAAATTTCAGCTGCGGATAATTCGCGGATACACAGACAGGCGGATAACAGCAGGCAGGAAACAATAAGGGTTCCTTGTTGACTACGAAACCCTAAAAACGCGGTAAATCCGAGTGCACTCTGCCGCTCCGAAATAGCATAATGGATGATGCGTGAACCTTTCACCTTAGACTGTACAACTAAAGACGACAGAAGTCACATTATGTAATTTCCATCCCATCAAAAACATGAATGTGAATAATATGAGAGCCAAGTTCAATAGGTATTAAGAACAGACGTCGTTATCGACTTCGCCGACAAAAGAATTGATATCTATATGGGTGCTGCCAAGTTCTCTGAACAAAATCATGAAATTTTAGTTACAAGATCACTGAGATGTAAATTGTAATTCAAGCTCAAGATTTGACTGCTAGTTTTTGCTAACAAACTAAATCGACTCCTACTTTTCAAGGTGTATGCGTACCGCTAACCAATCACCTTGAGCTGCTGGGTTTGGACCTTTGTTGTAACCTAAACTTCGGCCGTTGTATTGAGTCCAAAGCGAAGACTGCTGCCAAGAAGCTGGGGATCCTGTTTAAAGTGCGGCGGTATTTCACACCGGGACAGCTCTTAAGTCTTTACCAAGCACAAGTCCGCTCGTGTATGGAATACTGCTGTCACCTCTGGGACGGCTCGGCCAAATATCAGTTGGCTGCTTTGGACTCCGTAGAACGTCGAGCGCGCAAGCTAATTGGTGATGCTCCTTTGGTAGAGGCCAAACTCCAAAGCCTCGAACACCGACGGAAGGTAGCCTGTTTGGCGGTATTTTACAGGATACATTTTGGAGAGTGCGCACGGGAATTACACGATCTTATCCCGCCATCTCCTTTCCATCACCGGACAACCAGGAGAGGGGAGCGACTTCATCCTTATGTGGTACAGACACCTTTTGTGCGCACGAAGCGTTTCGCCTCGTCGTTTCTAATGCGCACCGCTAAGGAATGGAATTCGCTCCCTTCCTCTGTTTTTCCGGAAAGGTACAATTTGGGTGCCTTTAAGGCTAGAGTGAATAGGCTCTTACTGAACCAACGAGGAACATCGTCGGCTCCATCTTCACTTACCATCAGGTGAGATTATGATATCAACCTAACAGCATAAGTAAAATACAAACAGAAAGTACACTAACTAACCTCCGTATGACTAAACGAAGTAGAGTTCATTAAATAAATATTATTTAGCCCGTGAAAACTAGCCAAGTCAAATCTTAAGCTTGAATAACAATTTACATCTCTTATGATCTTGTAACTAAAATTTCATGATTTTGTTCAGAGAACTTGGCAGCACCCATATAGATATCAATTCTTTTGTCGGCGAAGTCGATAAAGACGTCTGTTCTTAATACCTATTGAACTTGGCTCTCATATTATTCACATTTATGTTTTTGATGGGATATCACTGCTTTTTGTACAGAGATTATTGGTTGGTATTGATCACTAATTTAAACATTGTTATTTATTGCCAAGGAACCGACAACTGATGGGTTAGAAATCGGCTACGAACATACGACTTTTCAGAAACTTATTTTCATTTCAGAGAAACGTGCATGCATAGGAAGTCGTTTACAGATATTATATAGAATCGATTGAGACAAAACCATACCGCGATATAGAATTAAAAAGCGGCATCTATTGGCAGAATTTGAAACTAAATAATATGAGGATATTTCAAATTAATAACTACTGGTCGGTTATCTATGAACAGAATGAATAGAAAATTGGCATCATTTATGCAATCTTATGCCAACAGTAATCTTCTAACACTGAATTACATAATATTCTGTATGATTAAAACAAACTAAGAAAAAAATCTTCTGCTCCTATTTATTCTGAGCTTAGAGTGTTATCTCTGTACCAACATGCCATCGCATAGGCTTCAATCGAAAATAGGTCTTCATGACCCTTGATAGAGTGCTGTAATCGTACACACACGGCATTGGCGGGCTGGCATAGAGGCGCGGATGCTTTTAGGCTGCATTGATCTCGTGCCCCACCGCTGCCGCTGCCGCTGGCGGGACACGTGACCTCGCCGCAGCCGCAGCGTCACTGTGTCTCTATTCTCTTGTTGAGTAAAACATGCGCCAAAATAAACACTTCCGAATATAGTCACATTCGAAGGTTTCCCATAGGGAATTGCTTGTCGCAAATGCAAACATCCCAACGTCAGTTTGTATGGTGATGGATAACTTAATTCAGCTATTTTGATCAATGTAGAAATATAACCGCTTACTCATTGACATTTACAGCTTTGCTAAAGATCCTTTTGTTCGTGGAGAAGAAGCAGGCAACAGATAGGTCTCTCGTGGTTTCCTAAGATTATTTTGCCCGCATCCAGTTTGCAATTTAGTTGCAACTGTATTGTTCATAGTCCTTTCCCAGTATTTATTATAATTCAAAATTATTTACCACATAACATAGTTCTTGATCAATGCAACGTACTTTGTATTTTGTACTAGGAATATCCTTCTGTCTTTTTTTGCGGCATAAGCAGCCGTATCTTGTAATAGTTTGAGTCAAAGGTTGATTTTATCCTATCGCTATAATTTCAACTCGATACCTTCATGCCTTCCCTAGATAAACGATCTTTAACAGACAGACAGGCGGACGGACGGACGGACGGGAAACAAAGTGATCTTATAAGAGTTCCATTTTTTGTTTATGGGGCACTGAACCCTAAAAATTGTGAAAATTCTTATTAACATAGAATCTATTCCTATTATAATGCAGCCTCGTGATCAACCCATTATGTCCCCACCGAGGGGCACGGGTCTCTTCCCTGAGGAAGGTATAGGCCATACTCCACCACGGGGGCCAAGTCCGGATTGGTGGAGGCTTGTAAGACTAGTGGCTGGTCTTACTGTCAGAAGTTTTCAAGCCGCCCCTAAAGGCCTCTGACTTGGCTTAACGACTGCCATCTATCGACGGCAGCCGGCACCAACTGCTTAACGTACCTTGCGAAGCACGGAATCGCTCGGAAAAAATGCCACTAGCGTTAGTCATAGACGGTAACCCATCCATGGACTGAACGCGCCGTATGTTGCTTAACCTTAGTGATCGTTCAAGATCACTCAGGCAGCCCCGGCTACGAGCGATTCTACGCAGCCTATGTACACCTTACTGTACTGACGCAGGCCTTCTCTCAATGAATGAATGAATGTTTATACACTGAATAAACTTAAACTGAGTTAAATCCCGCCCACCGCGGATTAGCAGTTTCAAACGCAAACAATTTTGAATTATTGCAACTGGGCTTTTAATACCAGACATATATGTAAAGAAGTCCAGTACAAAACAACATATTTAAGCACAATAGATGGTAAATTAAACAAATACTGGCTTCATTGTCAGTAGTAATAAAAACGGAGGTTTGTTTCTGGCAGGTGGGGTGAATTACAATAATGTCCGCGGCTTCGTCTCAAGCCGCTGAGCTGTCTGCACCTCGTCTAATCACATTAGCGGCTGACACTGCGCAGGCCGCGGGCTATCGAGCGGATAATTGCGTTTTAGCCTCCATTGCGGAGACTCCATTAGACTGATTGGCGCTTTTTCGCGACGCTCGAGGTCACGAGATACGAGTGGCTACAACTTTACTGAGTAAGAATGTTGGCCTTTTATACCGTTTGAATACTTTTCTCTGTTGATTGTGATTGAGCTGTATGTAACCAACATACCAGTGCGTACAGTGCAATTTTATTTCGAATACACTCACTTTGCTTTTTGTTGGAAGAGTCCGCCCAGGTTTCACTCCGACTCGCAGCTTCATCATGGTGAACAGAGCCGGAGCTCGGAAAAGTCAAATAAGTGTATCCGGAATAAAGTTAATAATGTGTAGCGATTGCGAAAGTCTAAGTTTAATTTTTTTTTACTACTATTAGTTTGGGGTAATGCATAAAATATCGAAAATATATATTTGTTTTTAATTCATCAGGTTATAAAGTCCCATTTTCGGATGAATGTGATAATTTCTTGACATTCTTTAGAAACGTTACGAGAGCAACTGCATTACTAAAAAAAAGCCCTTCTACGTGTAAGGCAAAAAAAATTACAGCACATAAAATGATCAATTTATTGTTCATCGTAATATTATTATTAATTCAACAAGATGTTCGGCTTGCTACGCCGTAGTACTCGCGTAGTCACCGCGTAGCGCCGGCTACGAACGACGGAAACACACGTTCTTTAAGACTTACTAGCTCTAACCTACGAGGGGACGACATACAATCGTCCTACTATGTCTTACTCTCAGATAGATAGATAGTTAGATAGAGAACACGTTATTGTACATAAAAAAGGACATTACATAGATATTCTTAATCTAAGAGTACAGACGGCGGCCTTATCACCTAGTATAATTGCTAGTCATTAAATAATAATACGTAGCCCACAAGGAGGCCCTAAAGAGAAGCGAAAGCTAGTTTTAGTAAAAAAAAAGTAAGTATGAAGTTGGTACTTAATAAACCTGCACCAATTAAATAGTAATGCGAACGTAGCACGTGTTATGTTAGCAGCGAACTAATCTATCAATCTATGTAGTTACGTAGCTCGCTAACTCCTCCGCGCTGTCAATTAGAGCAGCGAGTGGATGGGCGAGTTGCGTCCGCAGCTGTGACGTCACGCCTGCTACCCCGCCCGTAATGCTAATGCATTAAGTAAAAGACCAACAAAAGGATTTCTTTATAGATGGTCTGAAAGTTCGCGATAAGAAAATAAAAATAAAGATATACAGTGGGATACAGCCAATTTTACTGCACTTATAGATGTTAAACAAGTCTAATCTCGATTATTTGTATGTATGAGCATTGCCAGTCATTAAAAATACTGTTTCTTGTATTGTGTTTAGCAAAGGGCAAGATAAAAAGTACCCGAATCCAGGCTTTAAATAAATTTTGATGAAGCGAAACTCGCGAAAAAGATCTGTTAGAATCGTGGCAAGTAGCAGACCTTGGGAGCCTTGGTTGCCTACCCTTCCAGGATGCAGGCGTGAGAATACTTTAGCTATACTAATAGTATAAAGAGGAAAAGAAGATATTTAAGTAATGTAGGTATTCTATTGTATTTTTCGCACCGTATTTATTACTTTCACTCTTCACAAGCACTGCACAGTATAATATTTAAGTAATGTATCTTATTGTCATTGTCTTTTTCACACCGTTGGGCAGCTTATTTAACCTTACTTTTTCACACGTACAATGCTAACCGCAGTTTGGACCCGACTGAAAATCAGCGTTGCAACGGACCACTCTGTTGCAACATTATGCTGAGTCGGGCCCATTTTGGGGGCTCAATACTTAAAAACTATAATTTATTATTATTTTTTTCATGTTGTACCGTTTATTTATTTTTTACCCACTTTTTGTAACCTTTCTGTGTTAATTTGTTAAATAATGTAGGCATTTTGTATTGATAGTGAGTGATAAATTTTCTTTTTTTTTGTTTTTGAGTATTGTGTCGTCAAATAAATAAATGAATGTTCTTCTTCTTCTTCTTAAAAGTTTGTATTTTGTAAGTTTTTTGTCGGGGGTAATCTCCGAAAGTACTTGTCCGATTTCAAAAATATTTTCATTAATATTTAGAATTAACCTTCAATTTAGTATTCTATGCCTGCCTCGTACGTTGGTCAAGCTGTAAAGCAATCAAGATCATGTCGTGCGTTCGATTCCCACTGGGGACTGCCGTACAAGTGTACAAATGGCTTACGTGTTTGCTATAGCATCCTAGTTTGAGATCAGGTCAGGTGATTATGTTGTGTGGACGTTTTTGTGTGAAGCTGAGAAAAAATAAGTTTCCCTATATGAGACTTCTGTCCCTGCATATTCTGTGCGCCGATCGGGTACTGCTGCAGCATAAACTTAACAATTAGATCACATCTGCTCCAACAACGACCAAGTAACCAGTTTGCATCTCCTTGCAGCTGGGCCGCAGCTTGCAGCGCAGCCAATGAAGCGATGTCTCGGCTCTTTGACCTCTTCGAGAGCTTGGCCTTTGACATATTTAAGTGTTGTTTCAGTTTGTAATTGACCCTATGATTGTTTTGTCCATAGCAATCGTGATACATTTATTTATTAGCCCTGACCGCGCTGTCATTCTCTGGGATTCCGTTTTTTTTTTGATGATATAGGTTAGTGCACGAATTGTTAAATTATTTTCTCGGGACGATAATCAATGTGATTGTTCTAAATTACAACTTTTAACATTTAGCTGTTTATGTGTGATTGGTTTGCAAAGGTCTAAACATTTGTGTACACAAACATCCGAGCTTTCACATTAATAAGCAGTGAGATTACGATATCGATTAGTCCGTCTACATTTAATATGTCCAATTTATAATTTAATTGAAATGTTCCGAGGCGACCGTACATCGCGCATTTACCTTGTTTTTGTTAAACCAGAACTTTTTTGCAAAATTCTATAAAACTCTACATTTATGTAGAGTGAAAAATAAAAAAGTCACCGATGGTGAAACCTAGCTAGATCCATTTATAACCTCTGAAATTCCCAACACACTGAATTTCATCGAAATTGTTGCAGGTGTTTCCTACGGTATATTTACGGTGTGTGTGCCTGTATGTAAATGTTATGTTATGTTATTTATATATAAGAAACTAATAAATGCGGATGAAGCTAAGATGATCTGTTAAGATCGTGGCAAGTGGCAGTTCTTGGTTTCTCGCTACCCCTCTGAACACAGGCGTGACTTTATGTATGTCATATAAACTGCTCCTCTAAATTAATAAGAAGAGATCCTGTGACCAGTTGCCTGCAATCCAACATTCCGGTTTGAAGGCAAACCGTCTATCTTGTTCAAAATATGGATCACCCGAGAAGCCGCAGCAAACTAATTAAAATCGATATCGGAGCGGAATGTCAACAGCAATCAAGCCTTAGACAAATGAACGTCTCAAGTGATCGCGTCACCCGACCGCTCCGCACACATTACGCTCCCATTATACATTCCACGAGGGCTTTAGCAGGAACACAATACTCCGGGGTGGCAGTGGATGGATAGTACATTCACACCTCAAACGTACCAACTTTGCAGCAGACGTCAGTACTGCTTTGAGTGAAGTAAAGCCACTGTGATGATTTAACTTATTTGAACAGTCGCCGCGCTTCTCGATGCAAACTGGTGGTCTCCGGTTCACGTTGCTACTTTGAGTACAAACCAAATGTATCCTAATTAAATAAGAATGGTCTTCCATTCAACGTGCTGTGGTTTTGATTTCGATTAATAGAATTTTCCTATGTCTAGGTATTTTCCCTTTTCTGGTTACCGTATCAGAGGGTATCCTAGTTATGACTTCGACACCTCCCAACTCCTATTTAGAGTCCTACCTCAGGAAAGTGCTTGTATTTTGCGGGTGCAATTAAATTACCATTATTTAAGTAATTCACACAAAAGTGCCCGAAACCGCAAACCGAAGCTTCAATGAAGCAAAAAAGATATGTCAGGATCGCCGATCCTAGCAGACCCTAGCCTTTGCCTACCCCGCCACGACACAAGTGTGAGTTTATGCTTATAATATTATGTTAATCACGCCTGATACATATTCCACAATGTGACAACCTTTTGATGGTATCTTAATTAAGACAACATACAGAGTGTGTTAACTTACAGGGACGGGAAACGGTTACTTACTTACGTACTTAGCGACATTCACTAGTAAGACAATATAGAGGTAGAAAAGGCCCTTTGAGAACCCCCAGCCATAAGCCGATGAGGTCCGGCCCTACCGCGGCTCCAGCCTTGTTCCTTTTCAATTGATATTTTGTCTATTCTAAAGCTCTAATTATTTGCGATATGACGGGCATTATAATCTAATATAACTAAATACCCTAAAACTAATATAACTAACCTAACTCACACTAGACAATCACTTGACCCCGTCCCAAACTAGGATGCCCTGTGCTATGTTAACCAGACTGGACATTACAAACATCGAAAAACACCCAGACTGAGGCCATTTGTACAAATGTACGGCGGCCCCCAATAGATCGAACCCACGACCTCTTTCTTGGTAGCAAAGCACCGTAGGGGCTCGACCAACGAAGTAGTCAAGAAATAAAGAAAATAAAAATAAAAGACTTTCTTATCATATGTATAAAAGAATCAAACTAGGGCATTATTTTCACAGTATTGAAATTAAAAGCGGAAACAGCCTATTGAAACGCGACGCGACACTACGTAGCGACCGATGTGTATCGTGTACATTACCAACATGCAATGCCTTGTATGTTTCTGATCATAGACAAGAGTAGATTTGATTTGACTCAACACGCGTCACATTGCATCGGGTCGCGTCGCGTTTCAGTAATGTGTTTCCGCCTTAATTCACTATCAAATATTACATCGTCCAACAACAACCGATTCGTCGCTAAAATCTCGATTGCCCAATAAGGTTCGTTCCAGTCTTGTCACATTCAATAATAGCGGGCTATTTAACTGTGTGAAAAAAAGTATTACATGCACGTTTTCGTAAAAATTACTTATGATCTAAAAACCGCTTCGAGGTACTTTAACTAAAATATAAGTATTTGTAGCCATTTTATCGAAAAAAACATCCTGGATTGCCCGAATCTATGATGACGACATATGTATATCAGTAAATATGGCGTCTGTCATTCATGTCCTTCTTACGTTCATTCGTTTTGTTAACTGACCAGTGACGTCACGATACCTATGCGACGCCATATTGCCCAAGATAGCGTTTTGGCGGCTTATTACAAAAGTGTATTTTTGTTTGCTTTTTTAGAAGAAATACACGAAAGGTGAAATTATCACTTTTAGAGCACTCTATGAACACCAACAAAAAATCAGAATAGGTTTTCAGAAGCCTGTCAAATAGCCTATTGCTAACATATGTATGCTGAATTGTTAAACGTCTTTAATTTATAAGCGATATGGTAATATTTCCGTCGAAGTTCGAGTCTAAGCAACGGTGGCTGGCTCTAGCGCCTTCGGGTCCGCGCGAAGAAGCTCCGTCTGCACGTACAGCCTCATGAATAACACATCGCCTCGCCCCAAATGAATATGAGTGGGTGTAGCCACTCATACTCATCTCCGGTCCAAACTAACCAGATGCAAACGGTCAAGTGACAAACTTCTATATCCGTCCGTATAATAATAGGTATGTATGGAGATTAGAGCAATCGGGTAACGTACTGACAGATGTGTTGTAATAAAAATAGAAAGACGTTCACGTCCACTCAGTTCGGAAGCTCAGGGTTATGTGAACCAAATACGTCCGAACACTGTGGCGAATGTCAAAAACTAGTTAAATTTAGAATAGTTAAAGGCCGAAAATGAGTAAAAAGCAACGAGGCGGTCACCTCGTTACAGCGTTAGTCATAGACGTCACCCATCCATATACTGAACGCGTCCTGTGTTGCTTAACCTTCGTGAACGTTTAATATCAGTCAGGCAGCCGAGGCTACGGCGATTCGAGCGAAGCTCATACTTATGTTTATGTAAAGTAAAGTAAAGTAAAGTAAAGTAAAAATATTTATTTAAAATAACACAGTTTTATATAGATTTAGATGCACAGAATTACAAGTTTATGTTTTACTTAATATATAGGTTTCAATGTCAGCCCCCAAACTAGGCAAAGCCTGTATGTATCTTGGGGACTCTTATTTTCGTTTTACAAATTTTAAATTACATACACGACGACTGTTTTAAGTGCATCAAAGCGTGCAGTGGATTTACAACGGATATTCATGTACAAAATATTTAATAAGACATGCACTAAAATTATAATAAAAACTAGTAGCTCCATCTCAGTACTTATGTCTTGTTATTATGTGTTTTTAATAAAAAGCTTTTCGGTATCTTCATAACTCAGGGTTCTCAAGAATTCAGTAACATGTGTTTTGGCCGCGTATTGAGTGAGATTTGCGAACTTGGGATTGGTGAATAATACACCATGTAATGGTGTATTATCTAATTCCGCTCTACATTTACAACATTTCGTATTTATGTAAAATAAAATTTATCTATATTTAATAATATTATGAATAATGTAGGTTTATTTTATCTAAAATAAAGAACTTGAGAGAAAGAATAGTTTGCTGTGTGCACGTGTAATTTTATTAATTGCTGTAGAAATATTATGTTGTGATATTATGTTTAAGTTCACCCTGAATGGATCAATGAGCCTCAAGATACAATTTATTTTAGTTCGGGGTTACTTTATATATTGTTAAGTTTTGTTTTGCTCAATAATCATTTTTTATTTTTTTTACCTGCCTACTAAACACTACGTACAGAGTGGATTGATAGTGAAAACAATTCGTGATAAAAATGTTATATCTTACTTCGAAGTACTATCTGTGGCACACGTTATTTATTGTAGTTTTAATATGTTTCAACACCGGCACTTTCACGATAGTATCTTGTTTATTATTGAAATAAAAACTTAAATAGGACTATTATGTTTCTTGCCGCTATTACAAAGGAAGGCCCTTGTTGCCAAAACGCTCGAGAAGTAAACCAGCGGAAGCTTTTAATAGCAACCCTATAGAACAGTTAATACTCTGGTTGACGAGGTAGTCACGCGTTCACGTCATTGTGTGCGCGAGCGTCAATCCCGCGTAATCCGCGTGAAACAATGCCTGGGCGCTCTGTCCCCGCGCCGCCGCCGCCGCCGCCGCCGCCGCCGCCGCCGCCGCCGCCGCCGCCGCCGCCGCCGCCATTGTGCCGGCGAGCCGCAAAAGAGCGCCAAAACTTGGGATCTTGAGACTAGTAACGGAACCGCGAGCCACGAATACTGCCCATCTTGGGTGGAGTACCTACTTTTCTTGTTTTACTGAATTTATAGGTTTACAAATCTGAAAAGTGCCAACAGAACTTTCATCATCATCAGCCCACCGCTGCCCACTGCTGGGTATATATAGGCCTCTTCCCCCAAATGCCATTTCACACGGTCTCTCGCCATTCGCATCCACGGAGCTTCCGCCGACTCAACTACATCGTCCGACCATCGGGCCGCAGGTCTTCCCATTGACCGTCGTCGTCCTGTTCTCGGCCACCACTCTATGATTGCATTGGTCCACCTGCCGTCTTCCCGCCTTGCCAGAACTTTACTCTTCTAATATGTATGCTCCTCCTTTTGAGCCGTAACTTTTTCATAAGTACCTACAAACATGAACCGTGTCTCATCGCGACCAATCTGTTAATCTATAATACAAAATGTCAAATGTCTAACATACATATTTTTTTATGTATTTATAAGTTTTGTCAAACTTAGTGTGATTATAAAAACAAATAATAAGAATTGGCAATGTTGGCGCAAAGACAACAGCTGATTACTTTTAGAGTCTTTCTTTTTCAAACGTTGCGCAAAGTTGGTTTGTTGTGTGAGTGGTTTTTCGTTTGAAATTGTGGTCTTTGGTGAAAATTGCAAACATGTTGTCGACTCCGCCACGATTATTTCATTTGTTATTGTTATTTCGGTGTCATCGTGAAGAACTGAGGACTTGGAATTTCCGTGTTTTGTTTTATTGTACTTAAATGGTTACTCAGCAAAATTAAGAAGAAGAGTCTTATTTTGTAGTGACTTCTTGTTGCAAAGATGGCTTTAGAAGACTCGACAAGTTCGTTCAAAGAAACATTTTACGAAAAGATTTTAGAAGATAATGAGCGACATCTAGGTAGGTTTTGAGTTCATTTCGTTAGTTTTTTATAGTTAACGTTACTAAAATAAGCTCAATGCATTTCTACAATAACGCTTGTGTGTATTTTCTCTAGTTGAAATATCTACGTAGGAACGTTTAGGAACGTTTCGCTCACTCACTTGTCTGTCGGAACTTTAGCGACTTGATGAATATCGCTCTTTGATTGACTGTCTAGAGACTCTGACTCTCTGATTTGGCTACTTCGCTGCGACATATATATTGTGTGTAACGTTGTATTTTTCCATGCATGTCATTTGTTTTACTCATAATTAATTAGGATTACTAAGCTCATATCTAGCGGTGAGAAATTCTTAGGAGTTAACAAAATGTATTAGGTTAAGAAATTTACTATATTTAAGTAATTTTTGTTAACTCTGTTTTTCCTCCTAAATAAAATAAAATAAAAAATAAAAAGATCACCCCCCATGTGTAGGCGTAACGCTCCTGCCAAACACACAAACACAAACTGAATGTTTTTTTTTAAAAGCAACACATTTTTGTAATTCTGTGATTTGCAGACATTGTTTTGGGATAAACATTAACCTCTGATTTCTCGTACGCTAACTAGCCGTTAACAGAATATTGATGGTCAATTGACAGATGGCCAAAAAAGCACACAGTTTTTTCAAAACAAAAAAAAGTTAACCGTTGTTTACTTTTGATCGCGATTTCTTCTACCTATTAATTTTACTTTTGACTCCATACTTAACAATCTAAAAAAGAATGCTTGTTAGTATGTCTGACCGCCACCTCCAGTATGGAGGTTGTTGTGTGTCGTACATCCCGGGACAGCTTCAACGGCGCATCCTCAGGCTCTGCGTCTAAACCTCCCTTTTATTATATTAATTAACTCTAGTCCTCCCTCTCTAACGTGAGCGAGGACCGGCGACCCTCTCGCTCGCCCCTCGCTTCGCTTAAGTACGGGCATTAGTTGTGCTTAAGTTATGTACTGTCTTTTAGTTTTAGGTTTTGTGTTCATTTTCGGAGAGAAAAGACGGCGATTTCTCTCGTTATTATATACTGTCTGCTCAATGAAGATACAGCGACTTTGAGCGTTTATCTCGGATCTATTATGAAAGTAATGATGGTGCGTGTATGTAGAAGACGTCTTCATAAATCTTGGTCGCCGCGGGCTCCGCTGTACCGGACTATTATCGACGCAGAGATGTAGTGCCTTGCACTGCACCCGCATTATGTCGATAGACTAAACCAAACAAACAGAGTCTCCGCTGTGGTAACACATTGCAGGGCACCAAGTTCTAGTTGTTTATCGAACGGTCCGCACTTACCCTCACAGTTGGGTCATTGTACGTAGCAGTTGATGAGATACGGAACTACTTAAGACACTAAGGTTTCCTCACGATGTTTGCCTGCCTAGCCCTTAAATTTATATATCACGCACGCCATCATTATTCATAAACATTGCACCACTCACCCTCTTATCAGTGTTTGATCCCGAACCCAAGACTCCGGTCGTAGGGCTGGTTTGAGAACATTAACATACTTACATACACACACACACACACACACACACACACACACACACATTTAAAATCCTTGCTAAAATGATTTCATTGATTACTTTAAAGATGATGTTGTTAATTTGTATTGTTTCATCCACTATAATTACAACACATTTCTAGCTGTGGAAGAGCGGTGTCTACTGCTACAGGTATTTTTATACTTACTAGTAGATACCGTCAATGTATGTAGTCTAAGATGTAGTGGATAACGAAATAAAGAATTTTGTATTTTTGTATATTGTATAGAGAGTGGTACTGCTACTGTAACTTCACAAATTTACGTGACTTAGAAAACAAAGCCATTGGTATATGCCGGGATTCGAATCCACGACTTCCCAAGCTTCCTGCCTTTTCACTAGCAGCGCTCCCGGGTAGTGGAGCGGGACACCAAGTTGAAAATTAACATTATTAGGACAGAAAGTCTCTTACTAGTGCAGTAGGGTTCCCTTTGTAGCGAACAAAAAGCAGCGATTATCGACTAAAGTATCGACTAAAGCAACTCTCCCGAAGCAAAACATACAACAGTAATACTCTGAGAGAACCTTCTGCTGATTCACATCTAAGTGAGTACCTAGTAGAAAGATTGGCATATTGATTGTCGCTGTCCAGGAATCTAAAAAAACTTGTAATAAATAAATGTAGACAATTTACTACTTGTAGAAAAGTTGATTGCTTACTTACGGCACGGCGGCCGCGGCCGCGGCCCGCGTCTGGGGAATGAAAACACAAACAAATCGCCCGCGTAATAATTTAATAACATACAATTTGAAGCAACTATTCAGAGGGCTCCGATCACGATATGAAACAGAAAAACTCCTCAATAGCCTTAGTAACTTCGGGTGTTAAGTTTGTAACGTCCTTCACGGAAGCCACGTATTACTCGTAATAAAGATAATACGTGCGACATTTTTTTAAAGAATTGTGCCCTAAAAGTCTACATAATACGGATAATAAGGTTAAACATAGGTTACATAGGGTTATTCAATACATCGACATCTCAAACTAACGCATCTTTGATTTAAACTTGCTATCCGTTTGATACGAAAAGTGAATGTAATATGTCCGTTGCTAATACTCGTATTATTAATATTTTAATCAGCCGTAAAATGCATCGATTTCTCAGCAAATTTTAACTAACAAGTTTGTTTTGATATCAGGGAATAGTTTTGTAACACCTAAAGTGCCTTTGATTATTTGCACAGCATCCATTAGCAACTCGTGTTTAAGGTTTAAAGTATTTATTTCTCATAAGAACGATTTAACATTTCATTCACTATGAGAAAAACAATAGGCTAATTGCCCTAAAAAATGTAATTAGTCCGTCTCTTAGATTATTTAAAAATAAGGGACACGTATTTTTTTATTTGTAAATTAGACCAAAAATGACAAAGATATAGCCCATTAAAGTTACGTGTGATGTCACGCCGTGCTGGACTTTTTAACACGGAGTGACGTCACACGTAACTTTAATGGGCTATATCTTTGTTATTTTTTGTTTAATCGAAAAAAGAAAAAATACGTGTCCAATTTTTTTTTTATAATCTAAAATACGGACTATATATAAGTCAAAATAATTAAATTCTATATATATTTATAATAATATAATAACATAAATTCCTACATATCTACATATTAATATCCCAGAAATTGATTTCAACACTCATATCTTTCTATCCGATATCTATTCATTACGGTCTGGCTGAGTCTAAATGAAGTATGAACAAACATTTTTCATCGTGGCCAAAGTATTATTCTGTATGTTCATGATTGTAGTTGCTGGGTCCAGGGCGAAGCAAGGTAGTCCCGCGGGAGACGGAACGCTGCAAATTACACCTGTTCGCTACACAGTTGTTAGCGATTTACACAGCCGCTTACTGGCGAGCGGTGCGCTGGCATCTCTCAGCTGCAGCGTCGTTTCATACAATATTAACTTTCATTTTTCTAAGAAAACTAGTTCTTTGCACAAGCAGGTATTAGATTTGCCGAGATCCAGCGTTCCTTTGCCGGAGAAATATAATGATATTGCTAATCGAGTAGTAAGGGTGAGTTCAAACTTCTTTTTGGCTTGGACTCACTGGTAACAAGACTATAAAAAGGGATTTAAAAAACAATACACACTATACAAGTATGCTCGTCGCGTGGGAAAGTATTACAGTCCCTTGGCGACACGCGGGCCGCATATAAATCTGTTAGTTATCGCGACTGTAGCGACGTTTGAGGTCAATTTTGCTACCACCATTTGAACTAGGTACCTGAACTCTTGATATACACAGAACAAACTGAGTATCTAGAAATTCACATAACGTACACTCACGCCTGCATTCCACAGCGGTAGGCAGAGACCATGGACTGTAACTTGCCACGATTCTGACAGTTCACTTTCGCTTCGTCGACATTCAATAGTTGTTGCATGCACGCACACCGGTTTCGGGTACTATTTATTTTGCCCTTTGTTAATACATCCCCTATTTGGTTGAAATATGTCCGCCTGAGACGCTCTGTCTATTACCGGGCCTTCCACTCACTTTCAATCGATCTTTTTATTTTGTCAGTATTTAATTTTCTTCATCCTCTCCACGTGCCCAAGCTAACGTAATACTCCTTTCTCAATTCTAGTCACTACGTCAATTGCTTTAATCAATAAGGCCGCCAATTCGCTTCACCAACGTCAATTAGTCATTGCATGTGTGCACGCCAGCATCGGCACCCGTTTTTTGCCCTGTTCCAAACCTCTATTTGGTCGAAGTATGAAAGAAACATCGAAGTTTCTAGAAATTCTTTTAGGAAATAGGCCTGAGGGAAAGCTGAACTGACCCGTGTCCGACGGTCCGCTCGTTAGATCGCCGCGCGCTGCCGCAGACGCTTCGCGACTAATTGCTACTGCAAACGCCGGCATCGAGAAGCTATCTCTTTGTGACACTAACAGCCTAAACTAGACCCTGCCACTGTCGGATAAGAGCTCAAATTCCAACGCTGCGGCTAGTTGATGCACATTTTAAATCTGTGCTCTGTTGAGGGTAGTTTTTGTCCGCTGCAATTAGCATGGCTGCAGGCTGCCGAATTAAACGACCTTTTGCTACAAGACGTCTTTCTAAAACGAAAAGTGTGGTATGTACGTGCTCAAAGTGGAGCACGTGAAATGCACGTGAAGCCTTACAAAATACTGGCCACTCCAGAAACAAGCTTTATTGTTGGAAATACCAAATTAACCACTAAACTGAAAATAACAACTACTAAACTGGCAGGTTTCTGCTGTTCTTCCATACATAAAAGATTAATTGTTGGTAAACTTATAAAGAGCGATGGACCGAGCCACGCTAGGCCTCAGACTAGTGCATAGGGTACCCAAATGTCGAATGTCGTTGAATGTCGTCATCCGACGTCGGATGAGGGTCGACGATATTGGTGACCAGTCTGAAACAGGGACATTAGTTGAAACTTAAAACAAAACAAAATATGGTCCATATTTTATACAACCCAAAAACAAAATATTGTCGTAGTTTTTTTTTTTTTCAAAAATAGGCTTTGTCGCGGTGAGCGCTAGCTGCTGCTTATGTTTTTCAGTCGATAGATATCTCTGAATGTTCTAGCCTGCATTTTAGTAAATAGATTAAATGCTATAAAGATGTTTTTATACCTAATATCGTAATTTTAATCACATATAATTTTGTCATCAAAAGCTCAGACAGTTTTGTATGGTTGTGTGAAACGCGACGTAGGGCGGGCGCCGGGCGGCTCATTTGGTGTAGAGTTACAAAGTCGGAGAGGTACTAGCCATTAGCCCGCGAGAGTCTCGTTAAAAAACAAAATAATAATAAAAAATAATAAAAAATTATTGACAGAAAACAGTTGTTACAGTATACATAAGTTTGCACAGTGACTACCACACAAGGTCGAGCCTGATTCGTGGTAGTCGGGGAGATAGTTGCTAAAATGATTTTTATTGTACTTATATCATAGGAGCAGGTATAACATATTATTCTGATAAGGAAGTTAAAATTAATGTTTTTTGACAATGCCATTGCCAATACCATAGCTGAATGCATCCACATTATATTAGAATATTCTTTAGAGATAATGTACCATTTGCAGCCTTATTTGACAGTTTATTTTTTATTTTTACACATAGGTACATTGTTTTTGACTGAAATCATATTTATCAGTGACGGATAATATTATTTTTACATATGAATACAAGTCCACGGTCCTGGTACCGAATGAAATGGCTCTAACTTAACCTAATAATGACCACCTGTTTGATCGACGTGTAAGGCTTCAATAAAGTTATTCATGACATGTCTAGTCGCTACGTAAGTTAACATTTTGTTCATTCCTACATTTTAATTAAGGCGAAATTTAAAGAACAAACATTAGAGATTGCACGACATAGAAAATACGAAATGTGAATATAACGAGTCTGTCTTGAGCAATTGAAAGAAAATTTAGGAAGGTGTAATTAATTGCCAACTCCTTGACGGCGTCATAAAGTTTAATAAGCTATTGAATGCGAGCTATTAGGTGGCGTGCTTTGTTCTGCTGCTCCGTGAGCAACCTTCACACTGCCGCGCAGCACTCGGAGAGAACAGAAGTACTACTAAGATCTTCTAGCTACCTTTAACAAAACATACATACATACATAAGCTCACGCCTGTTTCCCAGAGACCAGCGACAGCCACCTGCCACGATCCTGACGAATCACTTTTGCTTCATCGACATCGATGTTTCGTCTTACGATACGCTTAGAATTCCATAGAAATAATTAATCTATAGTAGAGTGATGTTTTAATGTATAAAATCGCAAAAAAAATGTAAAAATATACATAAAATTATATATTTTTTAATTCATTTAATTTTATTACTGTTTCTTACAATCCTGTGAAAATTATATAATTTTCAGGCAAGATCTCAGTTGTGAAGTAAATAAATATACAGACTTCCACCAAATAAATAAAATAGGACTTAGTAACTTAGTAAATAAATAGGAGTAAATAGGAGCAAAACCTGGGTAGGAAGAGTTGGCTAGGGACAGGCAGGAGTGACTGTGGATATCGAAAGGGGAAGCCTTTGCCCAGTTGGGACATAGTAATGGCTAATTAAAAAAACGTACTAAATAGGACTTAGTTCTAAAACAGGAGTAAAACTGGGGAACCTTTACTTCTGATGTATCTGTGCCGACGGCGCGGGCCGCGCGCAACCAATACGCGTACAAGTTGTTGTTCTGAATACTCTTGAGAGCGCTTTCAGCTCGGCAGGCGCTGCCCACGCTTTTGCCGTGAAAGGGTTACTTTTAATATAATTAATCAACGGCGGAGGGTTTTAACTTGAAAACGGTTTTACTTAATTCAATATCTGCTTGCCACTTTGAATACTCTGAAACATTGGGAATTGTAAGCAGTATAGGCATGAGAAATTATCAATTATAAAGCATTAAAGCTTAGAATACTAATAGAATAGTGTTTATTAATAATAGTAGTAACTTTCAAACAACATAATCACTTGATTTGGTCCCAAACTAGGATACCCTGTGCTATGGTAACCAGGCATGGACATTACAAACAGGAAAAACACCCAGACTGAGGCAATTTGTACAAATTGTACGCCAGTCCCCAGTGGGAATCGAACCCGAATCGTTAAACTGTTAATCTACTGAGATTAACGGTTGTTAGTGAACCGGAAATGGGGAATAAATATAGCGACCATGTGGTTCATGAATTTCGTCTTGATCGTACTTAAATGACGATTTCCAAATTATTATTTTTACGAAGCCTCCATTTTTGTGCCCCACTGCTAGGCAAAGGCCTCCCCCAGTTCCGTCCAAAGTTTTCGGTCCTGGGCCACCTCAGACCACTCCGGCAGGTGTTGGTCGAGTTCGTCTCTCCAACGTCTCCTAGGCCGGCCTCGACTTCGATGTCCGTCTTGTGGCACGAACTCGGTGGCGAGTCTCGCCCACCTATCCGAGTCTATTCGATTTCCAAATCAAGTATCTATAAGTGTCAGTATGTAGCTAATCAGTGTATGTCAGTCAAGCTCTGTACCCAACAGGTCTTCTCTCAAAGAGAGAGTATGGGCTTAATCACCACGCGTGCCCGCCGCGGATTGGCGATTTCAAGTTTTGAGATATGGTGCAGTCGATCATAGCTTACGACCTACACATGTAAGGATAGCGTATCAAATTGTATTTTGTTGTGACGTTGAACAGACCTGAACGACCTTCGACGACCTCTGTGGCGCAGCGGTTAGCGCATCTGCCTACCATGAGAGAGGTCACGGGTTTGAATCCCGGCTGGGGACAAAAAAAATCTTGGATGTTTACCTGTTTCTGGTTCCCACGACACAGGATATCCTAGCGTGAGGCCATAAGCAGTGTATGTGCCTATATGTAAATGTTTAAGAATACGCCGATGGTCCCTGAATCAGAGCGCAGAGACAGAGGTTTAAGAGCAATTAACTGTAGCCGCCCGCGCCCACTGCGCGCTGGCTTGTAGTAAGTAGAAGGTCTGGCTACAAATACAAATTCTGTACCTACCAACAGGTTCCAAGTCACATTAGTTTTACTTAATCTAATGAGGGTACACCAAAATTAATTTCACTTGCGAAATTGGCTTCCCGATGGCCTCCACACTAGGTGAACCCGTATCCTACTACAGTATTATTTCGGAAGGCCCTAGCACATTTAGCAATTAAGGCCAATCTTAAAAATGTAATGATTCTATATTTTGGGATAAATATAACGTTGAGCTAGAATCAGTAAATATTAAACGCAAATACAGTCTTCTGTAACTGTCTTTGCTTCAGCCGGGCGGGCGGCGGGCGGCTCGCGGCTGTTTGCGGATTTTGCAGACAGACGGACGGACCCTAATAACATTAGCTTAGTTAAGAAAAAAACTCACTTTAGAGCCCCAACTTTCTCGTTTAATTCCACGTTGCTAGAACCTTTGTCGTTTCTTTGTAGCCCATTTAAAATCTCGTTTGTATTTTAATTTAAATAAATGTTTTTTAAGAGAGCTGCCAAAAGGTATTTTCACGCTTTCGCTGGTAGAAAAAAAATATCTGAATTACATTTTTAGGACCGTCCTCGCCTTGTAAGGATAATAAGGGAAAACTAGAATTTTGGTATTACGTAAGTAATAGCGAAAGGTAACAGTTTTTTTTTTCGTGAAAAGGACAAGCGTAGAGCGCTATTACATTACCTAACATCAGCCTGACGTCGGCGCTCTTTGCTCTGGAATATGAATCGCGGGAATTTACATAACGCGTGTGTTTGGGCTCGTGACGTCCTTACCGTACGCGGTGTCTACTGCCACTATGCTTCAGATATGTTGAGATAATGCGCGGTGATGATGGCGTTAGCGCGTGATGTATGAAGCTATGTAGTAGTCACGTACGTATATCAAGCAATGCCGCTCATTTGTTAGAGGCGAGTTATTGTAGCGTTCTTTTTCGTTTCCAACAGTTTAACTTCAAGCACTTCGCGTGTCGGCGCGCGTGCTCACGCTAATACACATTTGATTACACCGAGGACTGAGACTAGAACATTAACGCTTTGGCCGCAGATGCGTCGTGATGACTTTATAATAAAACTTCGGTTTCAATTTCTTGTTCTTATTTCTTTCCAAGTATGGTGTAATGATGACTTCTCATGCAATTAATGGTACATCACTCGTAGCCTGGGCTGCCTGAGTGATCTTAAACGATCACTAAGGTTAAGCAACATACGGTGCGTTTAGTCCATGGATGGGTCACCGTCTATGACTAACGCTAGTGGCATTTTCCGAGCGATTCCGTGCTTCGCAAGGCACGTTAAGCAGTTGGTGCCGGCTGCCGTCGATAGATGGCAGTCGTTAAGCCAAGTCAGAGGCCTTAGGGCGGCTTGAAAACTTCTGATAGTAAGACCAGCCACTAGTCTTACAAGCCTCCACCAATCCGGACTTGGCCCCCGTGGTGGAGTATGGCCTATACCTTCCTCAGGGAAGAGACCCGTGCCCCTCGGTGGGGACATGATGGGTTGATGACTGGAATCCCTTGGATGTAGGAACTCCTCTAGGTATATTAAAAGAGTTACTACATAAAACATGCTCTAGAATGCTTTGCAATCACGAATAGTAACAGTCTAACGCTTTTAATCTAATGGATACTTTTAAAGGTTTTTAAGATGGTGGAAGGAAATTGCATACCCTGGTCACCCTAGCCTTCTGGAATACAGGCGTGAGTTCATACATGTGTGTGTTTATGTATTTTCTCAATAGCACAGTCGCATTTAATTAACCCACTCGCTGCTAATAGACCTCAGCCAGTCAGTCTAGCCGCGCACTAAGATCCAGTCGGCACCGCCCCCGCCCCGTGCGCCCGCTTCGCCCCGCGCTGCCCTCCACCGCGCTATTTCAATTATTCGCCTGTCTGCAGAGATGCGCTCCCGTGACGTCACAACGTACTGAAGCGACTAGCTACCTATTACACCTTCTAGGTAGAGCTATCGCTGTACTAAACTAGATGATTGATACACCTCGCATACTGCGAATTCCGCGGTAGCTGGAATTGTCACGAAATACTTGGGAGTTACCTATATAAATACTGAGACAGTTTATAACGTTATGTTGGTGACCTATATAGATAGATGCTTCTGGCCCCACACTAGGATACCCTGTATCGTGGGAACCAGAAACAGCCACACCACAAACATGAGAACAGCCAAGACCTGGGGTTTTTTTTTCTCCAGCCGGGCTTCGAGCCCGAAACTCTCGCATGTCTGTAAATAGTAAATTATGTAACCAAAACTTTAAACTATATTTTTTCCACCCCTGGCTTTTCACGATCACGCCTTTGCGCGCTTTCTACTGACTGGTTTGCAAATCTCGGAAGTTATCCGGAATGAAGGGCGGGCGATGGCGCGAGCTCCAGAAATAGCAGTTCACGGACCTTGGCAGTAAGTGGAGGTGTCGAGGTGTTAATGCGATTTGTCCGTCAGCGGCGCGGCGCGGTGTCAGGTGGCGACCGGCGGCGGCGGCGGCTGGCGTATAGGACGGTATAATGCGTTTAGCGCCTGCCACACCGGCTGCTGCATTTATGGACTTGCACTTCCGGAAGTTCCCTACTGCATATTCTAGAAACCGTTGTGGACTAGAAGATAATACAGCGGCTATACTCGTAATTGAGACAGGAATGTTGCGTTGGTTTGGACATGTTGAGATGATGAAGGAAAACAGACTGACGAAATAAATACATCGAGCGAATGGGAGGGAAGAAGATATTGGCAATTCGCAGTCCCTGGTCTCTGCCAACCCATCTGGGTATTAAGATAAGATAAGAATATTCTTCATTGTACACCAGAGCACATGACATAACTTTTAGCTTCTTTATATGAGTCCAGACAGATTTCGCTCCAATTCCAATTTGACTTGGTAGATAAAATACATATGAATATATTAGCTTTCTGTGCGTCAAATTTCGTAATAAATTATTAACAACTAGCTGTTGCCCGCGACTACGTCCGCGTGGGCTTTAGTTCAGTAAAGTGTTTGCAAATAAGATAGGGACACTTTTAGTGCATGCGAAAGAGCTTTCATACTAACTTCGCAACCCCCTCTTAACCCCTTAAGGGATGATTTTCGAAACACTATTTTACATGTATTTCATGACTTATAATAAAGGAACTTCGTATTGAATTTCATTCGAATAACTTCAAAAACGGCAAAGTTTCGTACTAACTTTGCACGCCCCTCTTACTCCCTTAAGGGATGATTTTTGGAAAACTATTTTATGTGTTTTATGACCTTCAATGAAGATTTTTTATTCTGAATTTCGTTCGAATAACTTCAAAAACGGCAAAGATTCATACTAACTTTGCACCCCCCCTTTTTTACCCCCTATAGGGATGATTTTCGAAAAACTATTTTACATGTTTTTCATAACATCTAATGAAGGACTTTCATATTGAATCTCATGCGAATAAATCCAAAAACGGCAAAGTTTCATACTAAGTTTGCACCCCTCTTTTTGGCCCTTAAGGGATGATTTTTAAAAAACAATGTTACACGTATTTTATAATTTTAAATGAAGAACCTTCGCACCAAATTTCATTTGAATAACTTAAAAAACGGCAAAGTTTCGTACCAATTTTGAACCCCCATTTTACCCCTTTAGGGGATGAATTTTCAAAAATCCTTTCTTAGTGCTCCCCTACATTACAAAAGGAACTCCTGTGCAAAATTTCAAGTTTCTAACCCTTATAGTTTAGGCCCTGCGTTGATATGTCAGTCAGTCAGCTTCTCCTTTTATATATACTAGCTGTTGCCCGCGACTACGTCCGCGTGGGCTTTAGTTGAGTAAAGTGTTTGCAAATAAGATAGGGATACTTTTAGCGCATGCGAAAGAGCTTTCATACTAACTTCGCAACCCCCTCTTACCCCCTTAAGGGATGATTTTCGAAAAACTACTTTACACGTCTTTCATGACTTTCAATGAAGGACCTTCATGGTGAATTTAATTCGAATAACTTCAAAATGGCTAAGTTGCATACTAAGTTTGCACCCCCCTTTTTCCCCCTTAAGGGATGATTTTTAAAAAACTATTTTACACGTTTTTCATAATTTTTAATAAAGGACCTTCATATTGAATCTCATTTGAATATCTTAAAAAACGGCAAAGTTTCATACTAAGTTTGCACCCCCCTTTTTCCCACTTAAGGGATGATTTTTGAAAAACCATTTTACACATATTTCATAATTTTAAATGAAAAACCTTCGTACCAAATTTCATTCGAATAGCTTCAGAAACGGTCAGTCAGTCAGTCAGTCAGTCAGTCAGCTTCTCCTTTTATATATGTATATAGATAGATTTGCAAGGGTGCTGCGAGCTCCCAGTGCAAGTAAATCGTGCAATGTAGAGTGATATTCTGTGCTAGAAACACTGAAAGTTCTCCTCATCTGCATTTAGCTCGGCAGGTGAATCCACATGGGGTCCGTTTCAGTGATCACAGACATTTTTTGATGGACAGGTATGACCAATTCTACTAGAACAAATTACTGTCAAAAAAAAGATATATAATGTGTCACAAAATCGTGTAATATACAATACATCTACCGTGTTTTCGACCGTTTAAACTTTACTTCGTGCGAGTCATAATTTCCCTGCTCAAGAAAATATACAAAAATAATTAATGTATTTAGTAAACTTTTAAGTTATTTGCCGGTCCTATGTCAATTATCCCTTTGCAAATATTGAGCTTTAGAGTGCATGTTTTTGTCAGAGTAGGAAGTCTCCCGCCCGACACGCACTTGGCCTATTTTATTATTAAAGAAACACTCGTCAGTATAGAGATCGTAATTAAAAAACATGTTTACGTCTAGGTAAAATATATCTAACACGGAGTATAACGGCAGTTAATCAGTGGTAAAGCTCTATAGTCAGCCTCGTCGCATTCTGCGCTTGTCACGGCTTGGTTCACGGCTTGTCTGGCGAGCAGCTGGCGGCTGAGATTACACAGCTCTGTGACGTCAGCGCGTGAGCGTTCGCGCGTGTAATGCTGCGACGTGCAGCGCTGTCACGCGACCTGCAGCCGAGTGACGTCACCCTGCATATACAGCGGGAAGTACACGCATAGGTCTACTGTGCCATCGTAGAGTCAGACATAGACTAGCAGGTGACTGGAGCGAATTAAACTGTATGCTACCGAATACAAAATCAAAAGTTTGGTGTGTTGTTGGAGGGTTCTGCATCTACAAGAGTTGATGATGTCACAGACGTTGTGAGTGACCTCAAAAGGTTTCGCTTTCAAAATGGCTCTCATTATTTATTCGACGACCTCTGAGGCGCAACGGTTAGCACATCTGCCTACCACTGCCTGTCGAGGGTTCGAACCCCGGCTGGGGACAAAAAATAACTCCCAGGTCTTGAATGTTTACATGTTTGTGATGTCGCTGTTTCTCGTTTCCACGACATGGGGTGGATACCCTAGCGTGTGGGAGCAGAAGCAATGTGTGTGCCTGTATGTAAATGTTTATGTTTATTCTTATATTTTTTGAGATTTTGGCAGCTTGCTTTTATGTGCTTAAAGAAGTAAAACTGAGCTTTAGTCGAAGTTACTTTCTGTATCTTCGTAATCCGCAGTTCTTGCCCGGTTGAGTCGACGCGACAGATTGAATCCAGCATCTCATACTAAGTCGAGATTAACGACGCGGCGACGAATGTTAAACGATCGTAAAGTACTGCAGTAAAACCGAACAATGTGCTACATTGATTCGGTCGGTTCCGCGGGCGGCAATAAAACTGCGGCTGATATTAATAATATTAACTGTTCGGTTTCCCTAATGAATGTAGCTGCAAATGAGTGGACGTGACTGTGAATACCGAGCAGGTCGCAGCCCGCTTCGACTGACTTTGTCCTGCAGTTCATACAAGCTAAAGCATACCTTATTGACCGGTGTTATGGACTCAGGGGGCGATCGGGAAGTTGGCGGTCAAGTTGAACGGTAATGTCTCACAGTTCGGCCGATGTGATGGTTAACGATTTGCAAGGACATTAGCTCGGGTTGGTCACAGTCGCACCTTTCATATTGATAGATAGATAGATAAAAGATTTATTTCCACAGGACCCACACATGAACACATATCATCAAATATTAAATCACAAAGTAATGGCATACAGTAAACATAGACAAAACAGAAACATACATTATAAGTGATACAACAATAGCTTGACAATTTATGTGGTGCGCTAAGTACATAACAAATATTATTTGTAGGATATGAAAGAAAGAAAAATAACAACGTGGCAACGTGACGTGTACGTGGCAAATGCAAACGGGTCTCGACTCAGCATGTGCTGAGAGTTCAAAAAGAAAACTCCAGCGCTGGTATTCTGCCGACACCCAGAGTAATAGGGCGTGCAGAGCCCAAAGAAGTGAAGCTAGTCAACTAGAAATGAAAATATTGTTTGTTTATTAACTGTGAAATCATGCTTTCCAAACGACAAACCCGAAATGTATTATGTGTAATAAATATTCAATAAGCGCTCTATTCGATACCACAGCGGCTGTATGTTATCTGTTTAGATCAATAAATTAAAAATAATGTTTTATCATGTAGAAAGAGCAGTTTAGTGCTGGCTTAGAATATAAATCATGAGGTTTTGTATTCAAAGCCCCGCCTTCACGGCACATTCTTGGGTTGAAATTCAAAGATCCGCCCGCGCGGGTCACTCGAGTAAATAGCGCGTCTTCATTTGTCCGGAGAACAGACACAAACATGAACATGCAAAAGGTTCACTGCAGCCGTCCCTCGTTCTTCTTCCATTGCTATTGTAAGTCGTACCCCAGATTTATAAGGTAATACTTTGAACACTGATGACAGTTGACCGTTGTTTCCTTTTTGTTTATCGATAAATGTTTACATCTAGTCAACATTTTGTTATGTCTCCCCCAAGGGACACCACTTTCTTTTGGCAGCAGTTTGTCAAAAATCATCGTAATCAGTTCGATGGCCTGGCCAGACCTTACCAGTCCATCGTCACTTCAACTTGCTAATCTTCCTCCCAGTTATGTCTTATGGGCTAAAACCTGATCACTGACGGTATGGCCAGCCGGGCGCAGCCAGCGGCCCCCTTTCAGGAGCATAACATAAACTCACACCTGTATGCTGAAGGAGTAGGCAGACACCAGGGTTTGCCATTTGCCACAGTCCAAAATCTTAATGGACCACATCAGAAATTATACAATTTCGTAAAGGGCTAAAGTTATTCACATAATAATAACATTCACATAGTAATAAAGAATATTTTATAAATACTGTTAATTTTTGAGAAGAAGCGAAACCGTTATCGTTTGAATATACATTTAACACCTATTTGCTGATTGCCAAACAGAAGATGAAGAAAATCACTCTACGTTGTGTGATATTGCCTTACGCTTCGGATGGGTAGCGCCACATATGTTCAGCGTGCTTTCTGTGGCTTGTCCTTAGTGCAGCGCGACCCGAGGGAGGCTGCTTGCCACGCGACGCACGTAGCCACCGCTTCACACACACACACACACACAGACAGACGAACACGCCGCCCCAACTGCCAGATTTCAAATGAGCTTTTATATCTGTCCGCCGTCAACTCTATCACTCCTGAGGACACGCCCGATTTTAGAGAGTTTCATCCGCAGATGTCAGTTCTTTATGACTGCATTGTTTTTGGATATTTTTTCGCGCTCCAAGAGTTGCTCTCCCAATTTGCCTGTAGAGTCGTGTCTGCCAACTAGAGGGCACTCCGTCAAGCTCGGCGTGACAGGCGCTCCACGCGCGCTTCAACAGCCAGCCTCGCCCGAGCCGGCGATGTCCTGATTTGATTAACTCGTGTTTATGACTCTGTCTATCGGTTACGTAAGGTAGCTGTGCGATCATATGTGGAGCAATTTATTTATGAAATTTGCCGCGATCGTCTTCAGTTAACCTCCCCCGCGCGGCCTCGCCGGGCCCGACTCTCCCCCGCCCGTTCCGTAATATCCGATCACTTATGACATGCGACTAATAATGGGGTGAAGCCCTTCAATCCGCTTATATTTTATTAAAGCTTTGTTACGAGAGGTCGAGCGGCAGCGGGGCCAGTCCGCCGAGAGGAATTCCAATTTGAAAATAATTCATCGCGTTAGACGTGGATGAATGCATAATCTTGGAGATTAAAACGATAAAAAGGTTATCAAACACGAACTAGCTAAGGAAGCGGTGCGGATCGCTAAGAAAACCCAATTATTTTCTTGCGATTCGTATTGAAATGTCGGGAGTCGGGGGTTATTGAGGCGGACGTATTGACTCTCAGCTTCTTTGACTCGACTCGACCTGAACATTTCAGAAGGTCAGCTTCACGCCCGAATGACACGGAAGCGAGCACCAGCCGCTTGAGTTCAGATTATTCCATCATTTTCAGGGCGGAGAAGATAAAATAATGTGTATTTGAGTGAGAGTTCTGTGATGTCTGTTCCGTTAAGGATCCGCATTTATTAGCGATAGTGCTGCGGGCAGGGTGCGGGCGCGGGGTGCGGGGTGCGGGGGTGGCGCGGGTTCATACTACATTTTGACTCTCATTTGGCTTTTAATGAACCAAACTGTTTACCGACGGGAATATCCAATGAAACTCACACAAGTTAATTTTATAGCGAACTGTTTAATTTTTTCATCGTTAAAATGTAAATGGTCGTGGTTGTAACTGCGAATATTAATACTTAAGTTTACATGAGAAGGTAATTGTACGTTTTTTGATTCCAGTCTTAAATCCATACTGATCCTACTAAGAAGTCACGGCTCAAATAATAGCTGCGAGTGACAGGCCCGATACCTCAAGTAAGCAGATGTCTTTGGATATTATAATCTGTAACAAGCGAGGGCTCGCTGAGCCGCGACTTAGCGGTATTAATGTAGCGATTAAAGCACAAATAGAACAGGCCAACCTTTAGCAAGAGGCAGACAACAGAAGGCACATTTTGTAACACTTATTTACTAATCTTACAAACAATACTTGTGTAACCTGTAGAATTTTGGTGGGCCGATTGCCTCACCATAACAATGGATTTTAATTGTTATGTCCAAGGTCACAAACAACTGATTAAAGGCATTCACAGAGGTCGTGGGTTCCCAACACAGAGGTCGTGGGTTCGTTTCCCAATGGGAGCCGTCGTAAATTTGCACAAATAGCCTCAATCTGGGTGTTTTCCATGTTTGTAATGTCTTTGCCTGGTTAGAAGAAGAAGAAGAAGAAGAAGAAAAATTTATTATAACAACAAAACACACGCCACAAAACAAAATAAATCCAAAAATAAAACCATAAAATTAGTACAAAACAAAGAATCAGAAGAAAACAGGAGGAAAATAAAGATCACAGCGTGTCACTGCTGTTATAAATGGCAGCTGACTCAGCATTATCCCGAAGGAAAAGCCTTCAGCGCTGATTTTACCATACATAGGATATCCCAGTTTGGGTCCAGATCAAGTGATTGTGTTGTGTGGATGTATTATTATTATAAATTCTTCAAGCTGCTGCTACGTTTGACTTTACGTCTCAATAGCACATTCTAACATGTTTGATGTTTGTAAAAAATACAAAATGTATAAAACGTCACAAAGACTTTCTGTGCTCACCATGTTCTATACGAGTTCAAGTATTTTCGATGCGAATTATTTTCGTCGCTGTCGCGAGTTCATCGCTCATTATATTTTTACTCGTTGTCTTTGTTTGCTCCTTATTTTGTTCTTGTTTATTTAATGCGTATTGTCTCGTTAGTGCTTGTCAACATCGCTCCGTATTATTTAAGTTTTCTTTATTTCTGTGAAATATTTATACGACGTAGTAAATATCCATTAGAGGAATATCACTTCCAGTGACGACCCAACTATATAGTGCTGCGTAATGCATCAAAGTCAAAGTTTTTATTGCTCGGCCAGTCGTCTGGGCTGGAGCAGACGTCTCGCAAATACAAAAGTGGTTTTTCAGCGAAGTATGCCTCACTCGGGTATTTGTAAAGACAAACAATGATCCTTTTAGTCTTATTACTCGCATAAATCAGGTCAGAGCTGGCTGTAAAGTCGGCGGGCTGTCCGGCTCGAAGGACTAAAAAGTCGCCACCAGCGCCAGCGCCCCGCCTGGCGCGCGGCCAACTCCAGAACTACGCACAGCGCAACTCACGCACCATATGGAACCTATACAAAAAAAAGAAGAATCACATTCTCGCAACAAAGTTCAAGTTTATTTTTTCGTTGCTTGCATTTGATCACTATACGCCCTTGAGCGTGTTTACACAATACTTAAAATATTTACAATGTACAGCATTAACACATTTTTATACATGATAAGGAAAATTAAATAAAAAATAAAACCTTACTTCCGAATACAAATAGAACCTAATTTGGAGTCTGGGCCCATAATATAATGTATTGGTCTTGCAGCTGTTTTAATTTTTATGTAGAAAAATATTTCACGACTTTATGTGAGGGCCTTTATGTGTGTGATAATTTAATATTTATTAATTTTGTAGAAGTGCTATTGTTGATAAATATTTGTATATTATAAACTGTGACCACAGTTTTTGTGGTAGAACTCATTGACTTATTGCAATAATTAGGCAGTAGTGCACCGTGTATTACCTGTCATTATTCGCAAAAGAAGGTATCTCGAAACTGTAATGTATTATTATGTTAAAATATTAAAGTTGATTTTAGTCTAATGTACAACGGTTGTGTGTACATAAGTACATAATGTACTTTGGCGACCATGCGGCCGTTCTAACGATATCGACGCATTCGAATTTTTTTACTAAAATGAGTTAGATGCATATTCTGAGTCGCGTCATCTATCTGGATCAATAACCTGTTTATTCATATTTTTATTATTTTTATTATATTTATGTAAATTCAAAAGCCTAGAGTATCTTAAAAAACTCAAAAACTATTTATTACTAGTATGCTTAACAATATCTAATACATACCTGTAGTCATTATACACATTTAAAACTTTCCAAATCATCATCATCATCATTCAGCCACAAGAAGTCCACTGCTGGACATAGGCCTCCTCCATGGATTTCCAAAAAGACCGGTCGGAAGCGGCTTGCATCCAGCGTCTTCCCGCCACTTGGATGAGATCGTCTGTCCATCTTGTGGCTGGTCGTCCTACGCTGCGCTTGCCGATATGTGGTCTCCATTCGAGAACTTTTCGGCCCCATCGGCCATCAGTTCTGCGTGCTATGTGCCCCGCCCACTGCCACTTCAACTTACTAATCCGCCGGGCTATGTCGACGACTTTCGTTCGTCTACGGACCTCGTCATTTCTGACTCGGTCCCGTAGAGAAATTCCGAGCATAGCCCTCTCCATAGCTCGTTGCGTGACCTTGAGCTTTCTTATGAGGCCCATGGTAAGAGACCACGTTTCAGTGCCATAAGTCATCACTGGTAACACACACTGGTTCTACAGTTTTGTTTTGAGGGATTGAGGTATATCGGAGGAAAAGACTTTTCTGAGTTTCCCGAACGCTGCCCAGCCGAGTTGGATTCGACGATTGACCTCTTTCACGAAGTTGGACCGGCTTAATTGGACTGTATGCCCTAAGTAGACGTATTCGTCTACAACTTCGAGAGTCGAGTTCCCCACTGTTATTGGGGTGGCCACAACACGGGCGTTCGACATGACCTTCGTTTTATCCATGTTCATTTTAAGGCCCACCCGTTGGGAGGCTCGACTGAGATCTTCGAGCATTATGCCGAGGTCCTCCAGCGTCTCTGCCATGACTACAATATCGTCGGCAAAGCGAAGGTGACTGATGTACTCGTCATTGATATTGACGCCGCGTTCCTGCCATTCCAGAAGCTTGAAGGCATCTTCCAGTCCGTTCGTGAACAGTTTCGGAGATATGACATCTCCCTGTCTCACGCCTCTTTTCAGTGGAATTGCCTCCGAATTCTGCTCCTGTACTCGGATCGACATGGTGGCGTTGTGGTACAAGCACTTCAGCACCTCGATGTACCGATAGTCAATATGGCAACGCTGGAGAGACTCGAGCACCGCCCATGTCTCGATCGAATCGAAGGCTTTCTCATAGTCCACAAACACTAAGCATAATGGCAAATTATACTGCTCAGTCTTCGGTATAATTTGCCGCAGCGTGTGGATGTGGTCTATGGTACTATAGCCCTTTCGGAAACCGGCTTGTTCGGGAGGCTGGAAGTCATCAAACCTGCGTTCGAGACGATTCATCAGGACCCTCGAGAAAAGCTTATAAACATGGCTCAGAAGCGAGATGGGTCGGTAGTTCTTCAATAGAGTGTTATCCTAGGTAGGTATAATGTCGGGTCAGTTTGGCTCTTGGGTCTTTGTGCAAACTGCTAACAGGTTTTGCGACTGAGGTGTATAGCTGTCCGTAGAAGCCCTCAATCTCCCTCAGTACCTCTGAATTGGTCGACGCTATATTGCCGTCCTCTCTTTTCAGCTTCGTCAGCTGGCTTTGCCCAAAAGACATGTCTCATGCGAACACTTTAGAGCCTTTGTTCCGCTCTATAGTCTCTTTAATACGTTCGATATTAAAGGAACGAATATCGTGCCGCATAGACTTTGATATGTGTCTATTGAGCTGCCTATATGACTCAGCATCTCTGGAGGACTGCAGTTGCAACGAGCGACGTTTAGCCATGAGGTCGAGAGTATAGTTTGAGAGCTTTTGTGGTCTGCTCGCTCGGTTGGGTTTATAGAACCTCGAGCCCACTGTACGAACAGTTTCTACAAACCTGTTATTGATCTCGTCCACCGATGCGGCGCTTTCCAGGCATTCGAAGCGATTTGACAATTCGAGTTGAAAGTTCTCGGGATTTTGGATATGGGCACGAGTAGGTCGGAGCGTAGACTTCATGAGACTATCGATGGCCAAAATATTGTTCACGAGGGACTTGTGGACGAGAAACCCGACACCACCCTGGGACTGTCGCTCGCCCTCCCGGTAGTAGAGCAGGGTATCGGATTTCAGGGTTATCGTGTCCTCGCCCTCTCGACGGACTTCAGATAACCCTAGGATATCCCAGTGTAACCTACCCATTTCCTCTTCCAGCTCAATTAGCTTTTCCTCCGTCCTCATTGTGCGAATGTTGTGTGTTACCAGGGCCAGTCGTTTTCGCTGTTCGGGGTGGTAGCCGGATCTCTGCCGGAGATTCTTAGCACCCCTTGCTCCGCCGTTACCGTGGCCGCTACCGTAGCCTGGAATAGCGGAGCTGCCGGGGACTGGGGGCCTGGTTTTTTTATGTACTGCCATGAGGGTATTTGCCATACTCGCCACGCTTGGCATGCGGGTTGGCGAGCGCAGTGAGAAGCATTTCCGCAGAAGGCGCTGCTGCCCACCTCCTGGTAATGTGTCCCTTTGCCGGTTTTTACGGCACCCACGGGCTGAGATGGGGGGGCACTATTCTAAAGCCGGCACCCCACGGCACCCCACTTTCCAAATATCTCTATTAATTTAGACGTGACGGGTAAAACAAAAAGAAAAACTATTGGCGTGTTTTTTTTTCGAAACTTACCTTCGTGCAAATTTTATGCGTTTTTTATGGTTAGTACGGCAGCATAGACCGGACAAGCAGCGTGGGCAGGCCCCAGGTTACGGTAGGGTGGGGGGGGTCCACTGGTTGCGGGCGGCACTACACCGAGAATGGTAAACCACGACGGAGGGCTCGCCAAGTGGGTCACATGGCTGACGATGAATGTACTTTTCACAATGTATTTTATTGCATATTCAGTGCTAGTTTTTACTCTAAAGACTTTTTTTGATACTGTTAAAATGTACCAACTTGCAGTAAGGTAATAACGAAGCAGTGAATTTGTGTAACATTTATGACAAACTAAAAGCTTGTCGGTATAGGTAACGAATGTGTAGTCAGTCACACATAATGTAACCACAGTTGCCGCTTAATTGAAACGGTCTTTCTATTGTGCTTACTACTTGTCTCGAACCGATCCGCGGGGTCGTCGTCGAGTAATTGGCCATAGTAGTGACTACCGGTACTTTGCCCATATTCCGCCTAATGCGCCTGACCTTTCCATCGCGCCGGAGAAATAGCTCCGTCATTAACTGAACGACTACAAGCAACCAGCAGGAGTCCAGAAACTGCTGACCCGAGGGCTTGACTGTTCAGGCACATAACATAGGTCGTACGGCGCTGGTTAACATTCCCCATACTGCTAATCCACACATCGCAGTGTGGGTAAAAATTTACTGTTACCTATTATGGAACTTTTGTACAAAACAATACACTGAGAACGGCTGTTAATTGAACGTGTTTGGAATATTTGAAATTTTCTCAAGCCTAGCGTCCACTAGAGCAGAGTTGAATTAAGACGCACCAAATTGCATCAAATACATTCCATCCATCGACGACACGGCGTTTTTATAATCAATGTAGAGCGAGCGATTTTTCTGCATCGACTTGACAAAGCTAGTGGACGCGGAGCCTTATACTCAAGATCAAAGATGACCAAAACTTGTGTCATTGGTCGTCTTCTTGAGAAATGGAAATACAACGGTTCTTTTGCATGTTACTCCATAACTTGTTGCATAAAATATTAGGTACGTAGTAATTTCGCCGTAATTATGAATAGCTTGCAGCGAGGCGCATAGCGGCCTCTGACCCAAACACATTGGCTTGATGCTCACTAATGTGCATGTACCCGGCTGGTATGGTAATTACCCGTCTTGGGAAAAGTGCGGATATCAGTAGACAAAGACAGAATACAGGTGAATCGTTTTGCATTGAGATCTGGTAAAGTTTGCAACTATCTACGATATTTGCGTACCGGTATCCTGTTGGTGGCAGCCTTAGTAAATAGCAACCAATCCATATTCTTATTGTGATCTGATCTGATCTTATCTGGTCCACCTACTGTGTGTTCCCAGTCTGGAGCAAGAAGCTTGCGTAGCACTTTGCGAACTTCACTTAGCGTAAGCCGCTGTAAAAACAGCCACGGTGCGGCATAACCGTAAATAAGTGACGCTGCAAATTGTCCATTTAAATGCTATGTAAAGTCGCGATTCGGGTGTTTTTACATAACGGCCGAGTGTCCCCCAGGGCCGCCGCGCGCCGGCCGGCTGCTGCCTCCCGGAGACATTTGAATGCGGCGCTTGTCCGCGACTCCGCGCCCCAAGTGTGAACGCACAAAAGGATCGAGGCGCGGATGTACTGTAGAACTACACCTACTGACATAGCAGGCATAGTCTCAGGTTTTTTCACTTTCCCTAGATATGAAATATAACGTGGCAAGAGTTGATATGGGGACTAGACGTCAGACTCTGAAGAATAGGTGGTTAAATCCGCTTTCAGTACATTTTTATTAACTTTCTCTACCATAGACATTGTGACATAATATTAGATTTCTCTTAGGTAGGTACACGGTATGTTTAGTGACAGCAACCTCAGAGCCACATCATCAGAGGCCAAGAATAATGGGCCTGTCAGTGCAGGGCTCAAATAACATCTGTGTATGTCGGAGAAGTCATTTTTTCCTCGTCCTTATGTCTGTGCCCCGCGCGACACGCCGCGCGTACATTTTTCAGGTTTACCGCGCGGGCTGCGCCGCCGCCGCCGCCGCCGCCGGCTCGGCCCTCCATCGTTTGCATACATTTACATCATAATCCGTGTCCTTCCGCGGCACTGCTTAATGGGAGGATGCAGAAGTTCAGCTGCGATCATAAAACTGCCAAATCCACGCACGTTTCTAACCATCTAAAAGTGAGGTTTTGTACGTTATTTTAAAGTAGTGAAGCTAAAACTTCCGTATGTTCCTGTTTTGTGAGACACTTGACTCCGATGAGATTCGCATCGCGGCGCGGCGGGACGGGGAGGGCCGCGAGGGGTAATGCAGTCGTCGAATAGTTTTATTGAGCTGAGGAAGTTTCGTCACTCGGCCCGTTTTTGTGATTAATATGTTGCGTGCTTATGATTTATGTACGATGCTTTTGTGTGACTCCATCACTCGCGGTGATTCATCTTTGCTTCTGTTCGCTTAGTGCTGTTAAGTTGTTTGGGAAATCGCGGCTCGAAGTTGCTTTGTAAACAAGCGTCGATAAATTCACTTTTAACTTTTATTTTATAGTTTCCGCCCATCTTCGTATAATTCTTTGAGGGTGCTGTAAAATTGATTGTACGAGGGAAGTGTCTCACCCCTACAAGAAACTATGTAATCATCTCATACCAGCTAATGAAATAATGCAGTAGACTAGTGACAAGACAGTAAAGACATGTCACCCATCATGCTGGCCGCCAGCTGGGCTGGAGGCAGCCCCAGCGATGGGCTTTTGGCGCAAACTGAGCAATTAATTCATTTGAGCATAATGCCTGGAAGGGCTGTTTGCTGCTGAATGCAAACGCACATGTATCTGGCTTAATCGCGTTAGGTGGATGTAAAACAGCGCTGTTACATGGACGAGAGTACTTAGTGAATATATACAACCAGAAGGACCTCTTTCACTGGTTTTAACTCTTCGCCCTTTCTCAATGTAGATTATTTACTGATTGGTCCCAATGAGACCTAGAATTTTGAGTGAGTTTATGTTTAGACACGAGTGTATGGGTCAATATACGCTATTTGAATTTCTATGGTCCATGGACAAATATTATGTTAAACTTATTATATTATTGCGTCCGTATGCTTATGTCCGTAAGCATTAAAGAATATGGTCTTTTATTTGGCCCACATAGTCTATTCATATTGTTTAATTTAAGACATTAATCGTTAAAAATAGTTGTAAATGTATACTTCTCTGGCCTCCCCATTTCTAGATTATAATGATTTTATGGCGAGATATTTTTAAATACGTATGCCATTATGTTTTTTAAATATGATCATATGCTTTTATAAACATCGAAACATATTTCATCAAAATATACGGTAATTTTTTTTATAAATATAAAGAAAAATAACTTACTTTCATGTCACGTTACAATAATGTCACTTCATCTGGCGAAACTCAAAGAAGTAAAATTTGACTTAAAACCGCACAGGTATGTTTTTGTCCATGAACTACGCGCATACAATAGTGTTAAGTTAGAGACAAGCTAATGACGTTGAGCAAAATTCCTATAATATAGCGTCAATTTGCGATTCACTGTAGGAAAGCGTGTTTCTGCCAGTCGTTGGAGTATTTCCTCTAGCAAGTCTATGTACGTATATTTTATAGTTACGAAATTGTATATTTGCACAATGCAATGTTTATTGTGTGTAGATGTCATGTATTACGTTAAACGGTGATCAGAAAAGCAAGTGATATGTTTTTGTAGGTTTTGTGCAATTTTGTCACTCCTCTGGCGTCACTCCTCTGGCATATTTCATGTTTTATTTAATACGTGTCCCCTTTCTTAGCTATAATCAATGGCCTGTCACTTCCCTGCTTTAATTTGTGACTACTCTGCCAATAGTGTCAGTCCTCTGGTAACACATTTTCCTCTCGTGCTTCTGAAATTCAAAAAAATGGAAAAATTCGTGAAATAAAATAAAAATTGTGTCAAATAGAGAAATTATCAATATTGAATGGAACAGATTACATTTCCTTCTGGGACAAAAAAAAATCAAATACCGTATATCCACGCGTATATCGTTTGTGTCTTTATTTGAGTCTTACAAAAGATCGACCTTTTATTTATTCCGGCAGTGCTGACCGTAACAATCCTATTTTATATTATTTGTAATGCATAAAAATCTAGTATTCCAGATTTTAGTTTTCAATATGAAACAGTAGTTTTTCATCGTTTTCACACTAGTACTAAATAGGTATTTGAAATTGCAGAAATCTATGAGCTTTCCTTCAAGGACTTCTCCGCAGTTCGTAGATTCGGAGCTGTACTTTTATTTTCTACTTTTGGCGGCAAAGCAAGGGAAGCGTCATCAATTATCATTATCGAGTTAGGGACCCCCGGCCCTGCTAACTCGATTGCGATCCTGTTCTGCATGATTCAAACATCGCGTAATTGAGATAAAATGTACAATCCGAACTTCCCGCATAAACAGAACATTTGTATCTGCGAGATTTGGCCGGGTAAATACGCCTAGCGGTTTAGAGATATTTATCAGTTTGTAATGAAAACCATTTACCGTAGTTGTTACCCAGAAGTAAATCATAGGTAACTCTCGCTGACGGAGTAACGCTGTGTATCTCTCCGACACGCGATATGTCTTGTCGCTGCGGCTTGTCTGTATATCGCCGTGCTCGATACCATCACGCGGGTGACGGGGCGCGGGGTGCGGGGGGCTGTCGAATCAGTAGGGTTTCATTACACACTCGCAGGTACATTCAGAAAAAGTTGATATTATCTGATAGCCAGTTTAGTAGTAAATCACGTTTGAAGGGAAAGGAAGTCTGTCCGAATAGTCCTTAGTTGGAAACTTGGAACTAAGCCACAAAAATTGCTTTGTTGCAAACAAATGGTTTACTTTTTGTTGTATTGAGTCGGCTGCACACTGACTTCTCTGCAATTCAGATCTACTGAGTAATTGCTTTGAAATGTATGTATAGTGTATGTATGTAGAGGTTTTTTAGCTATTAACTCTTCTTTTTTTTTTCAATTAAAACTTTCGTAAGCACTGACATTATTGTGTTTCCCTATGCTTATGTAAGTTTCTTATACCTATCTCATATTTATTTATTTGCTGTTCTTGCGCTACCTGTCGCCAGTTCTTTTCAAAACCAAAGGTTTGCTGTAAGATAATGTACAAGGGCGTGCTTAATGCAGGAAGCATTCTTCCTGCATTAAGCACGCCCTTGTACATTTATTGGTTCAATATAACATTTTAATAATCATTATTATTATAACTTTATTCCGGATAAGCATACTTGACTTTTTGTCGGAAGAGTCCAACCGAAGAGTCAGAGACGAGCAACCGATGACGCGAGCTCCGTCTCTGCTCACCATGATTAAGCTCTGCGAATCAGAGCGAAACCTGGTCGGACTCCTCCGACAAAAATTCGAGTAAGTGTATCCGGAATTATGTTAATAATATTAACGCTTCGCTTAACGATTCGCGTAGGTCAATAATATAAAGTTTAGTTTGCGACAGATAAATTACAATGGGCTAGTTGCCCTAAAAATGTAATTAGTCCGTCTTTTAGATTATTCAAAAATAAGGAACACGTATTTTTTTACTTGTAAATTAGACCAATAATGACAAAGATATAGCCCATTAAAGTTACGTGTGACGTCACGCCGGGCTGCATTTTTTAGGACGGAGTGACGTCACACGTAACTTTAATAGGCTATATCTTTGTTATTTTTTGTTTAATCGAAAAAAGAAAAAATACGTGTCCAATATTTTTTTATAATCTAAAATACGGACTAAATGGAATTTAATTATTTTGACCCTGGAAACTACCCTATTGCATGTTTTTCACGAGTGTACGTTAGAGATAACCCAGTGGCAGCTAGTAGCTAGTCGGGCGTAAGTTGGTGTTCGGAGGCGATAAGGGTTTGAAGAGCCCAAGTGAGTTACCTCCACTCTCGCTCGAATTACATCCGAGTTCGGCTTACACTAACATCGCTTGTAGGGGAAGCACAGAAGGGTTACTTACCTTGCGACGTGCCATATAGTAAGTTATGATAATACAATATGATCATCGATGTTGATCGATTATTGGTGTTAATCATATGTATTCAGAGGAGAATTGTGTCTAGTGTTCAACACTTCCATCAGTAATATTTTTTAAGTTGGTGTTAATTAAGCTAAAACTGTTTTGAAAATAAATGTGCAGTTTCCTTATTAGTTTCTCCTCCACGCAATCTATTAATTGTGAAGCTAACAACTTTGAAGTAGGTATATAAAGCAAACATTTTGTTTTTATTTTGAATAAAAAAATTGATGAGGAAATTACTTCGATCGCGCGTCATCTATGTCGACTATGTTGAGCACTATTGACGTCCAAGCGTGAGTAATCATTTCGTTGACTCACTTTACACCACTATTGCTAACGGACGTCACACTTTGTGTTAGTAACTTGTTTTTTCATAGTTCACAATACATGTGTAATCTCACGCCGGCACCACAGAGAGGTAGGCAGCAACCAGGGTTTCACTTGCCGCGATACTGAGAGACATCTTTCGCGAGACCTACTTTACACGCATGAACATCGCGAGTCATTAACAATACTGAACTTTCGGTTCAACTACATCCATTCATCGGTTTCTGATACTTTCTATCTCGCCGTTCGTAAACACATGCCCTACGCATTTGTTACTATTTATTACTTACTCTCGTCGACCCAAAGCAGAGCTAATTAAAAAAAAATACTACTCGCCTCTATTCTGCGCGGCCTAATATAGATTTTCTGCTTGGAGCTCACGCAGATCCTTGGACACCTATACACTTATACCTGGGACACAGATCTCATTAACCCTTGTTAATAAGAGAAATATGCTTCTGTATGAGCGCCACCAATCGTGTAAGTGTCAAATCAGGTTGGAATTTAAAGAAATAAAGAAGACATTCATTAAAATTGTCACAAAAACACAATGTAGATAAGTACTTAACAAACAAATTACACGAAAATCAACAAAACAAAAAATAAAAACAAAACAATCTTGGAAAGTACATGTGAGTCATATAAAATCGAAGGCAGTCGGGCTCATGCTGGAATTCATGGTTCCATGGCGCCCAGCCGCCGTCCACTCCAAACGCCTCAGGCGACATGCGGTTGGAATAGCTCAGGGCCAGTTTCTGAATTGAAAATTTCGCTAAGTAACTACTTGACTCTAGTACTGTCTTGTCAAATCTCTCGGAAAAGAGCGAGACTGAACGTTTCTAAAGTATTTATCTAGTGAAATTCCTAACCTTCCCTTCTGTAACCTTCTGTCCTCATCTTTAATGTTTACATAAAGTAGTAAAGCCGACGCTCCCGATGTAAGTTTGCGAGTCGCGCGCTGTTTGTGTACTCACGCGCCGCGCGCCGCGCTCGCTCGAAGGGTTATTTCGGTTCATAACTTGTTATTAAGTATCGAAGGAAATTGCCTGCTGATTATTTTGCCATAGTAAATATAGCGATTTGAATTACTAACATGCACAAAGCGAGTATTCGTTGGCTTGAGTACTAGCGAGGTCGGTACTTTTATTGCTTTACAATTCTGATAAATTATAGTAGCTTCATTCGCCGTCTCTATTTCTTTGTAGGTATACGTGCTCATTGTAATTTCCTTTTTTTTGTTTCAGGTATGTTATGTTCCTGCTAAGTACTAATAAACTGTAGCAACGATTGCGAATGTGGATTTATTTCTATTTCCGAGTGAGTAAAATAGAATGTATTGACTCGCGGCGCGGCGGCCCGCGGCGACGCGCGCTCAAATTGAGCAGAAACGGCACTTGTAATGTAAACTAAGTTATAATGTTAGTTCCAAGTAACGCGAATGTTTAGTCTAGCGCCAATACTAACATGCGCCAACGCACGATCGGTTAGTGACTCGGCATTCACCGACAGAAAATAAACTGGTTGCAATACTCTAATGACGGGCGATGGTACAAAACATCAGCTAGGTATTAAATAGACAATTTTAATCAGTATATCAATGTAGCATCGGATAATAATCTTCTCAAGACGGAACATGACATGGCGTCCAACAGCTTTCATTATTGCGTTTTATTAAAAGCGATTGCATTATTAAATAGAATTAGATGACGGGCACACGACCACACACGGTGAGTGATTTACGCTCGAGCACACTGCAATGTAGCTGCTTGTGATGGGACTTAAACATTGTGTTGGTCCTTGACCTCTGTGGTTCAATTATTTTATAAATCACTTTGATATTTATATTTTTCTCGTATCCAGATATAAAATATGTTACGTTTCAGATGGTTGTAAAGTGTTTTATTCACAAATTACATCAATTATTAATTAAACTTTAGCGGGCCGTTAATTGTCTCATGTAGACTAGATACTTACAGCTTACTAAAATTAAAATATTTAATGAGAAGGCGGACTGAGCGAGTGTGGGCGCCGTTATCTATTAAGACGTGCCCGCGCGCGCATACAAATTGACGCATTACCGATATCGCGTCATCTCAAACGGACTCACACCGCTTGCTTGTATCTTGATTGTTTGCCATTGTAGTATAGGGCACTTAATAATATAAAATCTCCCCCATCACATTAATCACTGGAGCAATTTCCTTTTAAATGACTTCCGAGGACAATATGAAAATCAGCTTCCCATTCAAATCAAAACAAATTCAATTTGACAAAGTGGAGCGAATTGACTCGGACATGTCAGCTGCAGCGCGTGGTCGGACGTGATTTCGGACTAATTGAAAAAGTTTGGTGTCGCGCGGACGCGGACGCGGACAGTCGGACACCAGTCACTCACCGCGCCGCGCCGCCGCTCTGTCTGCACACACCCTCGTTTTCATACGATTTTTATTAATCTTAGTTTGTTTCAATTGTGTCTTCCAAATTAGAATACACTAGCTTCTCGTCCAATTTACGGTAGATGTTGGATTTCATGAAGACGGAACTCTCCCTTGCCATTTCTCATAAACAACTTTGCATGTAAATGAGACAACTTATACGGCCGGTCCGGTCCACCTTTACTCACACAATATGGGTGAAGGGATCACTCTAACGCTGCTGTGCCTGGAACGTTGTTTTAGATGGAGTTAGCTTGGTAAAGGGCAAAATAAAAAGTACTCGAAATGGGCGTGCATGCATACATGCAACGACTTGTGAATGCCGAGAAAGCGACAATGATTTGTCAGAATCATGACAGATGGCAGTCCCTGGTCGTTGCCTAACCCTCTGGGATACAGGTTTGAGCTTATTATGTATGTAAGCTTGCCACGGTATACTGAAAGACTCTTCCTGTAGTCTAGTGCGGAGACCTCTCATTAGTAAATCCACGTCACAATGTCAGGCGCACGCTCTGCACGTTTCTATAATATTTTCATTACGCTCAGTTTCCTCCGGCGTGCGACTAATTTGAATAAAAACTTTAACAAATTAATACGTATCCTTTTGTTCCAGCAGCGTAGAGCATGTAATATTCAACACCAGATGGACTTTCACACGTTAGGTGAAGAAGAAGAAGAAAAAAAGACATTTTTTTATACCAACAAAACACACTACAGAAACCAAATAAACGGACAAGTAACATAGTATGTAACGCAACAGACAAAAAAAACAAATTAGTTAAAGAGGCGGGTAGTCTCTAGTAAAATTACTTAGAGACTGAATTTTGTCACGGTGAGAGATGAATCCCGCACCGATAGCATTGCCGATATGGTTACAAGTTTATAATCCGGAATAACATTCAAAATTCAAGAAAGTAATTCCAGAAAACGCACATAGAGTCAAACTCAAATATTTTATGTGATAATGCTACAGTAAATATAAATCTAAAACATTTGATAATTGAAAATAAAGCACGAGTATAGTTTCTGAACAAACATCACAATTCACTCTTCTTGAGCCTAAGTAAACACTTTATTCGAGTTCAAATTATGGTGTGAGCGGAGCGGATTAATACATTGCGAAATAATGTCTGAAGGAAAGGTTGGCAGTACAAATCCCGGCCGGCCATTTTGATCCACCGATCCACGAGAACGTGGCTGTTGTGACTGTAAGTGTGGTATAAAATACCTACTTTAAGGGCAAATGTATTTTAAATATAAAATAATTGTCGAATTGCAACACAATTCGACAATAATTTTATACGGTATACGACACCATGTATTGTATAGTCACTCAATTTGCGACGTAAAGATAACAGATCCTAATAACAGATCCTAAGGTCAATAAATTTCATGTTAATTGAAAAAACTGTTAGCTACAATTTTCTAATTAAACTACCTCTACAAATTTGATTAAAGAATTCATAATTATACTGCTTTAAACAACGTTTTGATACTCTCGTGGATCTTTTGGAGTTATGTGCGCGCGTTGAAATCTTTTATTAAAAACACTAACATTGTATTGTATTGTATTGTATTGTATTTATTTCATCTTTAGGCATACAAGATACACTTAGAAACGTCAACATATGGACACTTAAAATTATCATTATAAATCATTCATGCAGGTAGTCTATATATGCAACTAAATAATATTAGAAATTTTATTACAGATTAGTATCATAATTATGCCAATTTTCATGAGTATACATTAAAATTATAAAATTAGAGGAATTCTTAAGTACTAAGTCTACATGTCAGATTGTACAAGGCCATTATCAGCAAGTGCTTCATCTATTGAATAGTAGCTTTTATCAATAAGATTCTTTCTGATTATTGCACAAAATTCCATATGATCGAGAGACTGTATGTACTCCGGCAATTTGTTATATAATTTGATTCCCTGTACTAAATGGGACTTCGATACTTTAGCCAGTCTATGTGTTGGGATCACCAGTCTTGTCCTATGTCTAGTATCAATACTGTGAACGTCACCAAGTGTTTTAAACGATATTAAATTGTCCCTTACATATAATAAGCTTTGATATATGTATTCTCCCGTCATTGTCATTATACCTACTTCTTTAAATTTTTCCCTGCATGAATCTCAGTGCTTTAGTCCTAGAACATAACGTAAAGCCCTTTTCTGAAGCACAAAGATGGAGTTTGCTTGTGCAGCAGTGCCCCAGAATAACACACCATATACCATTATAGAGTGAAAGTAAGCAAAATAGACTGTTTTTGCGGCCTCCATACCACCCAATTCCTTAATTTTCTTGACAGCATAGGTAGCAGGATTCAACTTTTGTTTTATTTTGTCAATTTGTGTTGCCCACGTTAGCTTTGCGTCAAGATAAACACCAAGAAATTTTACTTCGTCTACAGGACGTACATTAAGTGCTTTAATAGCTAATTGGACGAGCTCAGGCACTTCATTAAATCTTGAGCCTAGCGCAAAGCGGATAATATGTGTCTTCTCCACATTAAGCAGCATATTATTAACGGCAAACCACTCCATCAAATTATCAATTGATTCATTTAATTTATTTACAATATTAATGTCATCTTTATCTTTAATAACTAAACTAGTATCGTCAGCAAATAAAATAATGTCAATGTCTTTGTCAATTGAAATAGAAATGTCATTTATATAAATTAAAAATAAAATGGGTCCTAGGATAGATCTCTGAGGAACCCCAAGCGTAACATTTTCTTCGTTAGATCTGTGTCCATTTAATTCTACTACTTGTGTCCGATTTTGGAGGTAAGACTGTAATATTTTTAGTAAGTCATCTCTTATGCCATAGTGCTCCAATTTTAGGATAAGGGTGTTGTGGCAGACACAATCAAAGGCCTTGGATAGATCGCAGAATATTCCATAGGTTTTACATGATTTATCCAAACTCATTAGAATGCTCTGAACCAGCGTTATAATAGCGTGTCTTGTTGATTTACCTTTTTGAAAACCAAATTGTTTAGCATTAAATAAATTGTTTTCCACCATAAAGTTAACCAATTCTTCTGCAATATATTTTTCATAGACCTTACTTAAAACTGGTAGAACAGAAACTGGGCGGTAATTATTGGCATCTGTGCTTTCGCCTTTCTTGTATATTGGAACTACTTTTGCTATTTTCATTTCGTCAGGGAAATAACAATCCCTAATACAATTATTGATTACCGTAACAAGAGGACAAGCAAGTTCTTTTTCCAGTAATTTTAGTAGGATAGGAGAAACGTACCAAACATCATTAGAGCTTTTCGATTTCATATTTCGAATAATTTTTATTACTCTTCGTAAAGTTAAGGGCTTGAGTTTTAGGCTGAACGTTTGACGTGGTATGTATTTAATTACAAATTCTACCGCTTTTTGTTCTGATGACTCTATTTTACTTGTTATATTGCGAGCGACGTTAACGAAGAACGAATTAAAATAATTGCTTATTTCAGATGGGTCACTTATGAGTTCCTGATTTACATTATATATCTTTTCACACCCTGACGTAATATTGCCCCCTTTTCCAGTTTCTTCTTTAATTATTTGCCATACGCGTTTTATTTTATTTTCGGCCTGTTTAATTTGTTGTGATAAGGACAAACGTTTTGCACATGTACATACATTTTTAAATATTTTGCTATATGTATTTACATATTCTTTTATATTAGGATCGTCACTGCATTTTTTCAGGTTATATAATTGAAATAGCCTGGTTCGAGACAGTCTTATGCCTTTAGTTGCCCACATATTAAACACTTTCGCTACTCTAGGTTCCACAGAGACAACCGGAACTTGCTCGTCGAGATGTTTACACAAATTTTTGAAAAAGATTTGATAAGTAACAAAATTTTCGGGGACGTAAAAGTCAATGCGTAAGGCTTCTTTTAGGTTGTTTAACTTAAAATCAGTAACCTTTCTTACTTTTTTTGTAACAGGTTTAGGTTTTTCTGTTTTAAACGGAAATTTTGCTATTTGGGCGCTATGATCAGATTTTATACCATCTATAACTTTTATATCATGAGCCTCATTTGTATCAGAGAAAATGTTGTCGATGCATGTTTTACATGTGGGTGTTATTCTTGTGTATTCATAAATATGTTGTTTTAATAGAAATCCGTCTAGTATGTCTGAAAGGGGGTTTTTTGTATTAGGTGTTACGGGGAAATTTGCATTAAAGTCTCCGCACAGTACAATAGTTTTACAATTTTTACTGGTAGCCTTATCCAGACTCTGTTCCAGTCTATGTTTAAATAATTCTATATCAGCAGAGGGGGATCTGTATGCAACTAGTATTATCGCTGATTCCAGTTCGATGCAGCATACTTCAAATTCCTGTTCCGTCGACAAAGCCCCAATATCCTCCCTGGACTTAGATTTAATGCCACGTTTAGTTAGAACAAGGCAGCCTCCACCAGACCTATTTTTCCTACAGTAGGAACTAGCGACATCGTATCCTTCAACATTGAATACATTAAGATTTCCATCGTTTAGCCAAGTTTCGGTCATGCACATTATATCTATATTCTCAGTTTCCAGAAAAAGTTCGAGCATTAAATGTTTACTATTTATGCTTTGAACATTTTGGTGACAAATTGTTATTTGATTCTGGTCTGAGGACCTTGACTCTGAAAAAACTTTCCCTCTGAATCGATTTTCCTAGTTATTATGTGCGTATTATTGATGTCTGTTTCAACTGTGTTGTCGTCAATTTTAATTTCTTGTGCAATGGTTTTTTCCCCCTTTTTTGGAGCTCTCGTGTCCGTTTTTTCGTTGATCAGTTCTTGAGTATAGTCTTCATAATTAGTGTTGTCAATTGTATTTTCAATGTGATCAATCGCAACAGCATTGCATTCTGCGACATAATTCATCATTTTTTGTATGTCTTCAAATATAATTTTTACACCTTTGTTATTTAATACTCCAGTGTATTTGTTGAAAGAGCGTTCGTCGTAGTTTAGATTTGCATTTGCATCTAGGAAATATGCATATTCGTGAGTGATTATGTCCAAATATAATAAATTGTTGAAGTTTTCCACTCTCCAGTTGAACATTGATTTCCAATTTTTTCCGCAGTTAAACGTTGGTGTGCAAAGAATAATGTTTGTGTGTGAAACTTCCTGTAGAGCTTTTCTTATATAGAATATTATACGGAAATAGTCATGTGTCGTTTTGAAGTCTTCTTCACCGACAAGTATTATACAGTAGTCTTCCATAGTAAAATCCTTGAGCTGAGCATCTAATCCGTTTAAGAGGTAGGTGATACCAACGTGAGGTTTAAGATAGTGGCATATCTCAAAGTTTGCCTCCCATGCGTCTTTTGCATTGCTCAATATCTCATTCTTCTTGTTTGTGCTTAAGATGCAGATCTTATGTTTTTTCTCTGCTTTTGTTGTTGTGCATTTGTCATTTTTATTTTCCGGTGGGTTTTTGGTGTCCGATGTGTTTTTTGTTTGGGTTTGTTTGTCGATGTTTGGTATGTTCTTAGCTCTGGTCTTCTCGGCAGATATTGATACAGAACGTTGCGGTGATTCCCGTTTTTCCAGCACAATTTTTTTCAGCTTTTTTATTTTTGGTGTTGTGATAGAACTCAAGTTATCGGCTATGCCAATCTTTTTTAGCATGGCCAGTTGCTGTTCAAATTTTGTCACCACAGACTTTAACTGTATGTTCTCTAGGGTGATTTTATTAATTTCATCGTGCGCGCTTTCTAGTTGTGATTTGACATGGTCAAGTTGTGCTTTCAGGTCAATTGTATATGTGCTTTCGCCTGATATATTTGGTAAACTTTTAGCTGACTCATCCATTGTTGAGCAGAAGTCAGGGTCGTCATCCTCAATGGTTATAGTGAGGTCCAATGAGTTATTTCTATGTTTTCTCAGTGTGACATATTCATCCATTATTGATAATTGTTAATTATATCTTCCAATATTCACAAAAAAATTTAAAAGAACTATATTCTTGCTTAGTTCTCCATATTGTTCACAAAAATGGGAAAAAAAAAGAAAAAATTTTTTACTTTGCAGATTCCGAGGCTCGAACCACAGCACTATCGTTCTCAAGACGAGCGTGTTACCACTAAGCCAAGCGTGTACTTACTAAGTCTTGCGAAAAGGGTGATCTTATTCGGAGCATTGTTGTGTTGGTAAATGCAGCGAAGTGGGTAGGATTCGGCCGTTTGTTGATTGGATATTATGAACTTACACTGACCTTTTCAACTCATTTATACTTATTTTTCCTCAAATCGTCTCTCCCTTCTTTGAAACGACTTAACAAAGCGATCTTCGGAATCCCGGCACGGTTTCAGTAGTTTTGTATTTAGTTTGTGTCTAAACATAATTTTGCTAACACTTCACATGAAATGTATTTTTTTCACTGTATTTGGAGTGTCTCTTATAGATAACATTTCCACACTTGCTTTTCACCTTTAGCTCACTATTTATAATGTTATTTTACTAATTAACTTTTATTTGTATTTATTTAAACATAATATTTACAGAGCTCAGTACACTGTAACCGAGGGTAGACGGACTAGAGATATAATGTATAGACGGACGGACATCAATACATTATATCACGAAGGAGTAAGCAGAGTACCCAGAGTTTACCACTTAGCCAAGATCCTGACAACCTCTTTTGCATCACTAACATCACCGTCCTTTAAAATGACTATTGATCACAATATTTTATTTAACGATAACTCGACTAAAATCTCTATCTTGACTAAAATTATCCAAACTCACTCGGGCAGCCGCCGGCGCCGATGCTGCATTAGTGACATTGGCAGTGCGTTGCGTACAGTAAACCAGCTGACATTTTATTTTATGCCTTATTTTGTTCCTACATTCGACATCACATAAACTTTTTTACATAATATTGTCGGTTGAAAGGTAAAACTAACAAGATGACATTTTTTTCTCAAACTGAGATTTTGCTACCATTTGTAATTTGTAAGCAAATCGTATCAAATCCTTATTTTGAGAGAAAATTACTGAGTTTTATTTTTGAACCGACGATATGTAAAATGTACTCTATTGCATAACGGGTGAAGGTGGCACAAGAAAATTACGTCGACCGAAGCAGACATAGTCCAAGCTGCGATGCAGCAACAGCAGAAGAGAATAAAAGAATATTTTATTCGCTCAAAGTTCCTCAAACGAGTTATAGAATTCAAGAAGCAGAGTTTTGCAAAGAAACGTAATATCGACTGCACCAGTCAACGGTTCGTACTGCGTATTCTACATGAGCTGAGACAGGCTATTGACCGACGACAGCTGAGGATAGAAAGGAGTGGCAAGCTTGGGAGACGCCTAGGTTCAGCATTAGGTGAATGTGGACTTTTTCAAAGATAAACATTTAAACATTTACATACAGGCATATACATTGCTTCTGACCCCACACTAGGATACCCAGTGTCGTGAGAACCAGAAACAGCAAAATCAAAAACATGTAAAAATCCAAGACCTGGGGTTGTCTTTGTCCCCAGCCGGGGTTCGAACCTGGGACCGAGAGCACGGTAGGCAGATTTTATCCTATGCAAATTTTAAATAATTACACGCTTTCTCCAAAACAGAGTGAAAACCTTTTGGAGTGGACGTGTTTAACTTGTATGGATGATTTGTAACGTTCTATAACGTTCATTCCGCGCTACGTGATAAGAAGTGTTTTATTTCATTTTGATTGCGACACCGTTAACTAATCTTATTTTTAAACTTGATTAGATACTGACATCTGTGAAATAAGTTTCGGGCCGAAGACTGAAGCTGAAGCTGCACTTCTGCGTTTGCGGAGACAGTGCGAGTTCTCCTTAATGACTGAATACTTGACCGGCTGGAATTTAATATAGCCTCCAGCCGACCACCCGGGAGGGTCGAGAGGGGCGGGGGAGGGTCCTGCCATGGAATGTAAAAATAGCTTTATAGCGGACAGTTAGCGCTGACAAATTGCCACATTTTGTTTTAATCCCGTTGCGTGAAAAGCGCCGCTGGAAATGTCGAGCCTGAACCGCTTTGCCAGATAAGAAAACGGAAAACTTTTGTAGCAGATTACAACATCCAAGCTTACATGTGACAGTTCTGAAACCTTGCAATGTGAGCTTTGTAATTTACAAATACCATCTGTGGTATCAACTTCCTTATAATTATTTACGAGAGCAGGGGCCAGTTCCTGAATTGAGAATTTCGCTAAGTAACTACTTAACATAGTGATATCGCGTCATAATGTATGAGAAAAGAACGTTACTTAAGTACTTACTTAGTGAAACTCTCAATCCAGAAATCGGCCCTATGCCTGTCAATCTTCACACAAATTGAAACAAAATTTATTTGTAAACAAACACGGTACGAAAAATCAAAACTTCGATTTGACAGCAGAATGCCTACTATCGCACTTGGTTACGTTACAATTTGCTAGTCAATCAATAGTAGATACCTTATTGTTTTAATTCAAGTCAATAATTACATACATATCAATTTGAATAAAACTACATCACTAATCAAATCAGAAAATAAAATAACGAATGTCTTGTCGTATGTCATGTCCTATATCCATGTCATCAAGCCATTATTGTGCCCATAACATGTATGACACATTATGATAATTGTAACCGAGTCGGGCGAGGTGTCCCGCGCAGTGTCAGTACCACCGGGCGGGCGCCTGCAACAATTCAAGTCCAACACTTCTTAACCGCGGAGTGCTGTTTAATACCAGCGACGTTATTGCTCTATATCTCAGCTTTATCGCCGCAATTCTATCGCGCGGCTTTTTCAGCGTCCATTAATTTCTCGGCGAAACTGAACAGAACACCGAATAACTCACGGCCGCGGCGCGCGCGAGTTTTATTTTTCCCACTCATCCATTACCGGCTAGCTGCACAGTCTTGCATGCTACGATTACTAGTAAAATTAAATGTAGCACGTCTATGAACTGTGTGCGAGAGTTTTTTCGTAACACAAGCATTGAAGTCCGTGATGACCAGGTCCGTTGACTAACGAAAGTCGTCGACATGGCCCTCCGGATGAGCAAGTTAAACTGATGGCCGATGGGGCCGAAAAGTACTCGAATGGAAACCACACATCGGCAAGCGCAGCGTAGGACGACCAGCCACAAGATGAACAGACGATCTTATCCAAGTGGCAGGGAGACGCTGGATGTAAGCCGCTTTCAATCGGTCTTTTTTTAAATACATGGAGGAGGCCTATGTCCAGCAGTGGACTTCTTATGGCTGAATGATGATGAAGCATTGAAGTTGTGCGTCATCTAGTAAATAAACACCCCGTGAGCATTATGGTTGGAGGTCCGCTAAAGAGATATGGCGTGTTAAATTATATTATCATTTAGTGACCAGTTGTGTATTGTTTTAAGCTTGAAGCAAAACGTGGCCTTATATCTCTAACTTTTTTAATAGTTGGAAATAGTAGTCTGTCAGTCTTCAATGATTGCATCTGATGGCTGCAATAACGATATTTTAACACAAATGTAAGAAAACCAATTTTGTTTTATTTTCCAATACAGGCGACACATACCTACTTGTGTCGGTTAATAAGGCGGACTTGGCTCAGCGCCAGGGGCAGCGCCGCCGATCTAATCTAAACTTTAATGTTATATTTATAAGCTACAAGTTCCTTCATTTAGCTTTCGTTAATTTGACGGGTCTTATTAGAATCTGCCGCAACAGCCATTCATAATACCAGGATCACCGCGAATTGGTCGCGAGGACTAATTTGTCGCTGTTCTGAAATACTGCAGCATATTAAATCAACATTAATCCGAACTTAGCACGGTTTGTCATTTTTGTGAAATGTCACAGATAAATTAAATAAACGAGGATCACAGAGTAAAAACTAAATATTAACTTCTAGTACAATGTTCTACGTTCTAAGCGATATTAATTACTATAACTTAGATATCAGAATAAAGAAGGATGAAAAAGTCTCAATATTTTAATAATATTTTCTAGTTGTAGTATAAAAAGTTCTCTATCATTTTGCACTAAAAATTTCGTAAGCATTACAAATTAATGACATGATTACAGAATTACTTACTTGAATTTTAGTCGGAAGAGTCCGACCAGGTAAAACAATAAACAACAGGCAACGGTTTGACTAAAATACAAGTAAGTGACCTATATATCTGATTTCATATTAAAAAATATATTTTTCACTAAAAATATTTCTAACTTAAACAAAGTTCAAAGATAACTTAGAGGAACACGTTTATGCTAACGACATTTGCATAGTAATATTAGAAAGGAAAGCTCTGCCCGATCAGTACAATAACAGGGAGAGACGCTAGGCGGCACGTGCGATTATCCTCGCTTGTCTCTGTTAGCGGAGTGCGGTGCGGGGCGGGGGGCGCGGGGGCGGGCGGCTGTTTAAGAAATGTAAATGCTATGCTAATCGCGATCCGTTTGTTTCTGAAGCGATCGCGACGCGTCCCCCCGCGCCGTGGCCGCCGCGCGCCGCCCGGTGCAACGCAACACAACACTTCACCGTCACTATGCTAATGCGCTGTCAACTGTTCACTCGCTTTGACTTATTCACTCGAGCAAGCTTCTAGCTTGAAGCTTCCACTCGGTAGACAGCTGAAGAATGACCCTCTCGGTACTTACAAGAAATCACAACAATGCTTTATGAACCAGCGCTTTACTATTGTTTCGAGCCCCGGTTGTCGACTTGTTGCGTTTTCCGCAAGCCGCAGGTATCGATAATGTAATGTGGTGTAAATGCTCGAGCGACGCGTGTTATGATACGCGTGTGCCTGTATGTCAGCTGAAGGAATTGCCGTAATCGCGACATCTCACCGCAATCGCGCGGTTAGAGCGCGGAGCGAGCGAGGGAGCCAGCCGCCGGAGATAATATTAAGATTCCTCGCGAACCTCTGCGCGCCGAAACGCAATTTTTGCAAATACTTTATGCAAATGTTTGCCGATACCGCATTACGAGTAAGCCGCTTTCATTATGTGCCGCCCGCTCCGCTGGCATCCGTATTATATGTATGGAAGGTTCAGAAATGAAGCCAGAATCAGTTATGCTTTCGCGTATAAACTAATCTAGACCCTATGATGTACTCGCAGTATCCATGACATGAGCGGGGCCACTCCCGCCGCGACTACGTGGGGGCGCTATCGGCAAACATTAGCATGAATGTAAACGACGCATTATCCGCCGCCGCTGAAGTATTTTCATTATTACAATTTCCTTTCTCGTTTTCATATAAATGCGTACACAATTTTATTGCACTCCACCCTCGTGGGGGTGCGGGGCGCGGCGGGGAGGTAACACTGAAACACAATCAAGTTGATGAAAAACCGTTTTGAGAAGATTCACCAACCTCCGCCGCGAGACGCCCCTCTATCACTTGTTCATGTCTCTCATCATAATATTGCATTCCGTTGCTGTATTTTCTTTATTTTCTTCGTGCGGCAGTGACAACGACATGTAGGTGATTTTTGTTCTTTACAATAAGTAATATAGCGATGCACTTGCTTGTGCCAATGTGAAACAAAGTTCACGATGAGCGGGCGAGGGCGGGCTGGGCGCGGGGCGCGGGGCGCGGGGGCGGAGGCTAATAGACAACGCGGGTTATTTAAAAAGTTTCTCGATCGCGCTACTTATATTTGTTATTACGCTCGGGAAGACGTTACTTGTTTTGTTTACTCGGTTATTACACCCCGTAATTGCCGAGAACTGTAGCACTGCCAGCAGTTTGCGAGTTTCCGCCGGATGTGGAAAGTTTCGTTTGTATTTCGCGAGAAAATTGGTTTTCTTTCAGCAGCGCCTGAGAAGTTGTGTCGATACCTGAACTGAATATCCTCATAGAGTTTCGACGTCTGCAATAGGGGTAACGGTGACTGATTAATTCTAGACGTGAAGTTGTAGACCTAGCTATAGCGTGGGGCGGTCGGCGTGACGTCACATGCGGTCTGCACTCCGCACTTAATGAAAGACTCGATGAATATTTAATCGAGTTGTCAGCACCGCGACTTATTAAAGTTCTTATTTTGAAACTTTATAATTGAGAGTAATAAAAATAAAAACCGTCTTCAAAACACTGCAGCACTAAATACTGAGAAATAATAGAAATTAATATGACCTTTCATGATGAAGGTATTGTAGAAATCTATCGCAGTGTTTTCAAGTCATTTTTCATAAAAAAATATATTTTAACGATTTTTTCTGATAACTCCGCCAAATTGTGTTTTCCGAAAGCTCATTAATGTGTCATTAAAACTGTCAAATCACTTCATTATATATTTCTTTCTTTCCTTAAATGTGCCTTAAGGCAAATGTTAAAACATTTAAGGAAAGAACTAAATATATTTATTGGGACAAATTTAAAGAGTTCTCTCGATTTCTCATTATCATCAGATGCCGACTTGGTGGACCGCCTTTGAAACCCTTCTACCCATTTAAACAAAAGTAGAATTTTGCAAACCGGCTCACTCGTCTTCGGGTAAATCTGGAACATACATAAAAATAATTAAAAAAAAGATTCCAACAAACTGAGAACTAGCTCCTTTTTCTGAAGTCGGTTAAAAAGTGGTGTGAACCCGGTCCGCGCGCGGCGCGGCGCCCCGCGCTGACAGCTTTAGCGCGTGGCGACGCACACGCAGAGAATGTCGCGTGGGAAGTCATTATTCGTCCGAAACCAGGCGTTTTTTACCGTGGGGCAATCTTAGAAACGACCCATCGGACGTTTATCATCTAAATTAATATTCGTATTTTGAGAAGTGGGATCGGCAACATTTTAGAAACATGTTACCGGACGTGAATTTGGTTCCAAGCACTTAAGATTCAGATGCATCGTAAAATATGAATCATCGTATTTTGATATGACGTTTTAACATATAAATATTTTTAGTGCTAGCCCGATCGGTAGTAACTTGTCAACAATGACTTAGTTTTCAAAATTACGTATATTTGACAATTTTTAGTATCATGTTTCGTGAAGGAAAACATCGTGATGACATCTAAATGGCTGGAGTTCACAAACTGAACTAATGCTGAAATCGCCAACGTTTTCCTACAAAAGTGTAAACACTTAAAATGCTACTTGACGAGATAACTCACATATTTATACGCGCTTCTTACCTTGTAATAGTCAGTACCTTGAGACGTCATAGCTTTGGGGCCAAAGCTGTACCGTACATTACTGTATCACAATAATGATAGAGCGCTTCGCCAACAAACTGTTTTGCAGTTCGGCGTAATTGTGTAATTGAATAAGGTTTTTGTTTTTGTAAAATAAATAAAATAAAAAAACATGACCAGAATTACTTTTTGCTGGTTGTTAATTACGAAAAGTATCACTCGTAGAAAAAAAATACTACCACTTTTTGTCTTACGGTCTGGCCAAAACAAGCCATGTTTAAATGAGATTAAAATATGTGTTTCGGAAGTTAACTGTTAAAGCAGTAATGCGCTACCTACTTTAAAATCCACCTCATGCATAAGAAAGAAAATTATATTCAGAGACAGTAATTCCCCTAAGGTACCCCCTCGGGGATGCAAATGGCGGCGCACGTCAGGTCCAAGCCATAGCAAACGGACTGGCCGTGGCCGTGGCTGCTACACAAAATCAATACCGATCTAATCCAGCGCGCGATGTAATCCGCTAAGTGAAGGCAAACTTATCAGACGCGCCGTCTCAGCAGTTCAGCCGACCGGCGGATCAGACGGAAGGCTTTCTTAATTCTGCACTATCCGCTGCGCGTTTGTTCGCCCATCGTTTGAGTCGATTTTTGATTGTATTCTGAACTAGCTTTTGCCCGCGACTCCATCCGCGTGGATTTTAGTTCATGCAACCCCGTTCACTCCCTTAAGGGTTGAATTTAGAAAAACGGTGAAACACGTGTTTGATCAATTGTGTTGAAGAGTATTTATTTCAAGTTTGAAGAAAATCAGACAACATTTTTAATATCTCCCATACAAATTTTGGCAACCCTTTTCGCCCCCTTAGGGGTTGAATTTCAAAAAATCCGTTCTTATTCCTTGCCTACATTATATATAGATCCTCTGTGCAAAATTTCAGCTTCCTAGGTCAAACGGCTTGATGGGCTGGGCGTTGATGAGTGAGTCAGTCAGTCAGTCAGGACTTTGAATTTTATATAATATATATAGAAGATTAATCAGTTTATACAAAAAAGAACACATTTTAAGCATGGAATGTCTGCGCTAGGCGAGTCCGCTCTTCCATAGCACTAACCAAGTTTATTAACCTGTACAATTTTTGATGGGCCGATCGGCTCACCGTAACAATGATTTTTAATTGTTCTTTTGAAGGTAATAACGCAACTCGTTAAATACCTACTATTATATTTCATCGTAAGTATTTGTAAGTAGATTAGGTACCTATATTATACTTTTATTACGTACCTATATTATACGAACGCAGCCTGGGCTGCCTGAGTGATCTTAAACGATCACTAACGTTAAGCAACATACGGCGCGTTCAGTCCATGGATGGGTCACCGTCTATGACTAACGCTAGTGGCACTTTTCCGAGCGGTTCCGTGCTTGGCAAGGCACGTTAAGCAGTTGGTGCCGGCTGCCGTCGATAGATGGCAGTCGTTAAGCCATGTCAGAGGCCTTAGGGCGGCTTGAAAACTTCTGACAGTAAGACCAGCCACTAGTCTTACAAGCCTCCACCAATCCGGACTTGGCCCCCGTGGTGGAGTATGGCCTATACCTTCCTCAGGAAAGAGACCCGTGCCCCTTGGTGGGGACATAATGGGTTGATGATGATTATACTTTTTAGTATTAATAGGAAAGGTATTTCGTCATAGCCGTCAAAGTGAAAGGATTGTTTTACCATAGTCACAAGCTCGCTAGGCAACTGTTGCCCTGTTGCTGTTGACGTACAGCACATAGCAGATACATTGTTCTTACACGCACCTCATGATGTAAATATGATAGAATGAAATTCTATTAGTCAAGGACGCATTATTATTAAATCTCGCGTACATAAAAGATCTCAAAGTAAAATAACATTCATTACTTTTTATCGCTTGTTAACACGAAAACCACTAGCTAAACTGAAAAGTTGCTGATGGCACTGACAGTTTGCAAGTTCCCATATCCACACAGCACAATCGGGTTTTGCTCGCGCCGCGGCGGCGCTCCTTTTTGTCCGCGCGGCGACAGCGGCGGCGCGGTGCGAGCTCTTCACTTGATTAGTTTTTGTTTTCTTCTACAGCGACTAATTGGTCTGCCGGCTGACGTTACACTTTTTCACCGCCGAGCAACCCAGATAGCTCCAGTGTTTCAGCAGTGGCGTCACGTCGCCAGAAGCTTTTAGTTGTAGTTTCGGCCCGACATTAAACATCATGTTCCGACCCGCAAGTTCCTCTTATAGTCACTGAAATTCTGCGTCGGCTGCGTACAGACGACATAGAAATGTACGAAAGGTTCGAGTTACTCACAATCTGTTCCAGCTATAGAATTGAAAAAGTTTTATTCACAAAAGTACAGTGATACTTAAAGCTAAAAAACAATATTAAGATCGCATATTTTACACAAATTAAATAGCAAGGTACTGCGTTTCTGAAAAGGATCCAGCTCAACGTGTGTTACAGAAAGGGAACTTTCTGTACAGAAAGGGAACGCTGTCCCTAGTTCGATGAAACTTAGTAAATTTGTTAAACCAAGTCCTTAAACCCAGGAAACTAAAATCATAACGTCCATCTTGATGGCGATGGTGGCAATGATGACGATGCTGTCTGTCTACGGTGTTAGTATTTTTCCTATACTCATTTTTTATATCAGCGCCGGAAACACATCATAACTGCGACAGTCGTTATAATTAGAGAGCCGAAAGTGAAATGCGGGTGGTAGTGTGGACAACTTTGACGACCTCTATGGCGCAGTGGTTAGTGCATCTGCCTACCCTGTGAGAGTTTCCGGGTTCGAATTCTGGCTGGGGACAAAAAAATAACCTGGTCTTGATTGTTTATTTATGTTTGTGATATCGCTGTTCTGATTCCCACGACATAAGGTATCCTAGTGTGGGGCCAGAAGCAATATACATATGTGCCTGTATGTAAATGTTTATGTTAAACAACAACAAATAGGGCAGCGGTTAACATAGATAAATCATCTATTTGCATTTAAACACAAACAATATAAAGACTATACAGTAGTAGGAAAAGCAAACAACAATATTCAGCAAACAGAATGTACCTAAATGTTCATATGTCAGTACGTCGGTGATCATGCTGATGTCATCACGCAAGTCATTTTGTATTAACTGAATCTTCTAGACGTTTTATGTATGTGATATCCCGCGGCGCGGCGCGGCGCGGCGCGGGTCGGTAACAAGCCGCTGAGTATGCATCCCGCGGCCGGCACCGGCACCGCGCCCGCGGGGCTCGGTGGGCCCTTACTAGACCCGTGTTCGATTTCACGACCTCCAACTTTCATGTAAGATACTCACTGACTTTATCGTGAACTTCTTCACGAGAAAGAGGGTAGAAATATATCTATTGTTCAATAGATAGGATTAATTTGCCTCTTTCTTTGCTTTTTAACTGTTAATTAGATTACCAACGACTGCCTCCTTAATGAAACAGTAATATTTTACTGGTTTATCAATATGGAGGCCGTGGGGTCGAATCTCACAGGAGATCTCTATGTTAATTTGTACAAATAGCCCGTTTATTTCCCATTTTGTGATTTTTAGAGTTCCGTAGCCAAATGGCAAAAAACGGAACTCTTATCGACTGTCAGTCATGTCTGTCTGTCTGTCCGTTCGTATGTCACAGCCACTTTTTCCGAAACTGTGAAAACTATACTATTGAAACTTGTTAAGTAGATGTATTTCGTGAACCGCATTAAGATTTCACATAAAAATATTTTTAAAAAAAATTTTTGGGGGTTGCCCATACTTAGAACTCAAACGCAAAATTTTTTTTTCATCAAATCCATACTTGGAGTGTCTATGGATAGGTCTTCAAAAATGTTATTGAGGTTTTTTATAATATATTTTTCTAAACTAAATAGTTTGCGCGAGAGACACTTCCATAAATCGTAAACCGCAATTCACCTTTCATTCAATCAACTCAAATATATAAATAAAAAACTACTTGCTGCTATGGAGCCTTTCACCGACCCGCACTTGGCCGCTTTTTTTATGATCGCCTACTATGTTTTTCTGTGTCAAAGCGGGAAGTAAAAATCAAGTGCCGTCTGTCGATGACGTCTCCAGTTTCGATCATTCACGCGCCCAATTCAATCTATCTCGAGAGCCATTTGTGGAACCGCTTGATAAGTAAGGCAAAGCTCTGTCGTTTTGTGGTTGAAGTAAATATAAAGCTCGATATCGTTCATAGACTTTAATAAAACCTTCAAAATAAAATATACACGCAATATTTCAATGCAAAATATACGTGGGCCATACTGAAAGTTTCTGGATTCTGGTAAACAAGACTACCTATTATCTTTATAACACATTTATTGTTTTTCAGAGTATATACTCCCACTATTTACGCATTTTTGCATTCGCTGGAACTATTGTGAAAAGCAGTGGGTCCAGTCTTCCTTATGGACCTCTTCGATGGCTTTGTGAAAAGCATTCACAGGCATTTCCGGGCTTGTAAAACGTAAACCTCTGAGTTTATCTTTAATATTCGGGAGCAGAAAGAAATTACAGGGTGCTAGATCTGGACTGTATAGCGGATGAGTCATTAATTCTATTTTTAAAGCCTTCAAATAGGCATTCGTTGCCTTAGCGGAATGTACCGAAGCGTTGTCATGATGAAGGACTATTTTGCTCAGGGGACGCTTTTCGCGTATTTTGTCAAACACTTCAGGCAAACACGTATTAACATACCAATCTGTAGTTACGGTTCTTTGGTTTACAAGCGATACAGTGGTGTAATGGCCTGGTTTGCCGAAAAACGAAGCAACCATTTTCTTGCCAGTGCTGCGGCTTTTTTGACTTTCGTTGGCAACTCATCAAAAGGAAAGACCCATTCCGCCGATTAACTTTTCCTTTCTGGTTCAAACCAGTATACCCAAGTTTCACCACCTGTTAGAATATTATACACAGCCATTGATTGTCCTCCGTCATATTTCTTTATCATTTTACGTCATCACTCTACACGCAGTCGTTTCTGATCTTAGGACAAATCATGCGGTATCCATCGAGTGCAAAGTTTCCGAACCTTCAGATGCTCATGCAATATCTTTTGCACTTTCCTCATTCCAATGCCTAAGGTAGTGCGGATTTGCTGACAGGTAATTTTTCTATCCGTTTCAATTAGTTGTCGCAGAGTATCAATATTAAAATCGGTAACCGCGGTTGCCGGCCGGCGTTCACGTTTAACGTCATAGAGATGATCACGTCCTCGTCTAAATTCACCAAACCACGAATAAATAGAGCTATGACATGGGACTTCGTCAGCAAATGCTAACTGAAGTCTTTGACAACTCTCTTGCTGACTTAAGCCATAGCGAAAATCGTAAAAAGTCATAGTACGGAAATTTTCTCGACTTAAATTCATTGTAATAGCGACACACTAATTTCAAAACAACGCCACGATGAAAAAACAAATGACAGACTCACAATTTAAAAATAAATGTACTGACAGAGAGTTCCTAGTTCAAACCCTATCAGTGTTTTTTTTATTTTCCTTTTGTAACTAGTCCGTTCCAGAAACTTTCAGAATGGCCTAAGTACGTGTAACATTTTACTAAGTGGTATATTAAAACTACCCGAGCTAGTAAACCAGCATCTTACCGCTAGATCATACCATAAACCAGTTAATCAGCTATGGTACAGTCTTATTTAATAGATATGACGATAATGACGACTTCGTGTTACTTACAAACGTGTGCGAGGGATTACCTCGTGGCTGCAGCCTGTCGTTCGGCTCTGTCACCAAACACATTATATACAAAAAAGTTGTTTCGGCTAGTATATTACAGTATTATCATGAGCGTGATTGGATCGCGGCTGTATAATCCTTTGTAATAATCACCGCTGAATAGGCTAAGTTCTCTATTTATTGTAACTAACCAAGCATTGGATCGTGTTGCCCGTAAATAAATAAATATTATAAGCTAGCTCGGTCATCCGTACCGATTTATCAATGGAGTGCAGCCTCTGTATCTCCTTATTTACGAGTATTATAATATGTTGTAGTGCATGCAGCCGCTGCACTTGCAGCAGTAAATCATCATTACCTTACGAGTAGCGCCTAATACTGGTTTTAATGAACGATACATAAATAAACACTTTAGATAGTGGAGCAGCGGCCACCCGCGCCGCCGCCGCCGCCGCCGCTGATACACATGGAAATGAGCATGATACTAAGTGACCACTTAGAGATATCTTAACGCAGCGCTCGCAGGAGAGCGCGTGCAATTGTGATCTTATCACTTACGTCGCTCTCCAAACACTGCGGTCATCATCAAAGCATTATGTCCCCACCGAGGGGCACGGGTCTCTTCGCTGAGGAAGGTATAAGCCGAACTCCACCACGGGGGCCAAGTCCGGATTTCTGGAGGCTTGTAAGACTAGGGGCTGGTTCTACTGTCAGAAGTTTTCAAGCCGCCCTAAGGCCTCTGACTGGGATTAACAACTGCCATCTATCGACGGTAGCCGGCGCCAACTGCTAAAGGTGGCTTGCGAAGCACGGAACCGCTTGAAAAAATGCCACTAGCGTTAGTCATAGACGGTCATCCATCCATGCACTGAACCCGCCCTATGTAGCTTTACCTTCGTGATCGTGTAAGATCACTCAGGCAGCCGGCGCTACGAGCGATTCAACACTGCGGTTCTGTAAACTAAACCAATCACGTCTCGCATTGTGATGAAATGTCACAATAATCCCACTACGTACACTACATTGTCATGATGTGACTCTATTATGGGTGTATGAATATATCCGCAGCGCGAGTCGCATCGCGTGACAGACATCACATCCTAATACGATTACGTGCGAGCTACAATGACATTACCTTACCTACTGGCATAATGTCTCTCGTACGTAAATTAAGTTTGTGTTTGATTGGCATCTCCGACAGTGAACTCTAACTTCGTAGATGTAAAACTATGTACATAGATTACGGCTTGCTTGTATTCTTATAATACATTTAATTTCATTAAATACAAAACTTCACTCGGAAATAGGACATAGAAGACAGGTTTATTTACGTGGATGTGTATGTAGTTGTTGTCGAAGTGTCTCAATCGGTTCCCACGAAGCGCGGTGTCAGGCGGATGTTGGTGATCCACCGACGTTATCGAGCGCTTCCGACACGTGCCCGTTTGTCACCCGCGTGTTTGTGTCACGGCCGCGCGACGCGACGCGGCGCGCCCGGTCCGCGCGTCGCACGGCCCGTCGCCGCCGCCGCCGCCGCCGCCGCCGCCGCGGGCAGCGCCCCGGTAATTAGACGCAGATGCGCTAGAGCACGCCGACGCATATATCCTCATTATTAATTACTCACTCACTCTCTGAAATGATAAATGGAGTGTCTTTTAGAGTGCACCATAAAATAATTTACGAATGTATTTTCGAACTTAAAATTTCGTGAGCACTACACATTATGAATGTATAAATTGAATGAATGAGTGAAAAAATGTATTTTTGTCGAAAAGCTCCCGCAGTAGCTCCTTGGAACGGAAAACTTAGATATGAAACAAATTGCTATTCTGCTATTCTGTATTCTGTTTTCGCATACAGGAAAACCTGTAATTGGCTCACTAATCATGATAATAAATAGATTAATTAAAAAATCCTAGTGTGGGGCCAGAAGCAATGTATGTGCCTGTGTGTAAACGTTTATGTTTATATTCGATTAATTAATTAAAGACTACTTGAACGGTCACATGTTAAAATCAATGAATTAGTATGTACTTATATTACTTAACTAAAATTCCACTTGCTCACCAGTGTCCCAAAATAGAAATCTATCTAGGTTCCGTATCGATAATCCCGACTGTCAGACTACTCCACTCGCATCAATGTTCGTTGCTTGCACACAATTAGAATGAATTAAGTGATTGAAAGAACTGTGGTACATCATATTTGTGCCCTTTTTTCATCTATCATGACGAGTGTTCCCTCCATGTGCCGCCTTAAAATCACAATTAACATCACAATGTTCCATATGTACTTAAATACTACGAGTACTTACCAATTATGACACCAAAATCTACGAAACAGCTGATTTTTTTTCACCGCTCGTTAGTGGTTTTTCTTGTAGAACCATTTTTTGGAAAGATAGGAAAAATAATCTCTTAAAGAGAATTTTATTATAGACAAATTTAATCTGTAATACAGTTTACCACAGGTACTTACACAATAACATAATATCTACTCGTGAACTTAGTCTACTTGACAACCATGCAACGGTCGCCGCGCTATCTGCAGCCCCGCGGCCTCCGCGCGACTCAGCACGAATATCACCTACCAGTGTTGCCAACCCTACTGTTTTAACAGTAGATCTACTGTTTTCGCTATGACGCCACTTTTTTCTGTTTTAGCTCGTATTTCTACTGTTTTTTGTTGATGTGTCTGAATTTAAAACTGCGTAAAAAATAATTCATTCCAAATCGGAATAAGGCCACAACCAACATGTCAAAACGGAATAATAACGGAAAAGCAATAAAGGTTTTTGTATACGTCGGTCGGGTCAGGGTGCTAGCGGGCTTCTTGCGGCATAGAGGATTCCCCGTTTATTGACGCAAATCTTTTCACATACAGTAAAACAGAATAGTCAGTTATTTTATGTACATATCCCATCACTCTATTTCATGTACATTTACCTAAATTTTCTCTAATCTCCATCTTTCTATCCATCCCAAGGTTGTCTGGAAGAGATCGCTTTTAGCGATAAGACCACCATACAACAAAACTTAGATAATATATAAGGCTCCTAATGTATTTATTTATTTCTGGCGTGTACAATAAAGAGTTCTAATCTAATCTAATCTAAAAGCTATATTTGTAGTTTAATAAGTGAAACAAGGGTAGCTGTGCTGAACTTTTCTTTGGTAAATTACGCATATTGAGTACAACAACTTTTTCTCATTCATTTCTCATTTCGTTTCGCAAGTGCTGTCAAAGTTCGTAGTTTAAAAAACTCTCAGAATTTCTTAAATAAAGGCAATTTGTGTTAGATCTAAGAGTAGTTGTATTTGTCCAGTCTATAAATGTTATGTGACAGATTTGATTTGCGATTGAATATTATGGAATTACTATTTTACTGTATCCTACTGTATCCTACTGTTTCCTTAAGCTCTATTTGCTGCTTGTTGCTCTCCTTAGGTTGGCAACAGAGTCACCTACCAAACTCTTCCCTTTTTCCTTCTAAACGGCCGTCCAGCTTAAATAGTGAAATAGCCATACAAGATGGCGAGTAGTGAGTGACTCATCACGGATTGTAACTGCACCCGCGTGGGCAGCTAGACCGTGCAATTATACTGTCGCCTGTAATTGCAGCTTTTCGCTGTCCAACCACAGCTCGCGTATGAGGCTTCACAGCTGTCAGCTGCTTATTGTTTTTGCGCCGACAATTATACTGCTTTGTTACTAGCAACGGCATGCCCACGCACATACCTTATGAATGTTTGTTAAACTCAGTTAGACCACAATGTTTCTGAACAACTTCATTTTGCGTATCTAGGGAGGCAAATGTTGGCCAACGTTTTCGAAGAATAAACACTCCGCTAAGAAGGGTAAAGTAGCAAGCAGGCAGACTGTTGATCTTGCTGACACGATGCGGGCCATTACCAGCTCTCGCACGCACTCGGATGTGCTCGGGTGAGCTCGGGTGTGCTCGGGTTTGCTCGGGTGAGCTCGGGCGAGCGATTTCTGATTAAAGCCATGACTGTTTGTACTACGCTGCACGATCAAACACACTCCTTGAATCAAAGCGAAATCAATGAAGAGACCATTGACGTGTGCCTGTAGCTCCATAAACTTACTGCGCTTACGGAGTCTCTTTGAGGGGTTCCCTACATTTAACTCAAATGTAGCTCGTTCAGTGCGATAATTTAATTCCGCAAATCGAATAAAACAAGATAAAATGCTACACCTCTTAGGGGGATCCCTCGCGTTCACTGAACATGCACAGACGCTGTGTTGAAACCATTTAGGGTCGTTTTAAGATGAATGTTGAGGAGGTTTCTGACTAGTTACAATAAAAACGCGCTCAATATTTGAATACATGTTTGGTTCGTTCTCATATTTCTATTTAAGAAAAAAAAAAAAAGGCTTTTATTTGTTACTGATCTAGTTTTACAAAGTATAGAAAAAATATTTCTATGGCAGGTATTCTAATTCTAATATTAATTTGGATAAGGTTAGTATTGTTAGATATTTTTATGTTTTTGTTTATCCTTCTTTATTTATTTTTTATTAGTGCATATATTTTTCCTTAACAATTTATTATTATTAATTACTATTGTTGCCTTCAGTAAGAACCTCGTGATGGGTACAGGCCTACTCCAAAGAGGACCATTTTTCTCTGTCTTGTACCACTTCGTATTGGGCCAGCTATCTTTTTGATGCTATCTATTTTATACGTTTGAAAAATTAAATAAGTTCCTGTCTTTTTGTGCGTCGTGTACTGCCTGGCAGGCGGGGCCCCCTCACCTCCGTACTAGCCAAGGTTTACAGCTGCTATCATTACACCAGTAATTTGACGGGATTTTTTAAAAGAAACGATTGAAAAACGTAAATTGTATACAATTACGGAAGGGTCGAAATTACGGTAAAATTAGAGGCTCTCGGGCCTCTCGCCTTTTACGACGCTAATAAAGTCATCGTAATTGTACACTGTCAGTGCGGCACAGGATAGCTGACCCAAAAGTTGTACTCACCAGGATTTATTTAGCATACAAAGACGTTACTGATTCGTATATATTGATAAAATTAATCATGTCCTGAAAATTACATCCTGTTTAGTAAAAAAAAAAAAAAAAAAACTCACGCCCGTTATCCCCGAAGGGGTAGGCAGAGGCACCAGTCTCTAGAACTGGACCCACGTTTTGCCGAGTTTATTAGGTCCCAAACGTGACAAGTGGCAAGCCTGTCGCCGTTATCCGGGCACAATTTATTAGCGAATGGTGTTGATGTACAAACAAAAGTACGTAACTAAAAGTCATTGGTACATGCGTGGTTCGAACCCAGACCCTCATGATCGAGAAGCAAGGGTCAACCCCACTACGCCACCACCGCTTTTTTGTTTGTTGATTATTAATGTAGGACGTAGGTACAAGGAGTTTGTCCATATTATAACAAACACTGACCATTTCTTCTCAAATCTCTCTTTATAAAATCTGTATAATATAATTATGTAACTATGTATTAAATCCATATAAAATATGTAATCTGATTACACGAGAACCGTCAATAACTTTAAATCGTACAATATTAGTTACTGTTACAATATTCCTGTTAAAAAATAGGAAAACATTAATTAATGATATACTTACGTACTTTACTGTACAACAACATTTTTTTTAGTATTTGTTGTTACAGCGGCAACAGAAATATCACAGTTTACGAGATACAGCCTGGTGACTGACGGACAGACGCACAGTGCAGTAAAAGGATCCCGTTTTTACGGAACCTTAAAAATGTATATAAAAATTTGAAAACTGAATTAATGAAATATGATAAAATGTTTAATGTGAAATAAGCCGTAATGAAATGAAATAAATGAAGGCTTTATTGTTTTCCAAACGTTTTATTGATTGGTAACACGGAGAAATGAAAACACATCGTTGGCATGTTACAAGAGAGTAAAGCAAGCACACGGGCACGGCCGGGCCGGGGGGAGGGTAACGGGCAACGAGATTACTTTCTGAAGTTTGCTGCAAAATGGCGCTTAAATGAACTAACGCGATTTGGCGGGAACCCCGCGAGGGCGCCCGCCCCGCGCCCCGCTCCCCGCCCGCAGCACAGTGACACCAGATTACTGACGATCTGTTGTCTAATAACGACTGCTGCAAACAACACCGACTTAATAATCTTAAGCTTAGTTATGTTTACTTTATCTAGATAGTGTAAAAATTTCTGGAATAACTCATATAAATTGATACCGCTATTACCCATGAATGGTACGATCAGAATCCTTGTTATTTCATTAATTCGGATAGATGGTTGGCTGCAAAAAAACTACACGCCAGTGCTCTACCCTGCTCATATGTTCCAATTACTTTCATATAAGAGTATCCGAGTACACTGACACCAAAACAAAATTGCGGAGTAAATAGTACACTGTAGAACCGTACCTGCTTATAGTATACTACGAGTGCTACGAGCGAATTGCTACAAGATTGCGTCGCGTAGGCGCAGCCTACGGCGTAGCCACGTAGTCGTTTGCGTCTGTCTGATTCACTTGTTTATTTATTTCACTACAGCAGTTTTCTTCTTTTGTTTCAGGTAATTCAACGGCGTGCTATGAAAACTGAATGAGAAATTGTTACTAAATTGGGAGTTTGTGTGTCACCAGCCGTGTGAGTAATTGAATTGAAAATAAAGTCAGCATTAAAATGCACGGTCAAATGCAGGTTGTTGTTTTTTAACTTGACAGTTAAATATTTCTTCCGCACTGAGATGTGAGACATACTTGCTGCTGCTCGGATCATAATGTTTTGATATTCTTCGGTACTGAATGTAAAAGCCATTTTGCACTATCCGACCCGATATTGGTGTCGGACGCCGATCCGATATCGAGGCAAGTAAAATGTCTGAAATATGTACCTTTCTTTCATATTATCCGGTCCGATATTTCCAATATCTTGGCGGCACCATCGAACGCCTGTAAGTCGTCGGACGATAATGTTTGTATGCTAGAGGTTCATCTAAACTGTTTCTGTGCGCGAAGAGTCCTATATGCGGCGGCTATTTTGAAAATGGCCGTATCGGAATGATCGTCGGAAATATGTGAAAACAGCTCATGGTATGATATCGGATCGGATTAAAACGCTCCTACGTACAACGTGAGCGATTGAAACGGTGAGGCGCTCATAATAGCTTAACTAGCTTACTGAAGCTCACCGGCAGTGTGATGCCGTATGGGGCCGGGGCGCGGTGCAATGTCGCGTCAAATCAGTTTCTGGTTGGTCCGCTTCCACTTGCGTCCCTACCACGCATTGTGTAACTATTGTGGCATAAGTCGTCTCATATGATGCGTCAAATATGTCGAAACTTAGCAATAATAATATGCTCTTTTTACTTGAATCAGTTTTGTACCGTGAAGACGGTGTAGTGAATATGTGGAATAAACTACTAGATACAGTAACTAGTGCTCCTTCAGTGAACTGATTTAAAACAGACATAATTACAAATGCACGAAAGTATGTAAGTTTTTCGTATAAAAAATTGATTTTAGCACATACGGAACATGTAATATTATTATATTAGAACTAATATCTTATCTTGAAATTGAAATAGACCGCTTTGTCATTTTTATATTCTAACTTGCACACTAGGATTCCCTGTGTCGTGCAAGCAAGTACAGTACCACGACAGTACCCCATCAAATGACATCCATAGATGGCACAACTGTCAACATAGTCCACATAATTCTGAAGTTTAGACGGTACAGATAACATACGAATAAAACGCTTAGCATATAATTACGATCACAAAGATACGGTAATGGTACGATTAACATGACGTGCAGCTCGCATCACATTTCGAAATAAACTACCAACAAATAAATCAACTGGTGGCCTTACTAAGTCCCGCCACCCTTTGTTTGTACGCGATAATAGACGCCGATAAACATTCAGAACGTTCGTCTCTACAGCGTTACTGGCAAGTATTTGCAGACAATAGAGTTCTGTTACCTTCAATGTGGGGCAAATAAGGTAGTGTATTACAGCTTTAATGTCGTAATTAAAGGCAGGGCTGTCAGACTCGGCGTCACCCGCGGTATGCTAATGCTGACGAGCTATGAGGACAGCCGCGGACATCCGAACACGCCACTCACGAGTTATGTGTCGCGGGAGCGTCTAGACGCCCTGACGACTTCCGGCTCACCCTCGCGAGCCAGGGGAAAAACTTAAGTGTGCTGTTATGAAATAAACAAAACGATGTCGTACAAAGGCAAAGAACAACCGCGGTCAGTCCAGGTTCCTACATCGCCTACAGTATGCAGCCTGCTGAAACACTAAGCTTAAAGAGAGTAAAATAATGTGTGATATATATTTCCTTGGCAAAGTCAGCAGTCTTTTCAGCTACTTGTAAACTATTCCACGAAATGAGCTCCGAAAGAAAATTATCCATGGGCGCCCATTGGTTAATGTGCGAGACTTTCAATAGCATTTGTAACTTACCCTATGAAGCGGACCATCTTCGCTTATTGTTTCGCTTATCTCTAGGCGCGCGCATTGATCAATGAGATGCGAGTATTTTGTTCCCCAGGAGTTTGACTCGTGGAACGCAGTATAGAAGTGACTTTAATCTGCAATAACATTTCTGCTCAGAGTTTGCCCAGCGCAATGTAATTATAATAAAACGTACAAATTATATTAATGTAAGTAAGGTTCGTCTAAAGATAGCTGGAAGAAATCACATTTTATTCGGACAGCGGAATAATACGAACCGTAAAAATGAAAGCGGCTGGTGCAATAGCGCCGCGTTCGAAGACCAGTCGATGTTTTTATATTTGTTACAATAAAATGTAAGGCTCGAACCCACCATTGCCCTCTGAAAGAAGGCAAGTGCCTCAAAGTGGGGCTTGTATTGAAGTGAAACCCGCTCACGTTCCAGGTCCGCCGGGCCCGCCGGGCAAGCGCGGCAAGAAGGGCAAGAAGGGCGACGGCGGCGAGCCCGGCCCGCCGGTCAGTAGCCGCACTGCGCCGCCCGACACACACACACACTCTCACACACACACACACACACACACACACACACACACACACACACACACACACACACACACACACACACACACACACACCAAACGCACCAGGCCCCAAGCACTTCCAATCGCATAACTGTCAAATTAACATAACATTACATAAAGTAACACCTTCGTCCCAAATTCTATTCATTTGTCAGTTCGACGATTGATATTGTTCAGGATTTGGTGCGTGTGGTTTAAGAGCCAAACAATTCAGCAGAAGAAACCATCCCCGATGACGTGAGCTAGCCCAAGCGCAGCAAATAGACAAAATAACGCCGCACTCACTCAGAGAATTAGATATTCTTGTGCATGTATGTCTCGTGTTAAATGCTCATGGCACCCGGGCAAGGTCACAGCCAAAGCTTCAATCATATAAATGCTCAGTTTTACGATGGGGTGATGATAGTAGGGCAATGGAGAGGCAATACAACATAATGATCAATCTAACTAACACTGCTCTAAGACTTTCGTAAGCACTACACTTTATTATCTTAACTCCGGATTCACAATTATATTCTTAAAGGCCTGCGCAGACGAGGTACTGTTCCCCGGGTACTTTTTTGGCCATCGATATAGATCTCTTATAATCAATTGTATTGAATAACGCATACATAATACTACAAGTACCCTATACAAAAAATCCCCCAAATTACCTATGACACCGAGAGACTGGACTGGACAAAAGTACAGGGGATTCCATTATATGATACCGGAAGAAGAAGAAAGAAAGAAGACTTGATTTCAGGGCAACAAATGACCGCACACCGTATGCGGTGATGCCCATGACAAGTACTCGGTGGATATTTTTTAAACGATTCATGGATTTTATGGTCCCTCGTCTGCGTAGTCCTTATAAGCCATCGCTTCAAGGTCGTACAAATATTGCCACTAGCTTCTGCTTTATTACACTGTAGAATAACAATATTAGTTGCCACACAATACTATTACTTATCGCGGTCCCAACCTGAGATGACCTATGCTATAGTAACCAGGTAAGGAGGTCCACAAGCAGGGAAATACACCCGATTATTTGTACATCTTAGTTTGAGTAGCCGCTAGACCTGTGATGCCAATTAGAATGAAACAAATTATACAGGAAATTTGCATTCATTTCATTGTTTTCTTTGAATTTTATTTTTATTTCCCGTTCATTTTGTTTGCAGGGCATAACGGGGGCGCCTGGAAAAAATGGATTTCCGGTATTACTTTTGTTTTATTATTTTATCTTCTGCATTTTTGTAACGATTTCGTTTTTCCCGTTTCTGTTCTCTGTTTTTCCGTTTTCTCTCCTTATTGCAAGCGTATCAAGGATCCTCATTATCCCCGATACATACACGTTCCACATAGTTCCATTACCATGTCTGCCCTGATTGTCCTTACGATGTTTCAATTCATAGTTTCAGTTCCATATCTGTTCATCGAAAGAATGGAATTAAGTGGCTCCATGCAGCTTACTACCACCAATAGAAAAAAATCATAATCTTTCTTTACCTACTGATCAATTTAGCAATAAGTTTCTGTGCGATTTCATGTTAATCATGTTAATACTGATTTTTAGGACCCATGACTGGGAACCTATGGCAAAACTCCTACGGCTAGATAGTATTAACGCCAAAAACAGCCGCTTTTAAAACAAATGCTATGTAGGTAGTCCCAGGTTCGTGATCCTAGGTTCTCTGCCGTAGGTCTTAAAAATCACTAGTAAAATTATCGCGAGATTGTAAAATATGATTATTTTCCCTCGGGACCTAGCCCTGGAGCCCCTTATTTCTATTATCTTAAAAATCATAGCAATCAGCAGAAGCCTAATTATGCACATCAAATCCTGAGTGAGTCCAATCGTCTAACTGTCAAATCCCATACTAATTCAAAAGTTAGATGATTTTAATGACTATTTGATGCGTGTAATTTAGGGGCAGTTATATGATAGAGTAGGCAGTTGTCGGAGAGTGTGTGTGCGTGTCTGTATCCGCTGTCCGTTTCAGGGGAGCAAGGGCGAGAGAGGAGAGCGCGGCTTCATGGTGAGCAGCGGAGTGCCCCGTACCGCCCCGTCCTCCCCCGTAGTGCTGCCCGCTGGTTGTCCCACTTCCGATACTCATTCATACCAACAACCACTATAAGGGGTTATAGACACTTTGAGTCACACTAGAAGATTATCTGCTTCGTAATGTGTACTTTTGCCCAAAGATTCTTTAGTTCTTTAGGGCCTCGTATCTATAATAAGATAAATAAAGTATTGAATATTTACCCTCTAAATAAAGCAACCTGCAAAAAAGTCATTTATAATCATCTTCTACAACTCTCTTACGATCACACTGAGGATGTTTTAAATATACAAGTTTAATGCTATAACTTATTCTTGCATGAGGCCGTTCTCAAACTTACACTATCTCACTCACCCTCTCACACACATACATTCACATACACAATCGACACACCGAGAGGACTACACCAGCACTCACATTCAAATTTAATTTTACTTTTACTTTGATTAATCTTCCGTCATTGTTACAAATTGTTTTCTGTGGGGAAGGCGCTGCTTGCTGAAATACAGGTTTTAACCTAGTTCGGCAACGGAGGCCGTAATTTTAGCCTAGTGTAACTGTACTTGTGACTCTGTGTAACTTTTTGAAATAAAATTTATTCTTATTCTTATTTACCAATCGTATTCGGCTATGTTTCTGATGAGATATCTGAGAGATCTGATCAGTAACTATTGGCGTCTGTATGAATTAGTACCGGGCAACCCCGTCCCGTCGCTTGCACCTGTCTAACTTCCCTTCCGCCTCGTTGCGTCTCACTAACTTCAGCTGTAGTCTAACTCCTTGTGTGTTGTTGTTTACTTCGATATAATCAATTGAACATTGGCTGCGCTGTTGTGACCGAGTACCGTTGTGTTCCAGGGTCCGATCGGGCTGGACGGGCCGAAGGGAGACCCGGTGAGTGAAGCACGCGCACTAAGTGTGACGGTTAAACCTAATTACCCCGCCAAAAAGTTAACTTTTTAGAACGACACGTACGATGATGAAATTGACTATTTCCTTAATTGCACATTTCATCCATTGTAAGTTTAATAATTAAAAGAAATAATTACGAAAGTTATCTTAAACCTTTCTTTTAATACCTACGTCCCACTATAGATCACAAGCCTTCTCTCAGAGAGAGAGTATGGGCTTGATTGGCACGCGTGCTCACCGCGGATCGGCGATTTTAAGCGGCGAAATTTATGTGAACACTCAGGTTTCCTCACGATGTTTTCCTTCACTTAGTAAGAGGTATTGCAACTTTAACTCCACAAATATACGTAACCTAGAAAACAAAGCCATTGGTACATGCCGGTTTTCGAGCCCACGACCTCCCGAATGGGAAGTCAGCGTCTCTTCTACCACCTGTATCAAACTTTACAAAATTTAAATTCATCCATGTAGTTCAAAAAGTAACCTCACCAAGAGTAAGGTTTTAGCATCATATCTTGAGTAGGGTCCCTCTAACCAGGAGTGTGTGTGTGTGCGCAGGGCCGGCCCGGCGACAAGGGCCAGAAGGGCGACCACGGCAGCCCCGGCTTCGACGTGTTCGCGGCTGTTAAGGTACGATGTCTTTTTAGTAACAGCTAGCCCCAGAGTACAAGCTCAGTGTCAGTACAGTTATTCAAGACCCTGTACAGTTACAGGGTCCCGAACCAAAAATTACGCATACTGAACACCAAAGAAATTACATTGTACATTATGATACATTAACCAGGCCTCTATCATCTATCTACCAGATAGGTAGACAGAGACCAGCGTTGCCATTTTTGTTTAAAAGGTCATTTTCTTTATTATTAAAATATCAAAGATTGTTAGGACGTAATGCACGCATAACTTTCAGCTTTCTATGACAAAAAGCGTGAATACCCGTGGTACTTGTTTTATTTAGTATGAAATTGTACCATGTTGGATGAAATTGTCGGCAAAATGTCATAAACAGTTAAAAACACGCAATATAGTGTACCCGCCTCACGTATAACAAACTTACTAAAATTGATAATTAAAATAATCCTGATTATAATATGGTAAAAGTAAAATTTTTAAGTGTTAAAAAGTAATATTATTATGTAAATAGATGTATTGATTAGGTATATCATTTTGTTTTGAGAACTCCTAAAAATTCAGCCTACCGAATATCCGGAGGGAGGCTGCTCCACAGGCGAACGGCAGTCACGGTGAAATAGTTTGGATAACTTTTATCCTCAGTTGTTGACTTCCCAGGTCTATGATAAATCTATTAGAAAAAAAAATGTTCTTAATGATACAGAAAACATGGGTTTCTTAAAGGGCGTTAGTAAACGAACACTCGAACTATTCTGTACAGGACCGCCCCACGGTCAGCAAGTCTTTGTGGCTTGTCCTGGGGGAGCCTAGTTCCAAAAATGGACGTAGATTATCTGCAGACTGTAGAAGTAATTCCAAAAAGTATCCTTCATAAGCTCTATAAATGTATATTTTAAATATGCAATCTAAAATAGGCCGCGTAAATAGGCGGATGATGCAACCGTAGGCAATTTTGTAAAGGTAAAACTGCATGAATTGCCGGGAACAGAATCCAACGTGTAAAATGTGTGTACTGGAGAGATGGTTGAGTGACGTGGTGTGTGGTGCGCAGGGCGTCAAGCGCTCCGTGGACAACTTCAAGGTCAGCCCCTACGCCTCCGCTGAGATCATCGCCGTGAAGGTACCGCGGCACCACTACGCCCCATGCCTACAGCGCTTCTTATTGCAGCTTGATCTATTTCGTTTACGCTAAACTTAATCCCCTTCTATTCCCAGAATATGGGGAGATTACGGTATCACTACAGCGAAATCGCGACAAAATTGCAATTGTTTCATACTAAAATTTCGATGTATGGGACAATTGATAGTTTTTTCTCGATGTCAAAGTTTTTTCCATGATGAATAATCTGTAACAGATTTTTGGGAGACAAATAAATTTAATTTCATTTCAGTTGTTCGTTTAACCTCTCCTTAAGAAGAGATGAGGGGATTACCGTACACCCAAATTGATATTTAATTTCGCATTTAATATTTTATTTAGCGGTTTAAAATGCTGTTTCGTCCGATTTGTATTTGGTAGTTAGTCGGCCTTTCGGTCATTGTTGTAGAACGTGTTTATTTGTGTGCTGTTGGTGTTGAGAATGATACTCGAAGCCATCAAAAGTTCCCCGATGTTTCCTAGATGGCGGTCACACCTGTATGTAGTGCGGTAGCTTAGATGTAGAGCTAAGCGTTGTTGTAACAGTTGTTTGTGTTGTCTGCGGGCGCGCAGGGGCTGCAGGCGGCCGGCCACAACGTGTCCGCCAGCACCGTCGTGCAGCTCAAGGTAGCGCCTCCGGCTTCTACGATCGCCTGCATGCGCCTAGCCTTTATCTATGTACTTGCATGACTCTTTTATTAACTTGATACAACCCGGGCGCGATAAGTGCTACCGCCCATATTTTTGTAGTGATAGAATAATTTGGTAGTCTAATGCTTATATGAATAATTTTCTTCTTTACATTTTTAAATGACAGCCAAATTGTATCCTGGTATAACGAAACCCTAATTATTTCTTGTTTATGGCCTAATCACAGAGGAAAATCTCTTAATACCTATCGTCTGCTCTGTCAATTAACTTCCGTACGCATTAAACTTTAGTCACTCAGCTTATATTCGTTTAACTTCGCAAGCATACTAACCTTCACCTACGTGTCAGCCTTAACGTAAAACAAAATGTGTGAATTTCAGGGCGAGCCCGGGGAACCAGGACCCCCAGGGCCACCGGGGCCCGCGGGGCCGGAGGGGCTGCCGGGGCACGACGGGCGCGCGGGCGTGCCGGGGCCCGCCGGCCCGCCGGGCACTGCTGGTCCCCCCGGTGCGCCAGGGCCCGCGGGTCCGCAGGGCCCCCTCGGACCGATCGGAGGAAGGGTTAGTACTTTTAAAAGTTAAACTCCAAAAAATGTAGCTGTAGGTAATCTATCTTACCTTAATCCTTTTAAAATCTCGATAACTAACAAGTAGCATAAAGTAAGAACGTGTTTCTCTGTCTACCGCAGGGCGACAAGGGCGACAAAGGCGAGCGCGGCTTTACAACGACCCTAAAAGGCGACGCGTTCCCCACTGGCATAATCGAGGGCCCCCCTGGGCCTCCCGGGCCCCCAGGTACTGAATCCGCCCACTTCTCACCTGCACGCTTAAACATTTTGCCGTTTGGTTCACATCAGGACCTAAATTCTGTTAATGCATTGTAGTACAATGAGAACTGCATGAACGTGGTGATTTAGTTTCACTGCCGTTTCAACTCTACGCGAGCACACATATATTATAAACAATTACTTTACATGACCCGACCGTGTATCAGTACAATGCACTAACAGAATCAGGGCCCTGGTGCTCACCGCTACCGTTGTCGCTGGTTAGCTTAGTAGGTGCGAGCTTATAGGCACAATAACAACCAGCAAATAATATTGGCTTTGGATTTTTTTCTAAATTTGTATATACCAAGTAGATAGGTTTTGTTTGGGATTTTTAGAAGTAATAACATGTTATAGTTTTAGCGTTGTTATTGGGTATTGTTAACATTAATAAACACGGGTGTGCAATGTTTCGATCTAACATATTTAATTTTTAAAGCTAATACGTACATTTAACAATTGGATCGATGTCTAGATCGGAGCCGTGTACAGTACAAGGTTACCCACTGCGTGTCGTGTTGGTGTCGGTAGTGTGAGTGTATGTCCTGCAGGCGTGGCGGGGTCGCGCGGGGAGCGCGGGGAGCCGGGCGCGGCGGGGCCCGCGGGGCCGGCAGGGGAGCGGGGTGCGCGGGGCAAGCGCGGCAAGCGGGTACAAGCCCCCCCCCCCCACACCCCCCACACATCAGCCCTCGATCCAACTCTGCTTTTTCAGCTCGGCGCGAGCGCTCCTGACTGTCTCGTCTCTTGAATGCGATGACTACGCTTTGATCTCGACAATTATATGGTCTTCGTCGAATTTGCTCTCTCGATCTTTGTCTATGTATATTTGGATGAAAGCACGCTGCACGCTGCATGACTAAAATGTTGCAATATTTACTTTATTAGGTACAAATGACAACTTACAGTAAAGCACTTAACAGGCTAACATAGAAACAAGAAACCTAAGGAATCATTCACCATTATTTTAATTAAATTAATTTAATTTTTTAATTTTTTGGTTTTTAAAATAAATAACTTGAATTTGAATATTTATCTGAAATAAAATTTACATAATAATAAAATAGTAATAATAATAAACTCACGCCCGTTATCCCCGAAGGGGTAGGCAGAGGCACCAGTCTCTAGAACTGGACCCACGTTTTGCCGAGTTTATTAGGTCCCAAACGTGACAAGTGGCAAGCCTGTCGCCGTTATCCGGGCACAATTTATCAGCGAATGGTGTTGCTGTACAAACAAATGTACGTAACTAAAAGTCATTGGTACATGCGTGGTTCGAACCCAGACCCTCATGATCGAGAAGCAAGGGTCAACCCCACTACGCCACCACCGCTTTACAATTATTGTATTATGGTGTCATCCCAACATATATTTTAAGGAAACATTACAGTTAAGATGTGTAAATGTTTTTGAAGGTTCTTGTTGTGAAGCACTTGATGTAGTAACATAGTGGTAACGAGATGTGTAATTTGGTAAGAATAACAACAGCAGACGCGAGTACGGACTGGAGGCTCTCCCACAGGTACTTCACTCTCATCATTATCTATTTCTAAAAAAGGTTCTTTACCATATATTTCTACTTCCTGAAATATGTTAAAAAACGAACGCTCTTATTTATTAAAAAAAACCATTTCTTGAAACTTCCCTTAGAGGCAATTTAAATAATCTTTACATCTCTCATATTCGGTAAGTAGGTCCTTATTACCCCCAAATGGGGCTTGTAGGTGATCAATTAGGGCTCTAGGGTAATAATGTAGCTAGAAAAGCCCTAGGGCGGTAAGTAATTTAAAAAAACTCTTCACTCTTTCAAAAAGTTCGTGTACATCTAACCATCATACTGGCAATAGACATCATGCATTCAGCCCAATGACAAAAGAGGTCGCTTTGCTATTCAGCCTTGTCGTCGTATGAGTATAATAGTCATCAATTTTAAATATCGAACGGCGAATTCATTCTTGAAAAAAATAATAAAAAAAAAGATGATAAAAGGCGGGAATAGAAAACTTTTACTTTAAACATTGTCTGTTTTTGGGATTTTTTATAATTACGTGCTAATTAGGAAAAAAAACATGAGTTCTGCAAGTGATGAAGATATAAGCTGCACTCCTGATTCAATGAAAATGGAAGCTGAAGCAGCAATTAACAATATTTTGCCTGAAAGTTCTAAAGAGAGATATTTGAAAACTTACGACTGGTTCATGAAGTGGCGAGAAGAAAAACTAGTAATTTTTTTTCTACTTACCTCACAATCGAGATGTAAAGCAGAGTAGTTAGCTCGGGTGTAAACATCAATTGCACCCTCGAATTGATGCCTTACAGCCCTTGGCTACTAATCTACTATTAGTAAAGATAAAAACTTAACCACAGATTACTTAACCTGCCTCTGAGGAGTGTTTTAGATGAATCGGATTTTAAAAAATAAAACCGTACATCTTGTAAGCTATAAACTTTCTTGTATCACTATATATCTATGTTCACTTAGGGGAATTGAGAGAGTGTGTGTAATAGCGGCGTGTGTGTGCAGGCACGGCGGGCGCGCCGGGCCCGCGCGGCCCGCCCGGCCTGGACGGGCTCAACGGGGACCCCGGCCTGCAGGGCCCGCCCGGGAAACCGGTCAGTATCACCACCACTTTACTTTGCCCAACTAACTTACACAATTTATTAATAACCACACTATCTTGACGACCTCTGTAGCGCAGCAGTTAGCGCATCTGCCTACCATGTGAGAGGTCCCGGGTTCGAATCCCGGCTGGGGACAAAAAAAAGAAACCCAGGTCTTGGATGTTTAAATGTTTGTGACGTCGCTGTTTCTGGTTCCCACGAGACAGGGTATCCTAGTGTGGGGCTAGAAGCAATGTATGTGCCTGTATGTAAATGTTATGTTATGTTATGTTATCTAGCAGGATTATAGGTGAGAAAATAATTTTCTAGTGTCGTAATTTTAGTGGCAAAGCTAAAAAAATAATTAATTTCGTCTGACGTCACTCCCTCATATTACACTTTTTGGTATAATATGTATGAAGCCCATATAGGAAAACGTTTACAATTCAATGAAAAAACTAAATTTATTATGTTTTTTTTATAGTAACTTAATTTCTCACACTTTCTTGATCTCGAAAGAAAAAAAACTTTTATGGGCTTACGCAATCATTTAAGAGACTTTTTTTTTAATTTTTCTTATTTTTTATTTGAACATAACATACATAAGCTCACGCCTGTATCCCAAAGGGGTAGGCAGAGACCAGGGACCGCCAACTGTCATGATTCTGACAAGATAATCAGTTATCGTTTTTATTTATCTTCTATGGTATAAAAGCAGTGACACACTAATCTAAGTTAGACGCAAGTTAACGATTACAAACCGTTCTTGACTGACAAAGAAAGAAAAGAGAGACACCAGAAATGTATTTTAATGTAAAGAATTTACATTCAGTTTGTTGATGTCAATATACCTACTTATAAAATTAGCCGCTGCCTTGGGGCCGAGTGTAGTGGAGAAAAAGACAGCGGAAAAGAAACTCCACTCTGACCTTTCTCAAATCACCGGATCTTTTATTTCTGATTAGGGTAAAGATGGGGCTAGTATACCTATTTTTATTCGTTTGTATGACGATATTATACTGCGCGGTTCCAGGGCGAGGCGGGCCCGCAGGGCGTCAAGGGCGACTACGGCGACATGGGCAGCCCCGGCATGCTGGGCGCGCCCGGCCTGCCCGGCCCGCCCGGCTACCCCGGCCTCAAGGGCGACAAGGGCGACAAGGGCGACTCGGTATGTACATCTACACCCTAATCCTACCACACGGCTGCCATCACTTGAATAATTTACCATCTGCAAAAATAAGTGACCTTTTGTAAGTTCACATTCATGCATCATTAGTGAGGGACATTCACTGACAAAAAAATTCTTTAATTACTCAATAATAACAATAACTGCGTAAAACTGGTGGCCTCCAAAGTATCTTCGAAATCATCAATGACTCTTTATAGTTAAGTGAAGTGATCTTTCAGATTTCTAGATGAAAAATTATTGACTGGCCTATCATCTGCACCTGCCATCTTCTTAGCAATTCATTGGAAAGATAGAGTATTTTCCTCTTAAAACATTCGCGGACAGGGACGGCTATAGTAGTCTATAACAAAAAAATAACAATTGATCACATATGACTGTCCCGCAAAGTGTTAACTCTACTTGAACGTAAAAAAGTTTCCGATGGGCCGAGCTTTGGGGACCCTAAGTACCGGATATGTTCTTATTGTAATGTCGTGTGTTCCCGGTCGTGCCCCGCGGCTGCGCTGCCGGCGTTGGACCACAGAAGTACCGCAAGCTGAGACGCCGCCAGGTGAGTACCGACTCTGATCCACCTGATCAGTGCTTCCGACCACTAACAGCCTCAACTGTCACTGCATTGCAAGAAGCTTATTATATACGTCCCTATAGGGCACAAGACTTCTCTCAGAGACAGAGTTTGGGTTTAATCACCACGCATGGCCACCGCGGATACGCGATTTCAAGCGCTGAGGTATGTGAACTGGTCATACTCTCAGGTTTTCTCATGATGTTTTCCTTCACCGTTAGCGATTGGCATTGCAAGTGTAACTTCACAAATGTACATAACTTAGAAAACAAAGTCATAGGTTCGTAGATCTTCCACTTCCGAGCCCATTGTTCTAGCCACTGGGCTACCAGCGTCACTTTTCAAATTCAAATATTTTATTCATAATACAAATAAATAGAATATTTACTTTATGAACGTCAATGATCGACTTAACTAAATAATGATTGGTGTACAATATAATCTTAATTAATACTTGATAATTATTATCAATAATTATCAAGTATTCATTATTTAAAAAGCATTACTGTTTTTTACTTTGACGTCTTTCTACAGGGAATACAAAAGACTCTTAGGCAAGATCTCGGATTTGGAAAATCATACCTACTTCTATTTAGGAACCTCGGTTCACAGATCTGGCTTTCAGAAGCATTCTTTTCCGCCATTCAGATGGTGACTACTAGAGGTCTGAGTCTAGACTCAGAGGTGACCTGAGGTGACAATATATTTTTAGGCCCCTCTGTGCTATTGAGAATAATGGAGATATGATATTTTTCATTAGGATTATTTCGTTCATGGACTACCAAACGAGTAACAAAGTGACAGTTGGGGCTCTGACTGATGAATGTGAGTTGGGCAGATGCGGCCGGTCCCGGCGGCAGGCCGCGGCCGGTACGCCGCCGCCGTACGAGCCCCGAGCTGCTAATCTTTATGCCCACTGTTGAACTTGCAGGGAGACGGTACCGGCTACGAGCTCTACGGACATGAAATCGTAAGTTTTGTTACATTTACATTAAGTAGCAGAGATCAATTTGCTTTATTAATTAATTTTCAATAATAATAATAATAACACTTATAAGTAAATAACACTTACATTCTCAAATTGACACTAAGTAAATATTTATTGTAGCAGCTTTGCCACTTTCATGTACCGACTTTCACTGAAGAATTTCTTATGTCTTGCAAGTTGTCGTGCTTCCAATTACAGATCTGAAGATTTTTACCCAAATATACAATTTATTTATTATACCTACTAATCATACATATATTACTGTTTATTACAATAACTATTAAAACGTAAGTACGAGTACTTACTCGCAGCCTTTTTACGTCCCACTGCAGGGAACAGGGCTTCTCTCAGTGAGCGAGGATCGTGCCCACCGCGTATTGACGATTTCAAGCGCTGAAGTATGTGAATAACTCAGTCACTCAGGTTTCATGTGTAATTCATGAATATTTAAGTAGCGTTTGTCATTTATTTTAAAAATATATATAATAAAAAAGCCAAGTACATCGGCAGTGGATACATTCGGAAAAATTCAATTTATTTCGAGAAACGCACTTCTACGTATTTTCCTTTTCAAATTCTTTTCTGCGTTGCATCTTAGCAGCACAGTTTTTTTTTTCATCAGCCCACCTCTGCCCACTCTTGGATGTAGGCCTTTTCCCCACCACGCCACACCTCGTATATTTGTCTTACTATAAGTAAATACATATTGCTATCTATATATAGCATAGTAGTACTATCTAGAGTGTACTGTGAGTACGTAGCTGTACAATGATGATCTCTGCGAAGGCAGTGGTAGCCGCGAGTCACGAGTGCGCGAGTGACATTGTCCCCAACCCCGCAGATGGTGGGTCCGCCGGGCGCGCCGGGCCCGGTGGGGCCGGCCGGCGTGGCGGGCCCGCCCGGCCTCAAGGGCGACAAGGGCGACCCCGGCCAGCGCGGCAAGGCGGCAAGTACCACCCTCACATACCTCACTTACCCAGCCATTACACAAGAACATTACATCACTTTCTCACGTTTGTTTGTTGAACTTTTGACGTAGAATGCTCTGCCTAATTCATACTGACAGATTCAACTAGCATGCTATCGTTTCAAGCAATTTTTCGGGTATTATTGTTTAGAGTGATGACTCATAGTACTCTGACTACCGAGAAGATTGATATTTGAGTCTCTCTAATTACTTTAAAAAAAAAATACATGTCACAGATAAGGTGATAAGGCTCACCATGGGCTTCGTCAAGAAATTAAATAGGTCACATTAAAAAAGTAATTAAGCAAAGCAACATTTTTAGTCGCCCGGACCATATCTGATGCAAAAGTTCCCATAAAGCTGCTGGCTGCATTGCCATGTTGAACAGCCAGGGAGATGCGTTGCATGAGATGCCCTTAGAGCGACAGCCCAAGCCGTGGTCCCTCAAGCGCCGTCCTAATTCTCAAATAGAGGCCTATTGCCGTTGATATTTCAACTATTTATATATTTAGACTAGATTTCGCCCGCGCCCGTCCATGTGGACTTAAGTTCAAAATTTTGCAACCCCGTTGTTCACATCCTTAAGGGTTAAATTTAGAAAAACGGTGAAACACGTGTTCAATCAATTGTGTTGAAGAGTATTTATTTTAAGTTTCAAGAAAATCAGACAACATTTTCTATGCCTCCCATACAAATTTTGGCAACCCTTTTCGCCCCCTTAGGGGTTGAATTTCAAAAAATCCGTTCTTGTTCCTTGCCTACATTATATACAGATCCTCTGTGCAAAATTTCAGCTTCCTAGGTCAAACGGTTTGGGCTGGGCGTTGATGTGTGAATGAATCAGTCAGTCAGGACTTGGAATTTTATATATATAGATCACTAAATATATAAATAATTGAAATCAAACATTGTCTGAAACGATAGTAGTTTTTAATTAGGTACTAGGAAAGACATTATAAGTATACTAAGTCAGAATTCTTTACAACATGAGCAATATACGTACTACTCGTATCCTGTTCACAGGGTGATCGAGGGGAGAAGGGCGACGCTGGACCCATGGGTTTACCAGTAAGTAGTAAAAATGAAGCATCCAGTGAGTTAGTAGTTAGTAGCTATACTAACGGGCGTGTGTGTGTGTGTACACTTACAGGGTCCCGTGGGGCTGCCGGGCGAGTCGGGCCGCGCCGCCAGGGTGAGCGTCCTCCCCGCACCTAGTCCGTGATGATCACTTGCATTTGATTGGCAAGACGCTCACTGAGATCGTAGCACTTTTAACAACGACTATAGAATATTTTCACATACCTTTCGTTTCATTCAGCTTTGGTCTGATTGTCAACTATTTTATGCATTTCATGATACTTTAATGACATAGAGTATATTTTTATAATTTCTATTATATAGGTAGTTTACCTGCAGACTAAAGCTGAATGAAATCAAATATACTTCTAATAGTGTGGGAACTGTGTTCTATAACAAGGCCTAACAACTTTTAACGAGTGTAAAATTAACACAATGTCGTGGGCACAAAACACGTAGAGACCCCAACCACAAAATAGGACCACTTAGAAGTTTGGAAACATAACATAACATTTACATACAGGCACATACATTGCTTCTGGCCCCACACTAGGATACCCTGTGTCGTGGGAACCAGAAACAGCGAAAGAAAGTTCAGAGTGACACAGTACAGTAACAGATTCAGAAGCTTAAGTATGGATAATACCTTTGTTGTGAGTGGTCCTATCGGTGGGTAGTAGCGGCGGGCGGAGGTGTGCATGTGGTGTAGCGTAGTGTGTGTGCAGGACAACCGCTGGCCGCCGGAGTTCGCGCTGGCGATGGCGCCGTGACCCGGCCCGCCCCCCGCGCGCCCCGCGCCGCCCGCGCCCTCCCCGCGCCCGCGCCGCGCCCCGCCCGCGCCCGCGCCCGCGTGAGCGCCGCCACACTCTGTAAATTGTGATATACATGTACATAACGCACGCGCGAGCATAGAGTAAGTGTTACAGTAACCGCTCTGTACAGACAGATACTATTTTGAATTATGTAAGACGCAGGACCCGTAGGGTTCGTTCTGAACTGGACCGCCTCGGACCAGTGAGCAGAGTTACTATTTTTAAATAAACGGACTAAATAGACAAATAATAAAGTTACCTGTTAGTTAGTGCCGACTGGCAGCAGTCGGCGAGAAGTGCCAACTGTAGCCGCTACCTCACTCGCTGCTAGCGCGGCGCTTCAGCTCTGCGTTTTAATTAGAAGTGTCGATACCATCACCTTCGTATTGACACCGATCCTCTAAATACCTACTATCTCCTCCTGTTCCTCGTCTTACAAATATATAAATTACTAGTAAATACGTCGTATTTTTCTAATTCATGGAATCTGTTGTGTACCTATCTCTAATTAAAAGGCGGAGCGCCGTAGGTTAAGCTAAGCTAACAGTGTTAGTCCTCATTCATATCTCTTGTTACTGTACGATATGCTAGCGATGTATCTCTATAGCCGTAGGTACCTACTAGAGCTAGTGTAACTCGTGTGTAAGTGTCCCGCAGCTGCCGTCCGGCCTCGGCCAGCACTAGATGTCGACTTGTCCTTTGTCGTCCTTCTGTGTATTTACTCTACTCTTCTCTACCCTTTGAATCTCCTTATCTCAGCTCTATCGATGTATATTATTAATGTTACACAAACCCCTAGTCTAAAGACGAATGTACAAAATTATAAAGTTAAACCTAGGCTAAGTAGCTAGGTGTTCAAACAACTATTGTAATTGTATAATGTTTCGGGCCTACAACTCACTGGGCCACCCCCTACCGATGTAATCTATTGTATCTTACTAAACTCGTTAAAAATAAATATTCCTTTCTCCCTTTCTATCGTAATGTACTTACTCGTAAGTTTAAAAATAAGGTTTAGTTTTTTTATGGAATCAAAACGTTGTCATTTGTAACTATAAGTCGCAAGAGCATAAAATATTGTTGTTTACAAATTATTTTGAACAAAAAATAAATAAAGTTTTGCATGAAACTAGGCACGTGTCTCTCTTCCCCGCGCGCGCATGGACGCAACCGCCATCGCCACCGCCGCACGCCACTAACGATAACACTCGGTACGCAACTACGCATGCAGGACGTCACCGTACTAACCCCCGCCGCCCTCCCTTCGCGCTCCCCAGCTCTACACAATCTCACCTACACCTGTATCTTCACGTCCAGTGTGACATCTACACAGGCTTGTACAATAGTCGATTTGATACATGATTTATCAGTCTTAATTCTTAGGAACAGAGAATTTAAACACAGTTTCAGTTCTTCTCTGCAACCAATTCAGTTTCGAAGAAGTACTGATGATAGTCTTAACTTAAATGTATTCCGTATTTCCTTCAATGCGCGATTACAAGTAGAAAATGTCTCAAGGAGAAGCAAGCGTGTGTGAGATTCTGTACAGTAGAGCAGTGCGCAGGGGGGGTGGGGCCGGTACTGACGCGTGTTTGTTGCAGGGCCCGCCCGGACTCGACGGCATGAAGGTGAGTGTATGACTGAAAGACGCTAACAATGTTGTCAGCGGCACCTCTGTGTGTCGTCGTAGAGGTGTCGCGGACAGCCGAGCGGCCGCGGCGACCGGGCGGGTGACGGGTCTGACGCTGCCTGTGTGTTGCAGGGCGCGCAGGGCGAGCCGGGGCTGAAGGGCGAGCGCGGCGACCCCGGACTTCCGGTAAGTGTTATTTTTAACAAAATTGGTATTGGTGCATTGGTGTATATACATTTAAAAAATTATGATAAATTAATCACCACGTGTGTATTGTACCTAGATACTACTCGTATACACCTTTGTACCTACATATTTTATGTTTTTTGTTTCCGGTGTACAATAAAGATTATTCTTATCTACTATATTATGCTACTTTTGCACTGACGTAGAATTTCCTTGTGACACACTAATTCAGCCCTCAACGCTCCGTTTCAGGGCACGGATGGAATTCCAGGACAAGAGGTCAGTATTATTTTCATATTCAATTCATAATCATATATCTACTTTTTCATAGAGGAAACTATATACAAAATTTATTTTCCGCAGGGACCTAAAGGCGATAAGGGCTACAAGGGAGATCCGGTAAGCTACCTACCTACTTTAGTTAAAGACATGGTACCTACGTACATGTACATTTCAGAAAGGTCTTGAAAAGCTCGAGCGGTAGTAATGAATGTGTACTATTAATTTGACTAGGTCCGAATTGGAATTCCGTTTGTATTTTATCGAAGTTAGAAGAACTTAGCTACTAAGGGTAGCAAAACCTAAGGCTCGTAGGCCTAGTGGTTCAGTGACCACTGGGCCTTTGGTTACGTAACCTTGAAAAAGAACAATTAAAACCATAGTTATGGTGAGCCGATCGGTCCCTGAACAACGTGTGATATGCGGCAGGGCGGCGCGGGGCGGCGCGGGCGCAAGGGCGACAAGGGCGACAAGGGCGAGCAGGGCGTGCCCGGGCTGGACGCGCCGTGCCCGCTCGGGCCCGACGGCCTGCCGCTGCCCGGCTGCGGCTGGCGCCCGCCCAAGGTACGCCTCCCCCACACTCCGCTGTGCCCCATACTACGAGTACAAGCGAACTGAATCACCTCACAACCTGTGCGTCTCGAGTTGCTTGTCGACCGCTTTGAGCGATTTAGTCCGGACGAGATTGTTTTGTGCGTGTTTGAGGTGCTTCGTTAATACGGGCGAGAAAAAAGACAGTTTACAAAATTTGTAAACCATTTAACGGGGCTCTTAAGGAAAGCGAAGCAGCCTGTTTTAATTTAAAAAAAAACAATGGTGGCTGCTGACCGTTTTCTGAAACCGCTCTGTCGAAAATAGTCGAAATATATTGTTAATCGTTGTTTAATCGTTGGACGGGTAGATAAACCGGTCGAAAGTCATTTAGAATTATTTATTTATTTCAAACGTACTGTCATGCCTCTACACAGGCGTGACGAGTCCCATATTATTCCGCTCTTTTCTCGACCGTAGTTGAAAATTAGTCTTTTTTGCTATTTAGTGAAGTTAGTTAAGTAGGTACCTACTGGTTGTTTATGTTGGATTAATTTCTGCAGTAGGTAATATCAACCATCTTCTCGAAATAGCAAACATATTAGATTTACCTACCAATTAGAACAGTATTTAAACATTTGTTTGTAGTTTACTAACCATTGTCTAATTCTTAGCTGGTGTTGGAGTAATTTTGTAGAGTAGTCCACACTGCAATGATGATGATCTATGAAGAAATGACTTGCTTACCTATTTACATGCCTATTACTAACTTTTTGAGTGGTTTTGCTTGGGTGGTTTTATTCTCAGTAAAGAAAATATTTCTCGAGGTGTAAAACACACCTCAAACTACAATATTTTCTCTACTAAGCATTATTAACTTCCTACTAATGATTATTACCTACTAAGCATACTTACAATAAAATATTTTTTGGGCGCAAATCAACAAATTAGTTCCGATATGAAATCCATATTTTTGAAAGTCCTTGCACTGGAAGGTCAGTTCAGCAGACATGTAGTAGGCAATCAGAGCTTAGCTTATCATCATTGTGCGCGTGCGTGTGTGTGTGAGCCCCCGCGTGTGCAGGACGCGGCGCCGCAGCTGCCGGCGCGGGCGGGGGCGGGCGCGGGTGCGGGGGGCGGGGCGGGCGCGGGCGGGGGCGGGGGCAGCGAGGAGGAGCCGGAGGAGGAGTACGACGTGGCCGAGGAGCTGGAGCCGCGGGAGTACGACGAGTACGACAACGCGCAGCTGCACCGCGACTGACCGCGGCCGCGGCTGCTCACGCTCGGTACGTCCGCGTCCGTGGGACACACTGCTGACTGCTGCATGTCTGCATTTGTTCGACATTCGCGCTTAAGGCTATGTCGACGAGAGTCCTGAATCGCCCCCGAAATGAGAACGGAGTCGACTTCTTTGGCCGATTCTACAAATGCGTTTAAGTAGCATTTAGCTAAGTTTCTTCATGCAAAAGTGGAATTTAGAAGTGGTGCAAGTTGTTCCTAATCGACCGGCACCGCGAGCAATCTAACATAGAGTCTGCTAAAACGCACAGGATCATTCCACTCTTCTATTCTCCAGAGTGGATTTGAAGGTTTGTATACCTATAGAATGCTTCTGGAATAACTACGTACCTAGGTAGGTAGGTATACAGCCTGATTTTTTCACCGGTACAATAAATTTCACCATATCATTGGTATCGATAATAGATTACATTTATCGAATAAAATTACCATATTTTTTTTTTTCATTTTTATTAATTTATCCTTCAACCAATTTGTAACTCATGGGCACCCCTTACAAGGCGTCATCGCGGTGCGAGGCAGAGGGCGGCGGGGTGGGGTGAGTGAGCGGCGGGCTGGCCGGCGCACGAGTTCAGTGAGCCGCTAGCCGAGCCGGTCAGTCCGCGCGCATTGACCTAGGTGAGTGCACGTGCGCCCTTTCCGCACTTCCTGCAGTCGAAAATTACGCGCGCAACACCATGTTTACAAACCGCGAGTATTACGAAATGGTTCTTAGTTACTTTCTCACATTACTTTATACGCTGAAGAAAGTTTGCCCCGCCTGATCAATGCCGGTTTTATTGAACCTCAAATACTCAACACCAGGACATTCACGAGAGTGACGCAGCATTTGCTAGACTACGGACAGTTCACTGCACCAGCGAACGCTCAAGGCCGAGGAGGGAGACCTCCCTTGGCCGTGGAGATCGAGGAACAGATATTCGCGTTCTTCGAGGAAGACCCCAGAAGGAGCACCAACGACGCGGCACGCACGGCGCACTTCGGCGTTAGCCAGTACGTGGTGTGGAAATTCATACCACTACCAACCAGAGCAAGCATTCCACGCCGGTGACGGTCCTAAGCCCGTGCAAGTATGAAGGAAGAATTGAAATCAAGTAAGATTTTTTTTGCTACGTCATACCTACTGGCTGCGCCGCCGCCGCCGCTTCTTTTCCTTCCCGCAAGCCGCGCGCAGTTGCCAGTTCGTGCGTTTAGTTGTACTCATGCGTAATGAGTCCATATTTCTCTAAGATTTGCGGATAAGTTCAGACATTGGTATTTTTGTTTTTTTGTACCAACGGGGTAGTAACAAAAAATGTTGCTATTTGTATTTTGGACTTAGTATTACGTATGTTAATTTATTGTACTGGTGAAAAAATCAGGCTGTATAATGGAGCACAGATCGAGTTAAACTAGCATGTCATGTTATGTCGCGTCGAGGGCACGCGGCACGCAGTGAGCGCAGGTAAGTACCACCCGGCGGTCGCAGTGGTCACTGTGTGTGTGTGTGTGTGTCCATCTCCCGTCCTCTTGCCTACTGCTCGCCGTAGGTACCTTAACATGCATGTGCCATTGTAAAGGGTGGTATTTTTTACCTGTTTAATCAACTAATAACTACAAGTACTTACACGCTTTTATTAAATAGACATGACCACTACCTATGTATTGGACATGTGCGAATTAATTTGTTGGCTCACATAGTACTCGTACCTATGCATTGTGAACTATTTCAGGAATTTAAAATAGTTAGCAAACTATGTAATTAAATTCGCTGGCTTCCTTCAGTAATTTGAAGTTGGAGAATGAAATGGGTCACACCATAATATAAATGAAAAAAAAAAAGTATAACAGCGCAACATTATTGCTTAATTTATCAAAACAAGGCTTATCCTGAAACAGTAACATAATGCACTTTTTGATGCCAAATAAAGTTTGCACATAGCTAGGTAGGTAGGTACTCTAGGTACTTTTACGAGGTGTGCACGTTCACGTAGCCAATCAAGAGTCATTTGGATGAAGCACGGAAGTCAACTTTACTGTGATGTGGCTATAAATACCTAGGTACTTACCTATCTAACGCGTTTTTTCCGCTAGTTCTAAGTACATGCCGACATACCTACTTGTTTACCTAACTACATTTTTTTCCTGATTGCGTTCGAGAAAATGTAATAACTTGTATAGCTATCATATTGTGGCAAATTAGTTATTAACGTACATAGTTATTTGCCACTAGTCACATAACTACAATGGGGTGACTACAATTCTGTAGGATAGGTGCTCGATGTATAGGCATCAAAACGTGATTCAGCAAGTTTGTGGAACTAACAAAAAACTTTTAGTGTAAAATAATCAACTCGTAGATACCATTTACGTAAAGACATCTAAGATATAAATGAGAGGATTTAAAGTCATGTAGAACTAGACTTTTATTCACATTTATTAGTAGTTTTGATTTTCGAGACCATTTACTAAACTTAGGTACCTACTGCAATGACCATTATCGAACGAATTACCCTACACGAAATAGCGTAAACTTACTTACTGAATAAACATTTACATACAGGCACATACATCGCTTCTGGTCCCACACTAGGATACCCTGTGTCGTGGAAACCAGAAACGGTGACGTCACAAACATGTAAACATCCAAGACCTGGAGTTTTTTTTTTCTCCCCAGCCGGGGATCGAACCCGGGACCTCTCGCATGGAAAGCAGATGCTCTAACCGCTACGCCACAGAGGTCGTCGCATCTGAGAGTAATACTCCCTAAATCACAATCTTTCTTTGCCTTGTACAAACGTGCTTTGATTCTACAGTATTTCCATATTTTCCATTCATCATGCTTCCGGTTGAATCAGTAAACAAAACAAAAACTATGTTGATTCGTAGTATTGAATAGATAACAATGAATCAGAATCAGAATCAGAAATTTATTTCAACGTAAAGAATTTACATTCTGCTTGTTGAATGTCAATGTAAATACAGTTATGTATAATGTTAGCCGCTGCCTTGGGGCCGTCTGTAGTGGAGAAAAAGGCAGCGAAAAAAAAACTCCACTCTGACCATCTTTTTTCAAATCACCTTAAAGCTAATACAAATCAAACCCACAAAATAATATATTGGATGTGTTGAACACTAGACACATTTATCCTCTGATTAAATTTAATATTAAACTACAGTAGGGCCTCGTTAATCCGGACTCCCGATTGTTCGGTGATCTCTGTAATCCGGCCGGGCAATGGGGTTTGCGGGGCTGGCGGGTGTAGGTGCGGGGGTAGCGGGTGTAGGTACGGGCTGCCATGAGCCAAACCATCGTCCGTCTTTTGTTTACCGCCTTCTGTCTACAGTCTCAATTTAGCGCACTCGAGTAATTTTGAACATGTGCATATTTGTCTTTATGCTTCAATTTAAAAATTGATTAAAGAAACTCTAAGGTTAAACATGTGTTTTAATACATGCCATACTATAATCCGGACGCCTCGGTAATCCGGAAAGGGTCTTGTTTTTGCCTCTCCGGATTAACGAGGCCCTACTGTACTATTTAATGCCATATGTCCTTGTCTTCTAAATAATCGTTGATTTTATAATAAGCTTTTTTGCAAAGAGTGTGCTTAACACAATTCTTAAATCGCGTTGGAGGTAACTCTAATATATCTTGGGGTATCTTGTTGTAGAACCTTATACAGTGCCCCATAAAGGAAGTATTAACTTTTGCAAGTCTAAATCGTGGAAATGATAATTTATGTTTACTCCTAGTATTAACGTTATGATGGCTACCAAGTGTTTCGAAGTCTTTAATATTTTTCGTAACGTACATATTTTCATAAATGTATTGGCTTGCAACTGTTAGGATGTTGATTTCTTTGAAAAAAATCTCTTAGTGTGTAGATGCAGAAACAGACCTGAAAGTATTATTACTGCAATAACTTGAAGGACCTACAAGACGAACTGGCACGTTGCAAAATAATAATATTATTATCTCCTTAGAGAGATTTCAATAGATAGTACGTTTGCTTTTAGCCGTTAGACGGGCGCGCCTGGCTGGATTGGCGAGACTCAGTGTGTGTGCACTTGCAGGACGCGATGCTGCAGTGGGTGCGGCGCCGGCTGGAGCTCGACAACGACTTGCGCGTGTGACGTCACCGGCCTCCGCCTCGGCCTCGGCCTCGGCCTCGCCGCCTCCAGCCCCACACCTCCTCGCTTCGTGTCCACGATCGCGACCAATCGACCACGTTGTAGCGCCTGCCTCTACGCACTTAGCAGTACCAATTTGTATTTGCTAAACATGTTTTACCAGGCGTATTCTTAAACGCGCGACTGCGAAGTTAGGTGAAATTTCCCCTTCTTGCCATGATTCATTTGTTCCGTTAATTGTTTCTCACTGACGAGTTTTTTATTGTCTCCGATTACTCAATGGATTACGACCTCAATTTAGCAACATTATATTATTAGTACCTAATCAGTTCATTACATGCCTAATGAATGTGGTTATCAGCTTCAAACAATATGAACCTAAGTTTATTGACTTATGCACATTGTAAGTAAAATTATAGTCCATGTTTTATACGCTTGAATCAATACGCTTGAGCACTTGAATCAATGACAATGTTCTGTGTATTGCACACAGTGATAGTATGTGCTGCCATGTTCAGATTTATTTTGCATTCTGGGTGCAGATTGGGAGTAGTAGAGGAAGGAACAATGGAAACAATGATGGAACACTTGTTTTTTGTTATAGTAATGTATGTACGTATATTTTTTTACAAAAGTGTATAATAATAGTAACAACATTCAGAAAGAGTACATTCGTTATGTCTGTTAGAAAAATAGAAGTATCTATGTATAAAAACCACTTAAAGCAAAGGACAATATTATTATGGCAGGTACACAGTGCAGGTCTGCCATTGGATAGGTACAAGAATAGAATATTCGGAAGAATGAGGCTGTGCTGTTCTGCGCCTTGCTACGCAAAGTCGATGGTCGGACCGAGCAGCGCGCAGCCAGCCACCAGCCTCCAGCAAGCAAGCGCTTGGCTTGACCCTGGCTGTGGACCGCAGTACAGAACAGGCACCAGTGTACAGTAGCGTATCGAGTATAGACAGTAAGGCACTTTGTAAATATCACTTCATTATTTAGCGCGAATGCGGCTGCATGTGTGAGTGTTTGAGTTATTTATTGAACTTCTGTAAATAGACTGTGACGCTATGTGCAGCGACTGTATTATCGATATTGTTTGTGTGCGGAAGATTAAGCTCTGCCCTAGCTGGGCTCGGAGGCTGATGTAGGCGGATGACCCATCGACATCAGCTGGAATGTTCAGTACAAATGTGTACATAATGAAACCAGCGACCGCTGTACATATTGTTAAACCTACTCTACGCTAGAAATATACCTATTCATTTTTACATTAATAAAAATTGTTTGATTCGATACATCTCCTTAACTAAAAACTTTGAATAACTATGGCACAGCTCCGAGAGCATATTCCACATAGACACTACCCTACTTAAAACTAAATACAACTTACTAGTAATGCACGACTCCGGAAGCCACTCCACTTATAACTACAACTTATCAGAGTAATGAATGTACGTGGCGAGTTGTAGCTCCACTGGCACACTAGAGAATTATAAGTATATGTACGTGATCTGTACCAAATTAATGAATAATCTATTTAAACAACTAGCTGTGAAAATTAAAATATTGAATAACTACATCGTATTTGCTAACGCAAGTCTTAGTATGAGAAGTAATTAAAATGGTTAGCAATTATATAATTGGTCAGCAACAAAAAACAGCATTTAAGTAATTTGGTCAGCATACAAAAATTTTGTTTGCAATAAAAAAAATCAGGCAGCAATCCTGGTTCCGCAAATAATTTTGAAAATGGCAAAAAATTAAATCATAAATAGGCAGCTTACAATAATATGAGGTGGCATAATAAACATTCAGTCCGCAAAATAACTACTTGATCAGCAAGATTTTTAATTGATCAGCAGATAAAACATGTCTATAAGCAGTGTATTTGATTGGTATGCATATTTAAAACATGGTGAATTAGATTGCGTTTTTGTTGAAAAATCGGCAAGAACAGAAAATTTTACCTACTTAATTGTATTAGTTTTTTTTTATTTATCTTAATTATTTTTTATAACAATAAAAAAAATGAATTTACACTTCTATAACCTCGTGAGGCCCGACCTTGAAAAGAACAATTGATTATGTGATCACTTGAAGACATTGGGCCTCACGAGGATAAATAATAAAACATACCCAAACAAACACATCCACTCAGAGAGTAAATAAATTAAATAATTATTGTGAGAAATGCGTCCATTTTCCGCATGACAAGTGAAGTATTTTTGCTACGTTTATATATGCAGCACAAAATTAATTTTTTTGCTTACACTCTGAGTGCTTGCCAAAATTTTATTAAACAGGAGCAGCTCATTGCAGTTCATATAATTAATATGCTGTAGAAAAATAATTACAGCCATCCAGAATGACATAAATTGATGATTGATTTTGAAATGGTTGCTGGCCTTGAGTTGCTGATCAATTAGCTATTTTTGCTCACAGATTATATTTTTCTGCTCACAAAAATAGCAATACTATGCTAACCATTTAAATAACACCCTCTTAGTATTCACAAACGTTCCGCATTTCATGCATTTAGGTACATATACGTAGTTTGATCGTAGTTCAGATACATTACAAAGTACAAACAATACAAACAATTACAGAACAATTATTTCTTAGGTTATTTAAAGATTCTTGGTTATACATAATTACATTTTCAGTCCATAATTCACCGCGTAAGCATGTGTTAGTCAGAACTAATTATTGATAGAAACTCTATTTCAAACAAATTTACGCTGAAGTAAATATTTATGACAAATTTAAATTAAAGTAATTAGAAGCAAACTTGTCAACATTTGGAAATTTTGATTATAAACAAATTTTAACTATGACATGATTTAGAAAGGAAAGAGCTCACAAATGAGACGATCCACAGTAAGTAGTAAGTATTATTTCTGGGACTACATTACGTAACAAGAGATTAAGTGTAATTTTGGTGTCAACACTACGACGTAGGCCATGACACCAAAATATTAGATAAATAGCTTGACACTGATTGCAATCATTAATTAGTATTTTTGACTAGAATAAAAGTTAGACCTTCATTGAAATTGTTTTACAGTGTTAACGTTAACGCTATTGTTAATATATTTCTGTCAAACATGATTGGAAATTTGAGCACTACTTTGACAACCTTCTCCGAGATAAATCGATATTGCTGTAGTGGCCAAATACAGTGCGAGTGGCGGCCGCCAAAATTTGTATGAAAATATCTGCCACTAACATAGCAACCAAGGAGGTAACTTATCAAAGGTTTTATTTAAATTTCGGACTGGCATGCAAATAGAAGCCATTTATTGAAAAAAAAAAATTAACACTAACGCGGGAAAAGAAATATTGTTGTTCGTGATTTCAAATAAAAGTTCTACCGAAGTACTATAGTTTTAATGCCCGCGCATTATTTGAGGAAAGCGCTACGAGTATACAAGCCTTGGCCACAACTACAGTCTATTTACTGAAGCGAACGACTAAAGGTAAACAAAGGCACAGCATCTCTCAAACTTACATGTCACTCAAAATAGCTCATGCACGCAGCTTTGCTTGCATCGTATACCCACACAGGTTTAGGTAGGTATTGTTTAAGGAAAACAGACAGACAACCAAACAAGACAACACAAACACTAAAGAAAATAAAATAGTTTAGAGAAATTGCACTCCCATCAACAACGTCAATCGTGAGTAAATATGGCGTCGGGGTGGCTATCTTACTTTTTTTTTGCCGTTAATTAAAAAAGAGGTTCGTAGTCAGCTCTCCATACTTCTTCCTACATTTCGCGTAGCGCATTAGCATAAAATAATCGATCATAATCTGCCTTTAAACAAAATTCCTACATCTTTGCTGGTTGCGAACATTTGGCAGCAGTAGGATCGCTTTTATTTGAGGACCACTGAAATTTTAGGTATTTTTTGGGGTATAGATCTCTTAAGCAAATTGTATTTTCATGATAAAATAAAATATTTAGTTAAATAAACTGCGAGTGAGGGATAAATCAGGTAATAACAGTGTTATTGTGTTTATTGCTTATTGGCCTTTATTAGCCATTTAGTTTTATATAACTTTGCTAAATTATATGCAGTGTTATAAATGTGGCATATTGAAAAACCAGATTTTCGACATGTTGACATTTACTCGTTCGCAACAGTAAATAGGGTGTAGGCGTGGATGGGCCGAAGCGTTCGTCCATCAATGCTTCTTTTGTTGGAAGCTGCAGTAATGCACTATTTACTTAGTATGTTCTGACTACACAGCATGAGAGATTCACAGATATCCGTTTTTATATTAGTATGTAAAATAAAGTCGTCCCTTCCGCGGTGACCAAGTCGCAGGTCGTCGCGGGCAGGTTTTCAAAGACTTAACTATAGCTCTGGTAATAATCTACTTTGGGGCGTTTTTAGACACAACTAGAGTATTTTGAGCGACGTATTTATTACTATCGGACTAGTCGGTACGCAAGTCCTCCATTATCTGGAGTCGTCTGATTTACTCCACTCCGAAGTGTCAAATACATACATATTTTGCTACTTTGAAGTTGTCTATATGCTCAACCCGATCGAGTGGAAAGTTAAGTAGCGCAGGGCGAGTCCGTGGTTCGGAGTGACGTGAGACGCTTCGCGCAGCGGCACCGAGAGAATCGTTTCGTCGAGTCGTCTGAGGCCGGACGCGTATCGTGAGGAGTGGTATTAATTTCACTCGGGGTTTTTGGCGACCAGTTCGGAGAGCTCGGGAAGGCTGTCGGCCGGCGGCGGCGGGGGGGGCGGCGGGGGGGGGCGGCGGGGGGGCGGGCAGCGCGGCGGCGGGCGGCGGGCGGCGCGGGGCGGGCCCGGGCGCGCGCAGCGGCCGCCGCGGCAGCGCCGCCGCCAGCTTGTCCCAGAACCAGGGGTCGGCGCGGCGCAGCCACGTGTGCCGCGCCGCGTGCTCCGGCAGCCCCGCCAGCGGCGGCAGCGGCCCGTCCGGCCCCGCCGCCGCCGCCGCCGCCGCGCGCACCAGCTCCGCGCCGTCCCCCTCCAGCAGCAGCAGCAGCAGCCGGCTCCCGTCCCCGGCCAGCGCCAGCGCCAGCTCGGCGCGCGCCCAGCGCGAGCGCGCGTAGTGCGGCGACAGCACGGCCAGCGTGCGCCGCGAGCGCCGCACGGAGCGCTCGATGTGCGCCGGGATCCAGCCGCCCGGCGCCCAGTCGCGCACGTGCACGCACACGCGCCAGCGCCGCTCCAGCCGCGGCAGCAGCCGCCCCAGCACCCAGTCGGCGTCGCCGTGCGCGTACGACACGAACACGTCCCACTCGCAGCCCTCCGGCTCGGCGGCGTCGTCGCCCGGCACGCAGCAGCCGCGCGCGCGCAGCCAGCTCTTGAGCAGGTGCCGGTAGCGCGCGCCCAGCGCCGCGCCCGCCGCCGCGCCGGCCAGCAGCGCGCCCGCCGCCAGCCCGCCGCCCAGCCACGCGCCGCCCGCCCCCGCCGCCGCCGCGCCGACGCACGCGCCGCGCCGCGCCGCCAGCGCGCCGCCCTCGCGGCACTGCAGCTCGGCGTAGTCGTCCACCTGGTCGCGGCGCGCGTGCAGCGCGGCCAGCTCGGCGGCGTGCGCGCAGTCGCAGCCGAGCGGGTTGCCGGCCAGGCGCAGGCGCAGGCGGGCGGCGGGCGGCCAGGCGGCGGCGCGGGCGGCGCGCAGGCGGTTGTGGCGCAGGTCCAGGTGGCGCAGTCCCGCGGGCCAGGCGGCGGCGGCGGCCGGCAGCGCGGCCTCCGTGAGCGCGTTGTGCGCCAGCAGCAACTCGGCGGCGGGCGCGCGCGGCAGCCGGGTCAGCGACGCGTTCTCCAACCGGAGCGACACCGACTCGTTCTCGACACCGCGCCACGCCTCTAGCGCGGTGAGCAGCGCGGGCAGGTCCTGCGGGCGTCGTCCGGATTTGAACGGTCTCGCTCCGACTCGGCTGAGCGAACTAGGGACGCGTGCGGCGGAGCATACCTGTGCGCCGGCGGCGGCGGCGGAGCAGTCGAGGCGCAGGCGGCGCGGCGCGAGCGGCGCCTCGCGGCAGCGGCAGCGCGCGGCGGGGCAGGCGGCGGGCGCGGCGGAGCACGTCAGCTCCTCGGCGCGCAGCTCCAGCAGCCGCCGGCCCGCGTTCTCGGGGTCGCTGCCGGTACGGAACGCGATCGCACAATATCATTTCTGTTTCAAGCATAACTAGACCGAATCGTCTCAGTCCTGTCGCATCCTCCTCATTCCTCGCATTCCTCTAACATCGCGACAGAAATTAACAGAAGAATAGGCAAACTAGTTCGACGAGATCTCAGATTCCATCGAGCGAGTGTTGAAGCAAAATCGGGGATCGAAAGAGTTTGTTCCATCTCTTGGGGGAAGCCATCCGACGAAGTCGACCACCGCGGATGGAGCGGTAGTTTCTTCTATAACAGAGGTTTTTTTTAGCCAGTTGAGGCTTCAGGCCAGTTATACGCTCCGCATACATCTCGGAAATGATCTGATCGTACGCACCTGCAGCGCGCGTGGAGGCGCGCGCGGCGCGGCGCGGGCGGCAGGCGCAGCCAGTGCGCGGCGCGGCAGGGGGGCGGGGGGCGGGGGGGGGGGGGCACAGTACGCACCTGCAGCGCGCGTGGAGGCGCGCGCGGCGCGGCGCGGGCGGCAGGCGCAGCCAGTGCGCGGCGCGGCAGTCGCACTGCAGCGGCGCGCCGTCCGCGAGCAGCGTCACCTGGGCCGGGCCCTCCTGCGCCGGCGGAACGCTACACGTTATACGTTGGCACAGAGGCGGCTTTTTCTACTTTGACTTTAAGAAGCATATCATTGATTTTAAAAATCGTAACTTACAGTCGAATGCGTCTGTCTGAAAATACATTTTACATCTCTCATAGTCGGTAAGTAGGTCCTTATTGCCCCCAAATGGGGCTTGTAGGTGACCGATTAGCGCTCTAGGGTAATAATGTAGCTAAAAAAGCCCTACGGCGGTAAGTAATTTAAAAAAAACTCTTCACTCTTTCAAAAAGTTCGCGTACATCTAACCATCATACTGGCAATAGACATGCATTCAGCCCAATGATAAAAGAGATCGCTTCGCTATTCAGCCTTGTCTTCGTATGAGTATAATAGTCATCAATTTTAAATATCGAACGGCGAAGCTTAATTATGTTGTTGAAAAAAATAATTAAAAAAAACGATGAAAAAAGGCGGGAATAGAAAACTTTTACTTTAAATATTGTTTGTTTTTGGGATTTTTTTATAATTACGTGCTAATTAGGAAAAAAACATGAGTTCTGCAAGTTATAAAGATATAAGCTGCACTCCCGATTCAATGAAAATGAAAGCTGAAGCAGCAACTAGAAGTGTCCTATGGAAATAAATATTTTATCTGTGATAGGCAAATAACATCATCACGCCACATGCCTTCACGTATCTGAAATATAGACAACTCCTCCCAAAGCACGTAGGATTATTATATATAAGCTAGTGTAAGACTAGAATAAGGGAGTTAAAATAAATAAAAATAAATAAAATAAAATTTATTGACAGAAAATAGTTGTTACAGTATACATAAGTTTGCACAGTGACTACCACACAAGGTCGAGCCTGAATCGTGGAGTCGGGGAGATAGTTGCTAAAATGATTTTTATTGTACTTATATCATAGGAGCAGGTATAACATATATTATTATTATGATAAGGAAGTTAAAATTAAAAGTTTTGTTTTTTGACAGAAAATGTAGGTACCCAGTCGATGAATGAAGATATTAGTTAAAATACCCACATTCGCGGATTACACAATAGGAGCATTTACATTCATTCTTAGTACTTAATGTTGTGTGAGGAAGTGTGTGGGATTATTTTATGTGCATGGTAAAGCATATGTGTGTGTGTGTGTGTGTGTGTGTGTGCGGGTGTGTGTGTGTGTGTGTGTGTGTGTGTGTGTGTGTGTGTGTGTGAGGGTGTGTGTGTGTGTGTGTGTGTGTGTGTGTGTGTGTGTGTGTGTGTGTGTGTGTGTGTGAGAATGTATTAAGTTTCATGTTGCATTTGTGTTAGGAAATTACTTTTAATAACTTTTCAGTTTCTGTGTACGACAGTGATAAAAGCCATTTTTGTACAGTTTGTTTGGCTTCCCATGTGGTACAGCTTTTTATGTCACACTTATTATTTACACGATTGTAGACGAAAGGGTGTAAGAAGTTCGGAAAACGACGAGCAAAAGTGGACTTAATATGTGGTATTGGGAGTTTATAAACGCGCTTCTTGATTAAGTCACGGTACTGGGGAGATCTTAGGGTCCTTCGGTGTGTAGCGATTGTGCTTTTATAAATATAAAGTTGCGGAACGTTGAGAACGCTAGCCTCTGCATATAGAGCTGCGGTTCTGTACAATCGCGGTCTGTTAAGCATTTTCTTTAGTACAGCGCGTTGGGCTCTTTCAGCGACAATCATTGACGTAGTCCCTGAGCCTCCCCAAGACGTGATGGAGTAACATAAGATAGACTCACACAGAGCTATGTATACCAATCGTATCACTTTTGAGTCTGCTGAGTTGCGAAGAAGGCCCATGACGTGTATTATTTTTCTGACACGGTTGGCGAGGTGGCCAATGTGGTTGTGGAAGGTCAAGCGTTCATCCAATTCGACGCCCAAATATCTGATTGTTTCGGTGCGTGTGATCGATTCACAGTTACAGCCGCTTTGGGTGCACGCAGAATGAATTTTAATTGAGTTAGATCCTTTTGGAGCTGTATGACTCGTTTTATGGAAGCAGACAAATTTAGTTTTTTTCAGATTGAGAGTGAGGAGGTTTCGGTCTAACCAACTCTTAAGGGTAGACATGCCTCTTTCTGCATTCTGAAGTGTTTGGCTCCATGTACTTCCATAGAAGAGGGCTACGGTGTCGTCAGCGTAACATATAAGATTAGAATCGGAGAGGGACATGCTGTTGTCATTGGATGACTGTCTGTGGATGTCATTTATGTAGAGCACAAAGAGTGTGGGGCCTAGTACACTGCCCTGTGGCACGCCATACTTGATGGGTAGTTGTTTACTCAGGTGTTCCCCGACCCTAATGCATTGGTGCCTCTCGGTAAGGTAACTTCTGAACCATTCCAGTGGCACTCCCATAATGCCTGCAAGTTCCAACTTTTTAAGAAGTATTGCCACTGAAATGGTGTCGAAGGCCTTAGCGAGATCGAGAAACACTCCGACACACTTCTGACCCCCATCCAACCCCGCAGTCACGTTCCTCACAAGAAGTTCCACCGCGTCCTCAGCGGATCTCCCACGCCTGAACCCAAACTGATGGTCGGAAATGAGATGATTTTTATCAAGATAGCTTATCAGTCTTTTGTTCATAATTTTTTCCAATATTTTAGAAAAAATGGTCAGAAGTGAGATGGGCCTATAATTTTCAGGCTGATTTGTGGGTCCGCTCTTGTATATTGGGACAACCGCGGCCAGCTTCCACTCAGAGGGAAAGACTCCACTGGACATACTTAGGTTGAAGATGTGGGTCAAAGGCGCAATTATCCTGCATTTGATACTCTTGATTAACGCAACTGTGCAGTTATCCAATCCTGGGGCGCTATCTTGCTTAAGTTCGCTCATTTGTTGTTTAATTTCACTTTCGTCAGTGGGGGCAGTAAAGAATGTATCGGATGAGCTGGGCTTTTTACTTATATTAGCTTCTGTTGCCAGTAAATCCTCTGTAACTTGGAGTTTGGAAAGTAGATTCTCAGCAAGATTAGATCCAATATTTGCAAAGTAATCGTTGCAGACATCTACGGACTCTTGCGGTGTTGATTTAATTTGAGTTAGTTGGGTAGCAATTTTATTTGTTCTAGATTGTTCTGAAATACTTTTTATAGCCTTCCATAACCTTTTCGGGTTGTATTTATTGTCGTTTAGTTCTTTGCTATCGTGTTCTCTCTTTAATTTATGCAGTAGGTCTGTAAGAAAATTTCTGTACCTGCTGTAGATTAATTTACGTACAGGATCTTTAGGATGTTTTCGAACATCCAAATGTAGCTTGTCCCTGTGTCTCATGCATCTAAGGAGCCCGGGTGTAATCCACGGTTTCTCAATAAATTTAGAGCGGCTAATACGGTTCCGGGTAGTGTGCCTAGTTATTGCTGCTGTGAGTATCGATTGAAATTCCCTGACCGCGATGTTAACATCCTGCGAATCAGTGACATCGGACCAATCTATGTCACTCAGCTCAGCGAAAACGGCTTTATAGTCGATTTTCTGGACCATTCTGGTTTTTGTCTTTTTGCTGCCTTTGAAAGACATTGATACAATAGCGATGTCATGGTCAGAGATATCAAGATGACTTACCATACCGATAATCTTACTGCATTTGGCTTTTACAAAGATGTGATCTAGGCAGGTAAGCATCCTGGTTGGCTTGGTGATTGCAGGGATAAAGCCCAGCTCAGCAAGCGAGCAAAGGTATTCAGAGCTATTTTGATCTTGTAAGTCTAGTATGTTTATGTTTATGTCACCTAAGACGAAAACAGGAAAGTTGCCGTTTACTTGAGATAAGAGTTTAGAAAGACTGTCTATGAATAAGGTAGGCTGTAAGAATGAGGGTGATCTGTAAATACCAAATATTGTAGTTCTGTTGGATAGTTCTATTTTTAAGCACTCGGCTTGGTCGATAGCTGGTTCTTCAACTGATGCGCTCCAGTTATCTTTAATATAAGCGACTACGCCTCCCGGTTTATTGTTTTCGTGGTTGAATAAGAGGTAAAGCCTGGTATTTGTCCTATGTTACCACCTGTGAGCCAGCATTCCGTAAGGATTATGACATCGGGATTCGTTTGGAGTCGCTTAAGCGCAGCTAAGAATGTGTAGAAGTTGCGCTGAATGCTTCGAATATTATAAGTCACGATACTAAAGTTATAATCGTTTCCCAACACGTTGTTGCAGCTCTCCAGGGAATCATGCGCTTGACACTCTATGGTTATAGAATTTTCTATATCTTTAACTGTATTTAGGTCTATGGTCGTCTTGTGTAGTATGTATATAAAGAGATATTGGCAGATAATTTGAGACCATAGAGTGGGAGGCGCGGTGATCCCCGTGATGAGCTTTCTGTATGATAAATATGTAATTAAGTGTGAATATGTGTGTTTGAGTGTAATTGATTTTGTGTATATGTGTGTTCGGTTCAATGAGTAAGGCATAAACGTACAGTACAGCAGTTTTTACATTATTGTATTTACAATTTAGAGTTCTTACTATGGCATGATGGAACGCGTTGCTAATTTCAGTTGGACTGCACTGCTTTCGGGGGATTGCAGGGGCCAACTTTTTCATCCAGGTCGCTTGGGAGTCGTATAGGGATGGCAGGTTTTCCATCGATTTTGCGGACGTATATAACACCATCACGCACCCAGCAATATCTGAAGTTCGACTCTTGTGCACGTTGTCTGGCGTCACGAAAAAGTTGACGATTTTTCCATGTAAGTCTTTCGTTGATATAGACTCTTTTTGTGGGTCCCGTGGTAATTCCTTCAGTGTCAATATTGTTGCGTCTAACTTTAGAGGCTTTCAGAAGCTCGCTGCGTTTCATTCGGCGGACAAGTCTAACGACAATAGGGCGCGGTAGTCCATGATCACTGTTCGGTAGCTTAGAAGCTCGCCTGGGGCCTGCTCGTTCAATTGAGTCTATCTCAGACTCTGCTAGTTCTACACCCATTTTTTTAGCCGTAAGAATGACCAAGTGTCCCAAACTCTCGTTTTCTTTTTCTGGAATGCCCACGATCTCGATTTCATTTGACAGTGACTTTTGTTCTTGAGATTCCACATGACTTTGCATCTCTTTGATAATGGACTGTAGACTGGTTATTTCTTTCTCCTGGTTTGTTATAGTTTTCTCCATCCAATTAATTTTTTCAATTGCATTTTTCATGCTAATTACCTCTTCTCGCAGCTTGCGAATTTCGACCAGGAGCATATCGTTGGTGGTTTGTTGGTCGCTTGAATGCATAGTCGTATCAGCTGGATCAACGTTCTTGCGGCTGCCTCTTAGTAGGTTTATGTTCGCATTTGCGGTATAGGTATCATTGAGTCTAGCCATTGCCGGACGGATTGGAGTGGAGGAGTCGATCGATTTCGGTAGAGATAAAATGCATGCTGGGCAAGCCCATATATTCTTACACTCCACAGTAAGAGCATTGAATACCTCTACTGTAAGATTGACACAAGCAATGTCGTAAGAGGTTCCACAGTGGGCACATTTCAGGTATTCCCCTGTACCGATCGGTGCCGTGCATGCACCACATTTGGTCGAATCCATGACACCACTTATCGATTTCCAGTGGGTTCGCTACTTACGTAGTACTAAAGCGCCGTGCGTAGGTTTGTTACACGAGGTCTCGAAGCGGTCGCCAACACCAACTGCAACGTTAACTCGTGCGGCAGTGGGCAAGGGCAGCAAGGTAAATGGGGCACGCGTTGAGATGTTCGGCGGTCGGGTGAGTTCGGTTGGAGCCAGCGCGGTGTTGACGCGGGGGACAAGGCGCACCGCTCGGTGATCGGCAGATTCGGCAGTTCTCGTTAGCGACTCGTGTGTTGTCGTGCGCGTGCGCATGAAAGGTGAAATAGTCACCGCAACGGTTACCGGAAATTTTTATTTTTATCTTCGGAATATTTCGTAAACGCGGTGTTGATTTAACGTATGGTTTTCACAGTCCTTAATTTTGCTCAAACTTCACGTTACTAGACGCTCACAGTGTGATAAATGTTAATATTTCGGCACTAATTTAATAGATACAACGGACCTAAGAATTATACGTCTGTCTCCTATGACACGTTCCGTTCCGTCCAAGTTAAGAGGCTGGAGTCTTAACGATGTATTAATTAAAATGTGATCAACCGTTCCTGTTGTTTCTCTGCTGCGCCGCCGTCCTGCAACCACTCCCCCCACCACTGGGCATACTTCATGGCGACCGTGACAGCGTGACCGTGATGTCGAGGCGTCAGCAGAGAGCGTGAGTTTTTGGACTTGTGCAGGTGCTATTGTTTGTGTTGGGAACAAGTCCCCGATTTCCAGTGACAATGGGCGGCCAGGAAAGCAAAGATAATATTATTGTGTCCGCCCCTAGCAGCAGTATGGTGCCATCATCAACTCCATCTACGGCTCTGGAACTGTCAGAGATACTACTCATGGCCGTAGTTGGATTCCTCTCGGCCTATGCTCTGTCCCGACTATATAAAAAATTAAAGGAATACCTATATGCCAGTTGGGAGCAGCGGGCTGCTCGCCGTGCGATCCGTGGCGAGACTGTTTGATTCGCGTGCAGTAAAAAATTTTTTTTTGTGAGTGTAATGTTTTGTTGTTATAACTTTTTATTATTTCTACCAATTAACAATATTTTGCCTGAAAGTTCTAAAGAGAGATAGGTATTTGAAAACTTACGACGAGTTCATGAACTGGCGAAAAGAAAAACGAGTAATTTTTTTTCTACTTACCTCACAATCGAGATGTAAAGCAGAGTAGTTAGCTCGGGTGTAAGCATCAATTGCACCCTCGAACTATAGGCGCCCTCGCTGCGCTCGTGCGCCTAAATATCTCGAGCTGCGATTGATGCCTTACAGCCCTTGGCTACTAATCTACTATTAACAATAATACTTAGTCAAATGACTTCTTCAAAGTCGTTTGACTAACTAAGCCGACGAGGTTAGGTTAGGTAGATTGACAACATTTCAATTTTTTAGCAGTATGTACGTATTTTACTTTCTTAAAGGAAACTAGATACAAAATAAACCGACCCATATTTTTTATTTTCGGAAATTCTATGATTTTTATTCATAATTTTCTGTTTGAATTTCGTGTTATTCTAAAATGGGATTGTGACCTGGAGGGGCTCGGCGAGCGCGTCGGCGTAGTCCTGCGCGGAGTACACGAGGTGCCGCAGCGGGTTGCCCGCCAGCCGCACGGCGCACGCCACGCCGTCCGCGCGCGCCCACGTCAGGTCCGGCGCCTGCGCACACGCACACACACACGTCAGCTGCTCCACCGAGTATCGTTAAACATACGAGCGAACCGACCGGGGGCACCGCACGGAGCGCACTCACCAAGAGCTCCGTGATGTTGTTGTGGCTGAGGTCGAGCAGCTCGAGGTGCGTGAGCGCCAGCCGCCAGTCCACGCACAGCCGCGTGGCGCCCGAGCGCACCAGCACCACGCGCCTCAGCTCGGCCAGCCGCGCCAGCGGGGACTGCGCCGCCGCGCCCCCCGCGCCGCACGTGTCGCCCAGCGCCGTGCGCGCCGCCTGCAGCTCGCGCAGCCGCGGCGGCAGCGCGCCCGCGTCCAGCGCCACCAGCGGGTTGTCCGACACCACCAGCGAGCGCAGCCCCGCCGCCGAGCGCAGCAGCCCCGCCGGCAGCGCGCGCAGCCCGCACTCGCGCAGCGCCAGCGCCTCCAGCCGCGGCGACCCCGCCAACAGCTCCTCCGGCAGCGCGCCCAGCGGCAGCCGCTCCAGCGAAACCGACCGCAGCGCCGGCAGCCCGGCCAGCCAGCGCGCCGGCAGCTCGCGCGCCCTCCCGCCGTCGATCTCGAGCGTCTCCAGCTCCGCGCAGCCCGTCCACAGGCTCGGCTCGGCCGCCGCCAGACCGCCCAGCGAGACGCGGCGCAGGCGCGGCGGGCACGCCCCGGCCCACTCGGCGCGCAGCTCCGGCGCCCGCGCCCCCGCGGCCGCGGGGCGGACGCGCGCGACCAGCGAGCGCAGGCGGCCGGCGCGCGCGGCCCAGGCGAGCCCCAGCGTGACGTCGACGGGCGCGAGCAGCCACAGCGACTCGAGGCCGGCGGGCAGCGCGTCGGGCGGCAGCGCCACGGCCTCGGCGTGCAGCACGCGCAGCGCGGGCAGCGCGGCCAGCGCGGCGGCGGGCAGCGCGGCGCCGGCGGGCGCGGCCGAGTGCAGGTGCAGGTCGCGCAGCGCGGGCAGGCCGGCCAGCGCGGCGGCGGGCACGGCGCCGGCGGGCAGGTCGCGCAGGCGCAGCGCGGGCGGCGGCCGCACGCCCATGGCGCCGAGCGCGGCGGCGACGCCGGCGGCCGGCAGCGCGCAGCGATGCAGCACCACCACGACGGCCGGCAGCGGCGGCCGGAAGGCGGGCGCGTGCGCGGCGCCCAGCGGCACGCCCGCCGCGCAAGTCACGCTGAGCTTCACACCGCCGCCGCCCCCGCCCCCACCCTCGCCCTCGCCCTCGCCCTTAGCCCCACCCACGTCCTCCGCCAGCGTCACCACCAGCGATGTGTTTCCGCCTGCCGTGCATAGTAAAACATGTGTAATACACACACATCGACAAAGTCTTCATCATCAACCCATTACGTCCCCACCGAGGGGCACGGGTCTCTTCCCTGAGGAAGGTATAGGCCATACTCAACCACAGGGGCCAAGTCCGGATTGGTGTGCCCCAAGTTCCCATTTAGGTCCGCTCCTATTTATTCTTGATTTAAATTATGTGAGTGGTTCTATCTCTAATTTAGCCCACCTCGTGTATGCCGAAGATACTAAATCGTATCTTCGGCATACACGAGAATATAAAATCGTACATTCCGAAAAGGACTGTCACGAACTTCAAACAGATTTGGATAGTTTTAGTAATTTCTGCAAATCATCATCATCATCGGCCTATGGTTGTCCACTGCTGGACATAGGCCTCTCCCATTGCACGCCACTGAGCACGGTCCTCGGCTACTCTCATCCAGCTCTTGCCAGCCGCCCTGCGAAGATCTTCGCTCCACCGAGTCTGAGGACGTCCTACACTACTGTTGGAGGTAGAGCGGCTGTGGGCGGCCGCGACTCGAACTAGACGGACACGCATCAGAGGATCGTTTTTACTCCACGTTGATTTTCACAGTTAAATCATCAGACATTTTCGAACATTTTGAATGATTGTTTAGGGTCACGTAATTGTTTACTAGTATTGAATGTCTAAACTTGTTAATCTGTGATCATTATTTTGTTACCGCGGTTTAAGCTGTCAAATGATGGGAGTCATTCGATTACTCTGTGATTTTCTCCTCGGATTTTGGTGGTTCGGAAAAATTGAAAAATAAAAGGAAAAATCCTTTCCCATCTGTTGAAAAGCTAAGTATTAGTCTAAAACATTGGTTATCTTGTTCAAAGGTTAATTGTGTCTGTGTTGGAATGCATAATTCCAGGTTTTGTTTGAATATTGTTTCGCAAGTAAAGTTTTGTAATTGGCAGTGAATTTAATCTGATTGCAGCTGTAGGAATCCTCATTCAATGGTTCTGGAATACATAATTGTTGTTCCTTGGTGATTCAAAACTAGTAGTATGATTGTTGATCGTTAAAAGTAAATACCATTGTTAATTAGACTAAGACTGTTTTGAAAAGAATAAGTGTGGAGTTTCTTTGTCAGTTTGTGATAGGCAAATAACATCATCACGCCACATGCCTTCACGTATCTGAAATATATACAACTCCTCCCAAAGCACGTAGGATTATTATATATAAGCTAGTGTAAGACTAGAATAAGTTTTATAAAATAAGAGTCTTAACGATGTATTAATTAAAATGTGATCAACCGTTCCTGTTGTTTCTCTGCTGCGCCGCCGTCCTGCAACCACTTCCCCCACCACTGGGCATACTTCATGGCGACCGTGACAGCGTGACCGTGATGTCGAGGCGTCAGCAGAGAGCGTGAGTTTTTGGACTTGTGCAGGTGCTATTGTTTGTGTTGGGAACAAGTCCCCGATTTCCAGTGACAATGGGCGGCCAGGAAAGCAAAGATAATATTATTGTGTCCGCCCCTAGCAGCAGTATGGTGCCATCATCAACTCCATCTACGGCTCTGGAACTGTCAGAGATACTACTCATGGCCGTAGTTGGATTCCTCTCGGCCTATGCTCTGTCCCGACTATATAAAAAATTAAAGGAATACCTATATGCCAGTTGGGAGCAGCGGGCTGCTCGCCGTGCGATCCGTGGCGAGACTGTTTGATTCGCGTGCAGTAAAAATTTTTTTTTTTATGAGTGTAATGTTTTGTTGTTATAACTTTTTATTATTTGTGAACATTTACGTTGATGGCGAGTCTCACCAGTATATTAGAAGAATTGCGGGTTATTCGTAGCGATATTATTAAACTAAGTAAAATTAAACGTGTGTCGTCGCAAGGTAGCAATAAGTTATTAGCAGCGCGGAGTATTAAGTCACGTTTTGACTCATTGTTAGATGAGGTTAGTAAAAAAGACGTTGAAGCTGCGGATTTGGACCTTGCCAATCGTGTTTCGCGGCAGTTCGACCAATGTTTTAATGAAATCGAGGAATTGGTAAGCACGAGTATTAACGAAACAAAAATGGCCGACTTTGACTTAAAGATTGCTCTCTCTTTGCTGCCATTAGTAGATGCAGATGAAAAACAAATTAATCAATTGATTGACGGTCTGGAATTTTATAGCAGTACCCTAAAGAAGGATGATCAGTCAATACTAGCAAACTTTGTAATTAAAACTCGTCTTTCTAATAAGGCTAAATTAAAACTCAAGAATGCTTACTCATCCGTCTCAGATTTAATTCAAGATATTCGTGGGTATTTGTTGCCGAAAAAGTCATACACAGCTATTCTGTCCCGGCTACAAAGTTGTCGACAAGGTAATAGGAGTGTAAGCGAGTTTGGGGATGAGATCGAACAATTATTAACGGATTTGACTTTAGCGCAAGCGGATGGTAATTCAGCATCGCACGCTATTCTGAAGCCGATAAACGAAAAGATAGCTATTAAGCGGTTTTCGGATGGGCTGAATAGCGATAGGCTGAGTATATTGTCGCGTCGCGAGCCGTCGACTCCATGCGGGAGGCGATCACGATCGCTGCCGAGGAAGGAGACTCTCTTCCGAAACCTTCGAGTAGTTGTTTTCATATCGCAAAACCGAACGGTAGGCAGGGTAATCGGTTCTTTAACAACAACGGTCGTAATATGGGTCCGCGACAACAACAGTTTCAGCAGAGTAGGCCACCGCAAGGGAACCGTTTTAGAGGTAATGCTACGCGCACCGCTGGACATAAATCAGCAAGTCAGCAAGGTCGCGGGCGCTCATTACTCAAGATCATTAACTCAGATAATCGGGCGTATAACAATTTGCCTAGGTATGGTTTTTCTAGGTCAGGCGGTCAGCGCTCCGTGAATCATATAGAGTCGGACGCTACCGAACGTGATTCACAATCGACAGATAGTCAGCGTAATGAGGAGTTAGAATTTTTTCGTCCGTAACAAAGATTATGTAGATATTTTGTCATATAACAATAGTAATCACGTAGTGTTTTCATGTTTAGATAACGATTTGTCGCTGTTAGTAGATACGGGTGCTAATGTGTCGATTATAAAGTATGGAGTGATTAGTAAATTAGGATTACATATAGTTCCGGATAGGTTAAGTATTCGAGGCGTTTGCGGAGAATTGCAATCTCTAGGCTATGTCGATTTACAGCTTTGTATAAAGGAGCAGACTGTTGTTCACAAGTTTTATGTGTTTGAAGGACTACGTTGTAAGGGTGATGGTATTTTAGGAGAAGATTTCTTCCATAGGTATAAGTGTAGTATAGATTATGAATTGGGGATATTGAGTGTTCAGCTTGCATCAGGGAATAAGTTGACTCTGAAGTTGGGTTTTGAAGCGAGAAATTCAGCAGTTATTCCTGGTAGATGTGAGACAGTTAAGCTTGTCCCAACAGATTTGCAAGGAGAGTGTGTTATAGTTCCACACGAGGTTTCCACAGGTGTATTTGTAGCGGGAGCAATCGCGTTATCGGTTGATGGGAAGATTCCTGTGCGTTTTCTGAATACGCGTGATAGTGATGTGGAGCTTAGTAATTTTTGTCCGAAGATTCATAGGTTGACAGATTATTTTGTTTGTTCTCTTGAATCTCAGGGAGCAAAGTCTGTAGACAGAGTTAAGCAGCTTTTGGGGTTGTTGAAATTAAGATCATATCTTGACGATGAAGGAAGTCGTAACATCGAAAGCATTTGTGCTAAGTACGCAGATATTTTTCATATGCCAGGTGATAAACTGTCTGTTTCGAATTTATTCGACTAACAGATTAAGTTGCAGGAAAATGTTTCTCCAGTTTACGTGAAGTCGTACAGGATACCATTTTCGCAGAAACAGGAATTGACGAAGCAGATCGATAAGTTAGTGAAAGAAGGTGTAGTTGAAGAGTGTGCTAGTGAGTGGTCTTCACCTCTATTGCTTTTGCCAAAAAAAGACGATAGTAGTGGCGAAAAAAAATGGCGCATTGTTATCGATTATAGGCTTCTAAATAAGAAAATAATAGATGAAAAATTCCCCTTGCCTAATATACAGGAAATACTGGATTCTTTGTCGGGTAGTATTTATTTCTCGCATTTGGATCTGAGTTCTGGTTATTATCAGTTGAGTTTATCTCCAGAGAGTAGGAAGTTTACAGCGTTTACAGCGGATAAGCAGTACCAGTTGAAGAGATTGCCCATGGGACTCAAAACTAGTCCCAGTGCGTTTTCAAAACTAATGGCAGTAGCTTTATCAGGATTGACTTATGATGCATGTTTCTTATATTTAGATGATGTGATTGTTTTTGGGAAAAATCTTCGTGAGCATAACGTTAACCTTATCAAAGTTTTCGAACGGTTTAGGAAAGTAAATTTAAAACTTAATCCAAGCAAATGTGTCTTCCTCAAGAAAGAGATTAATTATTTAGGGCATATAATAACTTCCAGTGGAGTGTTGCCAGATAGTAGTAAAATTGACGTCTTGAAAAATTATCCTTCACCAAAAACAGCAGATGAGGTTCGTCGTTTTGTAGCTTTTGCTAATTTTTATAGGAAATTTGTAAATGGATTTGCAGATATAGTTTATCCGTTGAATCAGTTATGCAAAAAGAACGTGGAATTTCAGTGGTCGAAGGATTGCGAGGATGCGTTTAAGAAGCTTAAATCAGTACTTAGCTCTCCTCCAGTTCTAGATTACCCAGGTTTATCAGATGACAATGTTTTCCGTCTCCAAACAGATGCATCAGGAGTAGCAATTGGAGCCGTTTTGTCAAACGCTAATAACAAGCCTGTAGCTTTCGCTAGTAGGCAGCTGAATAAGTCAGAAATTAATTATCCAACTATTCACAAAGAATTATTAGCAGTGGTTTGGGCAGTGAAGCATTTCCATCCTTATTTGTTTGGTAGGAAGTTTAAAATTCTTACGGATCATCGACCTCTGGTACATTTATTTAGCATGACAGATCCTAGTAGTCGTTTGACTAAGTTTAGATTAAGTTTAGAAGAGTATGATTTTGAGATAGAATACATTAAGGGCTCTGAAAACGTAACTGCAGATGCCTTATCAAGGATCATAATAACTTCAAACAAACTAAAATCCTTGAGTTCGGATTTTATAGGTATAATTACGCGTTCTATGAGTCGCTCACCGAATACACAGACTGACACGACAAACGTTCCCCGCCATACAGGGTTGTCACCTTTAGTGCCCGGCCAGCCTAAAGTAGTTGACATAATCAAAGGGACACAAGGAGATACGGAATTGATTATTTGCTCGAGTAAAGTATATAGAGAATTATCGAAACTAATGTTGGAAACAAGGCGGTCCGGACCCGCGAATAATGTACTTATTGTGGACTCTACGGTTTATTTGAATCAGGATTCTCTATTGACGAAGGCACGCTTAGACGTATCGTTACGAGACCTGGTAGATCTATGTAGGAGTTTAGGGATAGTAGAGTTGGTAATAGTTAAAAATGAGCTTAATAAATCAAATGTAGAAACGTTAATACGTAATTACCAACAGAGTAAAGAAAGTAATTTACCGCGATTATGTATAATACAAGGAAAAACGAAAGTAACCGATCGTGACATGATTAGAATAATTCTAAATGATTATCACTTGTTACCCACTAGCGGGCATGCAGGTATCACTAGGATGTTGAGTGGTATTCAAAAGAAGTTCTATTGGCAAAATATGCGTAAAGACGTAGAAGATTTCGTCAGACGTTGTAAGGACTGTCAGAAACAAAAGTTCAATACAAGGCAAGTTCGAGACAATATGGTCATAACAACCACAGCTTCAACATCTTTTGAGAAAGTGTACTTAGATATTGTAGGTCCTTTAGATGTAGACTTGGCAGGAAATAAATATATTTTAACATTACAGTGTGAATTAACAAAATTTGTAGAGGCTTATGCTTTAGATAGAAAAGATTCTCAGACTGTAGCCAAAGCATTTGTGGAAAATTTTGTTTTAAGATATGGGATACCAAAAACTATAGCTACGGATTGTGGTACAGAATTCATGAATTCCACCTTGAATGAAGTTTGTAAACTGTTGAATGTTGGGAAACTAAACTCAACGCCTTACCACCATGAAAGCATAGGGTCATTAGAAAATTGGCATAAACATCTTGGTAGTTATTTACGAATTCAAACAAAAAACGATTCAGCAAACTGGAGTACATGGATTCAATATTGGTGTTTTGCTTATAATACATCCGTAAATACCAGCACAAAGTATTCACCATTTGAACTAGTGTTTGGTAAACCATGTAATATCCCTAGTAATCTTGTAGATAAAGTTGAACCACTGTATGTATACGATAATTACCCATTTGAATTAAAATTTCGACTGCAAAAAGCACATGTAGATGCTAGAAATAATTTAATAATAAATAAGACTAAGAGAAAAATTTATTATGATAAAACAGCCAATGTTGTAAAATTTAAAGTAGGAGATTTAATATTAATTAAGAACGAAAATAGCAGTAAATTAGGTGAACTGTATTTAGGACCATTTAGAATAAAAGAAATAGCCGGAACTAATGTAAGAATAGATAAAGACAATAAGGACTATTTAGTGCATAAGAATAGATTAAAATTATTTTATGAATAATCTTTTCAGGGGAGGGAATCCCTACCTTTTCAGGGGAGGTGTGATAGGCAAATAACATCATCACGCCACATGCCTTCACGTATCTGAAATATAGACAACTCCTCCCAAAGCACGTAGGATTATTATATATAAGCTAGTGTAAGACTAGAATAAGGGAGTTAAGAGACTGGAGTCTTAACGATGTATTAATTAAAATGTGATCAACCGTTCCTGTTGTTTCTCTGCTGCGCCGCCGTCCTGCAACCACTTCCCCCACCACTGGGCATACTTCAAGTTTCTTCTTCGCATAATCTATTAATTGTGAAACTGACAACTTTGACGTTAATAATGCTTGAATCTTGAATACAAACTTTTGAGTATGAGTTGAGGTTATGTTTTGTTGTTGTCCTCTAACCCAAATGTGACCGTAATCTGAGGCAAGTATAACACTACGTTTACCGATCCGCGGTCTCCACTCAAGAACTCTTCTACCCCATCGGTTATCAGTTCTTCGGGTGATATGGCCGGCCCACTGCCACTTCAGCATGCTAATTCGGTGGGCTATGTCGGTGACTTTGGTTCTCTGTCGGATGACTACGTTTCGAATTCGATCTTTCAGAGAAACCCCGAGCATAGCCCTTTCCATAGCACGCTGAGCGACTTTAAATTTGTGGATCAGCCCCACCGTGAGTGTCCACGTTTCGGCACCGTATGTCATGACGGGTAGGACGCACTGATTGAAGACTTTCGTCTTTAGACTGTGGGATTGGCGATGTGAAGACTCGACGTAGTTTCCCATAAGCTGCCCAGCCCAGCTGAATTCTTCTATTGGCCTCTTTCTCGAAGTTGTTTTTACCTAACTGCATGGTTTGCCCGAGGTAAACATACTCCTTTACAACTTCGAGAGTACTGCCTTGAACTGCAATTGGCTCCAGATTTACGTGTTCATTGAACATAATCTTGGTTTTATCCAAGTTCATCCGGAGAACAATGCGTTGGGAATAATCAGCTAGGCTACTCAGCATATGTTGTAAATCTTGCAGCGTTTGCGCCATGATGACAATATCGTCTGCAAACCGCAAGTGTGAAAGGTACTCGCCGCTAATATTAATGCCGTACCCCTTCCAGTCCAGCGTCTTAAACATATCGTCCATAGCATTTGTGAGCAATTTGGGGGAAATAACATCCCCTTGTCTCACACCACGATGTATGGGGATAGGTTCAGACTGCCGGTTCTGGATTTGGACGGCCATAGTAGCGGCGTTGTATAGACCTTTCAACACTTGCATGTATCGCCAGTCGACTTGGCATCGCTGCAAAGATTCCAGAACAGACCAGGTTTCGACCGAGTCAAAGGCCTTTTCATAGTCCACAAACGCTAAGCACAGGGGCCGATTATACTCTTCGGTCTTCTGTATAATCTGCCGCACTGTGTGAATGTGGTCTATGGTGCCGTAACCCGACCGAAAGCCGGCCTGCTCAGGTGGCTGAAACTCATCGAGTCTCCTCGTAAGACGGTTCGTGATGACTCTTGAAAACAGCTTGTAGACGTGGCTTAAGAGTGAAATGGGTCGGTAGTTCTTCAAGAGGGTTTTTTTTAAATTTATTTTACAAAAACAAAAACCTTATTCAATTACACAATTACGCCAAACTGCAAAACAGTTTGTTGGCGAAGCGCTCTACCTCTGTATATAACTAACTTATTTAATACGTATATTATTTGTATACATAAACAAAATCATACATATCAATGATTCGTTTCAAGTACATTATTATGTTTTGTATGTGTTTTCCTGGCACAATAAAGAATATTCTTATCTTATCTTACATAGGTACTTTATTTTATCATTAGTTCTTTAAGTTTATATTTAAGCGTGGCTTACATACTTTGGTTTCATCAAGCAAAATAGGATAGCTATTACAAATTCTAGGTGTCAAATAATCTCTTGTTCGTTCTCCATAGTAATTATTTGCAGGCGGTTGTATTAACTTATGTTTACTAATTGTTCTTGTAAAGTGACTGTGCATTGTTGGGAATTTATGATTTTCTGTATAATATGACTCTATTGCTATTAAATATTTTACTTTAGTACGAACTGGAATAATTTTACAGACTTCAAATAGCTTATTATAATCTGTACGGGCTAAGCATCGTGCATCGCTGTGTGTGCTGACTTGGCATTGTCCAGCACACCGCTACCGCCCGCCAGTCGGCTCGAGCCACTCGCCCAATACACACTTATTGTAATTCTGTGTCACGATTAAACTACTGCAATGAAGAGATAAACAACGACTTCTTCTTCTTCCACCACCGTCCAACAAACAACAAATGCTGTGCGACAGAGCGAGGGCTGCACACGCTCTCCTCTGCTCGTACATAATGGTCTTTCGAGCCGGATGCTCGCGACCATCTTCGGGCATCCTAACTACCAGCGCCTGCGAATCTGCAGCGCCCTCATCCTGAGAAACAGACAGACACCTTGACGGTGGTGGAAATAACTTCAACGTGTGCACCAACTCAGCGGGTCAACGCTACGGAGCTGCCCGGGTGAAATGAGGTCACCAACCACTGACATTGCAAAACGTATACATCGGCGGAAGACGTTTCGCCAAACAACTCGACCTGCTCTCTGCCTTACAACCAGGAGTAGGCCTCAATTCTACAACCTGCCGGTCAAACTGAACTGAAGAAGGTAACTGGAACGAACCTGATGTGCAACTTGGAGTGACCTTGAACTGAACTAGCCGGAGACCAAACTGTCCCGATGGAACTGAGGTACGGAAATATGAATGAATTGACGTGCAACTGGAGTGAACTTGAACTGAACTAATTGGAGACCAAACTGTCCCAAACTGCCGGTAATATAGCTAACTGAGCATACTGCTCTCAAATAACTGGAAGGAGAAGCCTCATCAACTGGTGGACGCTGAGCCACAAACTAACTGAGCAAATACTCACAACTAACATGGGTTGGGGTCCATCCGCTCCCTTACACCCAGGGAGTGGACTCAAGGAGTCGACGGAAGACGTTTCGCCGTCTCAAGTAACATTAACTTCAACTAAAACCTATCGTCGTGGTCGCCACAGAAAAACTATCGACTTGCACTAACATAAAGATGTTACACTGCTGTGCATTGAACTAAGTACAGTAGGCGACAGGAACACACGACATACCTCAAGAAAACGCCTGGCAGCATCCATAAAGGAAAAGCAGCAACTATATACTGAACATTTACAACTTATTTAACTTTTTACTACTTATTTACACTATACTTCATTTTACACTTATTGTGTTGCTGTAACATTAATTTGAACTAAATTTATAATAGGTATGTACCTATTGAAAAACTCTAACTATTGTCAACTTGTCTGTTTCATCGTATTCTGTAAACTTGTAATGAATATTTAAACTGAAAATTCTTAACTTTAAAACTTCTAACTTTAGAACTGAAATGCTGCTACTTATACGATTAGGTGTCAAACTAATATTAACTCAACTTTTTACACAACGTAACTAGCTTACCTGAATAATTTAGCTTTTTTGTATTGTAAGAAAACAATGTGACAACTCACTTAGTTTCATTGCATTGTATACTATTTTACCCATTACTTTCATTTAATTCAGGTTTTTCTTTGGCAGCCTATACTTTGTACAACTTTTAGATATTTGTAGTAGGTACATACCTAAGTCTCTTTGCATAATACGCTAACAATCTACTTCAAAACTGCCAAAGCAGCGAAAAGAGTCACGTAGGCAACTATAACTTGTAATTGTCTTATCATTTTTAATTCTCAATAATGTAATTAGACCCGGTGTCAACTTTCCGACCATTGTATAGGTAACTAGTCAGCATTTCGCCACTTGTATTATTTTGTAGTAAAAAACAACTGTTTTAAATACTTATTACTGATGTAGCTTTAGGCAAACTCTTAACTTTAACTTTTAACTTCATCTTGGGTTGGGAGCATGTACGAGCTAAGCATCGTGCATCGCTGTGTGTGCTGACTTGGCATTGTCCAGCACACCGCTACCGCCCGCCAGTCGGCTCGAGCCACTCGCCCAATACACACTTATTGTAATTCTGTGTCACGATTAAACTACTGCAATGAAGAGATAAACTACGACTTCTTCTTCTTCCACCACCGTCCAACAAACAACAACTGCTGTGCGACAGAGCGAGGGCTGCACACGCTCTCCTCTGCGCGTACATAATCGTTTTTATATTTAATCTTAAAAATTTTGTCTACCACATATTTTATCAGTCTTAATTGTAGCTGCTTGATTTGGTCCAAATAGGTTTTAAATGTAAGTCCGTAGCAGCTTAATCCATAACTTATTACTGCGTCCGCTAGTGCGTAATAAACAATATACATGGTGCTTTTGCTTAATATTCTACTTACATGATAAAATTTACTTAATATAGATCTAAGCCTATTACACACAACCTTGACATGCGATTTCCAATTGAAGTACTTGTCTACAGTAAGCCCGAGATATCTGAATTCATCCACTAATTCCAGGATTTGACAGTTGCAATTTTGTTTACAATTGTGGATACATTCATATGTGTGGCCTAATATCTTTATCTGTGATTGATCGACAGTTTTAGCTTTCTTGTTGTGCGGTGAAAAAATATGCATACATTTAGTTTTTGCGAGATTCAAAATTATGCCATTATCATGGGCCCATTTCGTAATATTTTCGAAATCACCTGTACCTTGTTAGCCATATCTACAATGTTTTCGCCGCCATACAATAGGCACATGTCGTCAGCGTACATAAGAACTTTACAAGTTTTGAGTACGTTCGACACGCTGTTCACGTGCATGATATAGCCAACGGGCCCATAGACGGATCCAGTTGGCACGCCTAGGCTAGCGCAGGCTTCTGACCCTGCTGTTCCATTCACAACTGTAAGTAACGTTCTACTATGTAAGTAGCTACGCAGCCATCTATTGGTTGGTCCACTTTCCCACATTCGTTCATGGCCTGTAACAACTGCACGTGATCCAGCGTGTCGAACGCTTTTTTTAAATCTATAAAGAGTGCAAGCACTTGCTTTCTACTGTTAAGGTTTGTGTTTACAAAGTCTGTGAACTGCGTCAAGGCCGTGGCTGTGCTGCGACCGTTTCTGAAGCCGTGTTGGGCATCTGACAAGATGTTAAAGTGTTCAAGAAAGCCACTTATCTGTTCGACAACTACTTTTTCCATTATTTTGTTTATGACGGATAAAATCGCGATTGGCCTGTAATTTGCATAGTCTAAGTGGCTTCCTTGCTTATAAATTGGTCGAATTAATAATTTTTTTAGACTTTCCGGATATATACCTTTTCTTATACATTGATTGATAAAGTTAGCCAAAATTTTGCTTATTTTAGTTTTCACATACTTAATGTCCTGAACCCTAATTTCATCCCTCCCCGGTGCCTTGTGACAGCTCAGTTGATCTATAATTTTTACTACTTTGTATGCGCTTACTTTTCTAAATCTAAACGACACATTGCTCTTATTTACATATGATTCATATGATACATATGATTGAAGAACAACACGACAACACACTTACTCCACGCCTCCGGAGTTCTCCCATCAAAGAGGACAGCATTAAAGATCTTCTGGAGCTCCTTCATTACGGGTTTACCGCCGGACTTCAAGAGCTCAGTAGTAATACCGTCCTCTCCAGGGGCTTTTCCATTTTTAAGCTGTTTAAGAGCCATCGCGATTTCGTCTAGGCTGACTTCTGGCAAGTCTTCAGTATAGTGGCGTGTCAATGTAGCTCTGGAATCCTCATTTTCGGGATCAGGCCGAGATGCATGCGCAGCGTACAGCTGGCCGTAGAAGTTTTCAACTTCCGAAAGAACCTCTGGTATGGAGGAAACAACCACTCCGTCCGTGGTGGTCAACTTTGTCAGATGGCTTCTCCCAAGAGATTGGACAAACACTTTCGATCCCCGATTTTGCTCGATTGCTCGTTCTATTGAACGAGTGTTGAAGCGTCGGAGATCGTGTCGAATTAGTTTGCCAATTCTCCTGTTCAGAGCATGCCTTTCTGACGCAGTGACTGGTGGGCGTTCACGTCGTTCCTCCATAAGCTTGAGTGTTTCTTCCGAAAGTTTCGACTTCGTCGAAATTAGAGATCTTGGAATCACATTAGATTCTAAATTACATTTTAATTATCACATAGACAACATTGTCACAAAAGCATTTCAAAGACTTGGTTTAATTCTACGGTTGTCAAAACCTTTAAAGAGAGCTAAGTCTTTGAAAATCTTATACTATGCCTTTGTTCGCAGTATCCTAGAGTTTGGTTGCGTGGTGTGGAACCCAAGTACGTTGTCCATATATCACGCATAGAAAAGATATAAAACAAATTTCTTAAATCCTTAAATCGTACAGGTAATTATTTCACAAATTACAAATCTGCTGGAGAGCGACATGGTTTATCTTCTCTAGAGAACAGACGAAATTATTTAGATATCCTTTTCCTTCACAAAATAATAAATAATCAAATCGATTCAGCACCCCTTTTAGAACAAATAATTTTTCAAGTTCCTCGATCATCTTCTCGCTATAGCGACATACTTTTTATATACCCCAATGTAGTACCAACTATGCTAAAAACTCTTTTTTCAGACGTGCTTCAGATTTTTATAATGAGTATATCTCGGATATTGATATTTTCTTCCTACAATTCTTTCAAGACATTGGTGAGAAAACATTGTTTTGTTTAGATTTATTTTAAGCAATCAAGTGTAAGCTGATAAGATTTGTGAATTTTGTATTTGTTTTTTGTCCATAATGGGCTCCTTTATGTTCACATTTTTTGATTACGTTATGGATCTCAAGGTTTAGACGTAATATTTTTTGTCCCAGTATTTTAAGTGAAAAATTGTTAGTAAAATAAAAACAAAAGAAAAAAAACACAAAACCTGTGTAGTTTCAGTGACGATCCATTTATTTACAAATATCATACATTACAATTTACAATGAATCAATCCCCATAGAGTGAAAGCAATTACTGAAAAACGTTGAACCACATAAGACATTAAAAACTACAGTTGGCATAATTGCGGTAATAAAATAACTTCGAAAATTTGTATTTTAAGAAGTTATTGATGTATTGAAATTAAATTTTGCTGGTATGATGGTATCATGTCAAGCAAGTTTTTGAAATGGAAAGCTAAGTTTTTATTTCCGGCTTTTTTTTTACAGCGACCGAAAGTTGAGCTAGAAAATGTTAAAGATTTTTTTTTTTATTTAAATAAACCGCTCCGTAATCAACGCAAATATTTAATTTAAAGGGGCATTTAATTGCGTATCTTTAAAAGATACTCCAATCCGGACTTGGACCCCGTGGTGGAGTATGGCCTATACCTTCCTCAGGGAAGAGACCCGTGCCCCTCGGTGAGGACATAATGGGTTGATGATGATGACTTGGACCCCGTGGTGGAGTATGGCCTATACCTTCCTCAGGGAAGAGACCCGTGCCCCTCGGTGAGGACATAATGGGTTGATGATGATGATCTTTAAAAGAAAAAAAGGGCCCTAGGCCTAATAGTTCAAGAGAAAAAAAAATGTATCAAATTCTGGGTAACGTGATAAAAATACGAAAAAAAATATATCTCGAAAACGATTCCTACGAATATTAGCATGCGAGAGATCCCGGGTTCGATCCCCGGCTGGGGAGAAAAGAAAAACTCCAGGTCAAATCTAGGTTAGGATTTGAAAGGAAACTTGTAAACTGCCTAAGTTACAACATAAACAACCGAAGACAAACAAGTTGGGAACTTGCGTCGCACCAATATTGATTGGTATTGTTGATAAGGTCTCTGCATTGAGGTTTGACATGCTAGATACAATAATGTAGAGAAGGTCTCATCGATATAGAGTACCTGGAAATGTAAAGTTTATATAAAGTTTATCAACAAAAGGTATTTCTGAGTTAACATAGTAAATGCCCGCGACTTCGTTCACATCAAGTTAGTATGAAAAATAGACTAAGTCTTTGCCCTGAATGCAATATTAAAATTCATTCAGCTAAATTAGCGCATCTGTTTACCATGCGAGAGGTCCTGGGTTCGATCCCCGGCTAGAGAAAAAAAAAACTCCAGGTCTTGGTTGTTTACATGTTTGTGACGTCGCTGTTTCTGGTTCCCACGACACAGGGTATCCTAGTGTAGGGCCAGAAGCAATGCATGTGCCTGTATGTAAATCTTTATTAAAAACAAAAAATGTTATTATTCACTTTGGCTGAACCTACATGGGAGTTATGAATAGCCCTTGGTACGCCCCATCTATGTATTTCGTTTGGACCATGTGAAATGCGACACCGTGTATAGGTATAATGTGGGTAGACAAGTATAGATATGACATGTGTTGTGTCGTCAGTCTTGCAATAAACGCTTGATTTAACATACCCTATGAATTTTGATTCCCTTGAGTGTTGAAACGGCGATTATTTAATAAATAGATATAACTGAAACCCAAGTTATATCCCGAGCCAACACTGCTTCAAAAGGGTTGAACTATATGTAATCACAGAGATGGGATTTCTATTCAGTACTTATCAACTCAAGGGTAAATACTCAATCAGAAATAACACTCAATAGGACTGAAAGGCCATATAAAATGAGTTTTCTGATACCTTATAATGAATGACATTGTGTCCGAGAAATTCCATGTCAAAATTTTATTGCTTTTAGCATGGTATGGCCACCAATTTGTACTGAATATTTGTAAATTTATGTTTGTGTTCTCCTCGTGCACAATAAAGAATATTCTTATATCTTCCTTTTTCATTGTGAACTAGACTCCGTTCCGCATGGACTTTAGTTCAAAATTTTGCAAGCCTGTTCACTCCCCTAAAGGGTTAAATTTGGAAAAACGGCGAAACACTTGTTCAATGAATTATGTTGAAGAGTATTTATTTTAAGTTTCAAGAAAATTTGATAACATTCTTTGTACCTCCCATACAAATTTTGGCAACCCTTTTCACTTAGGGGTTGAATTTCAAAAAATCCGGTCTTTTCCTTGCCTACATTATATTATAGACCCTCTGTGCAAAATTTCAGCTTCCTAGGTCCAACGGCTTGGGCTGGGCGTTGATGAGTGAATGAATCAGTCAGTCAGTACTTTGAATTTTATTCATTGTGAATAAGGGCCTTTTCACTTCATTATCACCTGTAGGTGAAATAGATGTTATATGATGAAAAGTAGTCCCAGATAGATTATACTTCCACATATTGTATCTGTAATCAATTGCATAATTGTAACCTTGAAAATAACAATAGGAAACCATTATTGGGGAGATACCGATCAGCACCGAAACAATGCGACAAGTTAAACAGAGACCTATAATCATACTATTAGATTGGTGTGGCAGGAAAGATTTATCATTATTGATAAAAATGTCACTTTGATTCTAACATTGTCAAATATGCTTTTTGTCATAGAAGCTGGTCATGTAAGAGCATGATAATGTTTTCGAAATGAGAAATTAATAGGCCCTAATTTTTTATCCAATAAATAGTCTTACCACTCTTTTTTCTATGATAGTAGCTACAAGATGACGTTAAAATAACTACTTGCAGAGAACTAAGGGTCATAATTATGTTAATGGCACTTCCAGATCTAGTAAATGTTATGGATCGCTTACATGACCATCTTACACAACACAAAATGTCTTTGGACCATTATGTGATTCAGAATTAATAGTTGGGAGATTTTATACAGAACAATGTGAACAATGTTGAACTGTGAGTAACCTTTGTACCTACATAATGAGATGATTTCAGCGTCCAGTGGCATCTTCACTCACACTAGATGGGTGAAGGGACCACTTGGCTGCAGCAGTGCCTGGGACATTGTTTAGATGGAGTAGGTATGCCCAGCACCTACACCATCCTGACAGCTTAGTCGGCCTAGCCCACAGGCTAGGATGGTATGGGTGTGTGAGACAATACAACATGGTGTGTGTGTACTCACCGCGCAGTTTAAAGACCAGCTCGTTGGTGGGTGTCCCGGCGCGCACGCAGCTGCCGTCGGCCGCCGCCGCCGCGCCGCACTGCAGCCGCGGCGCCTCCACCGCGCCCCCGCCCCCGCCCCCGCCCCCGCCCCCGCCAGCACCCGCCTGCCCCAGCAGCAGCATCAGCAGCACGAGCCCCGACCCCATCACGCTGCTATCGCCGAGTTGCGACACTGCACGACACCACACTCTCGCGCACTCACGCAGCTCCGCGGCTGTCTCTCTCGGCCAGTCGAGCGACGGCGAACAACTCCCGGCGAAGCACTCACTCGGACACCAAACAAAAACATCACTTACATGAAGATAAGTTTACTTTTACGAGACTTATCAAACAAAGTGAAAGAATGCCACAACAACAAAGTGGGAGTGGGACTCGTTTCTTTCTCATTCCCCATACGTCTTAACGTCACCGTCACACGAAATGTCAAAACGCGCGTTCCGATTTTTCCTCTAATAATGTGGTGATATTATAATATCCGAGAAGTATTACGAGCCGTTAATAATTCAATGCGTTTTCGGAGTAATTCTTTTGATAAAGTTTGAAAGCCACTCTAACAAAAGAATTACTCCGAAAAAGCAACTTCGTCTCAAGCCCATTACACAATGAAAAAAAAAAGGTATAAGAATAAGAAATAAGGAACAAGGAATATGGAATAGCGGAATGCAGCAATGGCAGCACCGTTGAGCAAGACACAATTCAAAAATAAAGGCCATTACACAATGAAAAAAATAAGGTATAAGAATAAGAAATAAGGTATAAGAAATAGCACAGCAACCAAAACACAATAGACGATAGGCTACAATATTCAACCAATCACAGCGGACCTGCAGCTGGTGTGTGCACGAAGCACGAGTGCAGCGTTGCCAGAATGTCACAAAGTAACATGTTATGTTACTTTTGGCCCTCTTATGTTACCTCCATGTTACACGACCCAATATGTTACTTTTGTGTTACTTCTTTCTTCTTCATTAATGTCATGGCGTTTTTTCATATTAATTGATGATAAAGCAGATTATGGTATTGAAAGACATTCCTAAATTGGTTGCAACTAGACAAACGTCATTGATTGTATGTTTTTTCTTTTTCGACATCGCCAGTAGTTTTTGAACGCAACTCTTTAAAGTATTATTTTGTTTGCAGTGAGCCTTTATTTATTGGTAACTAGCCACTTTTTTACTAATTTTAGCTACTTTTTCATTGGGCAAGGTGGCAACACTGACACTCACGACAGTTCGTTGAAAAAATGCCCTGCGATTGGCTGGCTATAAGAAATAAGGAACAGATTCCCACCGCGACGGAAATTTTATTCTTATTTCTTATTCCTTATTCTTGATTGAGTCTTGCTCAACGGTGCTGCCATTGCTGGATTCCACTATTCCTTATTTCTTGTTCCTTATTTCTTATTTCTTATTTTTTTCATTTGTAATGGGTTTAAGGAAGACAATTGATTTCTGTGCTATTCCTTATTTCTTATTCTTATACCTCATTTTTTTTCATTGTGTAATGGGCTTTATATAGTGTATTTGTGGGACCTATTGTTTTGTTGCGTTTTGTGTTTTTGCTTTGTTTGACCTATTAACAATACAAGTCTATTTATGTCAGATTACAGAATTCGGAACGTCACTTCGAGGAAAAACCCTGGTAAAGCGTAAATTCTCAGTAAGTACAGTCGACAGGATCACCCTTCGCATTTTAGTTGCAAAGTTGCCCGTAGTGCAACGGAGTAGAGCCCATGGGTGTATAAGATGATGTGTTGTCGACTGTACTTATCGGCTTACCGTATATGAGCGTAGTCAGGTTTGTTTCTTGAGGTGGATCAGTCAGTCACTGGAAAACTTAATTAGAATTTCCAAGACGTGGGTACGTAGTAAAACTATCTGTAATGCGGTACCCTAAGGAGAACGGGACCACGCACAAATAGATTGTGAGAAAGTTATCCTGGTTGTGCTTTTGGCTCCGGGTTATGGCAAAACAATATGATCAACTAGGATTCCACGGCCAAAATAAGATGTATCTGCTCTATCGTAACTTATTTTGAGGAAACTTTAAAGATAGCAGGAGGGGTGCCTGTGTTACTGATTGAAATGAACACATGCGGGAAGCAAACCAGAATACAATCCAATCGGTGACATAAGCACCCCTCCTGTTATCTTATTTATTATTAATACCCTGTTTTGAGACAAATAAACATTTTAAATTACTGTTTATATTAGTTGAAAACTCTGTTAATTAAGTTACGTAACCCGCATCAATCATTAAAAAAAAAATCTTTTAAATATTTTTCCACAGAATACTAGGATTTTTCATATATTTGTTTATTGAGTGCGTACTAGGGAGATTTCTCATAAAATAGGGCAGAGACTACAACACTTTTAGTGTTCTTTGTAGTAAGATTTATTACAATCCAGACCGGTTCGCTTATAGTTTGCATGTGCATCATTTCTCAACTCCATCATTTCCTTGATTGTTGGCGTTATCCAAGAATAATATGTATAAACATAAATCCAAGGATAAAGGAGCATGCAAACTTGTTAGTGTTATTTATCTACACTAACATGTTTTAATAAGAATAATATCTAGTCCTCAATAGCTAGCGAAACTTTTGTACGTCAGTTACCCCTCAAGTTGTGAATTACCCCTCGATACTAAAATAATAAAAGAAAGTGTTATTTACCATACCACTTGCACTAAGTTTAGAAAGTGATATCACAAATGTTTATTCTATCGCCCTATTATAGGAATTGGCATTGTCTTCAATATTGACAATGAAAGAAAATAAGATGGTCCTTCATTTTAAACGCTTCAGGTCAGAGAACCTGACGACCTGGAAATGGTTATGGGTAGTCGCTGGATCCGGACGGCAGATGATGAAGGATAATATATGATGGTACAATTATTCATTAGTAATATGACTTATTTTTACTTTTGTGAATAACTGTGAGACTAACTCCTTCCGGTGAAGGTCGAATTAGGTACGAAAGAACCATTGTTTTTTTATTAAAAATCGTGAAGATATTGACTTCACGATATTCCGTAAGCACAAATATAAAAACTCCTAAATCAAATCTTTAGATGCATCTTTTGAAAGCAGGTGAATTGAAAATATTCACCCAAGCTCTCAAAGTTACCTATTTCCTCGAAAAAAAATGAAATTCTGTACCGGAAAATATTGTGCAATTGGCGCATTGGTGCAATGACGACCTCTGGCGCAGTGATTAGAGCATCTGCCTACCATGCGAGAGGTCCCGGTCTCGTACCCCGGCTGGGGACAAAAAACCCCAGGTCTTGGATATTTACATGTATGTGATGCCGCTTTTTCTGGTCCACACGACACAGGAAATCCTAGTGTCGGGCTAGAAGCAATGTATGTGTCTATATGTAAATGTTACTACTAAATAGTAACCATACAGTAAATACTCGTAGTATTCTAGCCAACCAACAGGTGGCGCAGAAAGGGTGGGGATAGTGCATAATTTTGAGTATTAAATTTTCACATTAAAGTATATTATTTGCCCTCGTAACGAAAAACACAGTAATAGCCATTACTGCGTTTTTTTGTTTGAATGCAAAAATAAGCTACATATTTTTTGCAGAAAAAAAGTAATGGTGGTGGTGGTACCTATTTAGGTAAGCATTATTGGTCTCATCTCATTTAGAGAAACATGATCCCTCAGTACACTCTTCAGTGTCAGTTTAAAGCCCCATTACACAATGAAAAAAGTAAGGTATAAGAATAAGAAATAAGGAACAAGGAATAAGAAATAGCACAGCAACCAAAACACAATAGACGATAGGCTACAATATTCAACCAATCACAGCGGACCTGCAGCTGGTGTGTGCACGAAGCACGAGTGCAGCGTTGCCAGAATGTTACAAAGTAACATTTTACGTTACTTTTGGCCCTCTTATGTTACCTCCATGTTACACGACCCAATATGTTACTTTTGTGTTACTTCTTTCTTCTTCATTAATGTCATGGCGTTTTTTCATATTAATTGATGATAAAGCAGATTATGGTATTGAAAGACATTCCTAAATTGGTTGCAACTAGACAAACGTCATTGATTGATTTCTATTTCTATTGATTGTATGTTTGTTAGAATCGAGGCTTCGAAACTTTGAAAGGTAATAAGTACATTGTTAAAGCATAATAGACTATAATGCACATCATGCGACAAAGAATCAAGTTTGAAAACTGGTAAACATTTTTAGACCCCGACCGTACTTATTTAAAATGTAATGATTTCTTGTAATTTTATTTAATATGGCAATAAACGTAGTAAAGTTACTTTTTTATGTTTTTGAACGCAACTCTTTAAAGTATTGTTTTGTTTAGCCACTTTAGGCCTTTATTTATTGGTAACTAGCCACTTTTTTACTGAGGTTTAGCTACTTTTTCCTTGGGCAAGGTGGCAGCACTGACACTCACGACAGTTCGTTGAAAAAATGCCCTGCGATTGGCTGGCTATAAGAAATAAGGAACAGATTCCCACCGCGACGGAAATTTTATTCTTATTTCTTATTCCTTATTCTTGAATTGTGTCTTGCTCAACGGTGCTCCCATTGCTGGATTCCGCTATTCCTTATTTCTTGTTCCTTATTTCTTATTCTTATTTTTTTTCATTCTGTAATAATGGGCTTTAAGCTCATTGGGCTTACTGGTGTGGTAAAGGGAAAGACGTAACCTATAATGTATGTATATTCTAAGGAGTGTCTTAGAATAATCGCGGGTTTTTATGTAGGTAAACTAAGTTTACTTTTTTTTGAGCGACTGATAGGTTGTAAGGCGAGTGAGGAGCAGTAGTCAGAGTCAGACTAGTCAGCATGCCCCCTGCCCACCGCCAATCGCCACCACCCCGCGCGCCTGCCGCCGTGCCGCGCCAGTCAAGTCTCTAGTCAGTCACCAAGCTGCGCCAAACGCGCGAGCTGCGCGTGCGTCGCTCGTTCCCGACCTCGCGCGCTGTGTTACTGTTTATTGTTTAAAGTCAATTGTGTCCCTTGCTGCAGTCCCGCCGCTGCGGTCGGCGGTCCAGGTCCTGGACGATGAGACAGTCGTGGTCGCATGGTGCCAACTCTCACCGGTAGGTTCTATTCTCGTGCTACGCACAGGGGGCCTTCGACATCCGCTTGGGATTTTGTGAAACAACGTTGTGTTTGTCCGACGTCATCAACTCATCACATCCTTGCAGCGCCACTGCGCGGTGCGCGCGAGTAGCGACACCGCGCGCCGGTTTGTTTGAGGCTAGTTTACTCGTTAAATATTGCAAGTGAGTTCGTTAGGGGGCGTCCAATAATTACGTGAGGTATTTAGGGGTGGGGAGGGGGTCGAGCCGAATAATAAATCTCACTTGGGGAGAGGGGGGGTCTTGGCAAATATCACGAATTTTTTTTTAGAATTTTTTTCTAGTCTGATATAAAAGTAATAAACAAATTGTGTTGTTTTTTACGAAATCCAATGCTTTTATACTCAAAGTACAAGTTTTGAAAAATCTCACGTGAGATTGGGGAAGGGGGGAGGGGGTCGAGAAATATCTTATGAATCTCACCAAAAGGGGATGGGGGGGTCAAAAAGTCTCACGTAATTAATGGACGCCCCTTTTACTCATGTACCTGTTATGTTATAGTACCTGGGTGACCGAGCTTTGCGCGGTACTTTTTTTGTAATATAAAATATGTATGAAATAAAATAAAACTAAAATAATCCCTTTTCAACAAAAAAAGAACTTGGAAAAAAAACATCATGACTCGAACCGGGTCTCTTGAAATCGGGCCGAAACGGGTCGCCCGTTTTTCCGTCAGAACTATCCCAACCTTGCAGGTGGACGCGAAATTTACCTCTGTATGTTACTATAGCAAACTTCATACTCGCTTCGCGAGGCTCGGCCTTCGGCCTCGCAAGTTTGTCCCATCTGGATTTCAAATTTCAAATTCATTTATTTATTTCAAGTAACAAAGACTCATTCTATTTGGTTAGTACGCAGATAAAATACATTAATCTATGTTAGTAAATGCTAAAGTTCTACTTTAAAAATTAATGCATATTTATTTATTTTATTGAATCAAAAAGTTATTCAATAAACCAAGCAGATAAATTAATATAAATAAATAAACAATCATTCAATTAACCAATTATCAATCAAAAAGAGGTATTACATTAAATTATTTAGATTAGAATATTTGACTCGATTAGGTTAGATTAAAATTATTTAATAAGATGTTTATTTATTCATTTATAAATAACAATAATTTAATCAACAATAATAATTATTAAAATGAAATTAATGAAACGAGGAATAAAAATATTTTTAAATTACATTATTTAGATTTAGACGAGAATTTAGCCAGATTAGGTTAGATTAAAATTCTTTAATGATATGCTTATTTATTTACCTATTTCGCTGTCTACCCTTGATTGCCCAATATTTGTGTATTGGACATTCAAAACTGTCCGCTATTGTGGTCAGGATGGAATTGTTGCTGTTACGGACTCGATGGAGGATGGACGCAATCCTTTTACGAATTATAGCGTAACAATCATCAGTGCGCGCCTCCGCAAACATAGTAGAAGCACTGCAGAAGCGCGGCAGTTCTAGTAACATCCTGAACACATTATTGTATTGGACGCGCAGGGCGCTGTAGGTCTTTAGCTCATAATTGACCCACAGGCTGCTCGTGTAAAAAATTTGACAATAGGCCTTAAATAAAGTGATTTTTACTTTTTTGAGCACTTAGCAAACCTGCGGGCCAACATGTTGCCTCTGACCGCCAGCGCCCGGCGCTCCCGTTCTATGTCTAGGTCATCCCTGAGATCCTCAGTTACAATATGCCCAAGATATTTGAATTGGCTTACTCTTTTTAAATCCTTCCCATGCAGTATAATGGGTAGTACAGTTTCGCATTGTTTCTTTTACGCTAAAACTCGCAACGTCTAAAGCCGGGTCCGCTGCGCCATGTTACGCGTGTTACAAAAAACGTAACACGTAAATATAATAAAAATGGGGCGTGGTATAACACGTTACGTGTTACATAACGTTACGTTACGTGTTGAGTAACACGTAAAAATTAATAACACTCTCCATTTTTGTTTTAATAACGTGTTACATTTTTTGTAACACGCGTAACATGGCGCAGCGGACCCGGCTTAATGCCCGGTTCCTATAATATACGCCTACACCGCCTACGATCCGTTTTCCCTACAATTTATTGACGGTTCGTAAGAATTTCGTAGGAATTGTAACCGATCGTAAGCAAAAACGAAGCGTTTTGTGGATATTGGAACCGAGCATTAGACTTTGACCTGGTACTGGATGGAGCTCGGCCTTTGGCCTCGCCTCAGTGGAGTTTCTCATCCTGGGTTTTCCTTGTCAAAGTTTCTCGTGCTCGCTTCGCGAGGCTCGGCCGTCGGCCTCGCAAGTTTGTCCCATCTGGATTTTGCATTGTTTATTTTACGCTGGAGCTCGCAACGTCTTAGCCTTTGATCTGGTACCGGATGGAGCTCGGCCTTTGGCCTCGCCTCGGTGGGGTTCTTCGTCCTCGTTTTGCCTTGTCAAAGTTTTTTATGGCTTCTACACACTATGCCATCGGCACGGCCGGCGGCTATGATGCCCGCTATGGCGGGTAATTAAGCCGCCGGCAATGCCACACGAGCTGAGCCGCCGGCTGGCTGGCGGGGTGTGCCGCCGGCGGGTTGCGCGGTGAGCCGGCGGCAAATTATGCTTCTCACTTGAGGCAATACAACCGTGTATAGTATCAGGGGGTTTCAGGGCTCCTTCAATAATTTATTTTATTCGTTATTCCAAAACGGTTTATTTCAAGCTACGTTAGATTCGAATAGGTAAGATAAGTAAGTAGTGTATCTATAAAAAACGTAGATTCTCAGCGACATAGGTAGGGCTGTTTTTGTTCATATTTTCGTTAATAGATGGCGATACATGTTGCGGTAATGTAAATATCCAATAGATGACGCTTGGTGTCAAGAAGTAGATAGTACAGTGCCACCGTCTTATCTGTTCAGTTGATAGCGGCGCTAGTGGAGAACTTAGTAGTAACATTTAAGAAATTTACCTAGAAAAATGAGAATATTTTAACCGGTCTTTCAATTTTAATGAAAATATATCTATAAATCTTAGTAAGTGAATAAATAAAATAAAAATGGGGAACAGGATTTACAATTAATTAGTTAGTTACAATTTTGCCCACCTGAACATATAACTTGGGGGCGCTGTAGTTGCGCTGACAACCTTGTAAATTTCCGCGAAAACCAACCTTCGTATTCTAACTAGGAGAATTCCAATGATCAGTTTTTATTGCCTAAAAGCACTGATAAAACAACGTCTTCTAAGAATTCTAGTTAGATCGATTAATTGCCCCTGAAACCCCCTGTGTACTAAATTTCATGAAAATCGTTGGAGATGTTTCCGAGATAAATTCGAGATTTGCACGCCCTAGCAATGACACAGCTTCAGGAAAATGATTGTTTTGCTTCGAAAAAAGGCCATAGTAATTTGGATGTATGATTATCACACGATTAAAACGTATGATTTCTAACATTATCCATCCAACGGCGCCTTAAAAAATAACAAATAAAATAACGGGTCGAAAATCGTTGACCACGTAATTTATTCTTTACATTTGGGAATAAATAGAAATCATTGGGAGCCAAATCAGGGCTGTACGGTGGATGACCCATCAATTCTATTTTTTGACCATCCAAAAATGTAGTTGTTTCCTGAGATGGATGACAGCTGGCATTGTCATGGTGAAGTATGCGTATTTCTTCAAATACTTCCGGCAAACAAATCGTGTACCACTCCGAATGAACCGTTCTGCGATTCTCCAGTGGTATTGTAGCCACATGGGCATTAATACCAAAAAAGCAGGCCACCATTTGCTTTACAGTGCTTTTTGCACGAGCCACTTTCGTAGGGTTCGGCTCATTTTGAAACACCCAAACTGTTGATTGTTGTTTATTTTCGGGATCGTACGCGTAGATCCAGGATTCGTCACCTGTGTAGATATTAGGTATAAACAGATTTTGAGTCGCCTCCGTTGAATTTTTTTAAGGTTTTCTTGCACCATTCGACGCGAGCATCTTTTTGATGGATTACTAATGGTTGACCAAAAAATTATTGACAAATGGTCATTCGACAAACAACGTTTAACCAAATGTTCATTTGGCAAACGAGACATTTGACAAAAGTATCATCTTACAAAAACTCACTTAGCAAATGATCCATTAGCAAACACTACATTTGTTAAATGTTTTGAATATTAAAATGTCAATTGACCTTTTTTAATTTCACCGCTCCGCTTCGCTACGCGCGTCGTCGCACCTATATTTCTGTTGTCACGTATTCTTTACATCGCCGACCCCCCGTTCGTAAGATTGATTAATAAACGAAACATTTGTCAAATAATACAACGTTTTTAATAAACGTTTTTTGACCAATAGTAGTTTTGTCTGATAACTCAGTTGTTAAATGTTCATTAAGTAAATTAATTATTTGTAAAATGTAAATTTAAGTATTGATCATTTGGATAAGTGAGTCATTTGTAAAATGATTAGTAGTAAAATGATCAATTGGCGAAAGCATTTTTTGTCAAACATTGTTTGTCAAGTGTAATTTTGCCAAATGACTTTTGGTCAAACAGCAGGACCCCCTTTTTGATCCTGAGTTAAGTTGTGCGGGATCCAACGCGAACAAATTTTTTTTACGGACAAATGTTTATGTAATATCCTATGAATGCTCGTCATACATATGCCCAGAATAGCCTCTATCTCGCGATACGTAACATGGCGGTCTTGCATTATTAGTTTTTGCACAGCTTCAATATATTGTGACACAACCACCGATTTCGGGCGACCTTCTTTAACTTCGTCCGTGAGCTTACAGCGCCCGCGATTAAACTCACTAAGCCAGTGATACACAGTCGTTTTTAATGGAGCTTCACCACCAAAAGTCGAAGTTAATGAGCCGTTTTCAGAAGATCTAAAAAAAAAAAAAAATGGCTGTCAAAGGAATGCAATTTAGGACCTCGGCCCAATAGCCATGTGTGATACGTCATAAAATAGGTCTCAGCGAGCTGAACAAAAGTTACTATGACGCCAACAGCCAAATGTTTGGGCAGATCAGTGTGACCAGATTTAGCAGAATTCTGCGATTTTAGCAGAATACGACCTCCAATTTACAGCTTAGCATATTATGTCGCAGATTGGAAAAAGTTGGCAGTTTTTAGCAGAATTAAAAAAAACTAGTATACTATTAGCATAATGCTAAATTAATTTGCTATCGTGGATGTTTGTGAAAAAAAAGTATACAACGACCATTTTTAATCCATCAAGTTTTAAACCATCAAGTTTTGAAGGGCAATCTTCATACTAAGTAAATGAAAACAAGTCTTGTTTTTGCTTGCGAGTTGTATGAATGTAGAGTATTTGTTTGTACTGTACAATACATGCATACAACGCGCACGCGAACACAAGTATGAGGATTTCCCCGGTTTAGCCACTTTTTGGTTACATCTAGCAGATTTTCAACGGGTTTAGCTACAAATAGACGGTTTTAACCACTTAGAAATATTTAGCAACTTTTAGCTATTTATGGCTAACTTTTCTGATTGTAATTAAGGCAAATCGGTCCACCATGTCATTTATATATGGTTTAAGTAGGTAACGTGGGTAACACAGCTGACATAGAGCGACTTTATTGTTTTCATAACATCATGTACAATTTACCTATGTTTACAAACAAATAAATTGATTGATTGATTGATTGACCATTTCGGGGGCTTTCCTGTAGTTAAATTATGTACGCAAGTCGAATCGACCGAAGGAAGCACGTATGAAGATACTTGTGGCTACTTACACACATTCTGCTTACCACAACAACCTTACAGAACCTTACCGTACCAGCAAGCAACACCTTACCATTACCATTACCATTACCAATAACATCAGTAAACAACAACAAGTATTTCGCAATGTTTTATTGAACACATCGGTTGCAAGAAGCAAAGATGGAGTTCTGAAAAGAACTGTTCGCAATGTTATAAGAAACACATCGGGTGCAAGTTATAGAAACAAGGAATGGAGTTCTGAAAAGAACAGCTGAACAGCAAGCTGAAGCAAGCGGCAGCAGCGACGACCACGCGGCACGGCGACAGCGGAGATGCAGCTCGCTCGACGAAAAGGAACGAGGCCCCGCGCCACGAGTATTTAACTTGCGACCGCGCTTCAGCGGCGCGGGGGCCGCCCCCCCGCGGATCGCGTGATGTCGTTCCCCGCGCGCCCCGCGGACTCCCCGATCAGTACCTCTTTCTGTATATAAGTAGGCATATTTTCTGTAAATAAATCATCTTATTCTGTCCACTCCGAGTAATATCTTTACTTACTACACTATATCGCCAAAGAGGTGACCCCAAGGAAGAAAGCAGCTTCTGAAACACTTCAAGCCTCAAGATGTCAAGCGCCGACGAAAAATCTGCCCCTGCACCTGCAACTCAGCAAGATGCCCCAGCTCCATCGCGCCTCGGAAATCATGAAGACGTCTCTGCAATATCCCTCAGCATGCGGATTCCACCCGTCTGGCATCAACGACTTCGCCTCTGGTTCGCTCAGTTCGAAGCCATCATGAAGCCGCTCAGACAAGGCGACCAAGCAATGTTCGACATCGTCATCCGGCAACTCGACAAGCAAGACCTGGACATCGTGGACCACCTCATCCTCAAGCCACCGGAAACCAACAAGTACGAAGCGCTCAAGACGAAACTCCTAGCATTCTATGAAGACTCAGACGAACGCCGCCTCGACCGCCTGCTCGCAGAAACTGAACTCGGCGACTTGAAGCCGTCACAGCTCCTTCGCCGAATGCAGCACCTCGCCGGCGACGGGATGACCGACCACACCGTACGCAACCTGTGGATGCGACACCTGCCATCGTCCGTTCGAGCAGTCCTCGCCGTCACCTCAACAATCGCTACAACGGCGGACATCGACGAGCTCGCTAAAATGGCCGACAAGATTATGGAGAGCACACAAATGTCGCACAACTCCGCCGCCGCCGGGACGTCAATCGCTGCCGTCGACGCACACAAATCAGCACCAGCAAGTTCAAACCAAGACATAAACGAGAAACTTGAATTTCTTATGCGCGAAATCGCCGAACTGAAGACTCAAAAATGGCAGAACTCGCAACAACACTACAACTGGTCACGTGATCGCGAGCCACAATACACACGACAGCGCTCGCGTTCCCGCCCCCGCACACCCCGCCCGCAACCCGCCGCCGCCGCCTCCGACGACTCGCGCGCGTTACCGTTTCGATTGCGCGGCCATGTTCTGTTTTCAAAAAGTGCTTATGTCAGGATTTTGTCGAAATTTGTCAAAACTGAATGGTGAAAACCAAAAATTTGTCAAAGCAGTAATAAAGAAGTTATTGAGGTTTGAACATGGCCGCGCGATCCTCCCGCGGAGAACTGCGCGGCCATGTCAGATCTCGGCATCCACAGGGTCTACAGGCCTGGTTTTTTTGTCAATGCATGTTTGAATTTGTCAACAAATGTCGAAGAAAGAAAATTAATTCTATCACCATTACTTCCGAAGATATCGACGCCTGAACGCCATGGCCGCGCAATCCTCCGGTTCCGATTTCTTAGGTTGTGTTTTTTCGTAATCAGGCTTATCTAAATTAGTCACGACCGATGTTCAGAGCTTAGTCTTAATTTGTCAAAGCCGATGAGGTATGAATTAACACTCGTTTTCTCATCAGACAAACAAAATTACTGAAAAACCTAAGGACGCTGGCCGCGCAATCGAAACGCTTTTTCATATGCCGATATCTAGTAAACAAAACATGTCTGGGATATGATTTATGTACCAAATTCTTTGATATTTTAGGCTCCTTCGATTAACATATCGTTTCACCACAAAAACCTATCGTAACGAGAGTTATCTAAAAAATTATAACCTCTCACACAATGTTTGGATAGGGTGACCATAATATCAGGTTTCACGTAAATTCACGTAACCACTCATTGGTACAGTGACATATTAATCGACTCCTCTTTATATGCCGGTCCCTCACACAGGCATAAACTTATGCGGAAGTTTACGCCTACTCTTGTGCGTACCAAAGCCACCCAAAAGCCGTCACTCATATGCGCGAATTTGTATGCACATTCATTTGAATAGGCCGGTCCTACACTTGTTCACAAATGGTCAATAATACATCCCTGTGCATTGCAAGATATGCAAGCAACGCATGTCTTGATTGCGATTTCGTGAACCATGGACGGTGATGAGGATTTGGTTACTGCGGTGGGGCTATTTTGCCTATTTTCATATAACAACATTTACATACAGGCACATACATTGCTTCCTCATAATTACATTATGTAACAATAATATGTCGCAAGAAGCTGACCGCCGTCGACAGCCGCGGATAAGTCGTATTTGGATGAGTAAATTGAACAGTCAAAGGACTAGGTACTAACTAATATCGACTACTTTCCAGTCCTTGTTTATAATGTTTTGTTCAACAGTAAAGTAAACTCAAAAAAGGCGTAGGTAGTCGGCAGCGCAGCTTTTTTCCTCATTCAAAGATTTTATGCCACAGAACAGCCTACTGTTAAAACTTATTTTTGGTGCGCTCCCTTTGATGTGCGTCAAAAAACCGACACGGCTCGGAATATAGCATATACCTGAGCACAACCCTACGCGAATGTCGTCCTACATATGTGCATAGTACACATTCACGTACGTATATGCCTAAGTGAGGGACCGGCAATAGCAACTGGCTGGCACAGCCGTCTAGTATGAATTTAAATGTTTGAAAGAGAATCGCTACGTTTTTGTTGAGATGTCAGTCGATCCCTAGCTAGGCTAGGTGATGCCGACGAAAACATAAAATAAAAGTTATTATTGCTAAACAAGCATCTCTTTCAATTAAGTAGAGCTGTATCAGTACAGTGACATATTTACATATATCGCAGCAAAAAACCGTTGATTGTTTCACCCCTCGCTGCGAGCGCGTCTCAGACCACTTAAACACCAATCAAGACCCATAAGCAATACAAACTTGTTTAAACAAACATGTTTGAAGCGTTTGTTGATAATATTCTCAGAAGGCCATCGTATGCGGTGTCGTGTAAACGGATGAATTATTTATTTTTATAGAGCAGTCTAAACAGTCATGGGGAACCTTAGACTAATGTTTCAGAATATTATCATTCATAGAAAATCAAGACGAAAAAGAGAAAGTTTATTTCAGACTAGTGTTAGTAGGTTTAATCTATTTATCTATACTTGGGATTTTTTTCAGACTTTAAACAACACTAAATCAAAAACTTTTAGCGCTAGAAAACTCGAAACAGTTTGCAAATTTATTGCTAGCTAGTACTAAATTTGCAAACGGTATCGAATTTTCTACCGCTAAAGGTTTTTGATTTAGTGTCGTTTAGTCGTTTAACCCTTAACTATAGTTGTGGTCCATTGGACCCAGGCAACATTTTCAACTAGGCGTAGAAAACGTGAGGAAGGTCCCTCCGCGTCTCAGTACCTTCCGTTAGTAAGCCAAGGCACATTGTGTATAACGGACGTGCTGCGCTTGCTGTTGGAAAGGTAAGTACTAGCTTTCACCTGGGTCCATTGGACCCACCACTATAGCTACGAAAGACTGTCTTTTTTTTATATGAGGTTTTTTCGTTACTATTTTCAGAAAGAACATAATGATGACGTTTTATAAAGTCAAGAGTTGAATTTTTTTATTGTTTTTCCTATTTTGAATTAATATTTTTTGTAACTCTGTTTTTGTGACTAAGGAAAAAGAGACTGATTCTTCTAAGTGCCAATTACCTAAGAAAAATATGTTCCTGTTGTTGTTTGTGTGAAACATTGTGTTGATTATAAATGTTAATAGATATAATTAAAGAAAAAATACTTAATCAACTTTCAAGTTTTTTTTAACATACATTTGAAAATTGCTGGGTCCAATGGACCCACCACTATAGAACCGTGATATTTTTTCACCACTACAGCTAAGGGTTAAAGTCTGAAAAAAATGCCAAGCATAGATAAATGGATCATAATTACATTATAATTACATAAAAACAACTTATTTGAACGCTATCGCGTGTAGTCTGTTATTTTCGTGTGACGTCTTGCTGCACCAATATTTTGTTGAATTTTTCTACTTATTTTATTGACATCTTGCGAAACATCTAAGTGACAAAAAAAGTAGTTTTACAATAATTTAGCTGCTTGCAGCATAGATTTTGCACTTTTTAGCGCAACGCGTTTTGTGGCGCTAAATCGACAGAATTTGACATTTAACGTACATTGCTCCCAAAGTGATAATGCGTGTAGACGATGAATAGGGAATGGATGAAAATATCAGAAGTGCTTGATATTTTTTTTGGTGATAGGAATAACCTTCCTTAGCGCGAGAAAAACCAAAGTTTCAATTTTTTTGGCCCCGTAGTTAATTTTTAAATATACCTAATATTTTTCCATTCGTAGTTCTGGGCTTAGGACGGCATCTCAGACATATTCCTTAGTCCGCTACGTATGAAAAAAAAAATCTGGTGACAATGACAGCTTTTCAAGGTGGATTTTTTTTTATACGTAGCGGACTAAGGAATATGTCTGAGATGCCGTCCTAAGCCCAGAACTACGAATGGAAAAATATTAGGTATATTTAAAAATTAACTACGGGGCCAAAAAAATTGAAACTTTTTTCCCGCGTTAAGGAAGGTTATTCCTATCACCAAAAAAAATATCAAGCACTTCTGATATTTTCATCCATTCCCTATTGTTATTTTTTAATAATATTAATTTAAACCTTTTGTTTGCGTATCGCCAGCTATTGCCAATTTTGTGAAGATGACAATTTTGTGACACCACACGCGTCGGTGCAGCAGGACTTTGCGCATGTGCGGATTAGCATTAATCTGTGTCCCGCCGCAGCCTTATTATTTTAAGTTAGTCTGTTTTTTTTCCCCTTCCTCATGCCTTCCTCTAACCGCGGCACCAATTCAAAAATTTAATTGTACATATTTCACCGCCGCACCGACGCCCGCGTCGCACAAAATATATAACACGACGCATTTTCCTTGGCTGAAAGCAGTCCATCCTCAACAATGCGCATACCGAGTACTGACTTTCACCACTGTTTGGCAACGGTCGTATTTCCCGAGCGCCGGGAGACTATTGCATTTACTTCATGCAATTATATATTAAATGATTCGCGTGTTTCCGGGAATACGGCCACTAGCGAAGATTGTATGCGCATTATTAATTTGGGAGTACTGTACTGGAAAGTTGCGACTTTTGACGATATGGCGCGCGACTCACGTTGTCGTACTACTTAGGTAGAGCTTCTTTTAAGTTTATAAGCAACTAAAAATTTGATAAACCTACTAACAAAAGCTTACACGTGCAAGCAATCCCAGTTTCTAAACAAAAGAACGGATTTCTTAGAAATTTCGGTAGGTATGAAGCTGACGGCAGAGTTTATTACGGGCTAGGATAATAAAGCAAAAAAGAAACACAGCTACGTAGTTTTTACTATTTTTGGCAACTTAAAAAGTACTTTTCATTATTTATTTCTTGTCGTTATTGAGAGTGAGTTTAATGCTATTCGGGTCCTTCTACGAAACAAGAAAAAACGTGTTCAGGGTCTGACTGTACCAAAACATTCACTTTTTTATGGTTGTCGTTAAAGTAAACCTTCACTCAGGTACCCTTTCATCCCGTAAATTGATAATTTTTGGTGTCGATTTTATACTTAATTGAGAAATTTGCATTAAAACGTGCTGCTGCAAAGTTCCGTGGACTGTTCGCGACACCTTCATACACACAAAATTCGATCCAAAATACATTAAATGTAATGTTCCGTTCGGTATTACTACCTACGAAGAAACCAAAGACATGGAACTAACTGTTTTTCTCAGTGCTCGGCCTTTATTATCTAAGGCATGAAGAATAAAACTGTTCTTCGCCTGTTCTTGTTGGACCGATCAATTCCGTGGACCGAATTTTTCACAACAAAAGCTACCAATTTTACCAATACATATATTTTTTTCAATGGCATCATCGCGTCATCTATTATTTTATTCCAGCTGAGAATCGGTGTCCGCTGTGTTGTTTTATTTATTTATAACTGAGAAAAATATGGTTGTTCTACGGTTTTCGTCCAATCCATCGTGTCAATTCTGTTCCGAGAATATTAGAGGTAAGTTTCACATAAAATTTTAGCCATCGCGGTTTGTTTGAAAGCAATTAAGGTGTCCATGCGGTTATAAGTTATGTTTTTTGTTTGGTTGCAACTATTTGACAGCTAATGCCTTTTTCTAATCAAATTTCAATTCCGTGGACGACAATTCCGTACCATTATTGTCCACGGAATTGATGAACTTTAGGTATTGGGCGTATAACAAAGTTTTTTATGCTTTGTCAATACAGTATGATTCAAGATGGCTAAAACGCGGCTGAAGATTAGTGACAAAGAAAAAAATAAAAGGCGTCGAGAGCAGAAAAAGATGTATATGCGAAGAAAACGAGAGCAACTTAAGAAAGATCCTATTGCCCTGCAAGAAGTCAAAGGAAAGATTGGGAGCGTCATATTATGAAGACGAAAGAAGAAGGAAAAAAAAAACTATTAAAGACTATACTCCGAGAGAGCATCTTTTAGTAGATTTACTTGGGTTGGTACTGTGGACTACATCCATTCCATGGGCATTTAGAGATAAGGAATTTTTGTAATGTTTTTAAAACAATGACTACTATTTTGTGATATAATGAGTAAACAGTTCCTAATAAATAGTTTGTCAAACGTTTTATGTTATTGATCTCAATTACTTCAAAGATCTCAATGTTTAATGTCAATTCCGTGGACACTTATGTCAATCCAGTGGCCATACTTTTTTGTTTTTCTTATTTAGTTGAAAATATTAGTTTTCACATTTTTTTATTGTTAACATTCCCACAGGGAATGTATTTTTAAATGAAACATTGAATAAAAGTTCAGTTATCCCAAATTTTGTTTTATTCAAAATGAAAGTTTGGTTCTGTAGAATGACCCATTCAGAGTGTGGAAGGCAAGGCAAACCAAACCAACCAAAGCCGTGTGATTTCGGATCTTTAGGGAGTTCGTCGTTAAATCCCGTGATGTTACATGGAGTTTACACTATATTTCAAATTCTTTAACATTTTAGGCAACTTCGATTGACATAATATTGTTTCACACCATAAATGTACCTACTGCAGTAAAGCTATTTAAAAAAATACGATCTTCAACTTGATATGATAGAATAGGGTGACCATAATGTTGTTATACGTAGTTTTACTTTTTGGAATATCTGTTTAATAAATCTGAAAAGAAATAAATAAAATAACTTGTCCAGATTAACATTTTTTAATACAATATAATTTCTGTACTTAAATTAGGTGGCTTCGGCGCATAAGGTCCACTTAACAAAATATCTTAGAATGTCTCTTTCACATAGTGTACCTTTCGCATGTCTCCTTTGCATGACGACTGCTTCGCAAAATAAACATAAACATTTACATTGGTAGACACGCTGGTTCTGGCTCCACACTAGGATACCCTATATTATCATGGGAACGAGAAACAGCGACATCACAAACATGTAAACATCCAAGACCTGGGGTTATTTTTATCCCCAGTCGGGGTTCGAACCCGGGACCTCTCGCATGGTCACAGAGGTCATCACATGATATCCTAATGGTTATCAGTAGGTAGGTGATAGTATTTTAGAATAGTACCTATAGCAGGATATCTCGAATTCACGCTTAAAATCGATTACGAAGAAATAACTACTATATTATTATATTCTCGACTACTACCTATCAATTTTAGTGGTTTCCATTTGTTTTTGTAAGACAACAAAACAATGAAGAATAGTGGACAATTGAGAAAGGGAAATTATGCGAAAGAGATATTCTGAGAAATTACCATTTAGCGAACGTGGGACATTTCGAGAAGTGGACATTTTGCATGTACATTTGCACGGAGCGTTTTTTGCCGAGTAAGGACTATTATAAATCAAGTTAAAAAATCAACAATAAATTAACATGTCTTCTAAAAATTAAATCACAGGTATAAAAATTAAATCACAAATATCAAATCAACAACTACACCAATATGAATAAAATAATATGTTTTTATCTACGCAGCCATATGTAATGCTATGAACACAAATTGGCTTATTTGTACTTTCATAAAATGTAGTTCTATTGTCATCGTAACAAAAATATTGCCCCCCTTTTTTTAGAAAGTGGCATTTATAGTGTCCCATACTACCATGATTTGCAGGAATATATTCAATAGCCCCCAATAGTTTAAATGTTTTTTGTACGATTACAATAATTTCAGGTATATCGTATAATAACATGTTTTCCGTGCCATTTAAGTCGAATGACACAATATTTGACACTTTACAGGTCGCTTCGACTGATTCATTGCATTTTCTACAGTTTTGGTTTTCCCAATCACTTATGGTTATAGCATCTTCCAAGCCTTTTATGGTGAATACGTTAATAATATTTAAATTCAATGGTAAAAATATGTGCTTCCTCTCTCTTGGCTCAGAATTAGTGCAAATGTCCACCCCACACCTACTCATTGATGTAGCGCTAAAAATTAAATCATGAACGATGTTTTCAAAGATGTATGTTACATTACAATCGCAACTATAATTTTGATTTGCAAAATGTTCTGATGCAATTTTGATTCGCAATCTGTTCGCCTCGTCGAAATCATTGGAATAAGATAAGATTTTTAAATAAGCTGTTATGTCTTTGTTATTACTTTTATCAAATATGCTACGAACAAGAATGTTTTCTTTATAACCAAGAGCTAGCAAAAAAAGACCGAATCTATGGCGCAAGTGTTTAAAAGAGATACGTTTTCATATTCGAAATTCGTCAAGTTGCCATTTTTTAAAAACATAACAGGGTCAGTTTTTTTTATTATTGCAACTCCCTGTCCACCCCAGTTTTCAATAAAAGAAGGAGTTTCAGAGAACACAGAATCATTCGAAAAAGTCTTTTTAAGATTTGTTTTTCGTTTTTTTACATTTTTTTTGCTTGATTTATAAGTAACTTTACGTTTTCGTGTTTTCTCGGCAACAGATTTTCCAAGATTACTTAAATTGGTGAGTGCTATCTTCATTTCTCCTAATAAATAATCGTGGTGTATTTTAAGATATTCATCAATGCTGTACTTTTTCAGACGCGTTTCAAATAAAAAGTGTTTCAAGGTTTTAAAATAGTTTTCTATCGCAGAAGAAGTCGGTGTTTTATTTTGGGATTTATAGATTGGGCACATAACATTACTCCACAGCGGCAGCTTGAGAAGCAAACGTTTTAATGTTGCTATGATATGAGGCATGTAATAAACATTATGTTGTTTGGGACTAGGTATTTCCATATTAGTATTATCCTTGCTATTTCTTTGTTTTTCTACTATTTCATCAAACCAAAATAATATATTCTCGTCATCATTCAAGCTTACGTGTTCACCAATATTTTCGGTTTCATTTAGTTCTGGTTTTTCACAGTCTATGTTGCCTGTTAAAGATTTAATTTTTTTTACAGATGTTTGGCAATTTGTGTTTTCTCCACTGTCATAAACAGTAAGACAAATCTGTACTATATCAGCTATAACTTTTTTTATTGTTTCAAAACTCTCACAGTGTTTAATAAAAATAATGCTACGAATATAGAATTTTTTTACGTTTTCTTCAACGTCCTCAAAGCAACGAAGGTTGTATATAGTTTTAATAAAGTGACTGGTATCAAGTCGTATAAATACTTTAGGTAAATCGTAATTCTGTCCGCTTAAAATCAGGAATGAATGTTTTATGTACTCTTTCACACTTTTGAACTTTGTAAAGGCTGCTACATTTGCAGCTATCAACGCAGATGAATCATCAGTAATGATTTCATGTGGAATATGGTTTCTTTCGCCTAACCATTTTCTTAGCCACATGGTTATTGTGTTCTTGCTGTGGGAATCAGATACCATTTGTAAAATTGGTTTCGCTTTAACTCTATCCGAGGTAATCATTGCAGCATAAAGAAATAGTCGTGATGTTAATGTGGATCCATTTGGAAGCGTTATTGGCCGAAAGAAAGAGCCCGTTGCGTCGATTGTCATTGTCACTTTAGAAACACTGCAATAATATATGTCATAATATTTAATTTGCTCTTCTGACCAATAATAAAGTTGAAAATTAGGTATGAGTGTCAACCCACGAATGAAATTCGTGTAAGTTGCAATCATTGCCATCATTAGAATACTTAATATTGGATGAGCATGTAGACGATTGTTTTGTCTTTTTTCATTTTTGATTTTTCGTAGAGCCTCTATACTCGGCAACACTGGAGGGGTAGCAGTATCAGTGGTGTGTATTGTTTTTGCTGCAAGTTGATTGTGTACAACAACAGCTGGTTTGTACTCCAATTTTTTTGCCAATTTTTGTCTTTTGTACGGTGTCAATTTGGATTTTTTCTTAGGGTCATGTACCACGTCTTTATAACTTGCATCTGAGATTATATCGCATGACATGTTCACGATTTTATCAGTAACAGGTTTACTGTCAATTAAAGCGATTCTTCCACATTGGGAGCATTTGCCACGAATGTGCACGCCATCAACGTCATCGACCCTTCTATTTTTAAAGTTCCATGTGCACGGAAGTCTTGAAGATTCCCAGAGTTTTTCTCTCAATAAAGTTGCCCACTTAAACTTTGGCAAAGTTCTGTACTTTTTATGCGTGGATGAACTTTCTGTATCCCTTCTGGCGTAGTTAACTGTGATCGGTTGAATTTTTTTCCAGTCGTATTCATCCCAATAAAAAGAAACTGTTGTGACTTTTTCGTTGTCATGTTCCACAACATTTTCGACAGATGACACCGTGCTGTGACATGATGGCGAAGCTGAGCTGCTATGAGCCGACTTAGAGATGTCCTCTTCATGATGTTCCAGCGGGAAGAATTCGTTATAATGTCTTTTCAGGACTCTGTATAGCGCAAACGGTGTCATTTGGTTAGCCAATTCCTTGGCGATCGAAACGAAGACTGGATCATTGTACTTTATATTGTAGTTTTTACATACGTCAGCGTGATGTAAAAATTGCTTTCTTAATATATCGATGTTTATTTTACCTTTTCTACCTCTTGCGTGTATCTGAAAAGTGAAAAAATGTGGGATAATCAAGCAGAACTGGTAGTACCAAACGAAATTAAAAAAAATGTTCTCATAGTGCCATCACAAAAAAAATGCCTTACAATCATAACTTATTCTTCAAAATATTAGGTTAGAATCGAAAAGTTATGAATTATGTTTTCATAAAATTTTCGGCCCTGATGTGATATTGTGAAATTAGTACCAGCGCTCGTGGTCCAGTGAAACCAAGTGATTATCTTATAGCCGAGATATTATACTCCTAAGTTTTCACTTCTGTGCAGAATCCTCGATACTATGGATATACTGAAATTGCCTGACTAAGCAAAAAAATTAGGTACTAAGCGTCACTAAAGGATAATCTGTGAAAAAAAGGTAGGTCGTCCTTTATTTTGTGAAATATTTTTTATGATAATTTTTATGTTTGCTTTAGACACGTGGAGAAGATGAAGGAATAAAGACTGATGAAGCAAATATTACACAGATCGATCCAGGCAGACGCGGACGGTAGACTAAATTTATTTCAAATTTAATCCAGTATTTTTGCACATATTACATTAGTATTACAGATAAAATAACATAATTCGTGACCGAGTACAAATAAAAAAAACCAAACTGAGGGTTATCTAACTAAATGCAAGCACTGAACTTCTTAAAAAACGTGAAAAATTAGAAAAAGTTTGAATTGGCAATATCTCGAAAACCGTGCAACTTTTACTGGGGTCATGTTAGGATGGACCGATGCTTTTTGAGCAGGTCTACCACTGGTGTCACAGTGACGTGTCATTTTTGGGATACGCTGTATATGTCGCAGACAATATGTATGATTCCACGGTTTATACGCGGCTTCGTCCGTTTATAAACGCTCGCTGTTTTGAAATATGCCGAAGGCAAATTGGACGTAGTTTAGCAGAAAGGTTCCAACCCACAGTGAGTTTTGAGATATTTGATTTTTTAGGTTAAAGCTGATTTACGCTCTCCATACTGTGGGTTGGTGTAACATATGCCATAACTTTCCACACACGCATCGGATCTCTATGAAAGTCTTTGGTTCTTAAAATATAGAGCACAGTGATCATGTTGGTATATTTAACTTAAAAAATGACCATTTTGTGGGTTGGAACCTTTTTGCCAAACTACGTCCAATTGTAAGTTGCCTTGTGACTCGTTCAATCGTTAAAATTTCGATATTGATTACTATTATAGGTTGACTATGATAAAACAGAGGTTGGACTAACTACATTTTTATTTCAGCAATCACTTGTCCATTCAAATACCTAAGTATTTTAAATACGTAAATAGACACTCTTAATGTAATAAAAAATTGACAAAAGTGAAAGTATTAAATATTTAATCTTGCATCACAACCCGGGCTGTCTTTATTCACAATAAAATGGTCTACATCTTCTAATATATAAAATTCTCGTGTCACAATGTTAGTGTGCAAACTCCTCAACGGCTTGACCGACTTTGATGAAATTTTATGTGTTCATTCGGTAGGTCTTAGAATAGGTTGTTATTTATTTTTCATACCACTAAGTGAAAAAAAAAACTATATGGCGAAACAACGTTTGCCGGGGCAGCTAGTCTAGTATATAAAATTCTCGTGTCACCGTGTTAGTGCGCATATTCCTCCGAAACGGCACGGCCGATTTTGATGAAATTTTATATGATTGATCGGTAGGTCTGAGAATAGGTTGTTATCAATTTTTCATACCCCTAAATGAAAAAAAAAATTGTGTGGCAAAACAACGTTTGCCGGGGCAGCTAGTCTTCTAATCTTTCTTTATCTAATATATAAAATTTTCGTGTCTCAATGTTAGTGCGCATACTCCTCCGAAACGGCTTGGCCGATTTCAATAAAATTTTACATATACAATCGTTAGGTCTAAGAATAGGTTGTTATCTATTTTTTATAGCCTTAGTTGAAAAAAATATAGTAATGGCGAAGCAACGTTTGCCGGGTCAGTTAGTTGTCTATTAAAATCACTTCGTACAATTTACCAATAATATTTTGCAGGTGTCCTCCGAGCACCAAATACCATAGATACTTTAGCTATTCTTACGTGCCGGATAACCTGTAAACCTTTCACATTTTTCCGCGGCTTATACACTGCTTCTATTTGTGAATAGTAAAATATGCTTAGTTCGAATTATGATGTCTTTAAAACAATGGCTATTTGTGAAAAGTCTTTCACGTCTGAAAACCACAACATGACAACATTTTCCTATTGTTCCGATTAGCAGCGCCGCGCCGTGCGTGGTAAGAAAAAGAACTAAATACTTCAATTAGCCGCGATATTTTGTAAACAGCGATTGATTTGTCCATCAAATGTTGTGGCATAATATCATAAAGTGACAAAGCAATTTACATTTTGACTTCGGTATTTTTCAAAACAGTGAACGTTTGTAAACAGACGACGCCTCTTGTAAACCACGGACCCATACAATTTGCCTGCGATATTATGCTACGCGATGTCAAGATATATATTTATATATGACCAGTTTACATAATCATAATTATAAGGGTCCATATATTGGTCAGTTCCTCAAATTCCATCCAGCTCGCTTAGTACTCACGGAGTGCGTTAGATCAAAAGATTTTCTAAGATCGAGTTCCATTATGCAAAAAGGATTTTAGTTAGATTTGGTTCACCAAGTTTTCTTAGGTTTTGGTTTTTGCAATAACAAGCAATAAAAAATAGTGGAAATTTACTCTGCAGAATCATGATTTCAATTTCAATAGCTGTTAAATGGATGATTTTGAGGACACATCGCATAATAATATTGTAGGACATATGTCATTATCAACGTACCTTATTTGACATTGTTTTTTTTATCCAAAATTCAAGCTTGTTTTCTGAACCATCACTGTTGAATGTAGGTAGTCAGTTTCACAAGAAGTTATCTTGAATATTGTCCACACAACTGAGTTAAAGAGTCGGAGTCCAGAGTAATAGTTCACGACACGACGAAACGTAAAACAAAAAAATACGACACTCATAAGCGCAAGACAGAGACAGTCCGAAGTAGCCAACGATCAGGTCGAGACTGGATTTTTCTGAAATTTCAATTAAAACTTAAAAATTAGGTACTCTTTATTTAGCTACAGTCTTTTTAAACAAAATGTTTCGGAGAAGTGTACCCTAATCTTTACAAAACGTCCCATAAAAATGTCACCAATAACAAACCTTTTCTGTGATATCATTTACCGTTATTCTTCTCCGTAGTTCATTTGTATGCGGTCGCCTTTGTATCGCGCCGCCTTGGCCTGTGATGCCTCTGTCAAAGGCTGCCGCCCAGTAAAACAAAGGATGCCGCGTGCATGTGCAGTGCCAGTGACTATGAAGTCGAAGCGCCTTAAATAATAGCCGGTATTCTAGTGTCTAATTTTACTTTACCTCTACTTACTCATATTTCGTATAGTGCATGCATGAGCATAATTGATATTACTTTTGTATTCCAATAACCAGAACTGCTTGCTAGTGTAACGACACTATCTAAGCAAGCGCGGTTGAATATGCAGCCCACTTCGTTCTGTGCTAGCACATGTCACCAAACGCACTCATACCTAGCCGACGCGAAAGGGAGTATTACTGCCAGGTTGTAACATGCAACGCCACCGCAGCCGTATGGACACGGCCTCCACTACCTTTTTTGTAGCGTGGTTTAGGTAAGTATTTTAAAAAAGCCAGACGTTTAAAATACCCAATCGTAGCTAACATATACAAAGGACTTCAAAGATCTTTAGGTCACTGTACCAATGAGCGGTTACGTGAATTTACGTGAAACCTGATATTATGGTCACCCTATCCAAACATTGTGTGAGAGGTTATAATTTTTTAGATAACTCTCGTTACGATAGGTTTTTGTGGTGAAACGATATGTTAATCGAAGGAGCCTAAAATGTCAAAGAATTTGGTACATAAATCATATCCCAGACTTGTTTTGTTTACTAGATATCGGCATATGAAAAAGCGTTTCGTTTGCGCGGCCAGCGTCCTTAGGTTTTTCAGTAATTTTGTTTGTCTGATGAGAAAACGAGTGTTAATTCATACCTCATCGGCTTTGACAAATTAAGACTAAGCTCTGAACATCGGTCGTGACTAATTTAGATAAGCCTGATTACGAAAGAACACAACCTAAGAAATCGGAACCGGAGGATTGCGCGGCCATGGCGTTCAGGCGTCGATATCTTCGGAAGTAATGGTGATAGAATGAATTTTCTTTCTTCGACATTTGTTGACAAATTCAAACATGCATTGACAAAAAAACCAGGCCTGTAGACCCTGTAGATGCCGAGATCTGACATGGCCGCGCAGTTCTCCGCGGGAGGATCGCGCGGCCATGTTCAAACCTCAATAACTTCTTTATTACTGCTTTGACAAATTTTTGGTTTTCACCATTCAGTTTTGACAAATTTCGACAAAATCCTGACATAAGCACTTTTTGAAAACAGAACATGGCCGCGCAATCGAAACGGTAACCTCGCGCGCGCCCGTAACCGGAAGTTTAAACAGCGGAATATGTTACTACCACCGTCGCTTCGGGAGCAAAGCAGTTAAATGCACGCGCCCCTGCAATTTCGAGGAGAAGCCGGAAAACTAGAGCCAGCGTTGTGTGAGGCGGCAAGCAACGCTATGAAGTCCCACCGCCTGTTCATTCAAGACAAGAAGTCCAAACTAACATTCCTCATCGACACAGGCGCCAACATCTCTGTTATACCTAAACCAAAAAACGCAACATGCTCGCCTACGAAGTTCTCGCTCTACGCCGCCAACAACACGCTGATACCTACCTACGGGGAAAAAACCTTGGAACTAGACTTCGGGCTGAGAAGACCATTCAAGTGGAAATTCATCATCGCGGCAGTCGGTAAGCCAATCATAGGCGCCGACTTACTCGAACATCATCAACTCATCATCGACATAGCAGGAAGAAGCATCATCGACAAGAAAACGAAATTATCCGTCAAAGTTCCGATCTGCAACTCTACTGAACCCACCATTCGCACTATCGACGTCGAACAAAAATATCACGACATCTTGGCCGAATTCCCGAACGTCACTCGACTCTCATCAATGAAGGAATGTCCCAAGCACAACGTGGAGCATCACATCGAAACCACTGGCCCGCCCATACACTCCAAGGCGCGGCCCATCCCTCCGCATCGATACGCAGCTGTGAAAAAAGAATTTGAAGACATGATGGCGCAAGGCTTGTGCCGCCCCAGCAAAAGTCCATGGTCAAGTCCCCTACACGTCGTACCTAAAAAGAACGGTGACCTTCGAGTGTGCGGCGACTACAGACGACTGAACGCAGTTACGAAGCCCGACCGATACCCAATACCGCGACTCCGAGACTTCACCTACCAGCTGAGCGGGAAAAATATCTTCTCCGTCATCGATTTGAACCGGGCATATGCACAACTACCTATATATGATGCCGATATCGACAAGACCGCCATCACTACACCGTACGGCTTGTTCGAATTCCCGCGAATGTGCCCGGGTCTCAAGAACGCCGGTCAAACGTTCCAGCGATTCATACATCAAGTACTACAAGGACTAGACTACGTATTTCCATTCATCGACGATGTGATCCTAGCATCTGCAAGCGAAGATCAGCACGTTCAAGACCTGCGAACTGTTTTACAAAGACTGGACGAATACGGAATAACACTTAACCCCTCAAAGTGCGTCCTCGGCAAAGAAGAAGTCAAATTTCTCGGCTACACTGTATCGAAGCACGGTATTAAACCGCCTGAAGATAAGATCGCCGCAATCAATAACTTCCCCAAGCCAGAGACCATCGAAGAGCTCAGGCGTTTTCTCGGTATGATCAACTTTTACCGTGAAAGCATTCCTCACGCCGCAACACTGCAAGCTCCATTGAACGCATACCTACATAACTCAAAGAAGAAAGACAAGTCGAAAATTCAATGGAACGACGAAGCTACGGCCGCATTCGAAGCATGCAAAGTTAGCATTCAAAACGCCGCTTTGCTTGCTCACCCCATCCCCTCCGCTCCCCTCGCCCTCATGTGCGACGCATCTGACAAGAGTGCCGGCGCTGTCCTTCAACAAAGAGTACGAAGAGTCTGGCAACCTCTCGGCTACTTCTCGAAGAAATTTAGTGACACTCAGCAGCGTTACAGCACCTTCGACCGTGAGCTATTATCGATCTACATGGCAGTAAAACACTTCAGAAAAATGTTCGAGGGCAACGAGCTAACAATCTACACAGATCACAAGCCTCTCACATTCGCAATCAACAAACCGCCGTCCGACAACGACACGCCGCGACGAGTGCGACAACTGCTATTCATCAACGAATTCACTACAAATCTACAACACATCAGTGGAAAAGAGAACATCGTCGCAGACACGCTCTCAAGAATCGAAGCTGTATCCTGCCCATCACCGATCGATTATCAAGAACTTTCCTGCGCGCAAGAGCGAGATAGCTACATACCTAAACTACTTCAACAACCTAGCTTGAAAATCAAGAAAGTAGTTATTCCGCTCTCAACACACAGCCTATACTGCGAAGTGTCCACTGAAAACGCCCGCCCATACCTACCTGAAGACTACCGCCGCACCGCCTTTAACACCGTGCACAATGTCAGCCATCCAGGGATACGAACGACGCGCAGGCTAATGCAGCAGCGATATTTCTGGCCGTCCATGAATAAGGATGTCGGAAATTGGGCAAAGGCATGCGAGTCGTGTCAAAGGGCGAAGGTTCAACGACACACTTCAAGTGGCATCGCTACACTACCTACGAGCGAGCGCTTCGAACACATTCACGTCGACATCGTCGGACCGCTACCTACTTCAGCGAGCGGACATAAATACCTACTCACTGCAATCGACAGATGTACCCGTTGGCCGGAAGCATTCCCGATACAAGACATCACTGCAGAAATCGTTGCGAAGACCCTGTACGAAGGCTGGTTCTCTCGTCATGGCTGTCCTGCTACCCTGACCACGGACCAAGGCCGGCAGTTCGAGAGCTACCTATTCTCCGCACTCACCAAACTACTCGGGATAGAGAGAATACGGACCACCGCCTACCACCCGCAGAGCAATGGCATGGTCGAGCTCTGGCATCGCTCACTAAAAGCAGCGCTAATGGCAAGACTGGAGAACACCAACAAGTGGAAATTTACTCTGCAGAATCATGATTTCAATTTCAATAGCTGTTAAATGGATGATTTTGAGGACACATCGCATAATAATATTGTAGGACATATGTCATTATCAACGTACCTTATTTGACATTGTTTTTTTTATCCAAAATTCAAGCTTGTTTTCTGAACCATCACTGTTGAATGTAGGTAGTCAGTTTCACAAGAAGTTATCTTGAATATTGTCCACACAACTGAGTTAAAGAGTCGGAGTCCAGAGTAATAGTTCACGACACGACGAAACGTAAAACAAAAAAATACGACACTCATAAGCGCAAGACAGAGACAGTCCGAAGTAGCCAACGATCAGGTCGAGACTGGATTTTTCTGAAATTTCAATTAAAACTTAAAAATTAGGTACTCTTTATTTAGCTACAGTCTTTTTAAACAAAATGTTTCGGAGAAGTGTACCCTAATCTTTACAAAACGTCCCATAAAAATGTCACCAATAACAAACCTTTTCTGTGATATCATTTACCGTTATTCTTCTCCGTAGTTCATTTGTATGCGGTCGCCTTTGTATCGCGCCGCCTTGGCCTGTGATGCCTCTGTCAAAGGCTGCCGCCCAGTAAAACAAAGGATGCCGCGTGCATGTGCAGTGCCAGTGACTATGAAGTCGAAGCGCCTTAAATAATAGCCGGTATTCTAGTGTCTAATTTTACTTTACCTCTACTTACTCATATTTCGTATAGTGCATGCATGAGCATAATTGATATTACTTTTGTATTCCAATAACCAGAACTGCTTGCTAGTGTAACGACACTATCTAAGCAAGCGCGGTTGAATATGCAGCCCACTTCGTTCTGTGCTAGCACATGTCACCAAACGCACTCATACCTAGCCGACGCGAAAGGGAGTATTACTGCCAGGTTGTAACATGCAACGCCACCGCAGCCGTATGGACACGGCCTCCACTACCTTTTTTGTAGCGTGGTTTAGGTAAGTATTTTAAAAAAGCCAGACGTTTAAAATACCCAATCGTAGCTAACATATACAAAGGACTTCAAAGATCTTTAGGTCACTGTACCAATGAGCGGTTACGTGAATTTACGTGAAACCTGATATTATGGTCACCCTATCCAAACATTGTGTGAGAGGTTATAATTTTTTAGATAACTCTCGTTACGATAGGTTTTTGTGGTGAAACGATATGTTAATCGAAGGAGCCTAAAATGTCAAAGAATTTGGTACATAAATCATATCCCAGACTTGTTTTGTTTACTAGATATCGGCATATGAAAAAGCGTTTCGTTTGCGCGGCCAGCGTCCTTAGGTTTTTCAGTAATTTTGTTTGTCTGATGAGAAAACGAGTGTTAATTCATACCTCATCGGCTTTGACAAATTAAGACTAAGCTCTGAACATCGGTCGTGACTAATTTAGATAAGCCTGATTACGAAAGAACACAACCTAAGAAATCGGAACCGGAGGATTGCGCGGCCATGGCGTTCAGGCGTCGATATCTTCGGAAGTAATGGTGATAGAATGAATTTTCTTTCTTCGACATTTGTTGACAAATTCAAACATGCATTGACAAAAAAACCAGGCCTGTAGACCCTGTAGATGCCGAGATCTGACATGGCCGCGCAGTTCTCCGCGGGAGGATCGCGCGGCCATGTTCAAACCTCAATAACTTCTTTATTACTGCTTTGACAAATTTTTGGTTTTCACCATTCAGTTTTGACAAATTTCGACAAAATCCTGACATAAGCACTTTTTGAAAACAGAACATGGCCGCGCAATCGAAACGGTAACCTCGCGCGCGCCCGTAACCGGAAGTTTAAACAGCGGAATATGTTACTACCACCGTCGCTTCGGGAGCAAAGCAGTTAAATGCACGCGCCCCTGCAATTTCGAGGAGAAGCCGGAAAACTAGAGCCAGCGTTGTGTGAGGCGGCAAGCAACGCTATGAAGTCCCACCGCCTGTTCATTCAAGACAAGAAGTCCAAACTAACATTCCTCATCGACACAGGCGCCAACATCTCTGTTATACCTAAACCAAAAAACGCAACATGCTCGCCTACGAAGTTCTCGCTCTACGCCGCCAACAACACGCTGATACCTACCTACGGGGAAAAAACCTTGGAACTAGACTTCGGGCTGAGAAGACCATTCAAGTGGAAATTCATCATCGCGGCAGTCGGTAAGCCAATCATAGGCGCCGACTTACTCGAACATCATCAACTCATCATCGACATAGCAGGAAGAAGCATCATCGACAAGAAAACGAAATTATCCGTCAAAGTTCCGATCTGCAACTCTACTGAACCCACCATTCGCACTATCGACGTCGAACAAAAATATCACGACATCTTGGCCGAATTCCCGAACGTCACTCGACTCTCATCAATGAAGGAATGTCCCAAGCACAACGTGGAGCATCACATCGAAACCACTGGCCCGCCCATACACTCCAAGGCGCGGCCCATCCCTCCGCATCGATACGCAGCTGTGAAAAAAGAATTTGAAGACATGATGGCGCAAGGCTTGTGCCGCCCCAGCAAAGGTCCATGGTCAAGTCCCCTACACGTCGTACCTAAAAAGAACGGTGACCTTCGAGTGTGCGGCGACTACAGACGACTGAACGCAGTTACGAAGCCCGACCGATACCCAATACCGCGACTCCGAGACTTCACCTACCAGCTGAGCGGGAAAAATATCTTCTCCGTCATCGATTTGAACCGGGCATATGCACAACTACCTATATATGATGCCGATATCGACAAGACCGCCATCACTACACCGTACGGCTTGTTCGAATTCCCGCGAATGTGCCCGGGTCTCAAGAACGCCGGTCAAACGTTCCAGCGATTCATACATCAAGTACTACAAGGACTAGACTACGTATTTCCATTCATCGACGATGTGATCCTAGCATCTGCAAGCGAAGATCAGCACGTTCAAGACCTGCGAACTGTTTTACAAAGACTGGACGAATACGGAATAACACTTAACCCCTCAAAGTGCGTCCTCGGCAAAGAAGAAGTCAAATTTCTCGGCTACACTGTATCGAAGCACGGTATTAAACCGCCTGAAGATAAGATCGCCGCAATCAATAACTTCCCCAAGCCAGAGACCATCGAAGAGCTCAGGCGTTTTCTCGGTATGATCAACTTTTACCGTGAAAGCATTCCTCACGCCGCAACACTGCAAGCTCCATTGAACGCATACCTACATAACTCAAAGAAGAAAGACAAGTCGAAAATTCAATGGAACGACGAAGCTACGGCCGCATTCGAAGCATGCAAAGTTAGCATTCAAAACGCCGCTTTGCTTGCTCACCCCATCCCCTCCGCTCCCCTCGCCCTCATGTGCGACGCATCTGACAAGAGTGCCGGCGCTGTCCTTCAACAAAGAGTACGAAGAGTCTGGCAACCTCTCGGCTACTTCTCGAAGAAATTTAGTGACACTCAGCAGCGTTACAGCACCTTCGACCGTGAGCTATTATCGATCTACATGGCAGTAAAACACTTCAGAAAAATGTTCGAGGGCAACGAGCTAACAATCTACACAGATCACAAGCCTCTCACATTCGCAATCAACAAACCGCCGTCCGACAACGACACGCCGCGACGAGTGCGACAACTGCTATTCATCAACGAATTCACTACAAATCTACAACACATCAGTGGAAAAGAGAACATCGTCGCAGACACGCTCTCAAGAATCGAAGCTGTATCCTGCCCATCACCGATCGATTATCAAGAACTTTCCTGCGCGCAAGAGCGAGATAGCTACATACCTAAACTACTTCAACAACCTAGCTTGAAAATCAAGAAAGTAGTTATTCCGCTCTCAACACACAGCCTATACTGCGAAGTGTCCACTGAAAACGCCCGCCCATACCTACCTGAAGACTACCGCCGCACCGCCTTTAACACCGTGCACAATGTCAGCCATCCAGGGATACGAACGACGCGCAGGCTAATGCAGCAGCGATATTTCTGGCCGTCCATGAATAAGGATGTCGGAAATTGGGCAAAGGCATGCGAGTCGTGTCAAAGGGCGAAGGTTCAACGACACACTTCAAGTGGCATCGCTACACTACCTACGAGCGAGCGCTTCGAACACATTCACGTCGACATCGTCGGACCGCTACCTACTTCAGCGAGCGGACATAAATACCTACTCACTGCAATCGACAGATGTACCCGTTGGCCGGAAGCATTCCCGATACAAGACATCACTGCAGAAATCGTTGCGAAGACCCTGTACGAAGGCTGGTTCTCTCGTCATGGCTGTCCTGCTACCCTGACCACGGACCAAGGCCGGCAGTTCGAGAGCTACCTATTCTCCGCACTCACCAAACTACTCGGGATAGAGAGAATACGGACCACCGCCTACCACCCGCAGAGCAATGGCATGGTCGAGCGCTGGCATCGCTCACTAAAAGCAGCGCTAATGGCAAGACTGGAGAACACCAACAAGTGGATGGAAGACCTACCGACCGTGCTACTAGGACTCCGAGCCGCGACGCGCGCCGATACCTACACTAGCCCGGCCGAACTAACCTACGGTCGCGCACTCCGCCTGCCGGGACAATTCTTCACTTCTACACCGAGGCAAACGGCGATGAACTACGACTTCGTGGAGCAGCTGTCCGACGCGATCGAGCGTTGTCGACCTGTCACGAAACCTCACCACGCCAAGCCACACATCTTCATTCATCAAGATCTTCACACATGCAGTCACGTGTTTCCACGAGTCGACGCGGTACGCAAGCCTCTACAGCCACCCTACACAGGACCCTATCGTGTCGTCGAACGAAACCACAAGATATTCAAGATACAATTACCTGGCCGTCAAGCAAATGTCTCAATCGACCGACTGAAGCCCGCATACGTAATTAGCAGCGAAAATGAAGCCGCAACTACAATGCCAGTCCAGCGAATACCTACGGGTCAGCAATCTCCAAGCGCCGCGACATCGGCACCGCCCGCAATCAAACAAACACGCACGGGCAGAATAATCAAGCCTCCTGTACGCTTCGCTTGAGGGGGGAATACTGTGGCTACTTACACACATTCTGCTTACCACAACAACCTTACAGAACCTTACCGTACCAGCAAGCAACACCTTACCATTACCATTACCAATAACATCAGTAAACAACAACAAGTATTTCGCAATGTTTTATTGAACACATCGGTTGCAAGAAGCAAAGATGGAGTTCTGAAAAGAACTGTTCGCAATGTTATAAGAAACACATCGGGTGCAAGTTATAGAAACAAGGAATGGAGTTCTGAAAAGAACAGCTGAACAGCGAGCTGAAGCAAGCGGCAGCAGCGACGACCACGCGGCACGGCGACAGCGGAGATGCAGCTCGCTCGACGTCCGGGCGCAGAAAAGGAACGAGGCTTTTTTTTTTTTTTTTTTTTTTAGCCCTATAAAGGGCACCCTCCGGAGGACACGGGGGAGGGAGGTGGTGAATGCTCATGCATGCACAGCACGGGCCCGGCCGTGCTGCCAATGTGGGACTCGCAGAGTGCGCCTACCCACTAAACACCACCTTGGTGCTGGTTTGGTCCTAAGGACCCCTAAACCTACATCATGAGCGACCCCCCTCGAGGCCGAGGAGGGTTAGGAACGAGGCCCCGCGCCACGAGTATTTAACTTGCGACCGCGCGTCAGCGGCGCGGGGGCCGCCCCCCCGCGGATCGCGTGATGTCGTTCCCCGCGCGCCCCGCGGACTCCCCGATCAGTACCTCTTTCTGTATATAAGTAGGCATATTTTCTGTAAATAAATCATCTTATTCTGTCCACTCCGAGTAATATCTTTACTTACTACACTATATCGCCAAATACTTAATTTATTTTTTAAGAATTCAGTACAGTTTGTCCAGAAAAAGTAGAAATTTCAGACTTTTTGTCTGTTATTCATCATCAACCCATTATGTCCCCACCGAGGGGCACGGGTCTCTTCCCTGAGGAAGGTATAGGCCATACTCCACCACGGGGGCCAAGTCCGGATTGGTGGAGGCTTGTAAGACTAGTGGCTGGTCTTACTGTCAGAAGTTTTCAAGCCGCCCCTAAAGGCCTCTGACTTGGCTTAACGACTGCCATCTATAGGCGGCAGCCGGCACCAACTGCTTAACGTGCGAAGCACAGAATCGCTCGGAAAAAATGCAACTAGCGTTAGTCATAGACGGTGACCCATCCATGGACTGAACGCGCCGTATGTTGCTTAACCTTAGTGATCGTTATTGTATTGAAAAAAAAACTAATATATTCAATACAATATAACTCCGAAAGAACAAACATTTGGCTGTTGGAGTCATAGTAACTTTTATTCAGCTCGCTGAGACCTATTCGATGATGTATCACACATGGCTATATTATTGGGCTGAGGTCCAAAATTGCATTCCTTTGACAGCCATTTGTTTTTTTTTTTAGTAAACTGTCACTTCCGGTTTCTGGTATTTTTGGACATTCACTAAATTCGGGTGCTCCGTATAAAAATATCGATCAAACTTAATGTAGAAACCATTTTTTTTAATAAATTAATAAATTTATTAAGGGGGGTTAGGCGGTCAGCGAAAATTTAGATTTCGCGACGATCCGCGTGTTTAATCAGCGGGGGCAGCGGCGGGCGCGCGGGGAGGCGCACGCGGTGCAGACAGAAGCGACTACAATAGGCAACAAATCGAGTTACCGTTCTCCGAATTTTGATGCTATTATTATAACCACTACCATGTTGCATAGGGCAGATTAGCTTGACAGTTGGCTTCTAGTTCTAATAGGTGTACATCGAATAAAGGTGGGTCACCTAACAATCATTTATTAGAATATATAATATACCTTGGTATGAAATCATTTAGGTATCCAAGTTATAAAAAACCAAAAGCCAAGTAATGTTAGTGCCGTATAAGGTTTTATTTCGCTATCTTTATGCATTTACAAGATATAAAACATAGTCTACTTATCTATGTACTTGTAATATTGTAGGTAGGTACATTTTGAAAAATTGAAAATAGGGTAAACGTTAAACGTTAGGAATTATTGGAAGTAAATTATAAAAAGTCAACATACGTATGTAATACTAGGGTAAACGACCCAATAATCGAACGTTAAATGTTAAACGGTAGAAATCATTGTAAGTAAATTATAAAAAGTCAACATACGTATATAATACTAGGGTAAACGACCCAATTATTGAACCCGTCTGCAATTTGGATACAAACAACATTTGGGTACCTATTACGTAAACCAAATATGTTTGTAGGCAAAATAAAAAAAATGATGAAAGTACGCATTAGCAGTCCTTCACTCAGAATCTGACCTTAACCGAGTGAAGGTTAGTAGCCAGCTACAATTAAATAAAAGAAGTAAGTGTTTTAATTTTTTTTAATGTATGTTTATTTAGAAATAAACAGTTTTATAACTGATTCTAAATACTTCTTTTATTTGATTGTAGCTGACTAATAATATTAAAAAGGCAAAATAAAACAAAAATATTAAATTAGGTACATAATTATGTACCTAATTTAATATTACATTTTTTTTTTATGAACGTATCGGGTCAAACAAAATAATATTTGTTATATTTATTCGCTTATTTTACGTTAATTATAATGGTGCAGAAGCAATTACATACTGAAAAAACATCTCAACCAAAAAATTAAAATTTTAACATCCACCCGTGACACCTTTCGAAATGAAAAAAATATTTTTTAATCTGTTCACGGGTCTTCCCGTAATCGCTGACCATACATTAAAAAAAAATGATCCCGAAACGTAATAGTGGAAGCTTTCTAAATAAGTAAAAAGGTCTCAACAAAAAGTCGGGGTGCGCATTGAAATTTGCTTGAGTTTTTTCGCAAAAAATTATTAGTCACAATTCTTCGTCCATCCATTTAATTTGCTTATCGAGGAGCGGCTGCCAGTTTCAATTTCAAATTCAGCTTCTGTTACACTCTGTGGTACATTGAATCAATCTTTTGTATTCACTAAGCTAAAAAATAACAAATATAAATTAATTCGTATATCGATACCTCAGTTTTCTAGGTATCAGCATAAGTATCTGTAACGAAATACTTTTGCACATATCCAGAAAACTGATTATGTTGAATTTGACATATCGATAAATTCACATTATGAAAATGTGAATTTATCGATATGTCAAGCACAAAAAGTCTAATTTTGTAAGAGAAGTAATTAAATTGTTTAGCTATTATAAAATTTGGTGAGCCACAAAAACAGAATTTAAATAATTTGGTCTGGATACTCTGGATATGAAATTTTGTTTGCAATAAAAAAAAAAACAGACAGCAAGCCTGGCTCCGCAAATAGTTTTGATAATGGTAAAAATTAAATCGTAAATAGATAGCTACAATACCATGATAAACATTCAGCCCGCAAAAAAACTACTTGATCAGCAAAATTTAATTATTGATCAGCAGAAAATTGTATTTGATTGATATGCATATTTAAAACATGTTGAGCAAAATAATAGGATTGCATTTTTGTTAAAAAAACAGCAATGTACGTTCAAAGTGGGCGGAGCAAGATCGTATAATTTTCCCTTTATCTTTATTTTAAGCTATATCTTTATGACGAATAAAAATATAGCTTAAGTACTTAGTTACCTACTTAATTGTTTTATATTTTTTGATTTATCTCAATTATATTTTATAAGAATGGATTTTTTTTATTAATTTACGCTTCTATAAATAATACATATCCAAACAAACACATCACATCAAACACTCTGAGAATAAATAAATTAAATAACCTTTCACAAATTTATTTTTATTACCCTTTAAGTGCTTACCAGAATTTTATTAAACATAATTGCTCATTGCATCTTATACAGGGTGTTAATTTGTACAGTTTCGTCCGCTCAGGGGTGGTTATTAACATGATACTAAAGAAAAAAAAATATGAAAAAACATTTTTTTTAGTGAAAATCACCTAAAGTCGCCGGTTTTGCGGCGCTAGCAGCGAGCGCGTGGTCGCACTCTCCTGCTTCACCCCCCAAAACCCCCGCCGGACCTGTCAAGTGCAAACGATAGAAGCTAATCCATATAACTTCATGATCTATAGGTGATTTTCACAAAAGAGTAATTTTTTTAATACTTTTTTTTTTCCTTCAGTATTATGTGAATAACCACCCCCGAGTCAGACGAAACTGGACAAATCAACACCCTGTATAATTAATATGCTGTACAAAAACAATAGCTTTTGAAATGATTGATTTTGAAATTATTGCTGGCAATGAGTTGCTGATCAATTAGCTATTTCTTCTCACAAAAATACCTATACTATGCTAACCATTCAAATAAGAACCATTTAAATAGCACAAAATTGAGCATTGAAAATGACAATGCATAAAATAGATTTACGTAAGTAAAGTACGTAAAGTAAGTGCTTTCATCACAGTGTATTTAGTTGCTTTGCTGATAGTTTTACATGATATTTCTAAGTGTTTGGATGCTTCAGCTACATTCCGCAATGAGCCGTTTTCAAAAGAATAAAAAGAAAATCTAAAAAATGTTGTTTTTTTTTCAATGCAATATAACTCCGAAAGGAAAAATATTTGTCTGTTGGCGTCATAGTAACTTTTGTACAACTCGCTGAGACCTATTCGATGATGTATCACACATGGCTATTGGGCAAAGGTCCAAAATTGCATTCCTTTGACAGCTATTAGTTTTTTTTAGTTCTTCTGAAAACGGCTCATTCAGTTGAAGTTTTTCTGTAACCAAGTCATTGATAAATGGGTAAATTGTGCAATGTGCGTTTTTCTTCTCTTTTTTTTTAGTTCTATGAGATAATCTAGATGGCACCATTCGTTTCTACATACAAATTTGTGATTGGTGGCAGTCAATGTCAATGTCAGTTCACAGATTACTAAAAAAGAAAAGGAACCAGGTTTGCCATTCGTACGAAGTTTCTCGTAATGAAAAATAAAAACCCACAATCCACAGTAAAGACTCCAAAACATCTAAATAGGACGGACGTAGGCGCACTTATCACCTAACTAAAACATGTTTTTTTTAGGTAATCATCCATCACAAATTCCACAGAACCATAGTATTTTTTGGCTTTGACGTTTATTACTAAGGTACGGCAGCGCCACCTAGTGAATCTTTTAAAACTAAATTTGACATAAGGAAAACGCTCATTAGGGTAAAAAGCAAAAATGTAGTTATATTTCGAGGAATTATGTAATTAGAGTATACTAAGATGATACAGACGTAGTTTGATCGCATAGGTTAAATCCCCCTGGTATGTCCGTTGTTGGTGCATTTACCCTGTTGTTATAAAACCAAAAAAAATATGAATAAGTACGCAGCTAACTACGGGGTCCTACTGTTTGACCAAAAGTCATTTGGCAAAATTACACTTGACAAACAATGTTTGACAAAAAATGCTTTCGCCAATTGATCATTTTACTACTAATCATTTTACAAATGACTCACTTATCCAAATGATCAACACTTAAATTTACATTTTACAAATAATTATTTTACTTAATGAACATTTAACAACCGAGTTATTAGACAAAACTACTATTGGTCTAAAAACGTTTGATAAAATGTATTATTTGACAAATGTTTCGTTTATTAATCAATCTTACGAACGGGGGGTCGGCGATGTAAAGAATACGTGACAACAGAAATATAGGTGCGACGACGCGCGTAGCGAAGCGGAGCGGTGAAATTAAAAAAGGTCAATTGACATTTTAATATTCAAAACATTTAACAAATGTAGTGTTTGCTAATGGATCATTTGCTAAGTGAGTTTTTGTAAGATGATACTTTTGTCAAATGTCTCGTTTGCCAAATGAACATTTGGTTAAACGTTGTTTGTCGAATGACCATTTGTCAATAATTTTTTGGTCAACCATTAGTAATCCAGCTAACTACACCTAACTATGTTTCAAAAATACGAGACCCGAAATAGGGCATTTTACCCTATTTTTCAACAAGCCTAAAAATATATCGTATAGGCAATAGACATAACTAATCGTAATATTTATTAACCCCCCAGTTCAAAATTTTATTTGTTTGCCATGCATCGTCGTTTTCTGAAATAATTGGGTAGCTAAATAAAAAAAAAAAAAAAAAACTCACGCCCGTTATCCCCGAGGGGGTAGGCAGAGGCACCAATCACTAAGAACTGCGCCACGTTTTGCCGAGTTTAAATAGCAGTATGTAGTTGTCTAAAGCATCAATCAAGTAACTATACTTGAGCCATTACAAACGTGCGACCTAATTCATAAGCATTTGTATCAGACCATTCAGACTTCTCCCTCACACATATAGGAGGCATATCAGGCAATTCAGGCATATCCGCATATCTGAACTCTCGCTCGCACTTTTGTGACTCGGTTCGCACGTTTGTAATGGCTCAAGTACCCATGCACTCTACTCCGTTGGCTTAAGGGCGACTTTGCAACTAAAATGTGAAGATTGACGTGCTGTCGACTGTACTTACTATTATGTAAGTCAATAGGCAGCGTAAGGTATGTACCATAGCAACTCATTTATAGCTTTAGGCGACCTTTTTCTGTAAGTACTCAATTTTAAATTAGTTGTGTACTCGTGTTTTGGACTCGTAATTTTTGCGCGTGCAGAGTGACAAGCGACGCAGCCCCCACGTGCGAATGCCGAAGCGAAACTGGGTCTCAGCGTTGCAAAACCAAGAATTATAAATTCGGTAGGGTTGCCAATAAAAAATCGGTAGTTTTCGGTAGATTTTTATTTGTATCAATTTTGACAAATTATTATTTATACCATCCTTGAGACGAAATTTTACTGAACATGGCTTCTGGTATATTAAAATCATAGCAGTTTTTATCGCCTATGTGTCTCTTCGCATGCAAAAGCCCAACTAAGGCATCGGTTGACAGGCGGTTGCGGTTTTTAGTTTTTATTAAATTTACTGCAAAAAAAATGCTTTCCACGTTTGCAGATGAGTGCGGTAAAGATAAAATATGAAAAACGAATGTAGTCACTAATCCGAATAAAGGTGTTCCGTCACCACCTTTCATTTGAGCCACATTTGCCCAGAAATCTTCGGCATCATCTTTAAACATATTAATTTCTTGAGTGTTCCTAAGCAGGCGCCACTATGTATCTATGTCCTGGTAGTCTTTCGCATCAACGAGTCCGGGAAATGCTCTGCAGAGTGGGATTAGACTTGGGTGAATTCCTTTTTTTACATTTTCTGGAGCCAAAACATTTAAGTCTTTCAGTAGGTTGTTTCTTAGGGGAAATCTTTGAATAATTTGCTCAGAAGCTTCAATATAAAACTGTAGACATCTTGTTCGAAATAAATTCAACTGATCTGCAGTCAAACTGTTATTATTCAGTAAAGTATCCATAACTTTTGCTCCAAAGTACATCTCATGTATATCCAAAAAGTTATGAGGATTTTTAAAGTTCACATCTTCAATGTTAGTTGCATTCAAGTAAGACCTCTTTAAAAAGCAGTCTAACAGAGTTTTCAAGGATGCACACACGTGCGAGTATAAAATGTGAATTCTAGCACCCTCCGCTTGCATTTCTTTGTTCAGCAGGTTAAAAATTGGCAAGACAAAATCTAAAAATTGAAGGATTAAAAGAGATACCGGATCGTTCAATTTATTTAAAATATTTGAGGCCATTAGCAACTCGTTTTGTGAGGCGGCAGCATCGATGAAATATAATTTTAGAGCAGGATATTGCTCTAGAATCTGACTAACAGCTGCATGTACCGACAGCCATCTCGTCTGGCAAGGGTCTAAAATCTTTTGAATTTTTAATTGGCAAAATATTTGAAACTCTTCATACTCTTTTGTTCTTTTCGGACTTGAACTGAAGTAATTATAAATGTCCCGGACTAAATCTTCGACGAATCGAGGGATTTTCTCGCCAGCATAAGATGCGCATAAATGAAAAGAATGGCATATACATTTCATGATGAATAAATTTGGGATTTCTGATTTTAATAAAACCATCACTGAATGTCTTTGTCCCATCATTACATTTGCACCATCGGATGCAAATCCAATCAAATTATCTTTATAAGGAATATTGTTGTCCATGAAAAACTTTACAATGCTTTCACAAAGTGTGGTGGCATCTGCTGAAGAAAGGGGAATCAGGGCGAGAAAAGAATCACGTACTTGATTATTTTTGACATACCTTGCCACCATGCAAAGATGTTTTGTCGTTGATAGGTCTGTTGACTCATCAATAACCAACGAAAATTTAACATTACGTAAATCTTCACAAAGTTCTGCGAAACTCTCTGCACCAATTACATTTTCCACGATAGACTGCACTCTTGGACGTGAGCATTTTAAACTTTTTGCAACTTTAGAGTCTGGACAAATCTGTACAACTAATTTAGAAAGATGATCAGTAATATTATATGGAAGATTATGCTCAGCCACAAACCCAGCAATCCGGATTTCACCTGAAATGAATGAAATTGTTGATTTAACAATTAATTATACAGACTCTATTTTACATTGCTAACGGTGCGGCGCAAAGAATTTGATAACTTACTTACTTCTTTCACTTGATGTTTAAACTGGGTAACTTCTTTACTAACGATGTCTGACAATTTTGGTTGAACAGCTAAGCTCTTAACACTCTTTTCGTGAAGTTTAGAACTGGCATGTTTTTTGAGAGCGTCGTATCCCGAAGATATATTTATCTCCTTATTACAAGATTTGCACATTGCAAAAGTAGGTTTTGATAAATGTGGAGACAACCATGCAGAAAATTCCTGCCGTAACTCCCACTCTTTTTTATATTTTTGTTGATATTTCTTTCGCTTGACACCTGTACTGGTCGATGCGCCAGCACCAGAATCAGAATCTGAACTTTCCTCAGACATTATAAAGTTAACTTCGCACTAAGAAAATGAATACGTACGAGCTGAGGAGCTCTACGAGAAAGAATGAATCGAATATGAAATGTTTTAAAAAAAGAAGTAATTTCATGTTTACAGGGGATTTCCCTTACTGTATCCTATCAAATCCTTCTAGTATTATGAATCTTAATACGTATTCTATAGAGTCCATTTTTATTTATAGTATTTGGAGCATACGGCCAAACAAGGTTCTTCCCCTTGGCATCGAGCGAGACGATAAGATCAGAATATGCGCGAGAAAAGGATAGCTTAATAATTTCGTTAATAAGTGTGATTGAGATGGACTATGGGCAGGGTTCATAGCATGTTCATAGAGTAAAATAGTGTAGTGTTGCTACAAATAATAAAGTATTTAGTTTTTTTCTCGTAAAAACCAGCGGCAAACTAAAAAATCGGTAGACATGCCTTCGTAATCGGTATTTCGGTAAACGAGGGCTAATATCGGGAGATCTACCGAAAAATCGGTAGGTTTTGCAACGCTGCTGGGTCTCGCGGAGGTGCGCCGTTCGGGTTGGATGTTTAGTATGGAATCAGCGAGTTCGAAACTAAACATCGTAAGCGCCATCCACATATTTGTCAAAAGTTAATAGAAATGTCTTGTGTTTTGGAAATCTACAACAACCAAGAAATGGAAAAGGTAAATACTTATCTGTTTGTGATTTTACAGGAATTCGTATTGTAAAACACGTCCGTAATAAGCATTTACCTAAAATTTTAGACGTGACTTCTGGATTTTTTTCTATCAAGCAAAGTTTTTCCAATCGCGTTTTGGAAACAGCCATCCCCTTACACATACGGTCTGTAATACACATTCCAAATTTCAATGCGAAAAATCGTAAAGTTTTCGAATTACAGCTAATAGAAAACATCAAATTTTGGCATATTCACTTACTAAGGGCCCTTAAGGTTTTTTGCTGCATTTTCCAAAATAGCAGAATTTTCGCAGTTTTTACGAAAAGTTTAGCAGAATTTAGCAGATTTTGACCAAGTGCCTAGCATAATGACCAATTTAAATCTGGTCACACTGGGGCAGATGTCACCGTAACACCGTGGTAACACCTATGTAAGAACATGCACCAATCAAATCCTCAGAACACAAAAATCAAATCCGAAAGAACCGCATCAAAGTCGGTCTTTAGTTTTGGAGATAAACGGCAACATTGATTTGCACAAACATCCTCTCACCCCAAACGCATTACTTTATCTACCGTTTCCGTTTCGTCCTGGGTAAAAAAAAAATTGTTGTCCGTAGGTCCATTGTAGTATAGCTGTATCCAGGACACGTTTTTTTATGGTAGGGAACGAGCCGCCGCCGCCGCTCGCGCGATCGGCGGCGGCTCGTTCCCTGCGAATCCGGGCGTCATATTACATTTTTCTATTATCGTTATTTTCGGTACCTATTTAAGTACTTTGATATCTGTTTCCAGATCGCGCATGAAAATCGCGCCATTGTCAATTTGCGTAACGCTAGTGGTGGCACTGCTGCTGGTGGCAGAAGGGGCGCGCGCAGAGCCCCCCTGCCCCACCAACTGCACGTGCGTCGGCGGCCTGCAGCTCGAGTACGCGTGCGACACGCCGGCCGGCAGCTTCGAAGCGTACCTGCAGCCCGCGCATTTCCTGAAGGTCGAGTGCCAGGAGCCCGCGGCGCTGGAGCCCGTCGCCGCGCTGCCCCCGCTGGCCAACTCCACGCTGCTCTCCGCCGAGCTGGACGCGTGCGGCCCGCCGCGCGCCGGCTGGGCCGCGACGCTGCGCGCGCTGGGCGTCGCCGGCACGCTGAGCCTCGTGCTGCGCGCGCCCGAGCCGCCCGACCCCCCCGACGGGCTCGAGCCCTTCTGGCGGCCCGAGCACTTCGCGGGGCTCGAAGACCTGCAGGCGCTCACCCTGAAGGGCGGCGGGCCCGCGCCGCCGCGTCTGCTGGCCGGGCTGACCGGGCTGCAGCGACTGACACTCTCGAACATCCCGCTGCGGCTGGGCGACGCGCTGCCGCTGCCGCGCGGCGGCGCGCTGCGCTGGCTGGAGCTGGGCGGCGCGGCGCTGTCGGAGCTACCGGCGCGCGGCTTCGCGGGCGCGCCGGGGCTGCGCGGGCTCGTGGTGCTGGGCGGGGGCGCGAGGGGCGCGGGGAAAGAGGTGCGCGCGGCGGCGGCGGCGCTGGAGGGGCTGCCTGGTCTGGACACGCTGCAGCTGCGCGGCGTGGCGCTGGGCACGCTGCCGCCGCGCTGGCTGGCGGCGGCGGCGGGCGCGCTGCGGACAGCGCGGCTGGAGCGCTGCGCGCTGCGCGAGGTGCCCGACTCGCTGCTGGCGGGCGCGGCGCGGCTGCAGAACCTGTCGCTGGCGGAGAACGCGCTGCAGGCGCTGCCGGCGACGCTGCTGGCGGGGCTGCCGGCGCTGCGCCGGCTGGAGCTGCAGGGCAACCGGCTGGCCGCGCTGCCGCCCGCGCTGCTGCTGCCCGCGCGCCGGCTGCTCTACCTCGACCTCTCCAACAATAGACTTGAACGACTGGACGAGTAAGTTTTATTGGTTATTGAATTGGTATGCTGCATACGAATTATTGTTCTCAAAATGCCATCAGTTTTAGTTTCGTCTCATACATGGCGCCATTGGTATTCTACATCCCAGTATGATTTGGTCTCACTAATTCGCTCTGGACTGGAGTCAATGCATTGCGTTTCATTCGTAGGCTCCTAAGGTCCTGGGAATTTTAGCTAGCGGTGGATGAGTCGTTGTCGGTTTTTCGACCACGAGACGCAACCGTTTTTTCAAGAGCGAAAACTAGTCCGCGAAACGGTTCTCGTTCGCAACGGTTCGATAGTTGGATACGGGCGGCAGACTACGACTACGCAGGCAGCGGTCGAGAGAACGCAATGAATCTATCGAAATCTCGTTCGTCTCGGCGACACGGTTGCGGACTTGCGGTTGTCTTGTTGCCGTATTATTATTTTAGTTTTATTGCTAAGCGATTTTGCACTCTATACTTATAAATCTGCATAATCGTATACCTACGCATACGATAGGTATCGACGCAGCCATGACCACCGCATTCCGAACGTGACGAAACATCGAAATAAATAGGTAGTAGTCTTTTACGATAACATCAACCGTAATGTGTCAGTAATAAAGTTTATTTTGCTATATCAAAGATGAAACCGAACAGAACTAGTTACGACGTCGCAAAGTTCTTATTGCATTACATAGGTGTGTTTACAATAAAGGTCTTACAGTATATTTTAGAGCGCTATGTTCTACCCAAATGTACAAATATGTCGACCCCTATTTGGCAAAACATCGTAAGCGCCAATTTAAGAAAAAAAAGTTACAAGCCATTTAGTGTTTTATCGTAACCGCCAAAAAAGGTGCATACGCTAAAAAAAAGTTATTTTTCATTATCGTATCCGCCATGTCTGAAAAAAACGTCACATACGTTACCGCACGAGAGTGAAATAGACGTTTCGAGTTCGAATTCTGAGCAATCAGCTGGTTTAAAACGGTGTCAATCAGTCGACATAACGTGGCTAGCGTGCGTACTACTGTTTGATCCCAAAAGAAAACTTAAATTTAGAAGGCAAAACTGCGTTAAAAGTTGTTTTTGATTAGTTACAGGTAACTCTCACTGCTATAATTTATTTTGCTTACTACCGCTTGCGTGATTAGCAGGCAAGGCTTAAAAATAAAAAAAATTACCTATCCGTAAGAATTTGGACGCTCTTGCGCGATTACCGGACAAGTTTAGTACTATAATTGCAAATTGCCTGGGGCTCTTTCTGTGTGGTCAGAGACCCTCTTCAAGTTAATATTCTTTTCGACTGCCTCTTTAGTTCAGTCATCATTCAGCCACTAGAAGTCTACTGCTGGATGTAGGCCTCCTCCATGGATTTCCAAAAAGACCGGAGCGGCTTGCATCCAGTGTCTTCCTGCCACTTGGATAAGATAGTCTGTCCATCTTTTGGCTGGTCGTCCTACGCTGCGCTTGCCGATGTGTGGTCTCCATTCGAGCACTTTTTGGCCCCATCGGCCATCAGTTCCGTGTGCTATGTGCCCCGCCCACTGCCACTTCAACTTGCTCATCCGGTAGGCTATGACTTTCGTTTGTCTACGGACCTCATCATTTCTGATTCGGTCTCGTAGAAAAATTCCGAGCATAGCCCTTCCCATAGCTCGTTGCGTTACGTTTAGCTTTTTTATGAGGCCCATAGTAAAAGACCACGTTTCAGTGCATAAGTAATCACTGGTATCACACTCTAGCTGTATAATTTTGTTTTGAGTGATTGTGGTATATCGGAGGAAAAGACTTTTCTAAGCTTCCCGTATGCTGCCCAACTGAGTCGGATTTGACGACTGACCTCTTTCACGAAGTTGGCCCGGCCTAGTTGGACTGTATGTTCTAAGTAGACGTATTCGTCTACAACTTCGAGAGTCGAGCTCCCTACTGTTATTGGGGTGGGCACAACACGGGCGTTCGACATGACCTTCGTTTTGTCCATGTTCATTTTAAGGCCCACCTGTTGAGAGACTCAACTGAGGTCTGGGAGCATTATGCCGAGGTCCTCCAGCGTCTCTGCCATGACTACTATATCGTTGGCAAATCGAAGGTGACTGATGTACTCGCCATTGATATTGATCCCGCCCTCCATTCCAGAAGCTTGAAGGCATCTTCCAGTCCGTTCGTGAACAGTTTCGGAGATATGACATCTCCCTGTCTCACGCCTCTTTTCTGTGGAATTCTGCTCCTGTACTCCGACCGACCTGGTAGCGTTGTGGTACAAGCTCAATATATACCTCGATATACCGATAGTCAATTCGGCAACACTGGAGATACTCGAGCACCTCCCGTGTCTCGATCGAATCGAAGGCAATCGATGACATGATAGAAATAAATGAAAAAGATGAGAATGAGATAATCGTATTCGAAACAGATGGTAAAGATAACAACACTATTTTCAAAAATTCAAAGACCGGTTAACTGCAGTGATTCTGAAGTATCTACGGCGTCTTCGACCATCGACTTCATCATTCAAGAAACAGAATGTAAATCCTTTACGTTGAAAAAAATATTCTGACTGAGGGCTATTGTTACTATGGTTAGGTTTTAAATAATGTTTAAAAGTTTACTAATTATTTTGTATCCTTTATAGAAGTGATAAAATGTATGGTTGTTTATTTATCTTTAGGTACAATAGATAAAAGTAAATTGAAATAAGTGATTTAATTTAAGTTTATTATTTTACCTGTGCAATTGTGTTTTTAAAGAATAAAACATCTTATTTTAAATATTATTGGATGCAAGCGGCTCCGGTCTTTTTGGAAATCCATGGAGGAGGCCTATTCCAGCAGTAGACTTCTAGTGGCTGAATGATGACTGGACTAAAGAGGCAGTCGAAAAGAATATTAACTTGCAGAGGGCCCCTGAACCCACCCAGAAAGAGCCCCTGAACCCACCCAGAAAGAGCCCCATGCAATTTGGAATTATAGTACTAAACTTGTCCGGTAATCGCGCAAGAGCGTCCAAATTCTTACGGATAGGTAAAAATTGTTATTTTTAAGCCTTGCCTGCTAATCACGCAAGCGATAGTAAGCAAAATAAATTATAGCAGTGAGAGTTACCTGTAACTAATCAAAAACAACTTTTAACGCAGTTTTGCCTTCTAAATTTAAGTTTTCTTTTGGGATCAAACAGTAGTACGCACGCTAGCCACGTTATGTCGACTGATTGACACCGTTTTAAACCAGCTGATTGCTCAGAATTCGAACTCGAAACGTCTATTTCACTCTCGTGCGGTAACGTATGTGACGTTTTTTTCAGACATGGCGGATACGATAAAGAAAAATAACTTTTTTTTTAGCGTATGCACCTTTTTTGGTGGTCACGATAAAACACTAAATGGCTTGTAACTTTTTTCTGATTGAAAAACCGTTACAATTTATACATATTTTGTAGACGGCATCAAACTGCGTTGGTTACGATAAAAAAAAGTATTTTCTTAAAATTGGCGCTTACGATGTTTTGCCAAATAGGGGTCGATGTGTTAGCATGCACATGCATAATAAATTAAAAAATTTATAAACAAAGATCGATGTCACAATTAGATACTAATTAAGTAGGTACTTAAGTCATAATGAGGAAAGGAATGTCAAACAAAATTGAATAGTCTTAAATTTAAATAGTAATGTCACTCAAAAATTCTTTCAAAGAATATTACATTTGTCAATGAGAAACTTACATAGATATTTTTTAAATTTTCTATAAATTAATTACCTACTTTCATCTCACTGGGTATTTTATTGTAAATTTTTGGTGCCATACAAAAGAGGCTTTATGACATCAAAGCTGTTTTTACTCTGCTGGGAAGGCTGAGCTTATCAATATAGTGTCGCGGTCCTATCCCGAACCATCTAGAATAGAGCCTTCTAGAAGCCTATCGAATACTCGCCGCATGCTGCGTTTTAGTAAACAATAAACGCTGCAAGCAATAATGACTCGTATGTCCACTAGCGTAAGGTTCAAAACTCTTTGAATGGGTTACTGTTCGAGCGACGTAGGTACGGGAATGTTCTAGAACCCTTGCCGCCGGATATAAATAGCGGCCGCCGCGGCGCGCTGTCAGTTCCGTTTGGAATAGCGAAGAGTGAACTTCGAGCGAACATACCTGCGATATGAGCGATAACCTACGACCTCAGCGATACTATTGGACTTCGATTGGACCTGCGATTGGATTCTACGTGTGGACTTCGTGTCGTGAAGACCTGCAGACCAGACCCTGCGTGAATAAATCCTAAGAAGTTGTCATTGGCGTTTTACATCCAAATCCAGAACCCTAGCCTGTAACATTTGGTGTCAGAAGTGGGATTTGGAAATGCCACTGACTCCGAGAGAGGATACTTCTGGAGTGAAGACCAGGTCCAGAGGTGCTGCGGAGGCCACGCCCATCGGCCATAGGGACACGCCCACTGGCCCCGCCCACCAGGCCACGCCCACCGACCAAGCCACGCCCCCTGGGCCCGCCCACCAGGCCACGCCCATCGAGGAGACACAGCGTACCTGTCCAACGGCTCCGCCCACTGGCCACGCCCACCAGGCCTACCGCCCCCGTGCACCAGGCTCCGCCCACCGGCCTTGACCATCAGGTTCCACCAACCGACCAACAGGCTCCGCCTCCTAGCCACGCCCACCTTTTTTTTTTTTTGTTAACGGGGTGAAATGCTTTGTGCACCATAACCGCCACCCTTGGGGGAGGGCGACGGCCGTGTGTCGGACTCTCCTCTCCTAATAATAGGAGAGGCATACCTCCTAAAACACCCCGGGGGCCGTCCTGTCGCTCGTGCAAGGGGGCGCCGCCGGATCTCGCACGTGGTAAACCACAACGCGAATGCGACAGCGGTGCCCCGGCGACGTCGACCCGACTCGCAAGGAGTCGGGCCCACCCTCACTGGAGAAGGGGCATGGGCCCCCCACCCCCTTCTCCCGTCATGATGTCGAACGGCAGGTCCCCCAACCTGCCGTCTGTGACCCTCACTCAACCGGCGGCGCAAGGTCCGCGCAGCGTCCCCCGCGCCACCGGCTCTCCCGGCGGAGAGGCGCGAGCTCCCCAAGCCTCCAGCTACCGAAGACCCGTTTTCTGGCCCTCTGCCAGGTCTTCGGCCCCGTCTGGTCCTCCCCTCCCTAGTCCTCCCTTGGCCAAGGACCATGGGGTCCTCAATCCCTGGTCCCCGGCCCCCCGGCCACGCCCACCTGGTCACGCCCACCGAAGGCATTACACCTCCGTCACGTCCAATGGAGGTTTTGGATATGTCATGCCTGATGGCAATGTTGAAGGGCATACGAGAAGAACAAAGAGGACTGCGAGAAGAACAGAGCAAGCAGATGCAGTGCCTGCAAGAAGAACAGAAGGCAGACCAACAGACGATCCTTTCTGCCGTTACAAAGTTCAGTGATACGGTCGCTATGCTACATGAAGATGTAGAAGTAGTGAACGAACGGGTAACCGAATTAGAGGAGGACCTAAAAAATGTGAAAACCGGCCTCACTGGACTAGAGCAGGAATTTCGGCGTATAAAACCTGCTGGAGTCACGTCGAGTGGAATTGTCGGCATAAACCAGGGGCCTAAAGTGAAAGTGCCTCCGAACGACGGTACTACGTCTTGGGTCGCCTACCGACGGCAGTTCCAGACTGTCGCTGCTTCAAACGGATGGACGGACGAACAGAGCTTGACAGCCCTCACCGTCGCGCTCAGAGGTTCGGCCTTATCTGTCCTGGAGGCATTGCCCACCTCAGGCAGCGAGTTCAAAGATCTGCTGGAGGCACTTGAGGCCAGATACGGGGAACGACACCTGGAACACGTTTTTCGTGCTTAGCTACGCGACCGAACTAAGCGCCTGGGTGAAGGACTTCAACAATGGGCGTTGGAAATTGAGAAGCTGGTTCGAAAGGCGTACCCTTCTACTGATAGTAAGATGGGACACGAATATTTTGCAAGCCTTCGTCAACGGAATCAAGGATCTTGAAATTAGGGCTGCAGTAAAGCTTCGCCACCATTCTTCATTAAAAGAAGCTCTGGCACACGCCCTGGAAGTAGAAGCTATAGAAGTTAAAGCTAAAGAAGCTGTAGAAGTTATAAACTTCGAGAAGTTACGGAGGAGGTTAAAGAGATCAAGACACCGCCTAAGAAGAACTCCGGGCCCATGTGTTACAAGTGTGGGGAAAGAGGGCATCTGCAGTTCACGTGTCCTAAGAAGGAGAGGCAAGCAACCAAAACAGATGACAGACTGGATGCGCGTCTCAAAAATATGGAGCAGCGTTTTGAAGAATTCGTAAAGAAGCATGACGCTGCGCCCTCCACCGTGAATCAGGGAAACGAGTAAAAGCCAGGACTGCGGGGCGGGTACTGGCTGGAGCGGAGGTAGCCCCAGTAACCAGAATCTCACAGCATGGAATGGGAACAGTCTACTAATACGCGGTGCAGTGAACAAAATAGAGTGCAAAATCACCCTAGATACAGGAGCCTCTAGAACAATAGTGAGACCAGACCTGGTGAAAGCTGTAGGGAGACGCAGAGGCACCAGTTTATGCAGACTTCTCTCCGCTTCTGGCCAGTAGATACCCGTCCTGGGTGAAAGATCGGTTACGATATGTGTTGGGGAGGCGTCATATATTCACGACGTAATCGTAGCCGAAATTATGGATGATTGCATTCTGGGCCTAGACTTTATGAAGAAACACAACTGTCACATCGATGTCACTAACGGTGTCTTTAAATGTGGTGATGGGGAGAACTTCATACTTGGCGGTCCCGATGGAAATGTCACGTGCCTGAAGAAAATCGTAATACCTGGACGAGCACAAACTGAAGTAAAGGTGAAGCTGCCTTCGAGTCAGAAGAATCAGCGGAATAGGTGTGTGCTGATTGAAGATACACGAGACAGTGCAGCCAGTCAGAAATTGCTGACAGCAAGAACTCTCGTCTATGGAGGCAAGACCGCTGTAGTGAGGGTTGTGAATATAGGCGATCGTGAGATTACCCTTAGCAAAGGTGACGTTATTGGACGGTGTGAGGAAGCCGTTTGGATGAAAAGCTGCCAATCATCTCCAAGCTCAAACACATCGAATACCAGGAGTGAAATTATAGTCACTAAGCTCCTTGAGGATTCTAAGAGTAATCTGAGCTATTCGCAAAGCATGAAAGCTAAGAGGTTGCTACTGCGCTTTAGGGATATCTTCTCTGACGAAGGAAATCCTGGAAGAACATCGTTAGTTCAACACAAAATCGACACCAGACAGGAGCGACCTATTCGTCAGCGAGCGAGGCGCATACCGATTGCCAAAGAAAAGGAAGTACAAGACATGTTGGAAGACATGAAGAGAAACAAGATTATAGAACCTTCTGCCAGCCCATGGTGTTCTCCCGTAGTGTTGGTAAAGAAGAAAGATGGTAGCACAAGGTTCTGTGTAGACTATCGACGGCTTAATGATGTGACGAAAAAGGATAGTTATCCACTGCTACGAATAGACGATACCCTAGACACTTTGAGTGGCATGAAATGGTTCTCGACTTTAGATCTGAAATCCGGATACTGGCAAGTAGAAATTGATCGGAGGGATAAAGAGAAGACTGCTTTTTCAACTGGTAAAGGTCTATGGCAATTTAATGTGATGCCTTTTGGATTGTGCAACGCGCCAGCTACATTCGAACGACTTATGGAGTGCGTACTGGCAGGATTAGTTGGGGAAGCCTGCCTTGTCTACTTGGATGACGTCATAATCATGGGAACAGATTTTGAGGACCACTTACAAAATCTAGAGCAAGTTTTTAAGAAGATAATGGGAGCAAACTTAAAGTTAAATCCGAAGAAATGCAGTTTATTTAAGAACAAGGTTAGCTATCTCGGTCATGTGATAACCAGCGAAGGCATACAGACCGATCCAGCCAAAATCGAAGCAGTGCAAAAATGGCCTACTCCCAAAGACAAGACCGAAGTGCGAGCATTTTTAGGGCTATGCTCATATTACAGACGGTTTGTTAAGGGGTTCTCTGAAATTGCCAAGCCTTTACACAGACTGACTGAAGACAAGCAGTCATTTCATTGGGATGACACATGTGAGAGTTCATTTCAAAAATTAAGAAAATGTCTTTGCGAGACCCCAATCTTGGGATTTCCACAGGCTAACGGCCAATTTATTGTTGACACTAACGCCAGTAACACAGCGATCAGAGGAGTGTTATCGCAGAAACAGGGCGACAGAGAGGTTGTGATGGCCTATTTTAGTAAATCGCTATCGAAACCTGAAAGGAACTATTGTGTGAAAAGAAGGGAGCTCTTGGCTGTGTTAAAGACATTACAGCACTTCAGCAAATATCTCCTCGCACTGACCACGCCGCCCTGAAGTGGCTGTTACAATTTAAAAATCCAGAGGGGCAAGTTGCTCGATGGATCGAACAACTGCAGGAGTACGACTTTATGATTGAACACCGCAGCGGAAAGGCGCATGGAAATGCTGACGCACTGTCAAGAAGGCCGTGTCCGGAAGACTGCAAGCACTGTGCCAAACAAGAGACAAAGGAACTGCCATTGAGATTGACAAGAATGAGTACATCGAGATCTTGGGAAGATGAGGCGATGAAAGAAGCACAGGAAGATGACGAAGATGTACGGCTCATTGTCGCATGGAAGAAACGAGGCGAGGATATGCCAAGATGCTGCGAAGTCGCTCCTACTAGTGTTGTTACCAAGGCATACTGGGCTCAATGGGACAGTTTTATTCTTCAGAACGGAATACTTTACCGTAAATGGGAGAAACCTAACGGCAGAGAGTTCCATCTACAGATAGTTGTCCCAAGAGATAAGGTACAAGATGTCCTTCGTGAAGTACATGACGGCGTGTCAGGTGGACATTTGGGTGTAAAGAGGACTTTAACAAAGATTCGAGAAAGGTTTTACTTACTCCATTGTCGAGAAGATGTGCAAGATTGGTGCCGCAAGTGTGCTACTTGCGCCGCGGTGAAAGGCCCATCAACTAGAAGCCGTGGAAATCTGCAACTTTATAACGTTGGTGCGCCATGGGAACGCATTGCAGTTGACGTGGCTGGACCGTTCCCAGTAACGGAATCGGGAAATAAGTATTTCATGGTAGTTATGGATTACTTCACTAAATGGCCAGAGGTATTCGCCATACCCAATCAAGAAGCTACGACTGTTGCCTCCAAGTTGTTTGAGGAAGTAGTTTGCCGGTTTGGTGTGCCCTTGGAAATACACTCCGACCAAGGCAGGAACTTTGAGTCTCAAGTATTTCAAGAACTCTGCAAAATATTGGGAATGCATGAGACTAGGACCACCCCATATCATCCTCAATCTGACGGCATGGTAGAAAGATTTAACCAAACACTTGAAAGACATTTAGCAAAAGTCGTTGACAGGCACCAGAGAGACTGGGACAAATACATACCGCCATTTCTTCTGGCCTACAGAACGGCAGAACATGAAAGCACGAAGGTAACCCCGGCGCGTGTAAATTTTGGCCGAGAACTGAGAATACCAGTAGATCTGCTGACTCGAGGCCCTCCTGACGACTCACGTTCTCTACACGACTACATTTCCGAGTTACGTGAGAAAATGCGAGAGATTCATGCGGGAAAACGGATTGGAGTCGAGTGAAAAGATGAAGACTAGGTATGATAGAAGGAGCACTAGTCTGGCTTCACAATGTAACTCGACGAAAAGGAAAATCTCCGAAATTGCAGACAAGATGGGAGGGGCCGTACAAAGTGGTAACTCGGTTAAATGACGTGACGTACCGAATTCAACGGCAGCCAAGAGGTGCACAAAAAGTGGTTCACATCGACCGCTTAGCTTCTTATCACGGCAGTAATGAAGATGCTCGGGACGAGCATCTCTAAGAGGGGAGCAGTGTCGCGGTCCTATCCCGAACCATCTAGAATAGAGCCTTCTAGAAGCCTATCGAATAGTCGCCGCATGCTGCGTTTTAGTAAACAATAAACGCTGCAAGCAATAATGACTCGTGTGTCCACTAGCGTAAGGTTCAAAACTCTTTGAATGGGTTACTGTTCGAGCGACGTAGGTACGGGAATGTTCTAGAACCCTTGCCGCCGGATATAAATAGCGGCCGTTTCCAAGCCGGCCGGCCGGCCAAACAGTTCCGTTTGGAATAGCGAAGAGTGAACTTCGAGCGAACATACCTGCGATACGAGCGATAACCTACGACCTCAGCGATACTATTGGACTTCGATTGAACCTGCGATTGGATTCTACGTGTGGACTTCGTGTCGTGAAGACCTGCAGACCAGACCCTGCGTGAATAAATCCTAAGAAGTTGTCATTGGCGTTTTACATCCAAATCCAGAACCCTAGCCCGTAACAATACTGTGATCTAATTGGTCCATGTCGGATTTGGGAGACCCTTACAAAGAGATCAGGATTTGTCTTTACGAAAACTGTCATTTCATATACCTAGGTAGATAGAGGGAAATGTAAGAATGTTGAGCGACTTGAAACTTGGTTTACAACTCTCCTTGGTCTTAAGACCACAAATTGAACGAATGCACCTTTTCTGTGCTTTAAATACGATTTCGCGTTGTGAAGAGTTACCCCAAAATATCACTCCGTATCTCCGGCAATGTATGTGCCTGTATGAAAATGTTAATAATAATAATAATGTCTTAGTGTCGACGCTACTAAACCATGATATCCCATCAAAAACATAAATGTGAATGAGAGCCAAGTTCAATATTAAGAACAGACGTCGTTATTGACTTCGCCGACAAAAGAATTGAGATCTATATGGGTGCTGCCAAGTTCTCTGAAGAAAATCATGAAATTTTAGTTACAAGATCACTGAGATGTAAATTGTTAGGAAGGAAGCTGGAGCTCACTCGAGTTAACTAAATTGTCACTTTCAGTTCCACGTTCGCATCCCAGAGCGAGCTGCAGACGCTTATCCTGAGCTTTAACAATCTGAGCTTCGCCGAGAGCACCGTCCCGGGCGGGCCGGGCGACCCGGGCGGCGACGCGGCGGCGGCGTTCGGGCCGTTCTCGGCGCCGTCGCCCCTCGCGGGGCTGGGCGCGCTGCGCGAGCTGCACGTGGCGCACAACCGCGTGGCCGCGCTGCCCGACGACTGGCGCTTCCGGCTGCCCGCGCTCGCGCGCCTCGACCTCAGCTACAACGCCTTCCGCCGGCTCACGGTACGTCCGCCCCGCCCCGCCCCGCCCCGCCCCGCCCCGCCCCGCCCCGCTACGGCGCCCGAGTGCCTCGAGAGCGTAAGCGCCACTGGACGCTAATCATCTCATTACGAAGAGCTTAAATTAAATTAAATTAATAAACTCACGCCCGATATCCCCGAAGGGGTAGGCAGAGGCACCAGTCACTGAAACTGGGCCCACGTTTTGCCGAGTTTATTAGGTCCCAAACGTGACAAGTGGCAAGCCTGTCACCGTTATCCGGGCACAATTTATCAGCGAATGGTGTTGCTGTACAAACAAATGTACGTAACTAAAAGTCATTGGTACATGCGTGGTTCGAACCCAGACTCTCAAGATCGAGAAGCAAGGGTCAACCCCACTACGCCACCACCACCTTACACTACGAAGAGTTTCTTACGGCTTATTACGTTCAAATTTTACGTGTGTTTTAATATATTTACGTGTGTTAGGTATAGAACCACGCTATATAATTTTTTATATAGCGTGTATAATTTTTTCTTCCGACAACATTTATGTTGTCGGAAGAAAAAAAGTACAGGAAAAACCAACTAACAACTCACGCGCATCTACCCTCGGATACTCGTGATAAATTACAGAGAACATAACTCCTAGAGTCAAATAAAAGGTGAATTACTCACGTTGCTCGCCGGTGCACGCTCCCGGAGCCGAGTCGATCCAGCCGATTATGGCGACTTACACGAGGGCAGGTATTAGCCCAGCTAATGTCAGGTCCGGTCAATCCGCCGTGACGCCACGCCTCCAGCCTGGAGAGGACCCGGCCCAGATCGAGAACCGTCGCTCACGCAAGTGGACGGAACCCCGTCCCGATACCACACCACCGAGGACTGCGAATGTTTATTGTTCGTTGGTCCCACCTTCACTTTTCACAATTAAATCCAGTCCGTGCAAATGCTGCACTCACCAGGGATATCACAAACAAACACAATCTTGCTCCGTCACAAGATTTCGGACTCACTCAGCCCAAAAAATGAATAAATATCGCTACCAAATCCAATTATATTAATCAACACGATTCCCCTGAACCGCGCGACGATTACTCTTCCACTATCTGAGATCGACTGAATGAATGATCAATTTTGCCAGCTGGTCGCCGTGCCCGGTGCGGCGGACCAATATCAATCCTATTACTTGCGCGCTAAATGTCGTTTTAGCGCAAACAATGTGTGTAGCCTGATGCCTGCTCGGCTTGGTGTATTTTAATAAAGAAAGATTTTTTCAGTTCGAGTCACACGAGACCGAACTAAACAGGGCTAGCTAGTCCATCACCACACGACGAGATGATACTACACAGTGAGTGACAGTCTCGAATAAAATGTTCACTCGCCTCTCTTTCGCAGGACGCGGACGTGAACATCGTGGTGTCGGCCGAGGACCTAGAGCTGGATTTGCGCTACAACAATATATCGAGCGTCGAGCTGCTGGCGCCCGACCCCGCCGCGTGGGGCGGCGGCGGGCCGCGCGTGCTGCTCGCCGGCAACCCGCTGCGCTGCGACTGCCACCTGCACCCGCTGCTGCGCCGCGCCGCCTTCCGGCTGCAGGGCGCGCGCTGCGCCGCGCCGCCCGAGCTGCGCGGCCGCGCGCTGCCCGAGCTGCCGCCCGCGCTGCTGCGCTGCGCGCTGCCCGCGCCCGCCTGCCCCGCCGCCTGCGCCTGCGAGCTCCGCCCCGGCCTGGCCGGCGGCCTGCTCCAGCTGGCCTGCGCCGCGCCGCCCGCCGCGCGCGCCTGGCCCGACCCCGCGGCCTACGGGCTGCCCGCCTCCGCCCTGCGCCTCACCGCGCCGCCGCCCGACTCGCCCGAGCCGCTCGCGCTGCCGCCGCACTGCCGCGACCTCAGCCTGGCCGGCCTCCGCCTCGCCCGCGCCCCGCGCGCCCCCGCCGGTCTACCGCTGCTCGACCTCAGCGACAACTCGCTGCGGGAGCTGCCCGAGGAGCTGGCGGCCGCGAACGGCACGCGCCTGCTGCTGGCCGGCAACCCGTGGCGCTGCGACTGCGCGGCGGCGCGCAGCGTGGCGCGGCTGCGGCGCGCGGCCGAGCGGGTGGACGACTGGGCGGCGCTGCGCTGCGCGGACGGCGCGCCGCTGGCGGGCGCGCGGGCGGCGCCCTGCCCGGCGGCGGCGTGGCCCGCGCTGGCGGCGCTGGCGGCCGTGGCGGCGCTGGGCGCGCTGCTGTCGGCGGCGGCGGCGCTGCGCTACGCGCGCGAGCTGCGCGGCTGGGCGGCGGCGCGCGGCCTGGCGTGCTGCTGGCCCGCGGACCCCGCCGACGCCGACGCCGACGCCGAGGCGGGCGCGCCCGACGAGCGGTTCGACGCGTTCGTGTCGTACGCGCACGCGGACGAGGCGTGGGTGGTGGGCGAGCTGGTGCCGCGGCTGGAGCGCGCGGGGCTGCGGCTGTGCGTGCACTTCCGCGACTGGCCGGCGGGCGGCTGGATCCCGGCGCAGATCGAGCGCTCGGTGCGGCAGTCGCGGCGCACGCTGCTGGTGGTGTCGCAGCACTACCTGTGCAGCGAGTGGGCGCAGCACGAGTGGCGCGCGGCGCTGTCGCGGCCGCGGCCGCGGCTCGTGCTGGTGCTGCTGGGGCGGCTGGCGGCGGGCGGCGCGGCGCTGCCGCCAGAGCTGCGCGCGCACATGGCGCGCCACACCTACGTCAAGGTCGGCGACCCCTGGTTCTGGAGCAAGCTGCGCGTGGCGCTGCCGCGGCACCCCGTCAAGCCGCCCGAGCCCGCCGAGCGCCAGCGCCGCGACGTCACCCGCAAGCTCGGCTTCGACGACCGGCTGGAGGCGCTGTGCGCCGCGCCGCCCGCCGCCCCCGCCGCCGCCGCCGCCGCCGCCGCGCAGGACACGCTGCTGGCGAGGCTCGACCCCGCGGCACTCGACGCGTGACCGCGCTGTGACCGCGCCACTCGGCGCGTGACCGCGACACTCGAGACCAACGGGAGATTCACCGCACTCTACCTCCACCGAGCTTACGATTCTCACCTGTGAAAACTGTTGACATTATTGTGTTTAGTTAGAAACTATAAGAAATAGGTATAAAACGAAATAATTATTTTTTGTCAGGAATGAGCTAAAAGTACACAATAAGTAAAATGAATGTAATGCCAGTGGCTAGGCCAAGTCGACCCTTATTTACATAGTTAATTAAGTTCACAGATCTGCTTTTGATTAATAGAGGCTTTTTGCCACTCAATTAGCTGTGCAATGGGCGTTTTTCCTTTCTTTTTTTTTCTTAGTTCCTTGAGATACACTAGATGGCGCCATTCGTTTCTTCATACGAATTTGTGATTCGTTGCAATCAATGTCAAAGTCAGTCCACAGATCACTACATCATACAAGATCATACAAGAGAAGGAACCAGGGTTGCTATTCGGACGAGGTTTCTACGTAATAAAAATAAAAATTCTAACGCACAATCCATAGCAAAGACTCCAAAGTATCCAAAAGCGCACTTATCACCAAACGACAACAGCATTTTTTCTTCTAGGTAACCAACCATCACAAATTCCACAGAACCATGGTATTATTTTTTGCTTTGACGTTTATTATTACGGTACGGCAGCGCCACCTAGGGATCCTTTTAAAACTAAATGTGACATAAGGAAAAACGCTCATTACTTATTTGCTACTTTTACTATTTACTAAATGAGCTTTATCTAACCAACAGCCCCCAAAGTATGTGAATACTATTGCTGCAGAAATTTGCGGAGAGTTGAATAATGGCACTATCTATCAACTCCTGTCTCATAAGTACCTAATTGATATAGCCACTTTGTTCTTCAGTCAATACTGCCCTTGTAATAAAATCACAGAAAAAGTTCACTTTTCAACACGAACACTCAGTTCTATAATGTAATTAAATGACTGTTCACAAATTGTCTTAAAAACTGCACATCCGAAAGTCGTTAACTCTTATCTAAGGAATGCTGTTCCTATTGTATTCGCGAGTTGCCGAGTCCGCTAGCCGATATATTCCATAATCCGGGTCGTTTGGACCTTGTCTTCTCATAAGATTCTAATTGTATAAACAGATCGGCTTGTTGATTGAAAACATCCTCTCGTGATGATTGTTTAATTTGCACTAACATGACATTATACCTAGATTTTGTCAAATCAATCGGACATTATTATTATTAGTGAGTATTATTTTTTATCAATCCGGACTTGGCCCCCATGGTGGAGTATGGCCTATGCCTTCTTTTGGGTAGAAACCCTGCCCCTCAGTGGGGACATAATGGCTTGATGATGTTTTTTTTGTTTTTTTTTGTTTTATATGGTACCTAACAAATTAAATAAGACTTTATTAAATAGTAAAGCTAACAGTGATGTACATTCTACCTACTAGATGTGAGCTTGCATGACATGCAATTTAGGCGCACAAATTAAAAAAATATGGTAAGGCGAACTTGTCCAATGTATCGTACCTATTATCCTCCAAATCACATGTACCCACTCTTGTAACATGGTAGCTGCATTTGATAAATATTATAAATACATAACATTAAATACTGAGTCAACGGTAGACTCGGTTTGTCAGTAAGTCGAAGCTTTAATTGTTTTTGTTCCAATTCCCACCTTGCTTTTTTTAAGACTGCTTTGGTAATGTAACGTAACCGCCTAATCTAATTTATCTTGAAAATCACAATTTTTTTCGGTTTATTGTCAAGGTCAGAATTTAAACGTGCCCCTTATTAAAAAGTATTGAAATAAGATGTAACGATAGTTTTCAACTACTTTTCAACAAACGTAATCAACTTAAAAAACAAGAGAGTTCGAAAGCTTTCTCATGGATCTCAACGACAGATCTTAATCAAATGTATACGGGGCCACCCGTAAAACTACCATACCATTAATACGATGTCACACATGTATAATAGTTTTTATGGCAATTCCATGTACATTGCTTGACCGAGTTGTCTTACTTATATGGATTAATTGTTTATGTACATCAAACTACTTATAGTTCGAATTGTAGTTCTATAAAATAAGCTCCGGGAGGGACCGCCGCCGCTGTAACAAAAGAAGAATGAATGAAATCAAAGTGATAAAGATAAACATAAACTTAGATACAAAAAATACGGCTAGAGCCAAGGGATTAGATCGGCTCTTAACATAATTAATAAAGTAAAAAAACAATGTTTTTTTTTTCGGTATGACAATTATTGACAATTTTTACTGTGTTGCTTAATGTTAATAGGTCATTTTAATGTTGTTATCTAGTCATATTGAAACATACATTTTTATATGAAAACCAACATTTGTCAGTGTTGGTATTAAATAATTAATCATTTAAGCTGAAATAGTTTCTGTATACCTACTATTAATATTATGTGGACATGTTTGTGGCAATAAAACATTTATTTTCACCGAGTTTTTTTTTATTACCTTCAGACGCACATTACCTTCAGACGAATCGCTCGTAGCCTCGGCTGCCTGAGTGATCTTAGACGATCACGAAGGTTAAGCAACATTGGGCGCGTTCGGTCCATGGATGGGTGACCATCTATGACTAACGCTAGTGGCATTTTTCAGAGCGGTTCCGTGCTTCGCAAGGCACTTTAAGCAGTTGGTGCCGGCTGCCGTCGATAGATGGCAGTCGTTAAGCCAATTCAGAGGCTTTTATAGGGCGGCTTGAAAACTTCTGACAGTAAGACCAGCCACTAGTCTTACAAGCCTGCATCAATCCGGGCTTGGCCCCCGTGGTGGAGTATGGCCTATACCTTCCTCAGGGAAGAGACCCGTGCCCCTCGGTGGGGACATAATGGTTGATGATGAGACGCACATTTTATATTTGATCAGATTATCAGTATCTTCTCCCTAAGCCATTGTAAGCTGCCCCAAGGTCTGGTTAGAGCCGAGGGCACACAAGCGCGAAGTCGCAACGCAGCTTTTCCTGTCAGTCGCGCGGGCATCTTACACCGATTTTTGTTGTCGGGTAATATCCGCGACCAGGAGCACTCGTAGTAAGCGGAAATCGCGCCCTACAGCTCCACACAGATCCTGGAGTTTCGGGTGTGAGGTGGGTAAGTAACGTGAGGTGGAGTCACTCGCCATAATCCGTACGCGAAGAGACGGAATGGGTCATGGCGATAAAGCGGGGGCATGTAGAGGACGTGGCACTATGCGCGATGTTTTGGTCCGTGATATTGCGAGTTTTACAGTAAATGGTGCAATTGTGGCAATTGAGTTTGGATGTGTCATCCTTGACCGGGCATTCTTTAAAAGCATGTTGGCTGGAAGAGCAGTGGGAGCACGTGGACGCGGTCTCTTTGCACCATTTTTTCGTGTGGCCGTATTGGAGACACCTGTAGCACTGCAGCACGGGAACATAGCTCTCAACGTGAACCCTCTGGTGGTCCACATTGAGCTTACCAGCATCAATAATGGACCGCCAGAGGGCGGGGCTGGTGGTGTAAGCAGCGTTGTAGAGCTTGGGATTCCGGTTGCCGCGCTTGCTTGAATTTCAGCTCCAGGGTCTCAGGCTCGTTGTTTTTAATAGAGTCGTTTTGGGTACGGAGGATGCTGGTCAGTGTTTCGGGACTAATATCATCGGGTACCCCTTTGATAATAACCATAGGTTGAAGTTTTTTGGAAGGCTCTGCTTGAATGTTAGATGTGGGGGTGATTTTATTGAGGGTAGTCATCATGTGTTCCGCCTTCTCTAATAATTGGGGTTTGGTAACAACATGACATCTAGTAACTGGGAAGCACAACGTAATAAATATTGATTGTTGGAAACTGGTCAACATCGAGGGTACGTGCTGTGACAGTGCGTCACGTTGTTCATAGATGGCGCTACAAGGAAAAGCTTTGACGAATATAACATACTCATGTTTAGTTCTGCACGTGATGAAGGTTCTGAGGACATTTATTATTACATATTGTGGAGTAGGCAAAAAAAAAAAAAAAAAAACTGTTAAAGGAATATGGAAGGAACTTTAAAAGGAACCTAATTTATAATGGATGAGTGTAATGTTGGAAATAGTGTGACAGCGAGTCCGCAACCAAATCTCTTATCTGAAACAATAAACTTATTCTAAAAGTATTATAGGTACCTACATAAGAACGATTTAATGCTTAAATCCTTTACGATTCCCCGTAAAGCTCAATATTTTATCATTTTAATGTGGTTATAATGTCCTGTTACATGGTTATCGTATTATTTCAATACCGTTGTGACGATTTAATCAACCGAAATTGTAGAGGACACTCAAATTGAACAATTAAGATTGGAAAAAACAACAATAATAATAATAATAATAATAATAATAATCTTAATAATAATCTTAATAATAATAATAATAATAATAATAAATAAAGTAAATAAAAAGTAATAATTGAGATTTGATAATATAACTCCTGACCGAGTCTCGAACTCAAGCCTGGAGAAAATGAGTGCAGCGTCTGCGTCAGCGTCAACACAATGAACTGCACTTTACACTAGATGGCGTTGGTAGTCCTCTGTATCGCGGTATAGTTGTGTCTCCGCCAAGACTACATTATAAAACACGATTACAAATTATGACTTCGTCAAGGTTAGGTTAGGTTAGGTTAGGTTAGGTTAGGTTAGGTTAGGTTAGGTTAGGTTAGGTTAGGTTAGGTTAGGTTAGGTTAGGTTAGGTTAGGTTAGGTTAGGTTAGGTTAGGTTAGGTTAGGTTAGGTTAGGTTAGGTTAGGTTAGGTTAGGTTAGGTTAGGTTAGGTTAGGTTAGGTTAGGTTAGGTTAGGTTAGGTTAGGTTAGGTTAGGTTAGGTTAGGTTAGGTTAGGTTAGGTTAGGTTAGGTTAGGTTAGGTTAGGTTAGGTTAGGTTAGGTTAGGTTAGGTTAGGTTAGGTTAGGTTAGGTTAGGTTAGGTTAGGTTAGGTTAGGTTAGGTTAGGTTAGGTTAGGTTAGGTTAGGTTAGGTTAGGTTAGGTTAGGTTAGGTTAGGTTAGGTTAGGTTAGGTTAGGTTAGGTTAGGTTAGGTTAGGTTAGGTTAGGTTAGGTTAGGTTAGGTTAGGTTAGGTTAGGTTAGGTTAGGTTAGGTTAGGTTAGGTTAGGTTAGGTTAGGTTAGGTTAGGTTAGGTTAGGTTAGGTTAGGTTAGGTTAGGTTAGGTTAGGTTAGGTTAGGTTAGGTTAGGTTAGGTTAGGTTAGGTTAGGTTAGGTTAGGTTAGGTTAGGTTAGGTTAGGTTAGGTTAGGTTAGGTTAGGTTAGGTTAGGTTAGGTTAGGTTAGGTTAGGTTAGGTTAGGTTAGGTTAGGTTAGGTTAGGTTAGGTTAGGTTAGGTTAGGTTAGGTTAGGTTAGGTTAGGTTAGGTTAGGTTAGGTTAGGTTAGGTTAGGTTAGGTTAGGTTAGGTTAGGTTAGGTTAGGTTTTTTTTTTTTTTTTTTTTTTTTTTTTTTTTTTTTTTTTTTTTTTTTTTTTTTTTTTTTTTTTTTTTTTTTGGGCATACGGTGAAAATCCTCATGGACGCCAGGGAAGGGAGGCCCTGGCAGTGCCGGACTTTTACCGGCTAAAAACACCGCATACCCATATTCTTTTTTCCTCTAACAGGAGTCAGAGCCATTTTTTATCTTTTCTCATTTTTTACTTACGTATATTACAGCAGTTTCTTAATCCTACCCACAACCAATTTCACACTTTTACACGGCATTTTTATTTTTACTTACTGATTATCCTACGGTCTTATTCTATACAGTATTTATTCTAATACTTATATTACTGGTCACAATTTGCTTATAATATTCATTATACAGAATTGCGAACATTCTATTGCTATTTACTTATTCTTCTTTGCTACTTTTATTGCTACTTTTTTACAATACTGTAAGAACTTAACTCTAATATCTCCATTACTTATTATATCGCTAAGGTTATTCACACTCACGTTTATTCCTAATTCTATTTCTATGTCTAGTCTTTCCCTGCCGTAGACGGGACAGTCAGTTATCACATGCAGGGCGCTCTCCGCTACATCTGGGTCACATACACACGACGGGCTCTCCTTGCACTTGAAGCGGTTCAAGTACTCGGAGAACCCGCCGTGTCCCGTCAACACCTGCACTACCTCATGCTCCAGTTTGGTCTTTTTAATCACCGGATACGCCTTTATTGCGTCCGGGAAAAAGGCCTTTGTAGTCGACGCCGTTTCGCTATGTTTGTATCGCTGGTTCCATTCGCCAAGCGAGTCCAGACGAATCTGTCGCTTGGCGAATGAAACCGGGCACCTATCATAACTAGGTCTAACCTTACTTTTCAGCGCTGCTTCCTTCGCGAGCACATCCGCCCTTTCGTTTCCCTCCAGCCCCGCGTGAGCTTTTATCCAAAATAACTTAGTTATTTTGCCTTGCTTGGATAATTGAGCAATGTTGGCTCTAACTTGTACTGCTAGGGGATGGAGGGAAACGCCATTCGCCACTGCTTCGAGTGCAGATCTCGAGTCGCAGTATATGCTGCAGCTGTGCTTTGCGATTAGGAGGGCCTGCTTCGTGGCTTCAAGTAAAGCCAGCAATTCCGCCTGGTAGACCGTGCAGCAATGGTCGAGCTTTAGTTTTTTGGTTCTGGTTTCTTCGTTATTTACCCAGATGGAGACTGCGGCTCCCACCTTGCTCTCTATTTTACTCCCATCTGTAAATATTTTTATCCCATCACTTTCATGCTCTTCCATTTGTGCACGGTCCACCAGGCATACAAATTGCAGCTTCGCTTGCTGCGCGGGATGAGGCAAGTCAAGGAAAGGGACCGGTCTCTCTATGTCCCGGTCGCCTACTGCTTGTTGGGAGTAACCTCTCTTTGCACAGTAAAGAGAGGCTGCTTCCCGCACTCTGATGTCCAGCGGAAGCATACCCGAGAGCAGTAGGGCCGAGTTCAGTGAGACGGTCCTGTATGCCCTGACCAGCTTTTGCAGGAACCCACGTTGCACCGCATCCAGTTGTTTTCTGATGCCTAGTTTATTGGTAGCTGGTGCCCATACACTGGCCGCGTACATAATCACGGGCTCCACCACTGCCGTATAGATTGACCTGATTACTTCGGGTTCCAATCCCCAGTGGATTTTTGCCGCCTTCGCAAGTTGTTTATATAGGCCGAGAGCCTTACGGCATACGTTTGACACATGAGTGCTAAATGTCAGTTTGTCGTCCACTGTTACCCCCAGGATCTTTATCTCACGGGAAAGCCCAATGCCTATCCCGCCCATGTTCAGACGCGTGGAGTCGTACTTTATTTTATTAGTTATCACCATTGCCTTCGTTTTTTGCGGTGCAAAATTTAGTTTGTTTCTTACTCCCCACCCCTGAACATGCGCGAGGGCGGCATTGGCCCTTCCCTGGATATCCGTCGCTGTGTCACCCGAGAAAATCAATACTACGTCATCTGCGAATGCCTGGCAGTAGTGTCCCTTGTCCTCTAGGTCCTTCAGGAGTGGGTCCAGAAGCAGATTCCAAAAAGTTGGGCCCACTATTGATCCCTGTACGCATCCTTTGGTGGTAGCTTTGTGACTCTCAGCTCCCGCGTATCTGACTCTCACTATTCTATTTAAGAGGTATCCATCCACCAAGCGTCTGATGTTGACGGGACATCCCGTCTCCGCCAGTCGACAGCGTATAGCGGGCCACCACGCGTTGTCGAAGGCTCCCTCTATGTCAAGGGAGACAACTGTAACAATCTTTTTGTCTTTAAGTTTAGCTTTTATATATTGTATCATGACATAGAGGGAGTCCTCGGTGCTACGCTGTGGTGTGAAGCCAAACTGTTTACTGCTCATGTTCGGTAGGATGTGGTAACGTATCCTTCTCACCATCATTTTTTCCAGGATTTTCCCAAAGACTGGCAATAACCCTATCGGCCTATACGACTTTGGGTGCGAATAATCCTCCTTTCCCGGCTTTCTTAGCACTGCAATCACCGCCTCTTTCCAGCTGTCAGGGAAATGGCTCAGGGTCAGGCACTTATTAGCTAGTGCTAAGAGGATTTCTGGGTCATGGTTAGTTACGGTTCCACAGATATCTGCCGTAAAGCCGTCGTTTCCAGGTGCCTTCTTTGGGTTGAAGCTCGACGCAGCCCACAGCAGTTCTGCCGCAGTAAATGGAGGGTCGCATGTTTCATCATGCGTCTCTTCATTTACCTTATTTGCTTTGATTCGTTCGTGCTTGTGGTCTGCGTCGTCGTTTCCTGTATTGTCTTCTGGATAGAAGGTGTCTGCCAGTAACTTTGCAGATTCTTTGTTGTCGAGCGATTTCCCATTTTGGACCAGTACTACATCCTCCTCTCTCTTTGTGATTCGTCCTATCACTCGATACACTCCATCCCACATTGATTCTCTATCCTGCTTCTCGCAGAACTCTTTCCAACTAGTGGTCTGGGCTTTTTTGGCTTCTAGTGCGTAGTTGTTTTTTACCTCGATGTATTGCTGCACAACCCATGCTCGACGACTGGGAGCGGCACATCTAATGCGGCGCTTTTTTGTCACTACCTCCTTTTTTAACTTTGTAAGTTCATCGGTCCACCAAGGCAACCCCGTCCGCTTTCTATTACTTGTCTTCGGAATTGACTCATTACATGCCGCTTTAACTGTATTTGTGAATTTTTCTACAAACTTTTCCAGATCCTCTTTACTTTCTATTGACTCTATTTCCGTTTTGTTAATGTTTTGCTCTTCCCAAAATTGGGTCAATTTTCCACAAAATTGACCCCATTTTGCCTTCTTCGTGTTATATACCCTAGTGGTTCTTTTAATATCAATTCCGACTGACTTTTCAAAATTTAAAGCGAACGTGATTGCCCCGTGGTCCGAGTTCGTCATGTTACCTTCCACTCTCCAGTTGTCAACTCGTC